>OW240918.1:31939978-32269978 GCA_933207985.1 Pelobates cultripes | reverse complement strand
TAAACCAAGCGTGTAACTGCGACTTCAGGTGCCTTTGTGTGGCAAATGCTGAGCAGATAGTTGAAAATGTTTTACTATGTATCCTGGTGTCCAATGTGAAGATTGAAAACTTACATTTCGTTACACATTTTTCTTTGTATTTCGACTAAATTATATATCTGAGGAGTCAAGTTTTAGGTCCATTGGTAGCGTGTCCACATGGGGAGGAAGGACTAACTCAGGCTATCCACATTATGGATGTAGATTACATCAGATCTCAGACTTCCATTTCCTTTGCTATGGGCTATACTTAAATGTTACTTGCCACTACTAACCTCCTTATGTAACATAAAATATAGAAATGTTAAGGATAGAAACATAGCCAGTGTCCCTGTTCCCTAATGACGTGTACAGCTCCTAACTGTGACCAAAATGTGGGTGCATACTAGGGAGTTTCAAAATACAGGGTGCTGTTGACTGGGGACTCCGTAAATTAAGTAATCTTTAGAGACATAGTGGTTCATAGCTGAGACTTAGTGTAGCAGATGAATCAGAGAGTGGATGCCATGTGCCCAATTAAACTACGAAATCAGCAGAGTCCAAACATTCCGTGTTCCCTGTTGCAATAACAATAAGTTCTCCAGAGTCCCATTTATTGTTGTTGAACAAGCGGTGCATGCTACTTTGTGGATACTTGGAAAGTAATTACAAATATAAAATACACAAATATTAGGAATGTCATAAAAGGAACCATGATGAAAGTATTTTAGAATGGGGGTGGAACAGAGGAGGCAATGCTAAAAGGTAGAATGCTGCTAAATACTTTTTCTTTGTCTCTTGTGTGAGGAAATTGGGCATGCGAAAATAAAACTAAGATCTCCAGATCTGTTTTGTTGGTGCCTGGAGAGTCCCTTTAAAGGATCACTATCGTGTCAGGAAAACAGCGGTTTTCCTGACACTATAGTGTCCTGAGGGTGCCCCCACCCTCAGGGTCCTCCTCCCGTGGTGCTTAAGTGGTTAAAACCCCTTCAGCAGCTGACCTTATTCCTGCACCGGGCTCCCTCAGCGCTGGTGACCTCTCCTCCCGTCCAACGTCACAGGAGTCGAATGCGCATGCACAGCAAGGGCCATGCACGCATTCAAAGTGTCCATAGGAAAGCATTTCCCAATGCTTTCCTATGGACGCTCTGTGCGATGGAGGCGAAATTCGCCTCCAGCGTCACAGATGCGCCTCTAGCGGCTGTCCGGAAGAAGTAAGAAGTGCTATATATACATAATTGGAATGTTGCCCTCTAGTTATAGCAAGGGGATTGCAATATGCACCAATAAGTACATTTTTTTCTTTTTAATTCTTTATTTTTGTAGTGCATAAGCATATAACAGACGGTTGTGAGGTAACCCAAAGGCATTCCTCCAACGCAATATAGACAGTTGAACATAGAGGTACATGAGAAATCTGGCACAAATTTTATGTTTAAAGGACCACTATAGTGCCAGGAAAACATACTTGTTTTCCTAGCTCTATATGGTCTTTGGGTCCCCCTCTCCCTCTGGGTCCCCCTCCCGCCGAGCGCTAGGGGCAGGAAGGGGTTAATCCCTTACCTTTTTTCCAGCGCCGGGCTCCCTCGGCGCTGGGGACTCTCCTCCTCCTTTCCTGTAAAAATCACAGTGAGAAGCGCCTCTAGCGGCTGTCAATGAGACAGCCACTAGAGGCTGGATTAACCCATTTGTAAACATAGCAGTTTCTCTGAAACTGCTATGTTTACAGCAGAAAGGGTTAATCCTAGAGGGACCTGGCACCCAGACCACTTCCTTAAGCTGAAGTGGTCTGGGTGCCTATAGTGGTCATTTAAGGTTAGTTTGAGTAGTAAACAGTAGAGGTTCTCATAGCCAAATCTGTCTCAGAACTCACAATAAGTACTTTTTAAAATCCTTGCAGCAGATAACTTTGCTTAATGTTTATATTACTGTTACATTTTTATCACTAAACTGCTTCTTAGGAGATCATTGTTTTATATAGGCTTTAGGTACTCATGCTTATGGGCACTGGAAAACCACTGTGTATGGTAAAACCTATTCTTTACACAGCACGCACCCCTCAATAAATATGTTCTATTCTTTGTCGCTGATGATTTATAGGCAACTCCTTTGTTTTCTGGTTTGCCTTACGTCTCCCAGTGTAATTATTTTCCCATTTCCTTTCTATTTTTCCCTCACTGTCCATCCATTTTTTTTTTTTTTACTCTTTTATTCACAATGTTGCAGTTTTTCCCACTGACCTGCACATAAAAGATTTTCAAAAGAGGGGACTTCTAAATTGCGAGTGGGGTCAGCTTTGTTCATTTCAAAGAGCTCTAGTCCTCAGCACACTGTTGCTTAGCAACCCACCTCCCCATCCCTGCATTTACTGAGCCGAGGGAGTAAAGCACATTCAGTTTTCTGTTCATTCATTTATTCAGTCTTGAGGCAGACGCTTGCGTGTGGAGTTTCTATAGCAACGCAATCCAGGTGTGATGCTCCCATGCACTTCCCATTGTGTATAGACTTCTACCTATATGCTCTATAAATCCTGGCTTGCTAAAGTGAATTACAGAAAATGGCTGCAATTAAAATTAAAAGGACTAGAAATTAAAATATAGTTCTTACTTTTATATCCACGTACAAAAATCACTATGCTATTAAGAGGCTTTATGTTGGAACCTTTCTGGTTACTAGGCGACTATAGCTGATTACTAGGGGCTATAGGGACACCTACTCATTTTTATTTTTATTTTTTAAGAGGTACCCATTGCACATCTTTTCTAGTTATCTGTTAATATAGTTAAAGGGAGACTATTGTCACCTAGTCCACTTCATCTCAATGAAATTGTCTGGGAGCCAGATCAGATTCCTATTGAGCTGAGCTCCCTACCCATCCACTATATGTACCCCTTTGTGACCACAGGAAAGCATAGATTACGTCTCTGGAAGCAGTTTAGACTGTAAGTATTGCAGTTAGCATGTAAATCTCCCATGTTTAAATTAATGTAGGAACCACCGAGTTTGGTGCACTGTGACGTGGCTTAACGCAATATGGCCATTTGGTGTAACTGAATCCCCATATTTGTTTTCTGGGATGGATGATTTTAAGTTTCCTTGTACAATTTAAAACTGGATTTTTGTTTTTGTGTGTGCACTATTCCTTTAAAGGACCACTATAGTGCCAGGAAAACATACTCGTTTTCCTGGCACTATAGTGCCCTGAGGGTGCCCCCACCCTCAGGGACCCCCTCCCGCCGGGCTCTGGAGAGAGGAATGGGTTAAACACTTACCTTTCTCCAGCGCCGGGCGGGGAGCTGTACTCCTCCTCTCCTCCTTGCTCGCGACGTCATCGGCTGAATGCTTTCCTATGGACGCTTGCGTGCTCTCACTGTGATTTTCACAGTGAGAAGCATGCAAACGCCTCTATCGGCTGTCAATGAGACAGCCACTAGAGGCTCTGGAGGCTGGATTAATCCTCAGTATAAACATAGCAGTTTCTCTGAAACTGCTATGTTTATTAAAAAAAAAGGGTTAATCCTAGAGGTACCTGGCACCCAGACCACTTCATTAAGCTGAAGTGGTCTGGGTGCCTAGAGTGGTCCTTTAACTGTATTTCACATAGCAATTTGAGGGAGTCCTTCCTGAGTCAGCCTCAAGCAGTAAGAAGGAGTTGGGACCATTAGAGTATATTAAGTACACAATCTGGCTTATTCTTTGTCCACTAAAAAAAGGTTTTCTTGTTAATATTTTCTTCTGAAACCCTAATTTGACTTTATCTGACCCTTGCACATATAGCCAGCATTAAAATGCCATGGCCTTCATGGAGAGAGATTTTTTTTTTCCCATCAGAATATGGTATTTATTACTTCATACTTTGTGTGATCGAAATTGATTTTATCAAATGGAGAGAGATTTGTTAAGCAAAAACAGGTACTATTTTAGGTACTAAATAAGCACTTATCATCATGGAAACAATAGAATGTCTCTCAACATGTATCAGTTTGCTCCCAGAATAGTACCTGTTTTGCCTTGATACATCTGTGCCCAAAATGACTTTCTCTGAATGTGTTATGGAGTTACTGCCATGCAACACACAGAGCAGGATACAATAGATGAGAAAATGAAAGTGTCTACTTGGAAATTAAAAAATTGTGAAAGTAAGGAAAAAATATTTTAACACTTTACCTTTAAGGAGTGAAAAAACGTTGAATATTAACCCCTTAAGGACACATGACGGAAATATTTCGTCATGATTCCCTTTTATTCCAGAAGTTGTGTCCTTAAGGGGTTAATAAACAAAAACATAATAATACGATTGTGCTGTAACAGTTCAGGTTAACCAAGGGCAGTTAGAATTCCACAGAAACAAAGCAGGAGAAGCCCCAAATGCACTAATTGTATAAATACAAATGAAAAACACTTGAACCAATTAAAGGGAAGCTATAGTGCTAGGTAGGAAAATAAAGTTGTTTGTCTAGCACTATAGCTCCCTATAGTGCCCCCCTCCCGTTGAAAACCCCCTCACCACTTACCTAATTCCTTGAAAACCCCCTCACCACTTACCTAATTCCTGGTTCAGGCTATGCCTCTGCTACTCCTCTGCCGTCAGCCAGCGCGCGCAAACTAATATGCATGTGCGGCAAGAATCGCCCTTGCTTTAAGACTTCCCTCATAGGAAAGCATTGTATAATGCTTTCCTGTGGGGTTTTGGGTGACACTGGATGTCCTCATGCAAAACTTGGAACCATGCACCTAGACTGAAGTGGTCTGGGTGCCTATAGTGTCCCTTCAATTAAAAAGAAAAAAAACTTAATTTTTAGATAACATATGACTAATGTCCTATAAGGACTGTATGTCACCTTACAGCAGTGGTTATAAGTGCTTAGGCATCATGGGAATTCCACTTGCTGTATATGTAAGCCATCACTAAGCTTATTGTGAGCACTTATTATTATTATTTATATAGCGCCAACAAATTCCATAGCACTGTACAATGGGTGGACTAACAGATACTTCATTGTAACCAGACAAATAGGCGCACAGGAACAGAGGGGTTGAGGGCCCTGCTCAATGAGCTTACATGCTAGAGGCAGTGGGGTATAGTGACACAAATGGTATAAGTAGGGGTAATGAAATAGGCTGCTAGAAAAGTATTCACTGAGAACTTAGGTTATATTTGACAGTTGCAGGAGAGGAGTCATGGGGGGCGGTATGAAAACCTGCTAACGGTTAATTATATGCTCTCCTGAAGAAGTGTGTTTTCAAATATTTTTTCAAGGAGTCGAGACTGGGTGAAAATCTAACGGAGAAGGGAAGGGAGTTCCATAGAAATGGTGCAGCGCTGGAGGTCTTGGAGGTGAGGATCAGATGTGGGAGTACGGAGAAAGGATAGACGTAGGTCTTCGGCAGAGCGCAGGGGACTCTTATGATCATTATACTAGGAGCATATACGAATCAGAAGAAATTTATAAAAAAGAAAAAGGCATACAAATGAACAGTGTATGAAAAAAGTATCAATAATTATCTTTCCACCTTATTTTACTAATTCACACCTTAACTGGCAAAAGTAATCATTGAGGATATAATTGCATTATTGTGATCAATGTGTTTTTTTATTTTTTTTTAAACGCATTACTATGTATTTTATCTTGAGGTTGCCATCATGCTAAAATAGTTCTAAATGGTAAATATATTTGTTCAGCTAGGAAATTTACTACCAGCTTGCTATAATATTAATACATTATATTAGTGCAAAATAAAACAATAATTATTTAACATCCAGATTATTATGTTTTCTGAGTCGATACCTCCCCAGTTTCTTTGTTCTAGTGTGTCTTAGTTTGTGACTGCTGGGAGAATTAATAGATTAAATAATAGAATTATTAGATGAAAGACCACAGTGGAAGTCAAAACAATGCTTTTTTCTTTGGGACCTCAATATATTTTGGAGCAATTTTTAATTATGGTGGTGTGTTGGACCTTACTTCTCTGGGATCTGGGTTCATTAGCAGCACCAAGGTTGCAGTAGAGAGTCTGTTGACCTTCTCAGATTCCAATAATATGCAATTTCTCCTACTTCCTGTATATTCTCACAGTCCATTTCTTGATATGTTTTCATGCGCCCTAAAAATTAATCATCTATTTTTTTTCTCATGACAGTTTTTATTGAGATTGATGAAAGCATAAAAAAAGAATAACACAGTCAATAAACAGAATACAAAGACAAAAGTGATATAAACAGAAATAATGTATCAATGGTATACAGTACATCAACGATCAAGTGGAGTAAGTTTTAGGTTTATAGGAATATTGCTGTGTTGCATACAGATATTACTTTAGAACACACATTTCTCATTTTTCATATTATAATCCATTGCTGCTGTACATATTTTTCCTGATCACAATCCTTTAGTATTATGTTGCAGTAGAATTGTTGCCATGAATAATTTTACAAAAAAGATGAAGTTCTGCACTATTTTTCTCATGGCTTCAGTTATAAGCACTTGTGTTTGCAAAGAGAAAGGGACAGGCGACCTCCTAGCACTATATCCTATGCCAGGAGCATAGATGATAATGCCGCTAGACCAATGGAGTATTGTGTGTAAAAATCACTCAAATGTATTACTAAATAAAATGTTTTGTTCCTGTTCAAAATGATATAGATATGGACAACACATCTAACCATACAATTTAAGTAATTTGTCCAGTACTTAAAGGAACTGATAGAGATAGAAACTTTTCTAAATTGACCTTGTTACACCCCCCTGGCTGTCAATAAGAAACCTGTCCTGTTACTTCCTGGTTTGGTTAGCTCAGTGGAGCTAAACTCAAAAGGTAGCAATTATTTAGAGCATCTGCCTTACAGAGACTGTTCATTGAGCTGCATTGGGAAGTCTGTGATTGGACAGACAGAGAAAGTTGGGCGGAGTTAGAAGGGGAGGTTTTTCAAAGGCTGCAGACAAGAGAAGTGCAGCTTTTGCAAGCTGTTTTTAGATATATCTCCAATGAAAAGTTTTATAATTAAATGCATGCATGTTTTCATTTAGAGGCATATTTACCAAATAAATATATATATATATATTTCTTTGGGTAGTGGAGTGTCCCTTTAAAATATTTGGATATTTAAATATTTCAGATACCACTGCACTCATTTGTTAAGTATGTTGTAGTATACGGATTATGGAAAGTGACCCTTTTTCAGTATGAAACTAGTCATCTTTGATTGAAATTGACTGTTTAGTATTTTTAGTGTGGCTCTTCATATTGCATGTACATTGTCCCAAATTAATTGATAGCACTCTAAGGAGATCACACAACACTGATTTCATTTATGACACTAAAAGCATGCTTGCTTTGGTTCCTGCTGCTGGAAGTATTTCTTAACAACCTTTCTTGGGCATTCCATTCAGCAGCAGAACGATAGCTGTATAGAAGTAATTTTGTGCCTGTATGTGTGTCTGTGTTTCCCTGCGGTGACATTGACTAATGCCTGGAATTCGAACGTTTCATTCCTTTCAGCTTAATTGTAGAATAGCTGTAAAGTGTTACTTTGCCCATTTTTCTGTGATTTACACAAGACTGACTTTCCCCACTTTATTGTGATCAAACCTAGCTTAACCTTGGATTAATACGAATAAAACAAAATGATTATCCGGTGTGCTGTAAAAATGTGCCATTCAGCTTTAAAAGCACTTTAAAGGCTTTATATATTGTTTTTATACACAAACGTATAACCTTCTAAGTGGAAGGTGTTTTTATATTGGGAATTTTTTTTTTTTGTCCAACTCTCCGTCTGAAAGAATGAATGAAATAGGTCTACTAACATAGCTGAAGGTCTTGCATAAAACTGTTTCATGTGTGCATCCGTCATGTGTATATTTTTTTGTATAAAATTCTTAGTGCACTCTTTTCACACTAGTGAATTTTTGCCACCTTTTTTGTAGTGTGCGCCACAATCATCCAATTTTCCACCACTCTTAATTCCGGTCTTACACTTTTTTTGGCCCCTTTTTTCCTTAATTCCTATAATACCATTCAATGCATTCACAAAAAGACACAAATGATCAATATTACTAGGGGAAAAAGACGCATTTGCAATTTTGTAAGGAATTTTTTTATTCCCAGAACAAAAAGGAAGATTGTGAAAGCTGCTTTCCTGTCCTAGAAAATCCGCCAATCTGATAGCGGCAGAAAAACTTGTCTGATAAAAATGTTGCGCCTCTTTTTCAAAAACCTTGAAACCTTCTGTGACTTAACTAGTCTGATTGGTCTATGGGTCATGGTATCCATCTGCTTAAAGGAAATCTCCAAGCACCATAACCACTACAGTGCATGGTAGTTGTATGGTGCCAGGAGTGTGCTAGCAGCACCCTGTTGTAAGGAGACAGTTTTTAGAACAGTTTGGTTTGCTCAAGTGCTTTATTTGTGAAAAGTGTGTCCTATCTGTCTATTTTCCTTAGAAGGAGACTCAAAAAAACTCCTGAATACATTAATTCAGTTTTAATACATTGTTATATAAACCCACAATCTTTGATTGAAGGTCCTGTATGAATACCCATTGCCTTAGGAATCTGCATGTTGTATATATTTTTCTGAGAAGCACTGTCATTTAGTTAAAAAAATGTCATACATCGGCATTTCTAATGTCAAAGAATGTGTTTTGTTTTTACATTTTACAGCTTGAAAAGTAATCACTGGTGAATAGATTACAAATGTGAAGGCATTTTAAACTGACAATGCTGCAGTCAGAGACACAGACTTGGAAAAATAAAATAGTAAGACTTTAGAATAATGTTGTAGTCGCCAACAAAAGAGAAGATTTGGGGAGACAGAATGATCTTCACTTGTAACAAACACATTATGGGATCCTTACAAAAAATGTGGCTAACCAAGATGTAGAGCAGGCTTCCCCAAACTCCAGCTCTCCAGATGTTGCTGAACTACAACTTCCATGATTCTCAGCATATTTCATTCATAGAATCATGGGAGTTGTAGTTCAGCAACATCTGCAGGGCCGGAGTTTAGGGAAGCCTGATGTAGAGCAAAGGTCTAAAAGTTACCATGGAGAAATTGTCAAGCAAACCATTTCAAAGTTCCTGCTGATTACGTTGGTTTCTATGGTGATTGCAATACTTTTACGCACTTTTATCAATCTCGCCCAACTCTGATTGGATTCCTGATTTATTCTTATTTACTCCCAACTAATTATTGCAGCATAAATTCTACAATGTAGTCTTCGACTCACCGCAAGTCACTGATTAGTGCATACCTTACAAAATAAATTGCAGCAAAGGAATGATAAATATGAGAATCGGGCATGTTTGCACAAGAAAAATATGCAGAGATTATTTTTAGTTCCCTTAAACATGCAAACAGTAAATAATAATATTGAATACAGGCTATAGTTTAAGAAAAATATCACACGTCTTGTTGAAGTTTGCAATTGAATGAGTCTGGAGCTCTTCCAATGTCTGAAAAGTTTGATTTCTGAGACAAACCATTGTAACTAATTGCCGACGAGAACAGTAGTGGAACCAATCTGTAGGAATAAGTGCTGCGGAAAATCAATACATTTAGTACTTACCAAATATGTAAATGTCCTTAAGATGTTTACCTTTTCCCAGCATAGAGAATTGCAAAGATTCTTTATTTTTATTAAATATAAACAATGACTTTAAAGGATAAAAAAAAGAAAAGAGAAAACAGGACATTTTGGGTAATAGAAAATAATACAACTTATTACTGTATAGTAGCCCTTGTGGGGTTAAAACCTGGCCAATATCAGTAAAATAGAAAAGACAGTGTACTTGTCATGTAATAACATGATCACACCTAGAAAGTTCATAAAAAGACAATATTCCACCAAGGTTGAATATAGCAATGTATAATCATGATTTATGCCACCAATCCTTGCAAATTAATGACAAACTGGATTTGATAATACATATTAAATCGGCCACATAAAAGTGTTTATAGCATAATACAGATTCATAAAAATATTAAATGACCACAATAAAACCCTTACACTACCGTGTAGTGATTTGTATCTGGAAGGTTCACATACAGTATAATAATCCCAGCATACCCCAATGCACTCTCCTAGGCAATCGCTTTGATCTTTAGTCATAAAATTTAATAGCTACCTTTTTCCATTCACACCAATTTGTGAGAAACTTTTTGTTTTTAATTATTTACACAGCCAGTTCAAGATAGCTCTTGATATACTTCTTAAAAGTTAATTAAGTCTTTTGTTTTCTCTCTGCACCCATTACGTTGTGGTTAGAACAAGTATGCACCAGCCTGAAACAACAGTCTTGAATCAACCTCTTCATATGACTTCTAAAACGTGCCATAAATAGTGGAACTGCATAGATCTATAATGTCCCATGTTCTGACAAAGAACAAGATAATTTTTAAAAAGTATAAAAAATTACTTCAAAAGGCAGCATATCTAAGAATCCATAATGGCAGTTGCAGTGGTGGCTGGTCCATAGGGGCAAATGGAACAGTTTTCCCCAGTTCTTGCTGCAATAAAAAAAAGAAGAAAATTATTTATTTTTGCATGCTGACATCATGCGTTAGAAAATATATGTTGTGTCTGTCTTGGTTAGTGTTTTCCTCTCACTTAATTGATGGCTGGAGATGCTACTGAGACACTGAGCAACTAACTATGTCAAGATTTTGGGGGCAGTTATCAGTTCCCCATTTTATGGTTATAACTGTCACGATTACCGAACGGCAAACTCCCTCAGAGTCACTTCCAGGTTTCGCAGATTGGGCCCCGTCCATGCGTTTGACGTCACACGCTGCTGCGTTAAAGGGAAGCCGCGGGTACTTTGAAATTGCTCAGTCAATTTGTTGCAAATTATTTCTAAGTGTCGTCTGAGCTTCCTGTGATATCTACCCGTGTACCGAACCTCTGATCTTCCAAACCGACTTTACTGAACTCTATACTCCCTGGACATGGAACGGACTCTGACTATTCTTTAACCTCCTCCAACAAGCTAAGTTAAGTTAAGTTGATTATTGTATGTGGCGGCCACCCTGAGAGAGCAGGGGTTTCCGCCGCCAGAGATGTCCTTTTCCCCTAGTGTGAGTGGTGCTGAAATGTTCCCAAGCAGAAATTCAAGAAATAAAGAAGCAGGTATAGCAGTTCCCTACAAGCACAAGACGAGGCTCTGTGTTGAGGGTGAAGCTGAACTGGTTTAATGGGAGCCACAGCTGGCTTTATATACAAATCCCCATGCAAGGGGTTTCTCCTTACGTATTCCAGTGGCATTCCACACACTGTACCTGAGAGTAGACTGCAGAAAAATACATACATAAGTATTATCTCTCAGGTCCAGGACATACATTATTCATAAACCCAAAACACATCATTAACAGTGAATTACCCCCTTAAATATTATATCCCTGGATAGCTGGGATCTGAGCGCCCAACATATTCGAAATATGCTCAGATCCCATGAATGTAGTCAAAACGCCACTGAGGAAGAGTTTTGACTGACCGCACACGAGGCGCCTGCCCAAAAGTGTTTCATGAATTCAGGCTATGCGGCCGGTCTCTTTCGAAAGTACCAAATTACAACAAAATAACTAAAGGATATGTTCGTATGAGGGTCAGTCGTGTGCCCCTCGTTCGGGAGTTTATTTCTGCTGAACGCCACTCTAGTGAATCCAATTGAACCGAACCTGTGTGTGGCTAGAAGTCTCAGTGGTGTTCGTGCCATCGAGTGGATGATTTTAGTTCCATACACTCCATGACAAAACACCACTGGCCGTGTTCGTGAAGCAAGATGGCCACCGCCTCGTGTTTGACCATACCAACAACGGCCACCCAGCAGACCACTTACAACATTGGTGATTGCGGTTTCCAAAAGTGTGAAATGAGGTTAGCCAGGTTAATGAGTGGCACACGACTGTTCTGGGTGGTCAATCCATTCGATAAATAGTTTGGTATACGAACCAAGTTGTTCAGTCTGTATGGGGGTGTTCGTATACCGAACCAAATAAAAGAAAAATGAAACTCCATGGACACGGCATCTGTCACATTGTACTACAAGGAATTTGCTACTTTGTCTTAAAACTTCAGTTACCTCATTCCAAAGGGAAATCTACGGCATTAAGTAAGCTAGTTCGTTGTGCTTCCATATAAACTTGCATTTCATTCGTATCCTGAATTTATCCTGCACAACTCCTGCTTTAATCAGCTTGCTTAACCCCTTAAGGACCAAACTTCTGAAATAAAAGGGAATCATGACATGTCACACATGTCATGTGTCCTTAAGGGGTTAAACACTGCATTTATTTCATACTGGAACATTGTATAAATTAGTCCAAAAAAGGAACTGTATTACTTTCTCTGGATTTAACCTTACTAATTTAATTGCTGTTGGAAGCTTGTTCTGGACTCTGAAGACCTAATCAGGTAAGCACCATTTTTTTTCTCTTAAAGTGACAGTACATTTGCATTTGAATTCTGCAATTGAGTTCTAACGAACTTTATTTTCTTGAGTATTACAAGACCTCACAGACACGCTCAATCTGATCTAACATGTTTCTGATGTCAAATTGGATTTGCATTAGGCTGTCAACTCCTGAATACCTTAATAAACAAACCTACTTAACATCACGTCTTTTATGACTGTGTATGGGTAACAACATTAGGGAGTGGTGTTGGAATTGTTTAAAGTTGTTATTGCTTCCCAAATACATGTTCCTATAGAAATATGGTGTTAAATTGGGCATGCCATCTTACAGGATCAGGGGCTAACTACATAAGATTAAGTTGGCAGAGTCAAATTCTAGGGTAAAGTCTAGTGCCCCACCATCTTAAAACCTCACCAACTGTCACTGGTTACTTGTTTGAAACATTTGAAGACATATTCTGTAGAGATGTAGATCTCAAAAGTAAGAAGGATGAGAAAGTTAGGGACATCATATGAATGTAAGAGACAAATCCAGATATTCCCATAACCAGGTGCCAACAGTTAGAAGGTAGCAGTCAACCTATCAATCATTCTTTGAATGGCAAGTGTCCTCAATATAAATTCATGCCTTGTGCCAACAAACACAATTATCCTATTTCATTTGATATAGGTATTTTACATTTGAGCGTATGCTAAATATATTTGTGTTTTTTTACAGTTCCAAATAGGCTTAGATGGAAATGCTGGAAAAGTACATTTTAAGTTGAATCTCCTGTCAATGCTGACCAAAACCACACACTTTAATCTAAATGTATGATTCCTGCATATAATAATTCTTAGTACTTTTTGTAGAATGTTAACTGGTGATGCTAAAAAAAATACATTGATCAAAAAATAAATATAATTACTATATGTCTCTTAAAGATAAAGAACTTATAAAGTAAATGTAAATTCTTAAGAGAACTACCGATCCTAAATATCAAGGTGGGGTTTAGTAGTGATTAATAAAGAACGCTAAAGAAATTACATTACGTCAGCTTAGTGATCGAACATGTCATGAACTGCTGCTTGCTGACCCCACCTTTTACTGTTCATGGGAGATCACAAATTTAATTACATATGAACAACACCAAAACTGGATTAGCTAAGAAACTGCTGAGAGCCTAATGATTGAAAGTCTACATATTAGCTGCCTTCCAAATACTTTGTAACGTCTGTCCAATATTTATAAAGATCATGTGAGGTCTCCAGGTGGTCTATTTGACCACCAGTTTCATTTGTGAGTCTTTATATAAACAGTTTGATTAATACAATCAGTTTTTGAAAATAAAATAAACGTATTATACATTATAAAAAAAATATATATATTAAGAAATGCATGTTTTCAGTACTACCCTGCATACTTATATTTTTCCCTGTATTGGTCAACCGCTTATGTGTAATTTGGTGGGAATTCAAATTGAATGGAAAAGTATGGATCACAATAGTTGGACTGAGAAAATAATTGACTTTTTCCAGTTTAGGTATTTGAGCCTAAATTTACATTGAATTCCCAAAAGCACACCAGATCATTGCATAAGACATTCCTTCCGTTTTATTTTCTTTGAAATAAAATTCTATTAAGTTTCTAGTATATTTTTGATCTTCCATTCTGGAAAGGATATTATCATCCAGATGCCAAGTATTAAAAGGTTTTTTATCTTTTTTAATCTTTTATATCGAAAAAATTATAGCCATAATCGGCCCACGGATTCTCCTTTATAAGTTTCTGGATTTGTTCTACTAAACTGTTCTCTCCCACAACCAAATCAATTCTAAATAACGAATGGTGTACTCTAGAACGATCTGTAAATTCATTTTCTTTTACATGATAGACTCGCCATAAATTGAATAAATTATTTTCTTTCATAATATTTCTTAGAATGTTAGATTGTTTCTTTAATTGGTTACTTATTTTTCTATTAAGTTTAATTTTTTTTATCTAGTACTGTATCCGGGACGCAATTAAAGTCCCCTGTAATAACCAACATTCCCATTTTAACTTTTTCTACTCTATCCTTGATTTTTTTTTTTTTTAGATACTTTGTTGGTGATACATTTGGCAGATAGAGGTTTACAAAAGTGTATTTTACAGAGTCTATCTTACAAACTAGGATTTGATATCTTCCTCCGTTATCTACGCTATTTCTGTGTATATTACCTCTTTATTAAGCCTTTTTGAGAAGATAATAGCAACCTCTCAAGAGATGCCTGTATAACTTCTTCATACATCTCATATCTCCATCTGATTTTCTTTTTTCTTTTCCAATGCGTCTCTTGTATCATGGCTATATCTATCTGTTCCTTTCTGAGTAATTCATATAGAAGTTTCCTTTTAAATGGGGTATTTAAACCCTGTATATTCATAGAGATGCACTTCAGAATTCTATCATTCTCATTTACTCCTTATCCCATTCTCAGTCTTCATCGCAGGATCAACACAAAAAACTTCTACACAAGACAAGTTCCCCTATAAAAAAGGGAAAACCACATACATTCTCACTTACAAAAGAAGGGTTCTCCGGCCCCCTCTTAATGTATTCCTTGACATAATTCCCCATAATGTCAAGAGCCGAGATCTACTGAGTGATCTCCAATGAGGGGTAATTTAAGAGATTGACCTGGGCCAGCGACTTCCATAATAAATCTTCATTTATTCCTTGTTGCCAGTTCTGGCCATTAGAGCGTATATAAAAACTGTAGCTAAGGGTATAGTGGTTAAGACACTAAATGCCAACCAAGAGAAGAGCATAAAGAAAGGGTTTATCACTTAAATAAAATTGTAATTTTCCTTTAAAATAAACGCACCCATTTTGACAAAAGATTATCATTTATCTAACACTATTATATATTACCCTTAGAATTGTGTGCTTATTATCTTTTGTTTTATGTAATATTCATCTTGTATCTATCCCCTTTAAACATAACCCACCTAAAAAGTGCCTTTTCACTTTTTTTTCTTTTTTTCCTTTCCATATCTCACATAAACTAAAAGTGCTATATATTATGTAATCTCTCTTTTTTTGTGTAAACATGTGCCTTTTTCTTTTTCCTTTATATAATTAAAATTTTCCTCTCTCTTTTTCTCTCTTTCTTTTCCTTTCTTTATATCTGTTCTGATCACACTCTATTGTGTAGTTCATTTAAATTCACACGTCTTTTCACCATATACATTATTCCCAATCTATATTTATATATGTAAACAAAAAAGTCCTCTGTGTTTCTTCCTCATTTTCTTGTGACAATTATTTCTGTGACTTACTCTGTATTACTTTTAGTGTCCTGTGAAAAAAAAAATGTAAAAAAATAATTATTTCTCTTTCCTTTCCCTTCTCTTCATGTTCCTCTAAATGGCACCTTATTAGCTTTTTAATCTTTTCATTTTATTTGTTCTTTTGTCCATTCCTCCAATTCCCTTGCGAACATTTTTTTTGTGTCTTTCCAGAACACTGTTATTGTTCTGTTAGGCCCCCAAAGGTATCTTATATTATGTTGTTTAAGTGGCATCAGAGCTGGGGTGAATTATTTTCTCTACATTCTTGTAAATGATAAAAAGGTCTTGCTATATCGTAATGTTTTTTTAAATCTTTCTTCTGTTATCTTCTTAGTTCTGCTTGCTTGAATGATTTTCTGTTTTGTTTCTAAAGAGTAGAGAGAGACCACCATATCCCTCGGACATGAATCCGGGATATTTTGCAGTTTTCTCACCCTGTATATATCTTCACTCAACATTTCTTGATTTTGTAGGTTGATATTTAGTGCTGCAAAAAATTCCAATAGAAATTAAAATGCAATGAAAATTATATTATCTTCTCATGTGTAATGTCCTCAGATATATTTTTTAGTCTGATATTTTTTATTTTTTGTCTATCCTCTATTTGATTTGATCTGTGTTCCAAGTTATTGATATATATCTTCACTCTTTCTTGCTCCTCAATTGCTGCTTTATACTGGAATTCTATTTTTTCATATTTTTCTTCCATTTTAGTTAGTTTCATACCAATCTTTTCTATTTGTTGTACTGTAACTTATTTCCTTTTTGAATGTTTCTGCTTGATTTTCAAGATTTATTTTAATAAATTCTCACAAATTAGACAAAGCATTTTTTCTCTCCTCCATAAGAGATTCTTCTGAAAGCAAATTATCAACTCCATGTTTATTTTGGGGAGAGAAAAAGGCAGACATTTATTTATCTTGTTTGCTATCCTTTTTGAGTTCTTTTTTCTTTGGAATCTTTGCGGTAGCCATTTTCACTACTTTGTTCACCAGCCTCTCTCTCTTTTTTTTTCTTTTTCCTTTTGTGTTCCCTTTTTACTTCACGTTCCCCTTTCTAGTTCAAATAAACTAATATAGTTCCAATCTTAGGCTTCTGCAGTTGTCATCATCCTTAGGGTTTTGTTTTAGCTTAGGTATACATTTTTCATTTATCACAATTTTTATAGTAAAGTTTGCAACTGCCTTTTCCTTTTTCTTCTTTTTCCCCCTTGTCCCCTTTCTTTCCTTTTTTCCCTGTTCCCTTATCCTCCTTCCCCTTCTTCTTTCCCTCACTTCCCTTTTTCTCTAAACAAGGCGTATTTAGGTTTTTCACATGTATAATTAAGCAATTTTTGAACCTTTCATCTGTTTATAAACAGATGACGTTTATTGATATTATATGTTTTCAAATTACATCACAAATATATCTTTGTATTCTTTGTAGAATCCCATCACCTTTTTTTTTATTCATTTGGTTTTTTTGATTATACTTGCGCTTAGCGTTTTCCATTTTCTTTACGTCACAGGATGGTTTCCAGTAATGCAGAGGATTTTTATTTCCAGTGTTGCAGCTTATTTTCTCTGGATATATCTATTCTGTCCCTCTAATTTAGAGACTCCAAGTGGAGACCTACAACCTTCGATCTCCTATTATCCTGCAGCAAGAGTTCCTGTTATGGACTTGTATCTTTCGTCTCCTCATTCCCCTCTGCTCGGATGCCGCTACCGCGTGGCTGCTTTTGTCTGCTGGTCCGTCAGTCCCTTAAACCCCGCTCCTGGTGCGTAACCATGTCACGTCATCACGTCCCTCACCGGGAATACCTCCATATTTAACGTATCTACAAGTAGATGCAATGTATGGTAATGGGGAAAAAATATTTTGCTAATGTCTCAATGTAACGGATCACCTGGCACCCTGACTGGGTACCTCCATTGAAGGATGCTCCTAGCGCTTCCTGAGGGCTCCAAGCACTCCAGCTGACACCATAACCACCGTAGACTCCTTACAAGAGCTTAGCAGTGAATATAGCAAGGGAGTATGCAGAGCATAGCAATCCCTTGTAGCAGATAAGAGACGACACTCCAAATTGAGGGTGAAGTAGAACTGAAGCTTTAATCCAACACTCTGCTTTTATGCCCATTTTACAAACATAGTACTGCCCACAGGGTTTTGAAGAACAACTAATCAATACATTACAACACAGCTAAACACTCCCATTCATACAAGCAGAAATTCTCCCCTCTGCCTGTGATACAGTTATCCCAACACAATAGACTAACTTAATTATCACAGGCAGAAAATATACAGTATATACATTTTCAGAATCAGCATACTCCATATACAAATCATACAATTCCCTCCAGGGGTTTAAAAGTTAGGTGTGGTAACTTACTTAACTCCAGTACAGGGCATATCTCCATTTACAACAACAGTAAAATACTTAAAAATACATAATTCCCCTTATATTGAACAGAACCCCCACATTCAACCTATCCCCAGATAGCTTGGATCTGAGCGCTCACTATATCCAAACAGCGCTCAGATCCCACGAACACAGTCCAATCGCCATGGGGTTAAACCAGAGCAAGGGCTGATGAGAGACAGAGGAGGGGCAAAACAGCAAGTTCCAACTGGTCTGGCAGTGTCCTTGGGACAACGCCCTGCTGGAGAACAATATACAGGAAACGGGGGAGGGGCACACCTTCCCATGTATTCAAAGGGGCAGAAAAAGTGTTTCAAAACTCAATAAGCCAAAATAAATTTCTTAAAGGGCAATACATCCAAGGGGCCATAGTCACATGGCAGGAGGCTGGCAATCAGTCTTATCCAATGGCCAGTGGCTAGGTTGATTTCACCACACTCAATACCCAAGACAGCAAAGTAAAGTTCATGTCTTTGTGGAGTATTTTTTTTTTTTGTATCCCATTAATGAAAAAATAAGCAGTACAGAAAAATCACCAACAAAAATATCTCTGGAACATTACCATGCCCCACCACTTATATGTGCACGGCCAGCTTTATTGTTGAATTGCACAGTATTTGCACTTTTTATGAGCCTCTAGTGCATTGCTTTATTTTGGTTAACTCATGAAAGAGGCTAAAACTATTTTTTTCCTTCCCACCATAGGACAAAGGTTTTACACATTTATGGTTTTATTCACTAAACTGTAAATTATTGTGCATTAAAAGACACATTTGAAAAAGCAAGACTCAAGTACATAAACATTCCCAACTTATACATTTCCAGATTTCCTGTTTTCATCAAATTCTCTTTTTAATTGACCGTGGTATAGTGAATACACCTTATAAATGAATTTGAGATGATACATTTCTAGTGCCTCTCACACTGCTAATTTCTAATGACCTAGACCTTCTCTAATCTTCAGATGTTGTTGAGTTCCAGAATACTTTCGAGACATGGGACAAAGCAACCTCACAGACGAAGAATAAAGTTAAAGTTCCTTTTCAGAAATGGAATCCAACAGATCAGATCTAAATCACTAAAAACTCAGTCACCTAAACTATGTTCCACTTGGGCAACTCATTTATGTGACTTTTTGAGATGAATGGCAAGTATTACAATGCTATTTATAGGTATAATATTCCCACTGGGAGATGTGATACATATCAAAGTTTTAAGTATCTACATCCACTCTTCAGAGGAATAGGACATCTACCCGCTATTGGATTGTATGTTGGCATTTGTGCTCTTTTTTTGTTGTGATTCTTTTTATCAAGTCAGAAAAGTACAAATTGGATTTCACGCAGGTTCTACATTATACCTGTTATGTATTATAATAATGTGGAGCTGTTATGTTTGATGTGTTTAGTTTTCTTGGTTGTAAGCTATGAACAAAATTTTAAAAGGGAAGAAATGTGTAATGAATGACTCATTACCAAAAATTGTGAATTTGGTAAAGGGAGGTCAGCAAAAGTATCCATCAGGAGGTAAAGCTTGTAGAGCTGGACAACTACAAGTTGCCACAGAAGGTATTTTAGTAGAAAGTAGGAATGTACGGATTGCTAACCTACCATGTACTCACAGTAATGTTCTCAAACCTCAAAGAGCCTATGATAAATATATAGAGAAAAAGTAGAAAAACCTTACAATGTTGTCTGCTTTACTAGCCTTATAAGTATAGACATCTAGCACACATTACTAATGACTATGAGAAAGTGTAGGTAACTCCCTCTGAAAAATGTAAAATATGCAAAAATTGGAAACTGTTCCTCCTATCAAGCTTTCCACATAGAGTGGACTTTACAGAAGGCACTACACCACCCAGTCACTAGCCAATCCCTGATGCCAAGAGGGAGGAGTTAGAGTTTGGCATGTACTTCCAGGCCAAATTCTCTGCTCCTTCTGCTATATCAGAGTGTTGCCACAGGTTACCATGGTAATACTCTGATACATTTCCCGGCACTGGCCAGAAGAAGCTGTTTGTATCAATTGGGGGTACAGACATGCTGCATATCACACAGGACCACCAGGGATGAGGATGAGAAAAATGATTTCATTTTTTTTTTAGTTAAATTAAAAAGGTTTTCCCCTTACATAAGACCCTTATCTACCTCACTACATCCCCTAACCCTCACTACCTTCAACCCCCCCCCCCACTTCAGCCTCTAAATCCCCCACCACAGTACAGGTGCTAACCTCTAACTTATGCCCCTAACCTGCACTACAGGTCCTAACCCCTTACTACTGCTGCTCTTAACCCCCACTTCAGCCTCTAACCAGCCACTAATGCCCCTGGCCTCCAACTATAGGTCCTAACCTACCACTTCAGCCTCTAACCCCTCAATTCAGGCTCCAATTCTCCACTAATCCTCCTAAACTGACACTTAAGCCTCTAATCCCCCACTACTGCACCTAATTCCTACTACTGCCCCTATTCACACATTACATCTTCTTCCCCTCTACTTCAGCTCCTAAAATCCCCACTACAGCCCCTATCCCCCGCTACAGCCTTTATATCTCACTACAGCCTCTATGCCTCCCAAACCAGCCTGTAACCCCCACTATAGCTGCTAACCCCTGCTACTGCCCCTTTCCCGCAACAGTTCCCAGTCCCCTACTACTGTCCTATCACCCCACTCTACCAGTAACCCCCACTATAGCTCCTAATCCCCAGAGCACCCAACTACAGCCTCTATCCTCACACAGCCAGCCATATACATCACACACAGAAAGCCACAACACACATTTCACACACAGCTACAACACTTACAGCCACTTTAGACACACACCCACACATATTCTCAACATTTTAATAAATATTCACATTACATAACATAAAAAAATAACATAGGGGAAGAGTTTCCTGGTGCACACCTTAATTAAATTGGCTGTGCATGTCTATACTTGGATATGATATAGTAATACGGCATAATAAAGATGTTTTCTGCCATAAGGTTTCCTCAAGGACTGCAACATATTAAAATTCCTCTAAAAAGGTATAGTTTGATATCCCCCACTCATTCTGTAGACATGAATAGCATTTGCTGGATGGGTAATATGGTATTGATTGCAAACACTGTAGAACCTGTAGTTAGAGAATCCTACACATATTGATTTTGAGTCATAAAAATCATGTGAAAAGAACCAATATATAACCACAATAGTAATTTTAGAGGTTTTTGGTTTTGTTTCATGGGATGATACTGTGCATGTAGTGAGACTGGAAAAGTGTAGAGAACATTAAAAGCACATGTAAATCCCTGAAAGATGTAAACTAAAAGGATTGTATAGTGTAAGGAATACAAAGTTTTTTACAAAGTGCTTTCTGGTCCTCCCTCTGTGGGGAATAAAGGGTTAAAAAGAAGCTTTATTTACTCACTGGATTCCAACACCGATCACCCTCGGTGCAGGCTCGGAGCTCAGCCTCCTCTAGGAGGTGGGGTATGTAATGGATCACCTGGCACCCCGACTGGGTACCTCTATTGATGGATGCTCCTAGTGCTTCTCGAGGGCCCCACGAACCGCCGCAGCTTGGTCGGGGTCTTGCCATCTCCTACCCTACGACAAGGCTCCAGGGTCCAGTGGGTGAAACTCTCTCTTCCTTCAGAGAGGAAAGCATGAACAAGCTTTTAAAAGAGCTTAGTGATTATAGCCAGGGGAGTATACAGCGTATTGCAATCCCCAGTGAAGATGCAGCCCTTTCCCCCACACATAAGACGAGGCTCTTTGTTGAGGGTAAAACAGAAACTCAGCAGTCCTGAGGGTTTATTGTCTCTTATATACAGTTTTTTTCCACAAGGTTAACACCCACGTGGACCTTGTGGAACACAGGATACAAAGTTACAAAGCCAATCAGGACAGACTTGTACAGTTAGACACTCCCAGCTAATGTACACAAACCCTCCCCTCTGCCTGTGATACAATTAACAAACCCAATGGACTAACTCAATTACCTACAGGCAGAAAACACACAGGGCGAAAATGAGGTTGAAGGTATTGCCAGCTACATGGGTGGGAGAATTAGCCCACTGCAATAGCCTGAGGCAGGAAGTAATTGAAAGTAGTTTAGAGGCTGCTGAGGTGAAAGGTGGGTTCATGGGAATAGTGAAGTTCCCAAGAATTAGGGATGGAATATTAGAAGAGAGGAATTTAGAGTAGCCAGGTAGCAAAGTGATCAAGAAAGAGGAGAGAGGAACCAGGGGGACGATAAATAATGGCAATGTTAGCAGAGAAGGGTTTGAAAAGGTGACTTGAATGAATTTCAAATTATGGAAAATAGAGGAAAGGGGGGTGGGAAGAGTTTTAAAGGAGCAGCGGGGTGAAAGCAGGAAACCTACACCGCCACCTTTACTCTTGTCATGGGTTGTGGTAAAGTGAAAGGATAGTGAGGCAGGGGTAGCAGTATCAGAGGGAGAGAGCCATGTTTCTGTTAGTGCATGTAGGTTTAGGTAAATGAGATAAATAGGATGGATTAAAGTTGATTTAACGGTGCTGCACACAGAGCGTGCATTTCAGAGGGCAGCTGTAAAGGAGGAATTATAGCGAGAGTTACATGGAATGGATATTAGACTGTTGTGGTTTCTGGTGTTAGCACCAGGTGGCTTAGAAGAGGAAGGACCATTGTTTGGAGAGGCATCTCCAGCTGCTAGGAGCAGTAGAATGGAAAGGAAGAGAAGGTGGGAGTACGATTTAAATGTTGGGGACGAGAGCTTGTATTTAGGGGATTTAGGAGGGTTTTGTGGAGAAAGACTGGATTAAATATGAGTAAAGTGCATGTGATGAAAACAGAGATGAGGGAAGCAGAGAGGGAGCAATGAAGATGGAGTCAGCTGGAACAGGTAAGTAGAAGGATAGAGATATTTTAATAATGAGGGAAGTGAGAGTGAAAGGGAAAAATAGAAGTGAGAACATTAATAGGAGAATTAGTGCTGTGTTTTTAACATATGGATAATTGAGCTGTGAGAATTGTAGGTGAGGTTAGGAGGGTTAGGGGTTAAAAAGGTATTGTGTGAGTTTAGCTATTTTAGGTGTGGAGGGCTTGGTGGACATGCTTGGTTTGTCAGGAAATCCAGGTAAACACCCTAGGCAGGGTGGGTGGGAAATGATCATCCAGAAATGCTACATCTGCTTAGAGCAAATCCTGCAGGGTTGGGTGCTGTGAGTCCTGGGTGTAGCTGTTTCAATGCTATATTGGGCCCAGGCTATAAGAGATAATCTAGGGTTAGCTAAGACAGATTGTGGGTGGGGATTCATTGAGGTGTTAAAAACAAAATCAATGAAAAGGCAGATGAAAGGGAAATTTAAATTTAAGGATATGAGGGAATGGCAGAAATGAGATAGGTAAAAGTCATAAATAGGGAACATCATAAATTAACAAGGTTTAGAGTGCAAGAACTAACACTAGCAAAACAAACATTTAACTAAACAAGAGTTAAGAATGGAGGGTGCAATAGTCATCAATTAAGCAGCAATACTGTGGGGGATGGAGATAGATAGGAATACAATTTAAAACAGAAATAGGAAAAATAAGAAGTCCAGGTATTCTTAAGATGATCATCCAGAAATGCTACTTCTGCTTAGGGCAAATCCTGCAGGGAGCTGTGAGTCGTGGGTGTAGCTGTTTCAATGCTGGGTTGGGCCCAGGCTCTGCTTAGGGCAAATCCTGCAGGCTTGGGTGCTGTGAGTCCTGGGTGTTGCTGTTCCAATGTTGTATTGGTCCCAGGCTCTGCTTAGGGCAAATCGTGCAGTGTTGGATGCTGTGAGTCCTGGGTGTTGCTGTTCCAATGTTGTATTGAGCCCAGGCTCTGCTTAGGGCAAATCTTGCAGTGTTGGGTGCTGTGAGTCCTGGGTGTAGCTAATATAATAGAGTATTAGACTGGTTTGGTGAGCATTAGAACTTTTTATGTATGTAGTTAAGGGTTTGTTTTTTACCAGCAGGTCTACATTCTTACCAGGGTTTACTTTCAGTCTGTTGCAGTTAATCCAGTTTATAAAATATGCTGTAAATGATGCCAGAAGCAGTAGACTGTAAATAATACAGGTGATATAATAGTAAAAAGATGCCCCTCTTTTTCAGAGTACAGCCTAAGAAATAAAATAATAAAAATGTTGCATGTGGCTCTTTCTGACTACCTACTCAAGGGTATCTCCCAGATGACACCAACCATTGCAAGTCATCTTCTACCACCAACGGTAAGAGTTCTTCATAAAATACCTTCCCATCTCTTGCATGTACATTTATCATATTATGAACAGTGTGAAAACATGTGGCATTAAGAAAAAACTAATGGCTGCACATTCAAAACGGTTGTGTATCAAGTGTCCGTAGCCTGGGATCTAACGCTGATTTAATAAAGATTGCTTTTGTTCCTCATTTCTCACAATTAGGTCTAGGACAGCGGTTCACTGAATAACTGATTGAAACTGCAGTTTCTATAAAGCAGTATGAATTCTCACCCAGAAATTTTTCTATAACACACACTGTTTCAAATGTTTTGATGAGGTCAGCAATAATAGCCGTCTTGATTGTTATTGATTTCATATTTAAAAAAAAAAAAAAAAAAAACACACAGTTTTGATAGGACAATCTGATAAGCTTGAGCAGATTTTATCCTGCGCATTGTAATGATATGTCATTGAATGGGGATCACAGGATGAGTATCACATTATGAAATATTAGATATTTTAATCTTTTTAACTGTACTGTTCCTTTCTTTTTTTTTTTTTTTACTAATCCAGCAGGTCCTGTGAGTTCATGTAAGGCTGCCAAGAGATTTTGGAATGAACATTTGTAATGGATAAAGAAAAGAGGCTTACGTTTTTGGGTGGTGTGCTACAGAAATCAGGAAAGAGGTTTTATAGACATACCTTTCCTCAATGTTGAAAAAGACGTACATATTCCGGTTTTGTTAAAGTGGACTGTGTTTGCTTAGATGTAGAGATGTCGCGAACTGTCCGCCGGCGAACAATAGCGTGTTCGCGTTGGGCGAACATATACGATTTCCGGTCCGCCCCCTATTCGTCATCATTGAGCAAACTTTGACCAGGAACCTCACAGTCAGCAGACACATTCCAGCCAATCAGCAGCAGACCCTCCCTCCCAGGAAGTGTCTGCTGACTGCGAGGTTCCGGGTCAAAGTTTACTCAATGATGACGAATAGGGGGCGGACCGGAAATCGTATATGTTCGCCCAACGCGAACACGCTATTGTTCACCGGCGGACAGTTCGCGAACAGTTCGGCGAGCAGTTCGCGACATCTCTACTTAGATGATCCAGGATGCATCAGGGCTAATTTAGTATAAATTATTGTATTTAACACTAGCAGGCCTTTGAGAGGCAAATTATTTCCTTTCTCCCCAGTTTCTTGTGATACCTGTTACTAATGTATTAATTGACAAAACAAAAAAAATATTCTCAGTAAATGGATACTGTTACTCTATATTTTCCACTCAATCTTTTCATCAAATGATATCAACAGATATTATAAAGCCTTGCACAGCCTTTTAGAAAATGTCTCTGGCCTAGCATATACCAGCTTGGTACAACACATCGGAAGAATACTTTGAAACATTTGTTTTCCGCAGATCAAAAATGTTGGTATTCCACGTCCACACTTTGAGATATGCAATTGTTGAGTAATTTCAATAGGCACCGCAATTGTGAATTGCTACATTGGTCTGTGCTATGTGAGAATTACCAGCTCCTTGCCAACGGAGACATGCCAAATCCATGATAGGGTACATAGGGTTTCATATTTACTCTTAGCTTAGCACTTCACGGTTACACTGCTGCCTGGTAATTTTCTTTGTATAACTGCAAGAGTAGTTTTCTTTGCAAAAATCAATTGTATAACGTTTTTTCAATAAATTCATCTATAGATATCCAGCGATCATATGTTATTATTGTGCAGCAAAACATAAAATATAGAAGTGAGAAAGACTGAAAACATAACAGCTATGAAGTCATTTATATAAGTAAATTACCATGTTATGTAGGTATTGTGTTGAAGCTGAAAATATGAAAAATTCCATATAGGTAGATTACTGTGATTATGGGCACATGTAGTATAGATGTAATTAAAATGCACTACTTAGAAATGTTTTCAAATGTAGTTTCATAACATTAAGGAAATTATGCAATTTTGTTTTTACAAAATCCTATCTGGAAAATGAACCATATAATAGTTCATACTTTGTAACGTTTCCATATTGTACATGTTTTAGCTTTCATGTTGAAATAAGGAAAACACAAATGCAGAATTCTTGTAAACGAAACCCACAGCATCATTGGAAAAGTGAAACAGAAAAGGTACATTGAATCAAAAATCAAAGATTCCATTAGGTCAGTTTCTCAGTTGGAGAGATTATATAATATTTTCTTACAAGCTGAAAGAAACGTTTAAATGTACGTCAGTCCATGTAACAGTACCATAGTTAAATTAGAAACACAGTTTAATAATTAACACGTGCACAGCCTTCAGCAAATATAAATGGTGCTTGAGAGTGTCTGCATTTGAGAACTTGTTTTATTTGCACAATTCATTTCACATTTAAGACAAATATGTTGGCAGCTGGATATTTAATTCCATCACTGAGCAAAATAAAATGTCGGATAATGAAAATAGGAGTAGTTTGAGAATTTTATGAAAACCAGTGAAACTCCCTAAAATTCACTAAAAGCCTCTGCTGTCCTAAAATAAAATTCATCCAATCTCTAGTCAGGGGGGAAAAAAAAGAACCCACCTCAACCCAAAATGACTAAAACTTCCTGGAAGATAAAAAACAAACAAACAAAAAAAAACTTCACTATGCTGCACACAAAACTTTTCAGTGTTGAAGGTAACAGCAGCAATAAGCAGCCCCCGGCTGCAGAGTTAAAGGACCACTATAGACATCCAGACCACTTCAGCTTAATGAAGTGGTCTGGGTGCCAGGTCCAGCTAGGGTTAACCCTTTTTTCTATAAACATAGCAGTTTCCCTGAAACTGCTATGTTTATAATAGGGTTAATTCAGCCTCTAATGGCTGCCTCTTGACAGCCGCTAGAGGCGCTTGCGTGCTTCTCACTGTGATTTTTCACAGTGAGAAGACACAGCGTCCATAGGAAAGCATTGTAAATGCTTTCCTAGGAGACTGGCTGAATATGCGCGCGTGTGCATTCAGCCGAAGAGGAGGAGAGGAGGCGGAGAGGAGGAGGAGAGCTCCCCGCCCGACGCTGGAGAAAGAGGTAAGTTTAATCCCTTCCTGCCCCCAGAGCCCGGCGGGAGGGGGTCCCTGAGGGTGGGGGCATCCTCGGGGCACTATGGTGCCAGGAAAACGAGTGTTTTCCTGGCACTATAGTGGTCCTTTAAAATATTACCCACACACATTTAAAAACAGATTTAAGGAACAGTCCATGCACCATAAATACACTTGTTACTGTAGTGGCTATGGTAAAAGAAATGCCCTGGCACTGTCTCTTTGAGAATGGTTTGTCAATTTGTCAATTTACCTGGATTTCACTGAATGCCCAAAACCACATAGACTGCTTCCACTGAGCTAAACAGGACTATACATGGACGTGCTCATTGGTTGAGTGTCAATTTCATGCTCTCATCATAAGAACAAGGCCTGTATCAGACGGAATTAGCTCTGTAGACATCCAGCAGCAGAATACAGATGTGGCAGTAATGTCTAGGGGACCCAGGCAAGTTGTCATATGAGAAAAGAACGAAAAGATGGTAGAAGGACTATCTCGCAGATAGTCGAGACAATCTTCCTACCCACGCTACCCCCAAGAAAATACCTATGTGGGCTACAAAGTGACACAGTAATATGTCTGAAACAATTATCTTTAATACCAAAAATTCACATTCCCTAGAATCCAAGTGTGGCTAAAAGCAAATACCATGCACAGAGACAAAAGAAAAAATACACTTTTATTAGCTCACATTTACTGCTAGATTGATCTGTAACAAGAAGAGTGGTAATGCAGTATCAGACTCAGTTGTTACATAGACGTAAAAAATAGAACCAATGTAACAGATGTCTATTCGGGAGATCAATAGTCTCCCGAAATTGTAATAGAGGAAAAGAGGGGGTCAGACAGGGGTTCCCTATATTGAAGACAAAAGGGGACTTGTCCGATGCGTTTTAGTGGTTTATGATGCTCTGAGTGTTTTTCTACCATTTGTTGAGGTATCAGTAACCCTAAATAAGCTAAAGGGTCCATCAATGATCCACAGAGATCTCATATGTCCAAGGTAAATCTCCTTCCCCAAGAAAAGAGGCACATAAGGCGAATGTGTCCCCAAGCATCCTGACTCCCACAGAGGACCAGCTGATGCCCATTTTTCTTGTCTCATCTGTAAACTATACACAGAAATAAATCAAAATAAATTCATACAAAGAATACAGGATGCAATTCAGGGAAAGCTACCATACAGAGTATGCAAAGTATTTCCTCAGAGGAAGAGTCTATGAGCTACAAAATATTTTAACATCTACTGTAAAGTCTCCTTCTGTATGGATTTATTAATAAATGTCCTTGTTACTACACTATCTCTCTCTCTCTCTCTATATATATATATATATAGTTCTACTTTTTGTTCCACTCTGGTCTTTAGGTGTCACTAATAGTGTTGATGTGCAGCCCCCATTGGCAAACAAGAAAATATTATTTTGCAATGACTTGAAGACTGATTCAGTTACCGTAATTTCATGTTTTATACAAAGTTACAGTTGTAGATAAAAAAAAAAAAAAAACAAACGACAACAACAAACGTGCTAGTGTCACATTATGTATTGAACAAATATTTCTGTTTTTGATCAGCATCATGGAATTCTATAGTACTATATGTCCTGCTTGTTGCCTTGGATACGCATTTAGAATTTTGTTATTTAAGATATATGTATATCGTTGTTAATCCTTATTTAATGCAGCTATTTACTAAAAGGATTGTTCCGGATCAGAGCACGTCAAGCTATGTTCTTTTTTGGCAGTGCACATATGATTTAGGAGAACACTAGGCTTCAGAAGAACACTCTGTCTTCCTATCTCTCCAACAGTTATTTTTTTTTTATTATGTCAACTTTAGTTTATTTAATAGGGACTGTGTTCTCTAGTCATATTTGTTGCTCATCCAAAGATTTAAATGGCTTGTAGCTTCATCTTTCCACCATAGATAACTGTGTAGCCCTAGACACTAAGACACTTCTAAAACGAATGGAAATATGCACAGCACACTCGTATGTGGGAAAATATTGTTTTATAATTTGAAAAAAATAAGTGAAAAATGAAAAAGTGTGTACGGCGCTTCAATAAATATTTCTGCGAAGTATGTGTATCACTGGTATCCCCAATACTAAAGAAATATATACACAGCAAAATAATGTACCGGTGCAAAAATTATAACACAACCCGTGTTAATAGAGCACAAACATATAAGGTATAAATTATTTTAGTGGTTTATGATCCTCTGAGTGTTTTTCTACCATTTGTTGAGGTATCAGTAACCCTAAATAAGCTAAAGGGTCCATCAATGATCCACAGTGACCTCATATGTCCAAGGTAAACTCCTTCCCCAAGAAAAGAGGCACACAAGGCGAATGTGTCCCCGAGCATCCTGACTCCCACAGAGGACCAGCTGATGCCCATTCTTCTTGTCTCATCTGTAAACTATACATTATAAATTATTTTATACTTGATCTTCCAAAAATGTGTTCACATGGACTCAAGATTCAAAAACACAATCTTAAATAAATACAAACATAGTAACATAGTGTAATCTTTATAACAAATTAAGTAAATGGTAGACGATTAAATTTCACTCACATAAACCAGAGCCATTTCAGACTCTGTATGAAAGGCTTCAAAGTGGCAATACTGGCTAGAGGATATCCACCCAGCAGCATGATATAGGACTCCAGATGAATAAAAAAATAATTATTTATTTTAACACCTTATCATACATACAAAGCAATAAAATCACTGGTTAATATACTAAAATCCAGTGAACCCAGTGTTAAGATAAGTCTCAGCTCACCACTAGTAAAGCACCCAGGAAGTATATTAAAAAGTCCCAATACTGTTGCTTGTATTGACTTTCTGTGGCTGTCCAATGGCAGACATTCCAATGCAGCTTATTGAGAAGTATTTGCAAGGCAGCTGCTCTGGACAATTGCTTCCTCTTGAGTTTAGCTCCACTGAGATAACCAAACCAGGAAGTAACAAGACCTGTTACCTGATTGACAGCCAGGGGGTGTAAAAATGTTAATTTATTAAAAAGTGTTGATTTCTATTTGTTTTCCCTTCGACACTTTAACTTATTTGAAATAATAAATGTATTGAATTAAATGGAAGTGAGTTCAGGAGGTAAGAAATGGAAATAATTAAAAGTGAACTCAAAAATGAAGTATGTTATTTTTACAATGTCATAACATTAACCTAATGGAAACTAGAACATTTTATATTTTTGCGATCAAGCAACATAGAAAATGAACATTTACAGATGGGTAAGGAATTAATCAGAAGTGTGTAACAGAATGAATATTAAGCTGGTGGATTCTGTTAATTCCTGGCTATTAGATATTGCTATAAAATAACTCACCTGCGGTCATTTGACAAACCATGATTTCAATTAATGAAGCAGCATCACTCGCAGTGATCAATGTTAACCCCTTACGACGCAACTTCAGAAATAAAAGGGAATCATGATGGAATATTTCCGTCATGTGTCATTAAGGAGTTAAAGGAGGGAATGTTGACTTTTAACCATCCAGGTCTTGTATTCTATCTCGCTAGATTTTAAAGTGCTCGTTTCTCCTATCTGGGGTTATTCTGGCACAGAGGTAACGTGTCGAAGGTTGAATCTACTCATCTAAGATAGCTGCTGTTCTACACAACCGGATGATTCCTACCATGCTCTATAAATAAGCGTATGGTGTCTCTTACAGTTAAAATGCACATGTATTGTTTGTGTCTTACTTTACGTGTTGATTGCCAATAACACTTTACCTGTGCAATAAGATTTTAAAAAAAGATTGGAAAAATTATTGAATTGCACACAGTGGGGCTAGTACAAGTTGTAAAATATTTACATTTAAAAACATTAACGCCTACATCCAAGTGCTGTGGTTTTTCTCTCCGTAGATCACTTGTGACATAAGCATTTATAATACTATTTTCTCATCAAAATATGACTTCTTGAATATGTTTTCAGGTGACCGACCTGAATTAAGCCATTTTACTTCTCTTGTGTATCAGGTGTTACAGGTTTAAACAAACCATTTCAACAAACAAAAGTAACATCTGCCATGTGTACTGACTTTGATAACGTTTATCAGTAAAAAGCAAACTAGTTACATCCAGACAAGAGAGATTCAAATTAGGAATGGCACAACTTGGTAACAGATATAAATATAAAATATCTTTTTTAAAGAACATGCATTCCAAATGCTGTTGTTTTACACTACCTATCTAGGAGTTCACTTACATCCCGCATCTTGTCAAAATGCCACACTGTGCTAATCAAATGTTCTCAATGATAGTCATTTGAGCTATAACCGTGTTTCATTCTGTTATAGCTGCGAAAGCGCGTTTAGTGGTGGTTTTCCTGACAGCCGCTCGAGACATGTTAACCCTGCAATGAAAACACTGCTGTTCCTTCAAAGTGACAATGTTTTCAGTTACATGGTTAAGCAGACAGGGCCATGGCAGCCAGATCATTTCATTGATATGATGTGTTCTGGGCATCTATAGCAGGCCCGGACTGGCCATCGGGCAAACCAGGCGAATCCCTGGTGTGCCGCGATGGCCATGGGCCGAGGCCGGCAGGAGAGATCAAGGGGTTTCCCCTGCCAGCCCATGTAGGGCAGCACCGGCCCTAAAATGGAGTTCTGTCCCCTTACGGGCAAGTGGAAGGAAGATTGCACAGGGAGCGAAACACTCCGTGCAAGCAGGGCAAGCAGTCGGTCTTTTCACGAGTACCGATATTATCAGAGCGTTGCCATGGTAATCTGCGGAGGTACAGACAAAACAAACTGCCAGCTGGACCACCAGGGATTACCTTGTGGCGTACTCCCTCTCACTGGACCACTAGGGATCTGCATGCTCCCTCTCCCCCCTGCAAGGTAATAAGGGGAAGGGTAAAAAAATGTGATTTTTTTTTATTGTTATATATTTTTTTTTTTTATTAATTATTTAAGCCTCTCTCCTACGAACTATATCCACACACCCTTTCATACTTACAGACTCTAAACCCATATACACATATCACAGCCCCTGCACTAACACAAAAACACACTATACACACACTCTAAACCCATTTACACACACTACAACCCCTACACTAACACAAAAACACACTATACACACTCTAAACCCATATACACACACTACAGACCATGCACTAACACACAAACACCCTACACACACTCTATACCCCTATATACACACTGCATCCCCTGCATTAACACACTACACACACTCTATACCCCTAAATACAAACTGCAGCCCCTGCACTAACACACCACACACACTCTATACCCCTATATACAAATTGCAGCCCCTAGACTAACACACCACACACACTCTGTACCCCTATATATACACACTACAGCCCCTGCACTAACACACGAACACACTTTCTACCCATATATATGCACACTATAGCCCTATATACACACTGCATCCCCTGCATTAACACACTACACATACTCTGTACCCCATATACACACACTACAGCCAGTGCATTAACGCACAAACACAATACATGCACTCTATATGCTTATATACACACTACAGCCCCTGCACTAACACACCACACACACTGTATACTCCTACATGCACAGTACACACACTGCACCCCCAACACTCACACACACACACACACTAGCCATACATAGTATGCCACAAACAGACCCCTTTATACACACAAAACAACACAAATAGTACCACCTATACACATGCAATCTCAAAAGCAGCCTTCAAACACATAAATCACCACAGTGAGCATCTCCACAAATGCACAACACACTTTGACAGCCTTGTTCCACTTTTTTTCCTCTGGTATCCCACTATTAAGAACACCAGAGACAAGTCACCAGCAAAGACTGTGATTACATTGCACAACGCTCCCCCCCCCAAAAAAAAAAAAACAGGACATGTACTTATCCTAAGAGCACTGGATGAGCAACATACTCATTTGGCAGGGTAGGAGGGGGGCAGGCTAGCACTAGGAAAACAGAGGACTAGATGGGTCAGACACCAAATATACAATGCAAACAAAATGCAATATCAAGATGGAAATAATAACAGACAAAATGTTATCCATGGTGAGATTTTAAATGGATAGTTACATATATTCATTGGTCAGAATCATAATTGCAACTCTGGAAAATGCTTGATTGATTCCAAGTACTGATGAATGATGCAAATGATGGAGGCAGCATAAAATGATACATGGATGTAGTGGATGTATCAGACATTACACGAAAAAAAATATGTAAGCTTTGTGTTGCATGGCTTTCAGAGTTTATCGTCTATACAAGTACTTAACTGGTCGAAAAATAAACATAATTTGAGTGAGTGTTAGTGTTTTGATTGGATGGTATGATGACAGACTAGAAATTGAGGTTTTATTAATCTGCACTATATTTACATGAAGCAAAATAATTTGTGAACCTCTATGTACCATTGGATCTGTATATCATCAGTCACTGAATTCAGATCATATGACTGTTTCAAATTGCCTTCCTGACAAAAAGACAAAAAAAAAAACCCAGAAACCTACACAACTTCTGTGGGGACATGCTTCCCAAACTGAGCCACTTCCAGTAAATGATAGTGTTTTTAATAAACTAGCTTGGAGAAAAACAATGGTTGTTCAAATTCCACATGAAGACAATTTAAAAAGTGTTTACACCCACTGCTGTGAGATGTGGTTATGAAGATCCTACCCATCATTTTAGAGCCCCACCAAATCTTGTAGCAACATCAACTTTGTCAACCACTTCCCTGGGAATAATTGCACAGCTTCCAGCACAACCTACTCACAAGCACAAGCAGCTGCAGAAAGTATTGGCATTACCAGCAAACAATTCCTGAAGAAGAAAAAAAAGCGTTATATTCTATCATAAGGAAATGTTTGAGAAACATTATAAATGTCATACTTCTATTTTATATTCTACTCTCAATTTGTTTAATCACAGTAGTTAACTCTTAAAGGGACACTATAGTCACCAGAACTACTACAGCTTAATTAGGTGTTCTGGTGCCTACAGCATGTCCCTTCAGACTTTTTAATGTAAACACTGCCTTTTAAGAGAAAAGGCAGTGTTTACATTACTGCCTAGTAACACCTCTAGTGGCAGTCACTCAGATGGTCACTAGAGGTGCTTCCAGGGTCAGTGCTGCACACTTGTTCATAGTCTCACACTTCTCACAGAGATGCATTGGTTCAATGCATCTATAAGGGAAAATTTTGATTGGTGCAGCGTTTTGCCTCGCATGCTCTATAGCCTCCCAATGCTTTTCTCTGGAAAAGTATTTTATTGACTGATATCTTTAAATTTGATAATCTCAGCCAAGCAGGTGGAGCAGGGCAGAGACAGCCATGACAAGACCAGGGCGGTGCTGGAAAAAAACGTGAGTAAAATAACTATTTAACCAGAGGCAAGTGGGGGCAGAGACCTACAATGTGTTTTACAACTGTAATGTCAGGAATATATTTGTATTCCTTACACTATAGTGTTCCTTTAACCGTTGGGGTTATAAGGTGCAATCTGGCAGCATATTGAAACATAATCCAATTTAATTAGAAGGATAGGAGAGTGCAAAATTGATTAAATAAGTGTACTAAAGCACTATATAACAAATGGTTAAAAGCTGCCCAATACTATGAAAACTTTCCCAAGTTTTAAATGTGATGTTGACAAAACTCAATCTACGCTTTTCACCCGTTTGATCGAGCTTTCTCAAGATTCTCTAACGCGCGAAACGCGTAGATTGAGTTTGGCGGGAATTCGTATTTTGAATTTTGGGAGCGATCACAGCGGCACCTGCAAGTCGGTGTTCCTCCAAGGGCATCGGTTCCAATGCACAGGATCGGTCTGCATGAGTACATCAACGGAGCGGTAACCATAATACATTCTGACTAGTGCACTGTATTGCACCAATGTTTATGTAATGGAACTTAGAGATAAGTTCCACCACTAAATTCTATAAGAGTTCTACTTAGGGGGGTTTCTTTGTATAGGGAATACAATATTGTAACTGAATTACACTATGTCAGTATAGATTTCAATTTAAGATTGGTTACAATGTTGCATTGGACAAGATTTACTCCAATTTCAGAACATACAGACTGTCGTGCAACCATTACAATTCCCTAAATCGCTTGGATATATCCTTCTATATATAGACATTGGAACACAAACATTTAGATTTAATCAAAATATTGTTATATTGTTAGTTTTTTCCCCTATTTTGGGGTAATAAGGAAATATCTGCTAAGCGCTGATACTGATTTTATTTATTTTTGTCTACAATCCAATTTAATATTCCATATTTTTTATGCTATTATATTACTCCAGTAACCAAGATAAAAATAACGAGGTATTGTACTACTTTATAATACCTTTTTTTTTGTTCATCTAACAGAATTTGGATATGACAAGCTTTCAGGAGTTGCTCCTTTTTTTCCAATGCAAAGATTTTTTTTAATGCTTCATACTTGAAGGTTTACTTTAAGTACCATAAACACTTAATTGATCTGAAGTGATTATGGTTCCTGGAGTCTGTATATGCAGCATTTCATTATGAATTGTTGCACATATGGAGATGAACACCTCTGCTGCCAGAGATGTAACTCCACCTCCGCCAGTGTCACTGAAGCCCCATCAGCCAGCCCTGAATTCTGTGCATAATTCTATGCACATAATTGGAGTCATTAACTGAGAGTAGCCAGCTGATGTTCTCAGCCAATGAATGCCCATTAAATGGTGTTAGGATACTCAGCACCATAACCATTACAGTGGTTTTGGTTGGAAGTTTAAACTAGTTTGTTCAAACTCTTGCAAAAATCAAATCATTGCTACATTAGCTTAATGGATTTGTTGCCACTCACTGTTAGTATGGTTAAAAATTAGTACATCTATGGCAATGTTGTTAAGAGGTGTAAATATATAATGAGCTCAATTTAATAAATATCCAAATAATTCAGGACTGTACTGTCAGAAATCTTTCTAAATGATTTATGTACAGATGTCCTCATTAAAGTCTATGGGAATTTTTGTAGATTAATCGTTTGAAAAGTTTTCGAACAATGTCGAATCATTTGGAAAGCTTACTAAATTGAGGCCAATGTTGAGCATATTCATATTTTACAGCATAGACCCTGCAAGCTATGGCAAAAAAAAGCTGGTTTAAATTCTCTTTGAACTTCCTGTCACTGTTGACATGTTACTTTATTTCACAGTCTTTCAGAGTCCAACAATTTCACTGCATGCAGAATGGGTCAATCAATTCTGAAACATGTCTTTGTGAGAAAGAAAGCTGTAGGCCTTTGAGTGAATTCTTATACAAGTGCCCTGCTCTCAATGAAGGAACTGTCTTATTACAGAGGTTACAAGATTAAGCAAAAAAAATCATTTCATAATCAAAGACACTGAACTGATAGTTCTTCATTTCTTAATCAGTTCTTTTAGCACTTTAGCAGATTAAAATCTAGTTACTGTGACTAAACATAGTTACTGTGACTAAACATGAGTATTTAGTAAACAGTAGCAAAAACAAAACAATATTGTGTGTATGTAGGTGTTGGCAGAATAAATTAAATAGATGAGAACAGCAAAATAAGTTTAAATTAAAGGGACACTCCATTTACCAAAACAACTTCATCAAAATGAAGTTGATATGGTGCCAGGAGGCCCCTAAAGGCACTCTTACCTCAAGGCTTTAATCCGTTCTCAAACAGTTTAACCTTAAAGTTGCCTCCGGTGGCAATGCCCACCCCCCACCCCCCCCCACCCCCGGCAGCATACGGTTCACTAAACTGGTTTGAGAAAGGTACGTTTGTTTCCAAGCCAATTTTATTATTAGGGAGTCACTGACTGGTCAGCTGACGCTCTCAGCCAATCAGCGGCGCCCCTGCTTGGATATCGCTGCTGGAAACAACTTTGGGGTTACATCATTCAAGAGAGGTTTAACCCCTTGAGGTAAGAGGGCCCCCAGGCACCATAACTCCATTTAGAGGAAGTTGTTTTGGTGCCTGGAGTGTACATTCAAGTCCAATGCTAGATATTAAACATATAAGGCAGTTAGGGGAATATTGATCCATCTTTAATTTTCCTTTGTACCTGATTAAATGATTACTGATTTATATCGAACCATTTAATAAAAATTTAAAAAAATAACATAAATAAAATAAACTGATCAGGCAACCTGTAGTTCCCATTACAACACATCCCATTAGTCCCAGTAAGTCACCATAAAGTATGTAAACACAACATTAGATGTTCTTGTGCTATGCAGACTGTGCCAAGGGCATTCAGGCCTCGGTGGTGCTTAATCACAGAACTCTCAGTGAGGCTGCCTAATGCGGTAGCTGGACAGCCTGGCCTGAATTCATGCCAGGCGGACAAGACCTTTTTTTGGATGGGTCCTCTCTCTTTTTGGGTGAGCCCATTGTTTTGAATGTCACCATAAATGCAAGCTGACAGACCCCTTCTCCCCCTTTCGGGATGAACCCCCATTCTGATACCATATCACCCAAAGTATATTTTGTTTTTGCTTGTGCACATTTTTTCTCATCAAATCTTTAGGTTTTTCAATAAATCTAATAAAAAAATAAAAAAGATTTGGTCTCTTCCCTTACCTGTCAATAAATTCCTTGGAATACAGGGCTGTGCCGAAGTCACAGTACGTATACCGAGAACTGAGTGACAGGAGAGAACAGCTGGTTCTACTGCAATCTATGAGAGCAACAACAGTGTATATCTTGTTAATTCTGTGAATATTTCCCTGGTGGGCATATATGAAATTTTGGTAGAAAAATATAGGGGGGAAAAAAAGGCACTGTAGCGCTGGCAATAAAGTCATCATGCTGGTGTTCAGAAAAAGGTTTGCCCTGATTGGCAAAGTGTTCCCAAACAATGCCAATTTTGTGAGTGTAGGGCTGGATGAATGTTGCAGCTGGAGGCTGGTGTTACATTTGTATAACACTCACCGACCTGCTGAGATGGTAGCACATTCTAGAACTGATAAGTAGGTAGTTAAAATCTCCATACCAAATTAATATTTTTTATCATCCCAATAAATAATGTAATCAGTGCAGGAGGAGAGGTTACTGCTTTAATTTGTTCTTCTTAAATTAAATAAAAGATACAAACCTCACCTTGTAAACCTCACTTGCAGCAATGGTTTTTAGAACAGTGATTGCTCTTTATTAGCTTATCATGCTTAAATAGAGTCAGAGGTTATTAATAACTGGTTTAGTTAAATTTGATCTAAACCAGGGTTTGGCAACATGAAACAGAGGATAAACAATACCTCTGATGAAGCTTAAGCACTTAATAACAGGCATATGGATTAGCATTATGGGAGCTGTAGTTCAAAAACAGTCTTTGGGTTTTATATGTTCAACTGTCTTGAATCTGAAAACAAAGAAAATATATATTTTTTTTATGTCAAAAGAGTCTACACAAGACATTACATCAGGGCTGTGTTTCACTGAAAAGTAGAATATTTGGTGATGGTTTGACATTACTTAAAGGACCACTATAGTACCAGGAAAACATACTCATTTTCCTGGCACTATAGTGCCCTGAGGGTGCCCCCTCCCTCAGGGTCCCCCTCCCGCTGGGCTCTGGGGAGAGGAAGGGGTTAAACACTTACCTTTCTCCAGCGGGGAGCTTTTCTCCTTCTCTCCTTCTTCCTAGTGACGTCAACGGCTGAATGTGCATGCGCGGCAGGAGCCCCGCACGCATTCAGCCAGTCTCATAGGAAAGCATTCATAATGCTTTCCTATGGACGCTGGCGTCTTCTCACTGTGATTTTCACAGTGAGAAGCACGAAGCGCCTCTAGCGGCTGTCAATGAGACAGCCACTAGAGGCTTTAGAGACAAGATTAACGCAGTGTAAACATAGAAGCTTCTCTGAAACTGCTATGTTTATAAAAAAAAGGGTTAATCCTATCTGGACCTGGCAACCAGACCACTTCATTAAGCTGAAGTGGTCTGGGTGCCTATAGTGGTACTTTAATTCAACGATTTGCTAAGGATCCAGTTTTCCTTGGTAATGATCATAAAATGATCTGAATGATGCTTATGATCACAGAGAAGCAATTCAAGGTAATAAACACAGGAACAAATGATGTCACCTGTTTCTGTATTAAAAAAAAAAAAGTGCTCTGCATTACTTGGTAAAACTTTGGAACAACTAATGACACACATGTATAATCCATAAGACAATGAAAATAGCTTATATAAGGCAATAAAATAGCTTTTAACCCACAAATGCTTTAAGATAACACACTCTTTAAATTCCCAATTGTCCAATGCTATTTTTATGTAAAATACTACTTTTTAAATCTTAATTTCCCAATGTTGTTTTTACTTAAATTACCAAAGTCTTATGGCTTAATTTGGTTAAGTCTAGTAATTGACACTGCAAAAGAAACCATTCATTTGGGCGGTGAAGAGTTACAGAACATTAAAAGCTTATATATGAATTTAGGGCTTACATCCATTTTCTTATGGTAATGTTAACTTTAGCTGTACAGAGCCATTTTTTTCTGTGTAACATAGACAGTGTCCACCTTCTCTAGAACATCGTACCAAACCTGCTATAGGGACAATTCAATATTCTGCCTGCCATAGGAGATCATTTATTAAAGGAGATGCTACTTATGTGGACCATATTTGAGACTGTACTTTAGCCATTCGTTGCCCAGAGTAACATAACACATTTGTTAAACTTCAGGAATTATTCAATAAACACCAAACTGTAGTGAACTGAAAAGGAAATTGCACACTTTAAGAAATAACAGCTGCTATGGATATCCTCTAACTCACCTATACTCACAGCTTGTTTATTCTGGCCTAAATGTTACACTTTGTTTTTCAATTTACTCCAATACAGCAATTTGGTGTTCACAGAATAAACCCATCTTGCTAAATAAAACAGTCAGATCTGAATTATTTCCACCAAATTTAGTTAAGATGTCCTTTAAATGCTTTTCATACCATGACCACGACTCAAGAATGTCAAGGATGAATGTACGTACCATACAATTAAATTGTGCTATATTTAAATATAAAACTAAATTATTATTTTTTTTTTCAATTAACAGTTATAATTAGTTATAAAAAATAAATTATGCTCCTGAGAATTATTGCACATCTGCACAGAGCTATAGGCATGTAATGTGGCCAATACCTCACCCAGATAATGACACATAGACCCAGTATCTAGGTTACAGTGCTCACCATTCGTTTTTAACCTAAAATTGATGTGCATATGCTATGACACACACAACTTTTATTAAAAGAGAAGTGTAAACATCATGTACATATTGTCCCCTCTCTCCTTCCTCGTTGATGGTCTACAACATCCAAAGTTCATTAAATGCAGTAGATGGGAAGAGAATCATGGGAGTTTTAACTGGGCAATATCTGGGGGCAGAGTTTAACCCTTTAAGGACACATGACATGTGTGACATGTCCTGATTCCCTTTTATTCCAGAAGTTTGGTCCTTAAGGGGTTAGGATGCCCTCTTTGGTCTACTGGCTTTGCAGTAAGTCCATGGAGCTTATTCACTGAACTCTTAATTGCAACAATAGAACTCCACATGGCGGTACTTAGGCAAAAATAACATTTCTGCAAATCATCTATAGCACCGGTTGGCTAAGTTCTTCCTATATTTTGCCACTCAGATTGCAATTCACTATAATTCAGAGGTCAGTAAATAAACATTCATGAGTTCTGGTCAGGAACTAAAAGAATTGGTTTCCAATTCAGGTCTTTTTGCTTATAGTTTCAATTCCTAGGTAAGTGAATCATTTATAATGTAATGTAAATAATAAAAATAGGACGGTTTCCATTTAAAGCTTGGGGGAAATGTGACTCATACATTAGTAATTATGGGATGCTGCTGCAGAGTTATTCACTGAAATGAGAATTCAAAGTGAACTTTAAATTTAAGTTCAAAATAGACCTTATAATTTGGTTAACCTACCAATAAAGGTATTTATAAATCTGTTGGGAATTAAGCGCATTGCAAAGTAAACAGATTTTTTTTACCTACTATGTCATATCTGCACTTTACTTTAGATTACAAATGTTTAAAAAAAATAAATCATATACAAATAGTTAACATTTTATAATTTGGACACATACTTTTCTATTATGCAACAGGACGTAAAAACACAGAGGTTTATTTACTAAACAGTGGATTGCAGTGAAGCAAAAACTGATTTTGCACATTTGAGGGCAAAACAGGTATTTAGAAAAGAAACAAAAAATGGTCCAACTCAGTGCTAAATCACAGCTTGGCCATTTATAGGGATACCATGTCCATCATGTTTTCTGGAATACATCATTTATACAAATTGATTAGGCAGCATACAGAAAGTGCTGCCCTGCAGTGTGTAGAAGTCACATGCTGCAGTTAGTAAATCAGGCGATAAATCAGTCAGTAATCCTGCAATAGCCATAATACAGGGCAGCATTTCCATGTGCTGAAAGTCATAATGATTTAATTATGTGTCCAGGAGAACATGCTGGATATGGCAACCCTATTATTATTTAGGTTTTTTTATTCACTGTATTTCATTGTTTGTTCTTTAGTGGATACATTGTTTCATTTTTTAAAATTTTTTTTTAAAACAATAAATTGGAAAAACTGGAAACAAACTGCAACATTTTACATCAGCCCAGCTGTAAATAAATAAATACTATCCTGATTTACAATAATAATATATAATGTGCCCAGCTTGTTCCTGAGAGGTTTCCTGAGGTTTTTCCTGGAGTTAGTAGATGATGGGAGACTCCCCTCTGGCTGTTACAGTCACTCTGTGCTGCAGTAACCCCAGCATCCCAACCCCAACCTGCTCTTCCGGTTTGCCCACCTGCGGCCACCAGGTAAGGGCGTGTGCCAGGGGAGGCAGCGCGCATGCGCACACACTCCTCCTGGGCTACGTTGCAGGATTGTCTCACCTGAGTCCAGCAAAGCGGAAGTGGGAGCCGCCGCGGCCAGCAGCAGCCGATCTATCCCCAGCAGCATCTTCTCCATCATCATCATCATCACCCCGGTAACAGGAGCCCCCGTCCTCCTCCTCCTCTACCTGCCGGACCGAGGACACAGAGCGGGGACAGGCAGCCAGTGGCGGGGAGCGGCTAAACGGAGTGTGAGTGCTCCATCACTGTGAGTAACTTCCCAAACCAAGTGTGAGTGCTCCATCACTGTGAGTAACTTCCCAAACCAAGTGTGAGTGCTCCATCACTGTGAGTAACTTCCCAAACCAAGTGTGAGTGCTCCATCACTGTGAGTAACTTCCCAAACCAAGAGTGAGTGCTCCATCACTGTAACTTCCCAAACCAAGAGTGAGTGCTCCATCACTGTAAGTAACTTCCCAAACCAAGTGTGAGTGCTCCATCACTGTAAGTAACTTCCCAAACCAAGAGTGAGTGCTCCATCACTGTGAGTAACTTCCCAAACCAAGAGTGAGTGCTCCATCACTGTACCTTCCCAAACCAAGAGTGAGTGCTCCATCACTGTAAGTAACTTCCCAAACCAAGTGTGAGTGCTCCATCACTGTAAGTAACTTCCCAAACCAAGTGTGAGTGCTCCATCACTGTACCTTCCCAAACCAAGAGTGAGTGCTCTATCACTGTAAGTAACTTCCCAAACCAAGTGTGAGTGCTCCATCACTGTAAGTAACTTCCCAAACCAAGAGTGAGTGCTCCATCACTGTGAGTAACTTCCCAAACCAAGAGTGAGTGCTCTATCACTGTACCTTCCCAAACCAAGAGTGAGTGCTCCATCACTGTAACTTCCCAAACCAAGAGTGAGTGCTCCATCACTGTGAGTAACTTCCCAAACCTAGTGTTAGTGCTCCATCACTGTGAGTAACTTCCCAAACCAAGTGTGAGTGCACCATCACTGCGAGTAACTTCCCAAACCAAGTGTGAGTGCTCCATCACTGTACCTTCCCAAACCAAGAGTGAGTGCTCCATCACTGTAAGTAACTTCCCAAACCAAGTGTGAGTGCTCCATCACTGTACCTTCCCAAACCAAGAGTGAGTGCTCCATCACTGTGAGTAACTTCCCAAACCAAGTGTGAGTGCTCCATCACTGTGAGTAACTTCCCAAACCAAGTGTGAGTGCTCCATCACTGTGAGTAACTTCCCAAACCAAGTGTGAGTGCTCCATCACTGTGAGTAACTTCCCAAACCAAGTGTGAGTGCTCCATCACTGTGAGTAACTTCCCAAACCAAGTGTGAGTGCTCCATCACTGTGAGTAACTTCCCAAACCAAGTGTGAGTGCTCCATCACTGTGAGTAACTTCCCAAACCAAGTGTGAGTGCTCCATCACTGTGAGTAACTTCCCAAACCAAGTGTGAGTGCTCCATCACTGTGAGTAACTTCCCAAACCAAGTGTGAGTGCTCCATTACTGTAACTTCCCAAACCAAGTGTGAGTGCTCCATCACTGTAACTTCCCAAACCAAGTGTGAGTGCTCCATCACTGTAACTTCCCAAACCAAGTGTGAGTGCTCCATCACTGTAAGTAACTTCCCAAACCAAGTGTGAGTGCTCCATCACTGTAAGTAACTTCCCAAACCAAGTGTGAGTGCTCCATCACTGTAACTTCCCAAACCAAGTGTGAGTGCTCCATCACTGTAACTTCCCAAACCAAGAGTGAGTGCTCCATCACTGTGAGTAACTTCCCAAACCAAGTGTGAGTGCACCATCACTGTGAGTAACTTCCCAAACCAAGTGTGAGTGCTCCATCACTGTGAGTAACTTCCCAAACCAAGTGTGAGTGCTCCATCACTGTGAGTAACTTCCCAAACCAAGTGTGAGTGCTCCATCACTGTGAGTAACTTCCCAAACCAAGTGTGAGTGCTCCATCACTGTGAGTAACTTCCCAAACCAAGTGTGAGTGCTCCATCACTGTGAGTAACTTACCAAACCAAGTGTGAGTGCTCCATCACTGTGAGTAACTTCCCAAAACCAAGCGTGTGAGTGCTCCATCACTGAGTAACTTCCCAAACTAAGTGTGAGTTACCCATTACTGTAACTTCCCAAACTAAGTGTGAGTGTTCCATCACCGTGTAACTTCCCAAACCAAGTGTGAGTGCTCCATCACTGTAACTTCCCAAACTGTATGTGAGTGCTCCATCACTGTAAGTAACTTCCCAAACCAAGTGTGTGAGTGCCCATCACTGTAAGTAACTTCCAAACCAAGTGAGTGCTCCATCACTGTAACTTCCCAAACCAAGTGTGTGAGTGCTCCATCACTGTAACTTCCCTAAAACCAAGTGTGAGTGCTCCATCACTGTGAGTAACTTCCCAAACCAAGTGTGAGTGCTCCATCACTGTGAGTAACTTCCCAAACCAAGTGTGAGTGCACCATCACTGTGAGTAACTTCCCAAACCAAGTGTGAGTGCGCCATCACTGTGAGTAACTTCCCAAACCAAGTGTGAGTGCTCCATCACTGTGAGTAACTTCCCAAACCAAGTGTGAGTGCTCCATCACTGTGAGTAACTTCCCAAACCAAGTGTGAGTGCTCCATCACTGTGAGTAACTTCCCAAACCAAGTGTGAGTGCTCCATCACTGTGAGTAACTTCCCAAACCAAGTGTGAGTGCTCCATCACTGTGAGTAACTTCCCAAACCAAGTGTGAGTGCTCCATCACTGTGAGTAACTTCCCAAACCAAGTGTGAGTGCTCCATCACTGTGAGTAACTTCCCAAACCAAGTGTGAGTGCGCCATCACTGTGAGTAACTTCCTAAACATAGTGTGAGTGCTCCTTCTCCACCACTGTGAGTGAGTACAACTTCCCAAACTTCAGGCAACTTCGGGGCCTTGGGGAGTCTGTCCTCCTCTCTGCCATGGTGTCTGCTCCTCACTGACTGCTCTCCCTGGTTCAGGATGGTGGAGTAATATATTATAATATCTACTTATTACTGACTGTCCCCCCTGATACAGGATGGTGGAGTTACATCTTATTATATCTACTTATTACTGACTGTTAACAGGTTTAGGTCATCTGTTTTTAAAAGTACATATTTAATTTTGAAAATCAATTGGTTATGGTGTGAAATCATTTAACAAGTAGGAACGTAGGGAGAGTTTTGCTGTTGAAGAATTCAGGCATTGTTACATCTGCTTTGGAGTGCGCTACTGATGACTGTACAATGGGAAGAAAATCATTCGTGTCTGTAAAAAATGCTGCATAGAAAGCTTTTCTGACATGACACATATCTTAAGTTGCTAATCTTAACAGGATAGGGTAATGTGGTTTTGCACACTCCATTTCTGGCTAAAGAAAATAGCTATATGTGCTAAAGGACACTGAATGAGAAATATTTCTCTTTGTACTGAGTGCTAGAATTTCATGTTTATTTTTTTAATTCGGTAAACTGGTCGGTTTTATTTAAAAGCAAGGATTTTTTGAGTACGTTTTGAGGGGGGAAATGTTTTTTTTTTTTTTGCCAATCTGATTGTGCCTGTACAACAAAAAGCACATTCCTGTGAAAATATGAGATTTTTTTTTTGCCAAATGCACTTTAATTTTAAATTTTTTTTGCAATATACTATTAAACTCTATAAACTTGTATCACTGAAATCTATAAATGTACAGTTCTATCACATGAACATATTGCTTTTTATTGTAAAATGGACAACACAAACTGATAATTCTGTAAGGAATTAAAAAGGAGTCCTTGATCAAACTACCTCTACAAATTATATATATATATATATATATATAAACTCCACCATCCTGCATCAGGGGGGACAGTCTGTAATAAGCAGATATTAATATAATAAGATATAATTTATACGTATAGCAGTGGTTCTCCAAACCCAAATGGTTCATGAATTAGAAATTGTGTGCTGCCAATCCAATGGGAGTATTGACACACTTTGACCTCTATGGGGTGTTTGAAGACCATGATGGGGACCATTGGGATATAGCTTTGTGTATAGGCCTGTTGGTCTTATATCTAAGCTTTCAAATATGGTCTATGGATTTGCAGTACATGCTTGGTTTTTATACAGTTTTATACAGTTCTCTTAGTATGGCTAGAAACTATTCCTAGCCATATCACCTTTTCTGCGGACATCCCTGTACACAAAGGATGCTGCACTAAAGGATGGGAACTGAGGCATTAAAAATGACATATTTTAATACTTTTTTCTTTTTTTAATATAAATTGTAGAGGTAGTTTGACCTAGGACTGTCCTTTTTAATTCCTTACAGAACTAGCAGTGTTGTCCATTTTACAATAAAAATTGCATGTATACAGTTTTTCAAATTCTGTCTGAAGACACAGTGGATCCTTCCTCAGCTGGACTCCCAGGCTAATTTTAGTATTGCAGACTTTCCCGGAGTTACAGACAACAACATCAAAGGCAGTACTGCCAAGTGACTCTTTTTAAATATTAAAGGGAATACATCAATAAAACAAGAAAGAACTCTGTTGTTACGCTTAGGTGAGAAATGCTGTCTCTTTATCATTAAAGTGATCTTGTGACCTAATGCTAAATTCATTAGTGAATAACATAACAATTCCTTATGCTGTATGAACACCTTCAAAAGACTTCATGGCACTTTTGTCCTGCTAGATTGGGACTGGAGGCTGGGTGGGCATATATCAGGGACATGACTTGTTTCACTGATGACATTCAAAGGGCAAGCCCACTGTAAAAAGCAGACATGCCTACTCCATCTCAGCCTGGTATGATTGCAGTTCTGGATGACTGTGAGCCTCGCTTGACAAACCTTCTATGGGCTGCATATGCACAGAATATTTTTTGAGTAGCTTTACCCATGGATTAATGCCAAGAGAGCACATAGCATACCATGAGCACATTTATTGGTATAGGTCAAAAAAGGGACATCTTTTCTGGTATCTCCAGATGCTGGACACCACAAAGCTAACCCACGAGGGTAGGACATAAACACACATTCTGGACCATCCACACTAAGCAATGGATAGTTGTGTGTAATACAATGCTATTTTATATTTTCTTTCTGAATTGAAGTTTTTTGTTCCAAGCACTCGTCACATCCCATTACGCTACTAATTACAAATGTGCCCATAAGTCGAGACAGGGGGGATATGATAGAAACATTTAAATATATAAAGGGAATCAACACAGTAAAGGAGACTATATTTAAAAGAAGAAAAACTACCACAACAAGAGGACATAGTCTTAAATTAGAGGGACAAAGGTTTAAAAATAATATCAGGAAGTATTACTTTACTGAGAGGGTAGTGGATGCATGGAATAGCCTTCCAGCTGAAGTGGTAGAGGTTAACACAGTAAGGAATTTAAGCATGCATGAGATATGCATAAGGCTATCCTAACTATAAGATAAGGCTAGGGACTAATGAAAGTATTTAGAAAATTGGGCAGACTAGATGAGCCGTCACATTCTATGTTTCTATGTTTTTTGGTTTTTTTTGTATTTCTGCTTCTGATGAATGGACATATTGGGATTTGTTCACAGAACAACTGATTTTACAGATGGAAAACCAAATAGAAAAATGTAGTTAAAAATAGTTAAGATGTAACTTTAGTTAAGCTGGCGAATTTTTTTTTTTTTTTTTTAATTTTGTAACTTTACACTTTTCCACCTTTTTATGTTTCCGTGCTTTCCTTGTTACTGCATTGCTTTATGCCAGAGCTCTTATCTAACAGTTCCAAAAGAAGGATGCATGCGTATCACACCATTCTGTGCTCTGTGTTTTTGTATTTTTATCATTCCATAGTTATGGTGCAGAATATTGCTTGTGATGCTGATTTTGTTTATAATTCTGTATTCCACTTCTTTGCTTGCCAATTTGTCATAATGTACTGCCCTGTTCCTTAATTCTGCAATACTATTGTAAGCTTAGGTGTTAAAATCACCATTGACCGGAAGTGTTTGAATATGATGTTTATAGTATGCTCGTGTTTGTTTGCAGTGTTTAAGTTTAATCTTTCAGTGTGTGTTATTCTTTGCCTCTCTGAGTGCATTTTCTGCCCACTGAATGTCTCCAAATTTTGTATGAAACAACAACCATTGAATGGTCAGCTCTGGCTAAGTTTGCAATCTTACCCCAGGTAGTTTATTATAAAACAAGCCGTCAAGTCAAGGGGAAACTCAATGGAAACTTAAACTTCTGAGCGGCTACTTTGTAGTAAGTGTAAGACACCTTGGGATTCATAGTATTATCCATCAAATAGAGGCTTCTTTCAGTTTTTGGAAGGCTAAAATGTGACATTTGTGAATACATCCCTCTCTTCCTGTCTAGCAAACACCATGCATTATCTCTATTTAAGGAATGAGAGAAGGCTTGGTGCACATGCCTTGAGTTATAAAAAGTTGCAGATTATATTTCAACACTACTATTTAGACTTAAATTCAGCAACCTAGTTCACAAAGGACTACAACTGTATTATTTACTGAATAAACCCCATGTAATATTTTACACATTCTCACTCCCCTTAGCTCTGTTAAACTTGAAATGATATGACCTGACAGATACATTTTCTGGCTTTATAGATCTGAAACCTTGTGATCGATGGTTTGTAGGAAAGCCCAACCATTATAGAGAGAAAACCAATCCGTAAGAACAGTGCTTCAAAATTATGTTACTCACTTTATATAGTGTGTTTCTACAGGATATAGTCCACATGAACTCTAATTTTAACACAAAAAAAGGAAGGATATGCTTCTACATCTTGTCATGAATATATGCTTTTTGTATTTGTATATGCATGAGAAATGGTAGGAGGCATAATGACTTGTAATTGGAGCAATTTACTCTTAGCAAACATCAGTTGTTATCAACATGATAAAGAAAACAAACAGTGCCTATATACATGTTCCATTCATCTGTGACTGCCTATGCCTGGATTTCGCCAAAGTTTTTACTATGATAACCAGGGAACACCACAAACTGTGACAAAAATTAAGCAACCGAGAATTCCCACGCCCCCTCCCAAATGGAATATGCCTTACCTTCTAATATAATTCTATTAGATGGAGAGTGGGAAGTTCAGTAAGCCATGCTCAACTGGCCTCACAAGTTGACAAGTAAGGTCTCACCACAAAACACATTTTATTCATTCATAGGTTCACTGTAACATTGTTGCACAGTTTTTTTGCTCAACAACCTTCCCTACACCACAAGGGCAGAAGTCATGTCCCCCCTTCCCCATCTGTTAATGGAGATCCTTTATGTGCCCTTCTAGGTTGCTGCCATTGCTTTTCTGCTAATAGAGAATAGTAGATGACAGATGATTGGTAAATGCAGGACTTTTAAACTGAATATTTCTAAAATATGGGTGGTGTAAGTGTTTCTACTTTACTTCTATTGGCTGCAGTTTATCATGTTTACTTTAAATTTGTAATTTAATGTAAAAAAAAGTTTTAATCTGTTAATCTATTTAGCGTTGAATTTCTTTAATTGACTCATTAAAATCATTCATTAGTGCTGTTTCTGCCTGGCATGATGTTAGGGCACCACAAGCTACATTAAAGAAAAGCATCATAAAGTTAATTTTCTTCTGTGAATCTAAAAAGGTTTTCATACTCGGAAAACGTCACACAATGCTCAGTGTTAGATTCTATTGCATGTTTTGTTAGTTTAAGTGCTAGATCAATTAAATGTGTAAACCGAGAGTATCCCCTAAGGACTGATTGTGTCACTGATATGCCTGCTCATTCCATAGGACACATTAGATGGCTTTCTGTGCCTCTTTATTCAGAGACATTTAAGAACCATCAAATAATAAAAAAATTCCTCCGGGGGTCCAGAAATAGAAGCTATTAATGGATCTCCTGATGGTATTGTGTTAGCTGTGTATTAAAAATATGTATTCGTCATATAGATCATAGTATTTCCTAAGGAACTGCTGTGCACCTGGTATTGGTCTGAGGGCCATAAAAGACTAGATCTTCATACTATTCTCTAGATGTGTCCCAAGCATGCATTTATTGGCAAAAGGGAGAAAGTAAAGTTTGTAGGTTTAGGTGACATTCCATAATTGTATTATTTTATGGCCCAAGATGGGAAAAAATGTGATTCAAATGCTGTCACTTCAGTTCCTGTGGTGCAACAGCTTAAGTTTGACTCACGTTTAACTATTTGAAGATAGTACCACGACCCAGCCTGGGAACTCGTACTATTGAAATGACTCCTTATTTAAAAAATAAAACACAGTTTAAATCCATAACTACATCCTACTGAATAAATAATATTTTTAATTGGGGCAGTTTTATGATATACTTGTATATTTGTGATAGTGTTAGAGACAAAATTGAAAATGCATTGACGCTCTCTCTCCTTGTATTTCTTATATGTAAGTGAATCCTTAACGTTGGTCCTTAAAGCTGGTCCATGCTGCTGGGATTGATGGAAGAAGACAGAGTTGCATGGTGTGTTAGAATTTGGCACCAGCTATGAGTATAGGTTGTACAAATACTGAATCCCACCAGATTCACTCTTGGAACAGATTATCAGGCTGCATGCTAAGTACCGGAGAGAACTAGAACCTTGTGCTATTAATTTTTTAAATATAGGATGAATAGAATGTTTCTCCGTATAGCCTGAGAGACAACATACCTATATATGGCTAAATTTGGATAAGGAATAAGGCTTAGCTGCATATCCTAAATGGATAAGCGGAAAAAAACAAACAGATTTTTCCAATGTAATACTTTTACTGATATTTTTTTATGAAAACCGTTTTAACGAAAATCAGGATTATGTCAGAACTTTACTGTTGTTCACCTGTGTAATGTGATTTTTTTTATTTTTTTTATTTTTTTTTTCCATGGAAATTATTTAAGCATTCTTGTCCTCTAATTAGCCTTACATTCTGTACTATCAAGAGATTATTTTTTAAATCAAACTGTCACCATGTTTCTGCACCAGTTTAAAAATACTAACAAAAGAGCCCAACCAAATGATCAATGAAATAAGTACAAAATTTAAAGAGCTGCTAAACACATAAAAGATTATTCCCCAAACCTTGTAAAACAAACTAAAAATGTAGAAAAGTGTCAGCGCCTGATGAATAGTCCCCAAGAGTTAGTGCAAATGGGTCATATGTGATGATATTCAGTTCTTATTATGCAGAGTACAAAAACTGAATTTTATATCACCTCTACAGCGGTGGATATGTAGGGTTTCAAGTAGTCTGGGTTTTTCGGTGTTGCATCAAGCATATAAGGCACCATGTATCCAATAGATAAAATATTTTTCTGTGTACCTTAAAAGATACAAAGAAACAGGATATAGTGTAACACAGTTTAATATACACAAAGAAATCCCCAACCCCTAATGGAAACTCTTACACGGTAAAAAAAATGTGGTTCTAAGTTTCCCAAAACCACAAGCAAATTCTCCAGTAATATAAGTGTGTTCATAAGGCAACGGTTACCACTCCGTCGGAGCAGCTAGATCCACCAAAGTCCTAGGTGTCAAGCCGCAAGTGTGAAAGCCGAACTGGAAGGACGCCGTAATGAAACACTGATGGAGAAGTCTGTTCACAGGTAAGTATGCAGGCCGGTCTCCAATCTACGCGTTTCGCCCGAGCTCGGTGAGCTTTTTCAAGATAAGGAGGTAGCCTTACTGTGTTTTCCTTATATATCCTTGACGTTTCAATTTCAGATTGGTACTGTCTTAAAGGTATATTCTCTGCTGTGGCAGAGCTTTCCCTATCTCTTTCAACAGTGTTGTAAATTGTACCCATTCTTTGCTAAGAATGGTTATATTCTTTTTAAAACATAAAATTATTCATTTATATTGTCTCTAAAGCATAAAATTACATATTTAGATCCAACATAAAAAACTTTCTTCATACGCATAAGTAAATTTACTTTATAATATCTATACAGGTCACGCATAAAAAAATCTTGTCTTAAAGGTGCATTCCCTGCTGTGGCAGAGCTTTTCATGTCTCTATTGACATTTATATTGTACATTATGACTAATCATTGCTAAAAAATTGTGTATAGTCTTTTCAAAACATAAAATGGCACATTTACCTGTTCTTTAAAATATCAACTTTTATATTTAGATGTGCTATAATAGATAACATTCTCCATATTTTCAAAAATACATTTGCATTTTAATATTCATAAAAAAGACACTCCTTATCAAAAAAAATATTTTTGAACGTAATGCAATAAATTTACTAATGATAATTACTAAGATCAATAGAAGTGGAAATATTGTGGTATTTAAAATAATTGTCAGTCAATCATTAAAGTGGTGCTTTAATGATTGTTCTAATTATTGAGGAATCTTGCTTTGTCTCAAATGAGAATATGGCAACATCGGGGATAGAGTGTTCTATCTATCAGATTCTAGAAAAGAGGGCGTATGTATCGTAACCAAAAAGCTCCACTTGTCGTGATTGGAGAAAATGTACTATATTAATATCATTCACAATGTATGGTGGTGGAGGTGGAATAAAATTCTGTTTTTGATCTCTGCATAATTAGGACTGAATATCATCATATATGACTCATTTGCACTAATTCTTGGAGACTAGTCATCAAGTGATGACACTTCTCTAAGATTTTAGTATGTTTCTGCACCAAAGGCAGAATTTCGTTTAATTTTTTTATTTTTTATTTTTTTTAAATAGGTGTGTTGGCTGACATGGGTTTACATTAAGGGGTTAAACTAAGTCTATGTCTCTTTTTACTTGTTAACTTACTGAAATTGAGACTTTAGACCAATACAGCTCATTGTTAATTACTTCTGTTTACAGCAAACACAAATGTAATGAAGTATGTCAATATTTGGGCTCATCTGTAGTTCTATTATTTCCTTGAGCATACATGGGTTTGTGGAAAAAGAGGCCTACTAGATCAACAATCGTACATTATTACATGCTTTAAAAGCATGTCGTTCTTGGCAATGTTAATATATTTACATCGTTCATAAGCTGAAAAGAAGAATGCTTCCATCAAGTTCAGCTTTTATCACATCTGTTTTTGCTGTTGATGAAGGAGAATGCAACAAACTTTCCAACGCAACAAACTAGAAAAAAATTATTTCTTCTGAACCCCAGAATGTCAGTCCGTTTTCTCCTTGAATCATGAAGCTGTTATCCCACATATTGGGATATCCCCAATGTTGGCACCCTTGGTCCCATCAATGTGTTGGGACTCAGTGGTTTAAATGTGATAGCTCCATCTTACATACACTGCCCATGTACTTTTATTTCAAGTTCTTCCCATACTTACAGTTAAGACTGGGACACTACGAGGTGATACTGAGCGGTTTGGGCTGTACTTTATATTTTTCTCAAAAGTATTTTCTATTGGTTTTACATATTTTTGAAACAAATGTTTGCATAATCATGAAATACTCCTAGTATTTCCTCTGTCCTCAGCCTGGGCTCTTGGTTAGGAGTACTTATATGCTCTAGACTGAGGCACCTCATACTATATGCTACTTTTTTGACCACTCTTTATTTTACTAGCAGTCTTATATTTGCCTCTTCATATACAAACTGTTGTAATTCCTACACGGTTCACCTGATTTGGATGTAAATACCCTCAAATTAAAGCTGAAAGTCTGCAGCTAAAGCACATCTTGTTCATTTCATTTCAAATCCATTGTGGTGGTGTATAGAGCCAAAAAGATTAGAATTGTGTTGATGTCCCAATATTTATGGACCTGACTGCACATACCTGCAAACCAGAATATCAGGGAGATAAAACAATTGACACTTTTGTCATCCACAATTTATGCTTTTTAAGGTTTTACCAGTCCGGTCAGTAAAAAAATTGAATTGCTCATTTTCTAACACTTGCTGTTGATGTTTATGCTTTATTCATGTGGTGTTTTTGTTTTATTCCTTTCTTAGGTTTGTGTCCTGCGACCATATTCGTAATGGAACATTGTTTTGTAGAATGATTTTTATTTCAATTCTATTTATTTTTGCTTAAACATTCATAAACATGAAGATGCCTACCTTTAAGAGACTTATTTTAGGAAGACGATTTTTACATTGGAAGATTGGTGCAATAACACTTGTATTTATGGGATTTTTATTTTTATTACAAAGAGAAGTAGTAGACAGAGAGAGAGATGAACTTGGAGTTCAGGGAGGCATTTACAAAAAGAAAAAAATGCTAGACATGGTGATAGATGCCGTCAACAATATTAAAGATGCTATGCCAAAAAGGCAGATAATTGCACCAGTCAGACAAAATGACAATGATGGTAAGAGACAGTGCTTGCCTGGATATTATACAGCAGCAGAGCTGAAGCCTTACCTTGAACGACCTCCTCAAGATTCAAATGCTCCTGGAGCTTCTGGGAAAGCTTATAAACCTGGAAAACTTACCCCAGAAGAAGAAGAAGAACGAGAGCGTGGAGACAAGAAACACTGTTTTAATGCATTTGTTAGTGATCGGATTTCGTTGCACCGTGATTTGGGACCAGATACAAGACCACCTGAGTATGAATAGCTATTTTTTATCATATTTATTTATTGTTTTTAAGACACTAGAATGTATTTAATATGGTTAATCTTGTAATGGAGGCAGGGCCAGATTAAGAGCCCACTGGGCCTGGTGCAGACAATTATGACGGGCCTAATTACAGAATCGTATCGACCAAAAACAGTAAAACACTCCAAAGCGTCATGTATCTGATGGAGATGGTGCTGGAGAGAAAGAAAACAGCTATAAGAAAACACATACCCTAGGCTAATCTCTCACTAATTTATGTTTTCATCTTTCAAGTAAATCCATAACCCCTAACAGCAGTGTCCAGTCAAGCAGGAAGTCTATGGGCATGGTAAAAGGGTGTGCCACTGACACAAATCACGTAACCTGCCAAAAGGGGCGAACATGCCCAAAAAGAGGATATGTCTGCCCAAAGAATTAGGCCAGCCTGGTATGAATGCATGTCAGGCTGCCTGCCAATCATGCAGCTGGCCAACTAAAGGCATAGTATGCAGACAGCACCCTGAGCTTGGCATAAATGCATCTGATGCGCTCGCTCAATGCTTTCTAAGGACTGTCCCCTAGCACTCGCTGGTCCACTAGTCTCCTTACCTTCTTACTAGCAGGCAGAAGCTCCTGGTATATAGTCTGGGACAGAGAAAAGCTGTATGTAATGAGTGTAGAAGAAAGGGAACATGCCACAGTGTTAGAGAGACCAAAGTCAGCATTACCTTAAAGGATCACTATAGGGTCAGGAACACAAACATGAATTCATGACCATATTGTGTTAACACCACCATCTAGCCCCCCTGGGCCTCTCATGCCTCCATAAATATAGCAAAATCTTACTGTATTCAAGCCTGAAGCTGTAACTCTGCATGCTATTAGACTCAGAAAAACAAGCAGTCTGCTGACATCATTAGAAGTGGTGGCCTAATCCAATCACTGTGCTTCCCCATAGGATTGGCTGAGACTGACAAAGAGGCAGATCAGGGGCAGAGCCAGCATGATTCAAACACAGCCCTGGCCAAACAGCATCTCCTCATAGAGATGAATTGAATCAATGAATCTCTATGAGGAAAGTTCAGTGTCTGCATGCAGAGGGAGGAGACAATGAATGTTTGGATGCATTTTAGGCAGCCATGACCCAGGAAGGATCTCTAACAGCCATCTAAGGAGTGGCCAGTGAAGTTATCACTAGGCTGTAATGTAAAGACTGTATTTTCCCTGAAAAGACAGTGTTTACAGCAAAAAGCCTGACGGTAATGATTCTACTCACCAGAACAAATTCAATAAGCTGTAGTTGTTCTGGTGACTATAGTGTCCCTCTAACTATATTCATTGTCAGCCAGTCCACACCAGTTTTGTTCCCATACCTCTTAAGTTTCCATACTTAAGTAAGAGTATGTGAAAAGTAGTTAGGGTTGCCACCTTTCTTGGAAAAAACATACCGGCCTTGCTAATTTGCATAATTAAATATGTATGGGTGACATCACATGATGTAAATCATAAGGAGTGACATAAGAGAAAATGCTGTAAAATAACCAAAAAACTACTTAGTTTGATTCTGCTGCATAGATGGATTCCTCCCAGTGCCCCCATGTGTCAATTACTCCAGGTCTCAGTGTTCCTATGTATCATTGTCTCAGTGCCCCATGTCTCCCAGTGTCCCCATGTATCCCAGTGTCCCCATGTCACTAGGAAGACGGGAAGACCTGGGGACACGGGGAGACCTAGAGACACGGAGACACCAGTGACACTGGGAGACTAGGGGACTCTGGCTGGGACGCATGGGGACACTGGGAAAATAGGGGACACTTGAAGACATGGGGATACAGATACCAGGGACACAGACACTAGAGACACTGGCTGGGGGACATGGGGACATTGTGAAACTTGAGTCACTGAGAGACATGGAGGCACTAGGAGACATGGGGACAGTGAGACACTGGCAGACTGGGGGCACTGGGAGACTAGGGGGCACTGAGACACCAGGGACACTGGCTGGGAGACATGGGGACACTGTGTCCCCATGTGTCTGTGTCATAATGTCTCCCAGACACTGGGAGACATTATGACACAGACACGTGTCTGTGTCTGCCATAATGTCTCCCAATGTCCCTTAGTGTCTCAGTGTATGTCTCCTTGCAGCCTTTCCCCCCACCCCTCGCTTCCCTGATCTGTAGGCTGTCTCTGCAGGGTGGGAGTTGCTGTCTGGACTCTCTGCAGCTGCTCCCCTGCAGATCAGTGAGTATAGATAGGCAGGGAGGGATATGCTGGAACTTCCTATCCCTGCCTGTCTCCACACACAGCGACCCCTTCTGGCCAGTGCTGGTATTGCAGAGTAATCTCCATTTATACTGAGAAAAATACCAGCATTTGTATTGCCTGTATCACTGCAATATTGGCACTAGCCAGGCAGCCTCAAATACTGGCTGTGCCAATAAAATAAAAGCCAGGTGGAATCCCTAAGAGTAGTGTGCAGCTCCATCAGCCCCTATGTTAATCCGGCCCTGAATGGAGGTTACAAAAATTAAGGGGAAAGGTTGTAAATCTGTCACATAAGTTCTAAAATTGGAGGAATTACAATAGAATCCAATATAATTAGCAGGAACATTTCATGTGTTCCCACGATGTATGCATCAAAACAATTTAGACAAAAATTCCTACTTGCTAGTCTGCCTTAACTTTAAAAGGTTCAAAAAACGCTATGGAAACAATATTAGTATATAAGAATATAATACCTCAGTTATTCCCCCCACCTGCTTTGCTGCGGGTCAGTGGGGTATTTCTCTAAACAGCAAGTAGCCATTAAATAATGAAGTTGGACAGCTCACTGTCCACCTTCTAGTTCCAGTCTCTGGCCAGTAGGTGGGGGCTCTATTTGAAAAAAAAAAAAAGAAATGCAGGGGTACAGTCAAAAATCCTCCCCAGCTCCCACCCATGAGTGGAGGCTGAGGAAGCTATAATGTGGGAGAGCCACATTGTTTTCCTAGCCCACACATATGGGTGATCAGTGGGGGTTCTTATTTAATAAACACAGGGACATCCCACCGACCCTTCCCAGCCCCAACCCATGGGCTATGGAAACAGGCTATATAAAAAGTAATTAAGGGGGTGGACATGCTATTGTCCTTTCCTAAACTCCTACACATTGGCTTTGGGTATGTAGAGAGATATTAAAACAAATAGATGTAGAAATGCTACTGTCCAGTGCCCCACCTGGCCCGTGGATTTTTGGTTGGGGACATAATGACAATAGGGAGGATGGATTTGCATTCCTAGTACCCCCAACCTCCCCAGGCTACAAAACATTTTTTTGGTGTTTTTAGGGATCACAATTTAACCTTTTGTGTACAATTCATGACAGGTGCATTGAGCAGAAGTTTAAGCGGTGTCCACCTCTTCCCACTACGAGCATTATAATTGTGTTTCACAATGAAGCATGGTCCACGCTGCTCCGAACTGTTTACAGCGTCATGTATACATCTCCTGCTATACTTCTTCATGAAATCATTATGGTGGACGATGCCAGTGTAGATGGTAAGTTACTAGCTATTAACCACACAATCGTTAAAATTACATGTCAAATTCCATTTTGTTTTTGTGTTTTGTTTTTGTTTTTCTATCATGAAAAAAACATTAAGCCTTGTGCTATGGTACTGAGATATAATATCATAATTGATTATTCTTTGTCTCAGACTTATGGAAAATTAAATCCGGATGGCAAACTTGAGGGAAACATTTCCAAGTTGTGACACTTTTTAGACGTAAGGTCTGGTATTTGTGTTGCTTTATAGACTTGGTGCCCTGTATTTGTCAAGCTCTAATTAATATATTCATAGTTAGAGCACTCTGTAATTAAAGGGACTCTCCAGTGCCAGGAAAACAATCGGTTTTCCTGGCACTGCAGGTCCCCTCTCCCTCCCACCCCTCATCCCAAGTTGCTGAAGGGGTTAAAACCCCTTCAGTGACTTACCTGTACCCAGCGCCGATGTACCTTGGCGCTGGTTCAGGGTCCGCACACGCTTCTCCCCCGCCAACGGCAATGCCGTGCACGCGCCTTAGACCTCCCCATAGGAAAGCATTGAAAAATGGGGATTTCAGTGACACTGGAGGTCCTCACATAGCGTGAGGACGTCCAGCAACGCTATAGCACACGGGGGAGTTAACCCTGCAAGGTAAATATTGCAGTTCATGAAAACTGCAATATTTACAGTTGCAGGGTTAAGGGTAGTGGGAGTTGGCACCCAGACCACTCCAATGGGCAGAAGTGGTCTTGGTGCCTGGAGTGTCCCTTTAAAATATTTGCCTCTAAACTTGATAAAGTTTCAAGTTCAGCTTTTTATATTCCCTGAAGTCTGTGATTTGTTTTGTTTCTGAACACACACTATTGTGCAGCATGATGCTTTGCTGAATAATCAGTTTTTAGGTTTTCAGTTTTCCTGCCAGGGAAAATGTTCAGCTCTTCAATTTTTTAAGACCAGTCATACGTAGCCAGTCCTCTGTGTTCCAGAGTGACAGCACAGGGAATGTGTCAGACTCAGTAGGAGGTACTTTCCCTGGTCTTTTATCCCCTGACACTAAGCAACAATAGAAAGTGTGATTCAATGCCTCTGCCCCGCAGAGTGTACTACAAGGCAACATACATTTTGTAAATTAATCTCTTTAACATGACTCTACACTTCATAGCCTCTTTTGTCCATTACACATTGAATGCTGGAAGAAGCACCCTGTCTCTCCTTCCACTCCTATAATTCCTAATAGGGACAGCGGCTTTCAAAAAGCACTTTATCTATATGCCCACCTGTACTATGTCCTTTTTAGCTAAATATGTCATCATTAGGGTGTCTAAAGGAAGATGTCCTCCATGGAAAACACTATCCATTTTTATGGCAATCCAAACATGCCAAATATAATGGTTTTGGTGTTTTCCACCTATTATTGTCCTGCATAACATTTATGGGAAGTGTACAGTAGTTTTCCTGGAATTGACAGATCCTGGGAAAGAGCTATGATAGAAGTGGTCCTTGCATTTTGTGTAGAGATTGTACATGCTTCCTGTGAGCATTTTGTACCTTTTCGAATGACTAATTTTATTATGTTTCTTTTCTTTGTTTTTTGTTTTCTTTTTCTGTTTTTGTTATTATTAATATTGTCCAAAAATTTCAATAAAAAATATTAGACAGAGATTGCACATCTGGCATTGTGCCAAACTAAGTAAAAAATAAAATAAAATGATTAATTTTTTTAAATTTTTTTTTTTTTATTCATTCAGAATATTTGAAAGATAAACTGGATAAGTATGTGGAGCAATTTCGAATCGTGAAAGTGGTCCGGCAGAAGGAAAGGAAAGGTCTCATTACAGCTCGATTGCTGGGTGCTTCTGTAGCAACTGGTGATACTTTGACATTTTTAGATGCACACTGTAAGTATCTAATTGCTTTCACTGCTGGAAGTTTCCTTAAGGTTGACATCACTAATAGCTTTGTTCATTAAATAGCATATTGACTTATCATATTCTTATTCTTGTCATAACTTTTGGAAGTTTGTTTATTTATATTTTTGCCCCTCACAATTCACAGTTTTATATAATAAACCCTGTGTTGGATTTTAATGGTTGAATGGAACGAAACATTTGATTTTCCAGTCAGTATAAATGATAATTCTAACTACCAGGAAATTTATCTGGAGTACAGAGCAAGGGCAACAAAAATGCATTAACAATTATTATTTTAATTCTTGAAATCAATTATATATTCTTTAAGAATACTATAATGTCCTTCTCATCATAACATCACCAGTATGTACTTGGAAACCAGAGTAATCTGAATATACCATTCCTAGTTAAACACTTTGTTACAATTATTAATATTATTATTGTTATTAGAACATCAAACAAACACAAATTGGAAGTTGGTAGTTTTTTGTAGTTTGTTTTTTCTCTTTACGTTTTCTTTTTTACCTGGCCCGTGGAGGGGAAAGGAAACACACTAAATGGATACCTAAAATTAGGTTTGATACTACTGTTGAGCTTTCAACCTCCTGTTATCAAGACCATTACATTTTATTTTCAAATCTCTCTCTCCTTTTGATGTCTCTTACCAGGTGAATGTTACTATGGTTGGCTAGAACCCTTGCTGGCACGAATTGCAGAAAATGACACCGCTGTTGTCAGTCCAGACATCGCCACCATTGATCTTAATACATTCGCATTTAGCAATCCGTCACCCTATGGTAATAATCACAACAGAGGGAATTTTGACTGGAGCCTTTCATTCGGTTGGGAATCTCTTCCCAGCGCAGAAAGCAGGAGACGGAAAGACGAGACCTACCCAATAAAGTAAGACTTGCATATCTTATGTCATGTTCTGCAAATTTGTTTTTGCCTTCGCTCGGATATGACTTAGTGTAAGCAGGTGTCATGAATACACCAGGCATGGGAATATCAAAATCGGGCACTTGATTGAGCATGAGAAATTAGCCCAGATGATAAATTATTTCATTACATGTTCTTGCTTTTCTAATGGTGGATAGTTATACACTTCTAGTCATCAAAGTGGAATTATGCACTGAATATAGTTTTATATGACATGAGTGTGATATTCTGTGGATAAAACTGTAAGTATTACATGCACTCTGTTAACGTTGTAATACTTTTGGTTTCTGAATTTTTCTAATGAACATATGATATAATTAAACATTGTATATCAATGTAGAAGTATAAGCCTGGTTGTTTACTGTAAAAAGCAGCACATGCTAAAAACACTGTCCACAGGCCCGACCAAGTTCAGGTATATTACAGACTTCTATAAAGTTAAGGTTTCACCCATGTAATTATCTTTGGTATTGGACTAATTACAGAATGCCTGGCTCTTAGCCACTTGATTTATATCCTCTAAGTGTGGGTTTCAGTTCAGCTAGGACCATTATAGGAGATGAATAGTTTGAATGTATCCTTGAGAATGAAAGAAAATGTTGGTGCAAAATTCTGTAAGTGAAGCGATAAACAGGAACATTTCAATAGTGACTGCTATTACTTAGAACATTTCCCCTCAAATTAATATTTTCCTCATTCTGTTAGGCTTGTATGTCTAGTAAAGGAATTGGGTAAGAATACATTAAATAACTACATCTTTCTAGAACAGGTTTTTGATAAGTCCAGGTTATCTATGCCGTTGGTAATGATTTCATTAATTATAGGACACCTACATTTGCTGGAGGTCTCTTTTCTATTTCCAAAGAATACTTTGAGCACATTGGCAGTTATGATGAAGAAATGGAAATATGGGGTGGAGAAAATATTGAAATGTCTTTTAGAGTAAGTATATCCAGAGTTGAAGTAGTGAGTCCTTGAAATATGCGGCCGCTCAGAAAACATTGTGTAAAAGAGAGGAGTTCCTTTAAACCAGTCAAACTTGATTTACTATTTTTGGATAAGCTTTTAAAATATTTTTTTCCTTCAAAATATCAAAAGTAATTTTTTTATATATGATATTTTATCAAATTATTAAAATACTATTAATTATTAAAGCACTTAAAAAGCGTATCCAAAAATATTAAATTGAGGCCCGAGTTGGAAGATACTTAACTACAAGGTCTGAAATGTATGAATAAGCTGAATTATGGATTATCCATTATTTACGCACTACAATAACATTCAATATTGTATAGATTGCTACAGAAGGTTTTTGTAGAGTAGAGGAACAGTAGTAATGGTACATGTGGGATTGGTAACCTTTGTAAATGCTGGTGTTGAGTCAGCTGGGTTTTTAGATACACTAGAAGTAAATTTAACTCAAGGCAGTGTGCTTAGTTTTTGGTCAGAGTTAAAACTATTCAGTTTCAAAAATGTTTTAGATGGGGATATGCCATCTGAGATGCCATTAGACTCTAACTAATAGAGTTCATTCTAGATTTTTAGGACAGAATAATAGGGTCTCATATGGAAAGTTTGATAAGTAATGCCATTCAACACTACCATCATGATGCAACCAAATTGTCCAGATTTTTATGTGTTTAGAGTACTACAATTTTTTTTATTAGAATTATACTAAACCAAAAACACTCTCTAGTATAGAATTATGTTCATAATAGTATAGAAGATAACTAAATTGGTAGTCCTCTTTTACCGTTGATGTCTCACTATGAGAAGACAGGTTCTCCTACTAATATTAAGTGTATATTTCAAAACCTGCTTTTTAATGGTTATACACAATTTCTTAGAACTCTCAAGAATTGTTTGGGTTTAGGGTCTCATTTTGAAGTTATCTCGAAGATTTCTGGTGTATTTCTAGAATATTCAGTTGAACAGAATCTCTCACTTCTAGATAAGTTACATTTTCTTGTTCCTTCATCAAAGTAAATGCAATTGCTGTGTTTAATGGGGTGAACAAAGCAGCATAGAAAAATTAAATTGAAAAAATGTATTTATCTATGCAGCACTTCTGTATTCTGACAGAGGCTATCATCCCGTGATGCTTAGGGCACTCATGTACTCTTGGGTGTTTGTGGAGAAATCCTATAGGACTGCAAGGACTCTTGGCAGTTTCTCCAGCAGTGCCATATGTGAGCATGCACCTTCCTTATGGCATGGTGGGTGCCACCTAATTTGCATGCTTTGACTGATATGCCCAGCAAAGCAGTTCTACTAAAATCAAAATTAATCCATAAGAATTAAAAAAAACAAAAACGAAAGGCCAACTTTTAACTATTTGGTCATTTTGGAAGAGTCCTTTCCTTTTCATGAAAATATTAGATTCAGAGATGCCACTTTTAGGTTTTGTTTTTTAGTTTATCTGGATGAACGAAAAGCAGTCATTCTTGCAACTGCTGAAGGATAAAGTACGTTCCTCGTTTATTTTTTGTTTTAATTATTTGTAGACAAAATTACATTTGTATTCTAGTTTTCTGGATCTGTAAGTATAGACCATGCTGAAATTCAACTGGATTTAGAATTCTTAACAGCCACTTCGGGTTCTGATGAGTTCTTAGCCTAGTTTTGTCAAGTGGTTAATAATTAAAATTAAATCCATCATTTTGTGGAGTTAGGTTGCATTAAATGGAACGTTTTCCCATAGAAGATGTCCATTTCTCTCTGTCTGCAGCAGTCTATAATCATTCTGAAGGCAGTAAAGATGACAAATGAAACACTTCCTGTAGAGTCCATTACGATTGTCTTATTTTTACTCAGACTGAAGCAAAAGAACGTATCTCCTAAACTGTAAGCCCGGCCAAAACCTTATTGACCTTTTTTCTGTTCCTTGTGTTTGTTGTTTGTTGTTTCATCTACATAATGTATAGTGCTTCAGATTGTATTGAGTATATAAATGAAAGTCACATAAAAAATTGTATGTGTATACCTCGATGTTTGTGCATCCAAATAGCAGTTCTATGACCCATTGCCACTGCTCATTATAAATAAAAAGGCTTGTTTGTCTGTGTATACCTTTTATTGTCAGAGTTCCCGTCATTGTGAACAATAATCTTCCCTTTTATAGAGTTGTAAATACGAGGAATTTGTAAATACGAGGAATTTCAAGTTGTTCAACACTACTGCTATAGAAAGGTTAAATAATGTGTGGGATAAATGCTTCTCCATGCAGTAAATTATCAGGTGCTTCTATTCAGTGAATATGATTGATATAGAATAACTGGGTTTGATATGCTGTCAAACTGCATCTCTGCACAGTTGCTTTTGTCTGGGAAGGCATACACAGATTTGGTGTTTAGTTATGTCTGGATTTGTCTCAGATACATGTGTTGAGCTGTGAATTATATACAATTAGGACATAAGAATGTTTCACAGATTGGTGCCTAAATCGTTCTGGTATGATCATGAATAATACTACAGTGTCAATTATTTTTATTTATACTCAAAGTTAATACAACAGTGACATTGGCTCTGCAGCTGTTGGTCACCCGGCCCATTCATTCATAGGTTATTCACCACTGTTACATAAGGTTTCATGAGCTGTGCTTTTTCAAAATGTATTTTCTATTTCCCTTCTGACATGCTCAGAAAGTTATTTTCTTCCAGTGAACAAGCTTGTTTGTGACCGAGAATGTAATTGTGCCACTCTGTGAAATTATCTGTTCTATTTTTACAGTTAGAAAAATCCCACTAGGGCAGTTAAACTTCAGATTTTTTTTTTTATTTCATTTTTTTTCATCAGAACTGTGCACTTAATAAATGGATGTCACATGTTCCGAGAACATTATATAACAGTCACAGTGAGAATTCAGAAATAAATAACCACTCCATCACAATTAGAGAATGGTATCCCTAAAATATAAAATTCCATGTTCTAGCTCAATTCCACTGTAGACATTTGAGGACTTCAGTTCCCATGTTGCTAGGCCATTCTTAATGACCGCTGTGCATCAAAATTATTCTTCAGGGTTGGCCATAGATGGGCAGATCATTATTGGCATGACCAGCAAATTCCAACTAAATTGAGTTATTGTTTTACACAGTGGTATATTGTAGTAAAAAATATTTCTTTTAAAAAGGGAAGGACCGATTGTGTTTGTGCATTGTTTATCTCAATCTGTTCACAAACCATAGTAATGCTTCAGTTTTTGTGGCAGTATTTTTTGACTGATTGCTGGATAGTCATTTGTGTGTAAAATGTATTATTTGTTGTGTTACTGTTTTTAAAGGGTCAATGAAAATAATTCTTACTATTATCGGGCATTATTGAAATATAAATGTTTCCTCTCTTGGATCTGATGGACAAACATGGTAGCTGCTAATCAACCCTGGCTTCAGACGAATTTACAGAACATTATTTTCACTGTGTGTAAAACAATCACCAATTGCAATGTAAATTGTATGCACAATGACGCCCCTTAAAGTCTCCAGCCACGAACATTAATTTCTGCCTTATGTTTCATCTCAATTTATATAAAGTGTGCCAAAGCTTGGTTATAAAATTGTGGGCAATTCTCTATTTGTCTTGTCTTCGAGTAAAGGTAATTGTTTGGCTGTTTGTTGATGAAGCAACTTGATAAATAAATTAAGAGAAATAACAAATTAGATATATGGCTTTATAATTTTATGACTTGGTGTACTCTGCATTTTGTTGCAAATTATGTTGTTTGCTTTGTGCTTCTCAGAATTTTGGCAGGCTTCAGTGTAGAATGTAATAGTGTGCCCCCTGGTGGGGATACTCATATGGCACCATTTAAATAAATTGGAAAGTTAAAACCGCAACCTTACCAGTACCAGGATAGGATAACCACCAGAAAATGTCCTGGTGTCCTCGTTGGCAAATTCGGCTCTGAACACTGGATGCATTAATACAAACCAAACCTCCATCAGGATATTACTACACGAAAACCCAATTGTTTTCTCCTGTATGTATAGAGAATTATGTAAACCAACCTCCTTACTGATCACCTACTAAATGTTTTCCTTCATATTTCAGTTGTCCATGTGTGCAAATTAGGACAATAAACTAAGTACAAGCTTTGTTTACTGACATTAACGGCTTTTTTTTTTTTTTTTTTTTACCAACTTAGGTTTGGCAATGTGGTGGCCAGCTGGAAATATTGCCATGTGCTGTTGTTGGTCACGTTTTCCGCAGCAAGAGTCCGCATACATTCCCTAAGGGTACCCAAGTTATTGTGCGGAATCAAGTTCGACTAGCTGAAGTTTGGATGGATGATTATAAGGAAATATTTTATCGAAGAAACAGAGAAGCAGCTAATATTGTCAAAGAGGTGGGGTTTTCTTATTATTTATTTATAATTTATTAAATTTATATAAAATATTGTACAGCTGCATTTTCTTGCACTATAATATGCTCTCCATTATCAATGTAAATGGACATCTCTAATAATAAAGCTGTTTGATTTACTTTTGCTAGTTAAGTTGACATGAATGGAAATATGTACAGCACAGTTCTCTGTTGTAAGACTCTATGCATACCTTCAACTTTTAATATTAAAACCACTTTAGGTGTGCATTCGAGCAGGGGTTCCTAAAAGGTAGATCCTCAGATGTTGTAGAACTACAAATCCCTGATGCTTTGCATGTCTTTAGAATTATTTTAGAATGACAAAGCATCATGGATGCTGTAGTTTTAAAACATCTGGGGATCTACCTGTTGGGCACCCCTTTATTAAAGTTTAAAGGCACACTCTCAGTACCAAAACCACTACATCTTAATGTTGTGGTGTTAGTACAAGCATGCTGCCCCTTTTCTCTCACAAATGTAAACAACACTATTTCTAAGAAACTGAAATGTTTACATGCCTCCAAGGGCTGCCAGCCACTAGAGATATTTTCTCAAAAAGACTAAGATCTTTACATTCTGTATCTTCACACATAGCAGGATGACTACTGTCATGCTTCTCACAGGAGGAGTACTGGATTCAATACTTCTCTGTGAAAAACATCTGACTAGAGCAGTGTTGCAAGTGCCGCCCATGCATGTAGGTTACCATTGCACTAGAAAAAAGTAATCAAGGGTGACTTTTCCAGAGAGACTGTAGATGCTCCGAGAAGACTGATCTGGAGGTGGATTTAAGGACAGTTGTTTTGAACCTAGTGTTCATTAAAGCATTTAGTATTTGGTGTGTGTGTGTGTGTGTGTGTGTTTTCTTTTTCTATTATCATTAGTTCCCCTAATCTTTTCTTCATATTTTGTTTCCTGTACATGACAGAAATCCTATGGAAACTTGTCCAAGCGACTTGATTTGAGACATAGCCTGCAGTGTAAGAATTTTACGTGGTATCTAAAAAATATTTATCCTGAAATTTATATACCAGATCAAAATCCTCTTATATATGGAGATGTAAGTACTTCAATTTACACATTTATTTTCATTATAATTCATGTATGTATAAAAACAAAAAAAAACCTGCAATTCTTATTTATTATTCTTATTTACCACTATGTGGAGTAACTGCTCATGCTAAGAATTGGACCAAGCATGGTCTTTAAAGACTAGATTGATTTGATAACCTCGACAGACATTTAAATGGCTTCATTAAAACAGTCTTCATATGAGAATCATGTATAACAACACTGTTGGGAAATAGTCTGTGTATCTTGGTTAGGTACCCAAGTACACACATCTCCACATCGTTTACACTACAATAACGGTAACTGCGTGCTAGGTTTTTGCTGGATGTTTGTTCACATTAAATAGAGTTTCACTGTTTTGTTGGTGGTCTACTACAGTTAGTGAGTACACTGTTGGCAAATTGAGATTCACAAGGAAGTAACATTTTTAAATATTTCTATAACATTCAAAATTGGGCAAATAATTTAATTGTGAATAAAATAGCTAGATTTTCCATACATCAACATTACCTATACTTAAAGGGACACTATAGTCACCCAAACAACTTTAGCTTACTGAAGTAATGTTGGTTAAATGACCATGCTCAATTGCCTGCATATGATTTGCACTGCCTTTTTAAACACTTCATGTAAAGAGTAGTCTAATGTGTACACTTGCTTTATTGCACATTAATTTCAATTTTATGATTTCTTATCTCCTGCACTGTTAATAGCCTTCTAGACCCTGCAGGAGCCTCCTGTGTGTGATTAAAGTTCAATTTACAGAGCAGGAGATATAAACGCCTAAAGCAATTTGTCTAAAGCAATTTAACATCTGATTTGAAAATTAATTTTTTTTTCATGCATGCTGTGTCAGTCACAGCCAGTGGGGGTGTGGCTAGAGCTCCATAACCAAAAAAAATTTGATTTAACTCCTACATAGCAGAGGTTTGAGCAGTGACACTGCAGGGGCATGGTCGCTACACCAATAGTGCTTCATTAAAGGAACACTATGGTGCCAGAAATACAAATGTGTATTCCTGACACTATAGTTGTAAAATAAGTTTAGATCACTGGGCACCCTTACCCTCCTCCCCTCCCAGGTAAAAGTTGATTTTTTTTTTTTTTTTTTCAAGCACTGTGTGTGTCCACTTTAAAAAAAAAAAGTACATAATGCCTCTGTGGATTTTTTTTCACTGCAGCACAAAGCAAGCATACCCTAAATGCAGCCTACATCAATTGTAGGTATTGTTGAGCATAATTTGCCAGGCTACCTATTTTTATAAAAAAAAATCCTAGCCAGCATGCCATGGCTTACACATCACACAGCACGTGTCAACCTTGACTATGCAGCCTTACTGTTGATTGCTTTGTTTGCCAGAGAACTTGCTGTGCCCTAATGACCACCTCTGATAATGTGCAGCAATAGTGCTGCATTGCTATGGCAAGCAGAATTCACTTAATATATTCCAATTTAAATAAAGCATGGAACATACAAATTCCCTTATTTTTACTACAAACTATCTAAACTGGACTGACTGTATGCAAAATAAAACTTATAGAATGTATTCATTAGACTGATCCCTGTTTCCAGTGTGTCTCAGTTGCTTTAAAGGGACTCTCCAGTGCCAGGAAAACAAACACATTTTCCTGGTTAAAACCCCTTCAGCTACTTACATGAATCCAACGCTGATGTCCCTCGGCGCTGGGTCAGGCTCCTCCCCTGCCAACGTCAACTGGCGAGGGAGACCTAATGCGCATGCGCGGCAATGGCCGCGCGCATTGGCCCCCCTCCCCATAGGAAAGCATTATATAATGCTTTCCTATGGGAAAAATCTAACGCGGGAGATCAGTGAGGACGTCCAGCATCAGACAACCGACCAAAAGTTTATTTGGATTCCGGAAGCCCTCTAGTGACTGTCTGATAGGCAGCCACAGAGGGCCGACTTAGAGCTGTAATGTAAACATTGCAGTTCTCTGGAACTGAAATGTTTAACATTAAGTGCAATAGGGCCACAGCATCAAGACCACTTCAATTAGCTTAAGTAGTCTGGGTGCCTGGAGTGTCCCTTTAAGAAGACTTTGACACTACTGTAGACTACTGACACTACTGTAGATTACTGTATTTGTAGACAGTTTATTTGGATCTGAAGAATGTGATACTTCTGTTCCAACCAATTGGAACCCATTAATCTGGCTTGGGAACCCACTAGTTGGTAATGACCTGCATGGGATGAAAATCATTGTTAAATATCTAAACAAATAAAAGAACACATCTAACTTTAACAGTATATGTAGTTTAATACAATGTTAAACAAAAATCTGCACACCAGTCAAGCCATAAGACTTGCTTTTCCCACAGAAATCACAAATTTGCAGTGATGCTACTACTGCAAAGGATTCTGGGTGGGCATATGCAAATTAGTTTAACAACAAATCACATTTTTGCCTCATTCCATTATATATACAATGTATTTATTTTAAATGTTTCTTTGTAATACTGTTTGAAAACCAGTTATTGATTGTGTCTTCTAGATAAAAAACATAGGCAGAGAGTTGTGTTTGGATGTTGGAGGTGATAATCATGGCGACAAACCTCTCATTCTTTACAGCTGTCATGGACTTGGAGGCAACCAGGTAGAGAACCCGATTTATTTATTTTCTCAAGAGTCTCCAGTTTGCAGAAAAAAAACTTAATTTTGAAAGTAAAAGCACCGAGTTCTGGTTTTAATGTTTACATATGTTTATTAAGTTCGTTCTTTCTACAAGTTCGAACAACCTGCGCATACAGCTGAATATTGAAGGCAGCTAAAGGAACCAAAACCAGAGTTCCATTCCAGTTAAAGATATGTGAGATGAAAGGAGGGTGTAGTACCCTTGGGGAATTCTCAGATGTTGATAAAAATGTAAAACATGAGGAAGTGTATGACAAAATATGGTGATTCTTGGTGCATCAAAAATACTACACTTACTACATTAGGTGACATTATCACCCACTACTAATTGAAAGTTAGTTCTGTAGGCTTTAGGAAGAATAATGAAGCATAAGGAAATATTTTAAGGATGATTAATAGACGAGGAGACAGATTCTATCTAACATGCCACCGAAATGGATCTGCTTAGATGAATAAATCCCCAACTGAATTAGTCTTTTTTTTATAAACATTAAATTTGGTTTAAAACTTAGCAGTAAACAACTTTGATTTATTATTAAGTTACTTATGTAATTGAAAATGTATGTATGTTATATAGTGAAAGGTTGCATGAAAGTACTAAATCTAGGTTTTAAGGTGGACCTGACAAAGCAATACAAAAATGTAGAACTCTGTGTATGGATGAGTCTAATTCAGGCCTGGACTGGCCGTTGGGCAAACTTGACAAATGCACGGTGGGCCACAAAGGCCATGGACAGAGGCCAACAAAAGGGTCTCCCCAGCTGGCCCATGCAAAGTCAGCCTTACTGTCTACCTTCTCGGGCTAGGTGGGGAGATAAAAGCTCTCATACACCGACCCACTAGCATTTTGTTGAGGAAAAGAGTAACAGCTCAATAGTCCTCTTGTGAACATGGAGTGTTGCAGCGGTTACCGCGGCAACGCTCGAACACAGAACTTAGCTAGGGAAGGGGATATTTAAAAAAAATAATAAATATAATTGCTCCCTTCTCACTCCCCCACACAATATAGACTTTATACCACCAAACATGCATGCATGCATTATAAGGGTGCTGCTGGTGCCAATTTATACAACATACACGATCCAGCACACTCACTCATTCACTTCCTATATATATGTGTGTATGTATGTGTGTGTGTGTGTGTGTGTGTGTGTATATATATATATATATATATATATATATATATATATATATATATATATATATATATATTCTGTGAGACTTGAGATTGATGTTTAATGAATGAGCAATTGCACTGGATCTTGTATGTTGACACACACACAAACACACACACACAAGTGTTGCATTTATAATTTTGTTCAGTTTATGTTGTATGAATATATAACATTTTTAAGATAAGGTATTGAAAGGTTACTATTAAGGCGTTATTGACCTCATCTCGTTGAGAAGATTCACAAGTGTGCTGAAAACTAATCGTTAAGTTAATTAGTGCCTTAAACTATATTTGTTTGATATCAAGCTATACTTTATTTTTATCTAGTTTTTTGAATATACAGCAAATCATGAAATTCGCCATAATATTCAAAAGGAGTTGTGCCTTCGTCCTAGTAAGGGACCAGTGCTTCTAAAGGATTGTGGGTATCAAGGCATGGGTACATCTGTGAATCCTGAAGAGAAATGGGAATTACTAAAGGTATACTTTTCTAATTTTATGTTTACTTTATACAAAATACAATTACTGGTGTAATATCCAGTTTACCTTTTAATTTGTGTTGCTGTTTGCATGACAGTGCTTCTCTGTCCACTCTAGACTGAATGATCAAGTGAATGTCATATTATTTCTAGAATCGTAAATAGACGCGGACACAACTGCTTAAGTAGACAGTCTGAGCCTGTGAATGCTTTGGATAATAACATGGTGCATGGTACTTAGAGCACCCCGAGCCCATGCTCATATCTGAGAATGGCATTAAGCAGTAACGATTTGCAAAACATTTTGCTGGCATTAGACGGTCAACCAGCACTGTCAAGCAGGAAGCTTTTAATACTTTGTCTTGGGCTGCCTGTGGTACTTGTGTTCTCATTGTAAATGCAGTATGAAAATGGGGCATGCACAATATGGAAGGTTGTTCCTCTCGCTCCCTAGAGAGACCTAAGCCAAGTACTACACATGCGCGGTCTGCAGCTTTCCCCATATTAAAACAAACTGGTTTCTGAAACTGTCACCTTGGCTGTGTATAAACAGGTATGTGGTATGGTTGCTGACAGTTTATTGAGCAGTTATGTGGTTTTCATTCCACTATGTGAAAAAACTAATGGAGCAACAACATTCAAGGTATGGTTTAAGCAGTGCATGTAAGGAAAAAACAAAACATGATTTTAGCCATTTTTCAAACTTGCTGCTTGCCTATTTATGAAGAATACTGCTGTGAGTGTGGAATGTTGTTATATTCAATAAACCCCAGAACTGTTGTGGGATATGTTAAGTGCCTCCATTTACAAAATGGGTGGACTGTCTTCGGATGCATTACTTCCTGGATTAGTGGGAGAAACATCAACCACTTCCCAGTCCCTGTTGAGCTGCAGCTATTTATCTTTACATAATTAATTAAAAACAGAAGCCAAATCCAATCTGGAGTGTCCTTTTACCATTTTACAGAATAATGAACATGGTTTTTTTTGTACTTTTATAGCACTTACTGGCTACTGGCATATAGGTAGAAAGAACAGCTATGTAATTCATTGAAATGTTTCCACGTGCATCCCACAATGCTGGTCTCAGACTGATATGATTCTACATTGTTGCTCAATGTGCGTGGGATGTGACGGCATCTCATTGAACAGCAAACATAAGAATATCTTTTTATCTAGCGGTAAATGTAAAATCTTTTGTATTGCACAGAATCTTGGAAAGTAATCCATTCAATGTCCATCTTGCTCTGAACATATTTTGCCTAGACTGTCTGACCTTTTGTATACCCGTGTGGCATGCAATACCTGGTATTTTCTTTTTAATGCTTTGCAATCCCTGCCGCTTCACTTGGCATGGAAAGTACTGATTATTGATATGTTTGTGCCAACACAGCTTTCCACAATAGTGTACTTAAAAACCACACTGCTAAAGTTGGAATCCTATATCAATTACTAAATAGTATGTGATTCTCACTCTGAATGTTGTCATTTTTTTCCAGGATCAATTGCTGTTCAGTCCTGCATTTAACATGTGCCTTACAGCGAATGGAGCCAACCCGCACCTCATACCATGTAACCCTTCCGATCCTTTCCAACAGTGGATTTTCCGACAGAGTGAATAAATTCGAAATCAGGGGCTGTTTTCTCCTTAATGCTGTGATAAGAATACACTGTGGTATTTTATGCAATAGCAACTGACTGGAATTATGTCTGGGATGTAAAAAAAGAATGAACAGACCTGCTAAACATGAACTAAAAATGCCAAAGAATGTTTCAAATCTGTTTATTTTCCACTCTGTTTACAATATCATAATCTAAAGGGTTAGGTGTTGGGAATAAACCCGTGCCTTACATTGACAAGGAAAAGAACTGATCACAAAAGCTTTATTTTGAGGTTAAAGTATGGTTGATCAATTTACACATTACCAAATGTCCTTAAAAACAATGTTTCTCATCTGTTGAAAAGATCATCAATATATATTTTTTTTTTTTTTTATGACTTGCAAATTTTGGTTAGAAAGCAATAGTGTAAACTGTTCAAAAATTGCTCATCAGAGGAGTTATGTTTTTTAATTATTATTTTTTTTTAGCTATTAGTGTGACATAGTATCAGTGGTGTATATCTTATTTTCATTATTTTACGTTTTTTTTTCCCCCATTCTAAAATGAATGCTATTTCTACTATTTTTGCCAGAAGTGCTGTTAAGAAGCAGAAGAGTCTAAAGAAATGCTGCAGAAGCCACCCAATCCTTTGGATTCAGTAAATCTCCTCCTATATTCAGGTCTAACTAATCTCTAAATCCTGGACTGTTGATGTTAAGTACCTGCGATAGAACCTTTGAATTAGACGCACATTTTTCTAGCTATGGTAATATCCGCCAAACCATTGCTTTCGAAAAATGATTAAGCCAATTATGCTGTATGTAATGTTGACAGGGATATTGTCAAATCTGTCTGATCTGGATACTGGGTGCTTAACATTGTTTATTTGTAATTGCTTCTAAACACTACTTCTACCAAAGAATGGAAGAATTCTCGAAAAAGGAAAACCATTTTTTTTCTTTACAATAATATTCCATTCTTTTGTCTGATGTATACATTTGCTGTTATGAGCAAGTCGATAAATTAGATTTTCTTACATTTACTCTCTTGCACTTTCAGAGCAAGAAGGCCAGGCTTTAGTCAGAGGAATTTGAGTGGAAAGGAAATGTCTTCTAATAGTGGGTATCCAACTACAAACTTTTCAACTGTTTGTGGCGTACAACTCCAATAACCTGCCACCAACATAGATTATAGGAGTTGTATTAAAGCAGGGGTGGGGAACCTTCGGCCCTCCAGATGTTTTGGACTACATCTCCTTTGATGCTTTGCCAGCATTATGGCTGTAAGCACATTATGGAAGATGTTGTCAGAAACATCTGGAGGGCCAAAAGTTCCTCACTCCAACCACCATGACCACTTCAGTGATATTTGAAGTGGTCGTGGTGGATAGGAGTCTGGATGTGCAGTGTTTCTGCTTGAGTCACTGCACACCCAGAAATATTGTTAATTGTGTGCTAGTTGTAACCCCCCCCCGAACACGTGACATTGGCAGTCCAGAACTCTGTTTATATTTAACGTTTGCCAGCATGCACTGGACTCTGCCGACAGACATTAAAATATTCCTCTTGCAGGCAGAGTTGGTCCAATCACATGTTGGAGTGACTTGAGGACAGAGTGTGGAAGGCAGTGCCAGGAGCTTCACCTTGTGCTAGATTCCAGTTTTTATTGCAATCAGAGCGGGGGGACCTCCTCCTTAGTGCCCAATAGGGCATTTTACACAGAGACGTTCCCACCGCTCTTTAACACCATTAGAGAGTTAGAAGTACATTCTAGGTCCATGCTTTTAAAAAAAAAAAAAAGAGCAAAATCTGTGTTCTTTTCTCATCCTATTGATAAGGTTACAAGTTGCTCTTACCTTGTTAAGGTTACACGTTGCTCTTATATGAAACTGGTTCGCTGTTTCTCTATAATATTTAATACAGATTGTGTTTTTATGTTCTTTAAGCTAGTTTATTTAAAAAAAAACACTTTGAAATAGTTTTTTTCAAAATGCAAATATTTTTAATTATAGGGCATTGCATATTTTGCTTTACCCACTTTAACCACTTATTAGAAAAACACATTTGCCTTAACTTACTGTCTCAAACTCAATAAGTAAACTTTTTTTTTTGGTGGGGAAAGGGTGTTATTATCCCAAGGTTACCACTGTAAAAAGTCTACACTTTCTGCAAATGGACTAATAGGGAAGTAGGGTGAGGGCAAAGTGTGGGCACTGTTATAGCACAGATAGTTGGGTTTGAATTATGTCCTGAAAGGATATGGCTGGTTAATGGGTAACCTGGGCAGAAAATAGGATTAATTTCCCTATTTTGTTTGATAATCTCATTTAAAAAAAGTCAAATTTATTTTTTAAATATGTACAGTGCAGTGTATCATTGACATCTTTTTTGTAATATATGTACAATGAAAAATCGTCTCAGGCCTGTTTTATCCAAGAAGAAAGTGCTTTACCGTTAATGCACCTATACAGTTCAATTCTTTATACGGATGTCCTGCAAAATAAAAGGCATAACAAATGTATGGATGTTACATATTACAATACTACTTTCATAGAAAAAAATATTTTTGCATTTTGAAGGATTTTTAAGGCCATATTGGCCATTAATGTGTTGTCTTTTTACATATTCAGCAGTACTGGAATTTTTACAATTTGTTGTTTGGTCAGATATTTGTTTGTTAGGAGGAAAAGGTTATTTTATGACTCATGAAAAGTAATAAATGTTTATATTTTCAATTGTTTAAGTGGTCCTTGTGTAATTATGACTTGTTTTTTTTGAGTTTTGGATTTTTGTAATAGATATGCCTTGGTGTCCGTTCACAAAACTGAATCCTAATGAATCATTTTAGCTCCAATCACCACCAACCATAAGTAACTAAATCACTATTTTAAAAAAAAAATGTCTATGGTGAAATTAATATTAATACTGGAAATGCAAACCACGTATAAAACCATATCAATCATTAATTGCAAGTATGTATAAACTGGACTAAACCCAGCCCTCTGTGTATACATAGAAACATAGAATGTGATGGCAGATAAGAACCATTCGGCCCATCTAGTCTGCCCAATTTTTTTATTTATTTAATTAGTCCCTGGCCTTATCTTATAGCTAGGATAGCCTTTTGCCTATCCCACACATGCTTAAACTCACTCACTCCCCACATAAACAAGTAATTTAGGTATATACAAAACCATGCCAGCAAAAATATTTTGATACATGGTAAATGTGTTCGGGAAAATACATATGCATTTTTGTTTGCAGGATTCTTGCATATGTGAGGTTTAACTTTCAGTGTGTGAAAACCTGTGAATGAATAAGTGAGTATGAGTGATTGAATGTGTAATGTGTAATTTCTCAATTTGTATGTATTTGTGTGTAGCATGTGAATTAATACATGTATTTTATCAATACTGTATATGGATATGATATGGTATGTGTGATGTCTTCACGCATGATTGTAGCGGGAGTACATAGCTTGACGTGTAGTTTGTAATTGCATAACTGACCTTTGTGGTAGCAAAAATGCAATGTGTAAAATAATCGATGTAGTACACAAATGCAGTAATGTAGTGTGATTATCAATGTATTTCTGTATGAATGCATTACTGCAGTGTGCTAAGGCAATCCTGTAATGTTATTGTATACATATGTAAATATTGTGTTTTCTATATTTATCTATGTATTGTATTGATGAATGTGGGTAGTGTGAGAAAATGTATCTACAATGTTCCTGGGCACTGCATTATGTTTGGAAATGTGTAATTTGGTGAGTGAATGGGGTGTAAATGTTGTTTAGGAATATAATGAATTAGAAATTTTTGTTTTCTTCGGCAATGTTTGGACTGTTGAGTTTTTCTTAAATCAAACTTTAATGAACATAAACCTAAAAATGAGCCCAAAAAGAACTATAACACCCTTCAGTCTGCCTTTAACAGGAACAAACATTTGTATTTCTTGATATTTACTATGTTCTGCTTTTTGTTTCTCTTTTGTAAAATCTAATTATACTCCTTGAAAATATCTTACGTGGATTGTGACTATTTTTAACGGAACTGAATCAAAAGAACCACCCCACATTTAATGATAGTGTTGTTTCCTTTGGTCTAAAGTGAACTCATCATTTCAGAAAGTTCCAAATGTATTCTGGTTACTTTGTGGCTTCCTCCCACTTTAGCTGATTGCGACTTCCTCAAACCTATAGATACAATTGCTACCTTATGTCAAAATGATTTAAACCCTGAAAATGAATGGTGTGTAAGCTTAAATTGGAAGAAATTTATTAAAATTTTAAGTTTTATGTGTTTTTCGCAAAAAGTTTGCAAGCTATCCCTGCATACATATTCTCACATACTATATTCTCATATACTATATATATATATATTGCACTCAGAAAGTTTACACACCCCTTCACATTTGATTTATATTGTAGCCTTATGCTAAATGTTTTTTTTTTTTTTTTTTAACTTCATTCTATAATTTAATGGAAAATAAATCGCTATTTATTTAGTAGACATACTCCCAATGAAAACATGATCATGCATTTTTTTTTTTCCTTGGGGGTATATCCCAAAAGAGTAAATCGCTTGCAAAATCTGTGTCATGGTGCCTGATCAGCAGCACCATGTGACTGCCTTCCCTGGTGGTCCAATGGTGAGTGATCGGTCATCTGTGCAGTCATGCTGCTGGAGGGGGACGCTACACACTTGGCTCTCTGCGGCTCTCCCCGCCCTTGCAGCGTCTGCTGTAGCGCCCAGGTCCAGCGTCATTAAGGACACCGGCCGCTGCAGTACTGTGCTCATGTATAGCTTTTGTGGCTGTCCAGTCACAGACTTCCCAATGCAGTTCAATGCAACGTCTATGTGAGGCAGGTTCTCTGGCCAATTGCCTGCCTCTTGAGCTTAGCTTTACTGAGCTAAACAACAAGGATGAAACCGGATCCATTGTCTGATGGCCTAGGAGATGTGACAATTCTATTGAAATTTTCAGTTTTTGTAAAATTAGAAAAAAGGACAATATTCACACACTGAGCACTTAAACAAGCCAAAGTGTTTTAGGTATTTGAAGTGTTCCTTTAACCCCATAATGACAAAGTGAAAAAACAGATTTTTGACACCTTTGCAAATATAGTAAACTGATTAAAACTGAAGTATTATTGATGAAGTATTCAGACGCTTAATTAAGTACGTAATGAGGCACCTTTTGGCAGTGATTACACACAAATGTGTATGAGGCATCAAGATTTAAGTGGATTTAGGTCAGGGCTCTGCCTAGGCCACTTAAGAACATTCACACAGAGTTAGTCACAAAAGTCCGATTGGTCCAGTCCCGTACAGGGCAAATCCATCCTGTACAGGGCCATTCAGACTGCAAATTCCAGACATTATTCACACTATTTAACAAACCAAATGAGTTTGAATTTTGTCCAGAATGAGCCTAAATTTGGTTTATATTTCAGATAGTGGGTAGGGGCTATTAAATTAGAAAAAGCAAGTGGAGGGAACATCCTAATATAACCCACTGCTCACACCCATGGTCAGCAGGTGCAGGCAACTAATGTAATATTTGTAATCCAAAGTATTTATCCACAACACAGCTTAGTTATAGGAGCCCACTATTGCAGCCTAAATGTATTCAAAGAGCATCCAAAGTACAGACGTTTTGAGATCCCTGTCCCTTTATCAGTGATAAATGCCCTCAACCTATGCAACACAGTCACCAAAATATATGACAAGTGAAACTACCCTCCACCAACATGACACTGCTTGTTGGCACCATTACTCCCTGCCAAGATCTCGTAAGATCTAGCGATGTCATACGGGAATTCGATCAGCATGACTCACAGTGCCTAGCAACAGTCACTAGGCAACAAAGCAAGCTGCTAATATCAATTATATGTAGTAGTTAGCTTGTATATAAGATTAGAACAACTACATATTAAATAGTCTACAACTCCATATCAAAGCATATAATCCCAATCAGGGCCGGACTGGGGATGCAAAGCAGCCCTGGAAAAAAAATCTTTGCCAGCCCCATAAGTCATTGCGCCATATATTGTCGCATGTAATATGTAAGGCTATGTCTTTTCACCCCAGATGATTGCGTAATATATCTCAAATATATATTGCTCTTTCTAATATAAAATATTGGTCCTTTCAGAGTAAAACATTTAATTATACTGTGAGCATCCTCACATGTAGACACAGACAATCTCACTGACACACACCAGCTCATTGATACACAGCCTCATAGACAAACAATCTCACTGATATACATAAGCTCATTGACATAAAAACACAAGCTCACTCACTAGCAGACACACACACACACACATGCAAGAAAGCTCACACACAGCTTAATGTAGTGGTACTGGTGTCTATGGCCTGTCCCTGCAGGCTTTTCAATGTAAACACTGACTTTTCAGAGAAAAGGCAGTGTTTTACATTGCTTCCTAGTGACTCCTCTTGTGAGAGACCCTCAGACGGTCACTAGAGGTGCTTCCTGTGTCAGTGTTTTCATTTTAGAATTTAGCACCCATCTGCCATTACCTATTAATGAGTCTCTTCCCGAGCTTTTCCATGCCACAATTATTTCTTGTTATAACTACTTCAATCTGCTCATTGCTGGTGTTGCACATTTACAGTATACCACCATTACAGTTCATGATGAATGCTCTAACCAGAGTCATCTTCCTCTCACACCTCCTTTCTTTGAAAGTCCATAAATTGACTTCCCATAAAATTTAAGTTTTAGCTCACGTCTGATCCTTAAACATCACTTAACAACTCTGTCCCTTTCAAATAAGTATGTGTTAATACAGGCCATATGGACATGAAATTGTCTGGCTACTGGTTGATCTCAGCCATAGAGGCTGGGCAAGTCGAGGGGAAACCAGCACAACGTTGGAAAAATAAAAGGTGAGTAAAAACACTATTTTTAAAGACACATACAGACACACACATACACACACCTATACCATGACACACACCATGACATACACACATACCATGACAGATGCACACACACTCCTTGACAGACACACATATACTATATCAGACACACACATACCATGACAGACATACACACATCTTGACAGACATACACACATCTTGACACACAGACAGATCATGACACGGAGAGAACATGACACAGACATACACACACCATGACAGACAGACACCACACTCACACACACACATACCATGATACACACAGACAGACACACACACCATGACACAGACAGACCGTGACATACACACACATTACATGACACAGACACACACACCATGACACAGACACAAGCACACAGACCATGACACACACACCATGACAGACAGACCATGACAGACACACACACACACACACACACACACCATGACAGACACACTATCACACACAGACACACATCATGATACAGACAGACCATGACACACACACACACATTACATGACACACATTACATGACACAGACAGACACACTTTACATGACAGACGCGCACACACACACACCATGAGACAGACACACACATAGGCGTGTGCCGGGTATGCCTGGGCACACCCTAATCCCTGCGGCACGCCTATGGAGTAAGACTGGCAGGGGAGATCTCAGGATCTCCCCTGTTGGCTCATGCAGAGCCGGCGCTATCCGAGCGCCGGCTCTGCTCTCAGCCTCCCTCCCCACCGACCCACATGCAGGGAGGGAGGCAGGAGAGGACGCGGGGAGCTATTGCCAGCAGCTCTGCCGGGTTCCTCTCGCGAAATCTGAGCGTTGCCAAGGCAACGCACAGATCTCGCGAGAGTGAACTCTAGCCCCGCAGGCTAGAGTTGACTCACCACTGGACAACCAGGGAAGGCAGCAAGGAAGGATCCCCACTCCCTACATAAGGTGAGAAGGGAGGGATATTTAGGTAATCTACCCCCACCTCCACTGGACCACCAGGGAAGGCAGCAAAGAACAAGAATCCCCCTACATAAAGTAAGAAGGGAGGGGGGATATTAAGTAATGTACCCCCACCTCCACCCCCCACAATCACCCACACACATAGAGCACCCACAGACATACACAGCACCTACACACATACAGCACCCACAGACATACACAGCACCTACACTCATGCAGCACCTATACACATACAGCACCCACAGACATACACAGCACCTACACACATACAGCACACACAGACATAAACAGCACCCACACACATACAGCACCCACAGACATACACAGCACCTACACACATAAAGCACCCACAGACATACACAGCACCTACACACATACAGCACCCACAGACATACAGCACCCACAGACATACACAGCACCTACACACATAAAGCACCCACAGACATACACAGCACCTACACTCATGCAGCACCTATACACATACAGCACCCACAGACATACACAGCACCTACACACATACAGCACACACAGACAAACAGCACCTACACACATACAGCACCCACAGACATACACAGCACCTACACACATAAAGCACCCACAGACATACACAGCACCTACACACATACAGCACACACACAGCACCTTCAAACACACAGCACACAAACAGCACCCTCACACACAGCACACAAACAGCACCCTCACACACACACACACACACAGCACACTAACAGTACCCTCACAAACACAAACAGGACCATCACACACAGTACATTAACCGCACCCTCACAAGCGCGCACACACAAACACCCTCACCCACATAGTACACTACCAGCACCCTCACACACACACACACACACACACACACCATGACACACACACACACATACACCATGACAGACACACACCATGACACATCAGAGCCAGCTCCCCCTGCGGCCGCCATCATAGCCAGCTCCCCCTGTGGCCGCCATCAGAGCTCCCCCTGCGGCCGCAGGTCACCCAGATGTCTCCCTGGCCCCCGTTGCCTGACGGCCCACCGGTGAAATTTCTTGGTATCCCGATGGGCCAGTCCGGCCCTGATCCCAATGCACATAAACCATACTAGATAAACAGTAGCTATATATTAACCCCTTAAGGACCAAACTTCTGGAATAAAAGGGAATCATTAAGGGGTTTTAACCTTTAATGCAGCTGATACAAACAACTCAGAGCTTCTAATACAAATAAGTATAACTGAGCACATAAGGTAAATATTAATAATATAACAGAAAGCAAAATACCGCTAGACTGGACAAATTGAACAAATGATCGCTTAAATCCAACCCTGAGGAGAAAATAAAATCAGTCAGGATCGTAACGTCTCTCGGTACCCCCATAATGGTGCACCTCAAAGGAACCAGTGTCACCCCATCTTCTCATTGAGACCATGTGGTGACACTGTATCCAGAAGGTACATCCATTTTATGTCACGTTGTAGGAGTACCCTATTCCAATTGCCACCACTAGTAAGGAGGGGCACATGTTCCAAGACTTGTTTTTGTAATTGAGTTACATTATGATGCATTTGGTGAAAGTGTCTGGCTACTGGTTGGTCAGAAAGGGGATTCCTGATTGTGGTTTTGTGTTGTGAAATTCTGTCCTTAAATGCCTTTGTGGTTTTGCCGACATAGTCAAGGCCACGTTCATGTCCATGTGGCCTCGGCTACATGGGCAAAACCAAAAAGGCATTTAAGGACAGAATTTCACAACACAAAACCACAATCTGGAATCCCCTTTCTGTCCAACCAGTAGCCAGACACTTTCATGTCCATATGGCCTGTATTAACACATACTTATTTGAAAGGGACAGAGTTGTTAAGTGATGTTTAAGGATCAGACATGTGAGCTAAAACTTAAATTTTATGGGAAGTCAATTTATGGACTTTCAAAGAAAGGAGGTGTGAGAGGAAGATGACTCTGGTTAGAGCATTCATCATGAACTGTAATGGTGGTATACTGTAAATGTGCAACACCAGCAATGAGCAGATTGAAGTAGTTATAACAAGAAATAATTGTGGCATGGAAAAGCTCGGGAAGAGACTCATTAATAGGTAATGGCAGATGGGTGCTAAATTCTAAGATGAAAACAGCAGAAATTGGAAATTAGATGTTAGGAGTGATCAAGAGGGTGCAATTGAAGATAAAACATAGGCAGTGAGCCTGTGGGTTTTGATCTTTAATGACTAATCACCAGAAATCAGCGATGACTGTCTGGGTTTTGTCGGCATGGCTCCAGTACTGGTCTAAAAGTCAAAGCCTCTCTTTCAGCTTATAGCTAGGTGTCAAAAAGGTTATGGTGAGGTTTTTGTTTTGTTTTATAAGGATGCCAGGAAGGCATAGAGTGAAGTTCTGGGAATTATGTTTTTAACAATTCCTGGTTCATTTAAGTGCCTGCAATTTTTTTCCCTTTAATTGTTTAATCAATATTTTTTATATGATTAAAAACCAAAGGAAAAAAGTTACCTGCCCTCTTTCCCAAATCCCTATGTATATTTAAACAATTTAGTTGCTCCAATGGCCATTAGAGGGAAATGACCAACTGCCACGTCAAGGCAAACCTCTTAGGTGGGTCCTACACTAACCATTCATCTTGCTTCCTTGAGCTTCTGGCAAAGACATCTCTAATGAGACAGAGGGGTTTTTTTTTTGTTTGTTTTTTATATACATCCCAACATGCTTATTAACCCTTAAAAGGGAACACATGGGATGGGCGGCAGCATTGTAACATAGCTGTGTGATACAAAAGTAAATACAAATACAAAAAAACTGTATGTATTGGGGCTGATGTGTGCTATGGTCAATGCTACCGCCCAAGAGTAGTGGAAGTTTGAGCGCAGGACTTGTTTTTTTTTTTATTTGTACTGTGGCCCAAGCATGTCAAACTCAAAGTCCAGCATGGGCCACATAAACAAGGTTTAAAATTTTCACAGAAACATAGGTTTATTTTGAAAAGTGCAGTATAAAAAAAAAACAAAACAGCATCTCCCTCTACTAAACCACATCACCCCCTCTACTAAATACCAGCCACCCCCCATACACTAAATCCCAGTACCCCCCTCTAGCCAACAAGCACTTGCCCCCCCTGGGATTTTCAGCTTGTGCTGGTATTTCTCTTATGAAATTGAGAATTCAGTGCAATACCAGCGCTGTGTATGGAGAAAGGCATGGATAGGAAGCTACATCTTATCCCTGCTTCCCTCTCCTGAATGAATCTGCAGGGGAGCAGCACAGAATGCAGCCAGCAACTCCAAGCCTGCAAAGACAGCCTACAGATCAGGTGAGTGAGGGATGGGGGGCAGCCTCAGGTAAGTGCAGCCTACAGATCAGGTGAGGCATGGGGGCAGCCTACAGATCAGGTAAGTGAGGCATGGGGGGCAGCCTACAGACCAGGTAAGTGAGGCATGGGGGGCAGCCTACAGATCAGGTAAGTGAGAGATGGGGGAAGAGGCAACCTATAGATCAGGTAAGTGAGAGATGGGGGAGAGACATTCTATAGAGGGGGGCAGCCTACAGATCAGGTAATTGAGGCATGGGGGGGCAGTCTACAGAAAGGGGCAACAAAGAGAAGGAAGGGTCTGCAAGGAGCAGAAAGGGGCAGGAAAGGACAGAAGGAGCACAAAAGTAAAAGAGCAGAAAGAATCAGAAGGAGCACAAAGGTAAAGTTGGAGAAGAAGCAGAAAGGGTCAGCAAGGAGCTGGAAGGTACAGAAGGAGCGCAAAGGTAAAGGAGCAGAAAGGATCAGGAGCACAAAGGTAAAGTAGGAGAAGGAGCAACAATGATCAGAAAGGGCAGCAAGGAGCAGGAAGGTAAAGTAGGAGGAGAAGAGACAGAAATGAGCGAGCACAAAGGTAAAATAGGAGAAGAAGCAATAAGGAGAAGGAATGGAAATGAGCAGGAAGGGGCCCCAAGGAGCAAAAAGGAGAAGTAACAGAAATAAGCAGGAAGGGACATCAAGGAGCAGAAAGGGTCAGCAATGATCTGGAAGGGGCCAAAGGAGCACAAAGGTAAAGTAGGAGCAGAAAGGAACATAAATGAGCAGGAAGGGGCAGCAAGACGCAGGAAGGGTCTGCAATGAGGAAGGGAAAGAAGGAGCACAAAGGTAAAGTTGGAGAAGGAGCAGAAAGGAGAAGGAACAGAAATAAGCAGAAAAGGGCAGAAGGAGCACAAAGGTAAAGTAAGAGATGGAGCAGAAACGGTCTGCAAGGAGTAGAAAGGTATCAGAAAGAGAAAGGAGCAGAAGGGTGCAAAAGAAGCAGAAAGTAGCAGAAAGGTAAAAAAGCATAAGGAGCCAAGGAGGAGAGTGTCAGAAGAAAAAGACTGTGTCAAATGAACGAGAAGAAAAGGAGATTGGAGCAGGAAGGACAAGTGAAGTGATCCCTACACTCGATTCTGGATACCACATCATAAGGCTTTGGTACCTGGGTCTGGCAGGGAAACTTTGGACCTTATCATCTCCCTAGTTAAAAAATGTGTTCAGTTTTATTTACTGAGTGTCAGGAAGCATTGAGTGCCTCTGGGTAGGGATGTGTTGCTGATTGGCTGACTGCTCTGGTCAGCTGGCACTGTAAGCCAATCAGTAGCTCGCTCCAAAAAAGTGAAACATTTTTATAAACTGGGAACTAGCGATTGGCTTAGAGCGTCAGCTGACTCTAGTCAATCAGCGGCACCCATGCCTGACGTCAATCTGCACTTCCAGTTTCAGAAGCCGAATACCACTGAGGGACCTTGAGATCTGGAACTAGAGGAAGCCTTTGGGGTTAAACCATTTGAGAGCAGTCTAACCCCTTAAAGGAAAGAGAGCAACCAGGGGCCTCCTGGCATCATAGCATTTTCATTTACATGAAGTTGTTATGATGACCAGGCTAATACAAACATGTATTCCTGACACCATAGTTGTGAAAATGCTATTCACCCTGGCTTTATGTGTTAATGACTATGCCCCTCCCCTTCATGACACTGTGAAAAAGGGGCCAATCATGGATGTCATTACAATTATGCCCCCCACCTGGAAAAATTCCTGCGGACACCACCCATGGGTGTGGGCCCTCTTCTATCTGGAGATCTCCTTCCTGCTCTTCCCTGCTCCCTTGCATGCAGTTTAGTGATGCCGAGTGCCAGAATATGATGTCATATTCCGGCGCCAGGCATCACTATAGACGGCGCGCAAGGGAGCAGTGAGAAGCAGGAAGCCTGAGCTCCCTCGCTGCATCCACCTTCCTCTCTTCCCCGGCCGGGTAACTTTTAGCAGAGTAGGCACCTGCAATGTGGAGAAAGCAGGTGTCTACACTGCTTTAACACTAAGCATACACTCGTGGCTCGCTGGGCCGCATAGTCGTCCATTATGGGCCACGAGTTTAACATGCTTGCTGTAGCTTGAAAGGGCTTTTCCAAATTGATTTCCAAAATGTTGGTAGCAGAATTGTCCTGATGCCCTTTAACTAGAAGTGTTTAGCATGGATCAGGAAAAAACATTCAAATCATTCGTTTTCCAACAACAAGCTTCAAGGTAAGTAGCAATATGTTCTCTAGAATGTCATTTTTGCTGGCTTCCATCAAACACAGAGTAATTTATGTATCTGCTACATGGTGTAAAGGACTGTATAGGCACCATACCACTTTATCTCAATTAAGTGGTCTGGGTGCAGTGCCCCTGTCACTTCAGCTCTGCAATGTAAGATATTGTCATTTCGTTGATGTGGCAATGTTTTGATTAGAATGCTAAATATACCTCTAGTGTCTGTCTTCCTGATAGCCACTACAGGCGATTCCATTTGTGAGAACCGAGTCGGACTCGCTTCTCACATGTTACTACCTCTGGATGCTTCTCATGGCTCGTATGTGCTTCTTGTCCCAAATGCTTCTTTATGACAAGCATTGGATTGGATAAAAAGACAAAGAAGCAACACCTAAGGGAGGAGGAGAAGTTGGCAGCACAGAGTGAGTTGCGGAGCTAGAAAAAGAGGTAAGTAAAAAACAATATGCCCTTTTTGAAAATTTAACTTTGGGGGAGGGACTGTAGAATCTAAATATGGAGAAGAAAACTATACTGTTATGAATATGTGTTCAACACTACAGGATTCCTGGAAGTGTGATTCTTAAAAAAAACAAAAAAAACAGCTTGTTTTCAATGCCCCAGATTCAAATCGTGACATGTACTGATGATTTTCGGGTTACAGAAATCTATTACTTGAAATTTTACGTACAGCTTTTTTGTGCCGATGCTGCACAGATAGTTTGGAACTCTTCAGGAAGTGTTGCAAGACTGACAGAAAATCTGTATACAGTACATGCACAGCACTTGGTGGCCTTTTTCTGTGAGCCTATATGATCAGCTACCTCCTCTGAGCTGTCATTACTCCCAGCGATTTCGATTTCATAATGCCAGCTCTTGCAGATGACCACCGTAGCTCCAGCAGGGAAGCTATCTGATGATCTGACATGCTGAAAACATAGCATACAAGACCAGTGTCACATTGAATGTGAATGAGCTCTGATGTAATACCATTCTAGTAGCACTATTTGTTTATGGAGAGTGCATGACTGTATGCTCTGTTTTACTTTATATCTCCAGTTCACTTGCATGTACAACGTACATTATTTCTGCACGTCTGTCCCCGTATGACAAAGTCAGTTAAAAAGAATGAGAATGATCAAACTTGCAGCAGCTTGTCAGTTAAATACGGAACCATTTGGTTACTTCTATATAACGTAAATGTATTATTTTTAGTATATAATAATACTATAATATACCCCCACACACTGTATATAATATAACATTATGAGATTTCATCCAGTCATAGCACATTGTTCTTTTAGTGATGAACCAAACGGTGTAAATCAGGCCATTTAGATCTATAGTAACTCAGTCAATCTTTTGTGTGTAGTTAAAGTGCAAACGGTGTGTGCATACACATATTCAGCTGCTGCTTCACCTGTGATGACAAAATAAGGGCCACTGCATGCCCCACTCTAGTTACTACACGTTTGTGGGGAACACTGTATATTTTGTCCAGACCTCTTCACCTGCTGAATATTAGGAACGAGTTTTTTGTCCTTCCATGATGAAGGTAATGAGAAAAAAGATAACAGAATGTCCCTAAATGTCTCAATACTATTTGTTCATAACCGTGACATTTCTGTGACAGTTGTCATGATGAACTGGATCATACTCCCAGCTACCAGCCCCTATTTAGAATACCATCCTCAGAGTCTTCATACACTGAGCTGTGCCTGAGGGCATGTGTGTTGTGTGCCATCGCTGGGAAGATAGCTGTCAATTATTATTTCTTTGAACAGATTCCTGCTTAATTAGATGTGTTCCAACTGGGCATGTAATAGCATTCAATAAATTATTGTCAGGGTAGGATTCCTGTAAAGATGGTTAGTTTTTTTAATTTAAACTATATGCAGTGTAATCAATGTGAAGGAGTGACAGTAAGAATTGTAGCAGGTGTCTCTTAAACAAGCTGCTTTGTCTCAGTTGAAACAGCTTGCTCAACGTACTGCTCCCTTCTCGGTGGCAAGACTACTAATATCTCTTCTCTGATGGCTGCTCTGCATAGGCATATACACAAGAAAAAGTGGCCAATAGAGGGAAAAAGAGGAGGAGCAGTAAAAAAATATATATATTTATATAGATATAGTGATATAGATGTAAAAAACTGATAACATTTGTCTCTTGTAATACCTTTTTTATTGGACTAACAAAAGTTTTTAATGACAAGCTTTCGGGAGAACTTCCCTTTCTCAAGTCTGAAACATTGATCCATGCATAAAATCAATATGACTGTCCATAACTACCAAACATCTTTTATTCCCATCAATCGACTTTTGTTTTGGTGCCACTGCTGGAACCCTGAATATCAAATCAAACAAATATGTCATGGCGCTAGTTGTTTGTGGAGTAATGCTTCCGAGTATTGGTTCAAAAATACATTTTGTTATACCTATTTCATTATACATATGGTTAGCAAACCTTTTTTTTTTTTTTAAATTAGGATATTGTAAACAAAGTTCAGGTGGTAATAATGAAATGTTCAGAAATGTTAAGGGTATGGACATATCAAGACTTCATCATCTGCTAAACTTAAAAAAAACCAGCAATGGTAGAAGCAGGGTCCCTCCCTTGACCAATGCATATCATGTCTTCTGAAAACAGAGGCTGTCTACCATGTCGATATGAAATCAGAACATATGGGGGAGTCATGATAAACACTCCTTTATAATTAATAATGCTATGTGTGATCTGCTAGATAAAGAAAATATTTTTGGATAATAGTTTAACTGGTCACACATCTGTCCATTTGCTCAACATTTTGTTGTATACAGCAGACAAAAAATAGAAGGGAAACAATGTTTTACCATAGTGAAATGAATGAAAGCTTTTCGAGTCAGTCTTTAAATTAGAACAGTCTATGACTATGTTATATCAGTCTATACCGAAGACCTGTAAATTGATTATTTAGCAATATGTTTCACAGCTACCAATTTATTTGTCTGTTCCTCTCTCTCCTATCATCTTCTTACTTTTCTTTATTTATTTGTTCCACTGTTCTTTTTATATCTAATTGCTATGGAGACATTCTCTTCACTTTTAAGGAATATCTACATAATTATTGAAATAATTTCATGCAGTTGGCTCAAGCAAATAATTTAACATCTATACTCCTTAGGTCCCTTTTAATTAAGTAATCATGTAGGGACTGAAAGTCCTAAGTGTGCTTTGCACTGTGCAAGTGTGTCTAATGATGTGCATGCCCTGTACGCAATGGCACTCGGGATCTAGAAGGACAGGAGAAAACAAGTGGAGATGGTGCGCAGGACCCCCAATTACAAACAGTCCTTACAAATTTGGGCCTCTTTGGAGGCATGGATAACTTAGTTACAATGTGTGAGCTGTTTATCAAGTGATATGGAGAATTAAATGTATATTATGGAGATTAATTATATATATATATATATATATATATATATATATATGTATGTTGGTATGTACTTTACAAGTAACGACAAGCCTCCATAGTAAGCCAGTAACCAACCTCATGCTGATGAGTTGCATTAACAATGAAACAGCTGTCCATGAGTGGTTCACTGGCTTTGCTCCTCTTCCTGAGTTGTGTTTCAAAGCTGTTGTATACAGCAAATACACACTCCGAGGAATCCATGTATAAAGTGGAATTGTGAGGCAAAAATGTGGTTCTTTGTTGAGCTCATTTGCATAGACCTACCCAGAATCCCTTGTAGTAGTGAGAGCACTGTTAAAGTGAGATTTCTGTGGGAAAAGCAAGTTTCAGGGCTTGACTGGTGTGTGTACTTGTATTTAGCAATGTATTAACTATATATATATATATATTTTATATAGAGAAAAGAAAGTACACCCTCTTTGAATTCTGTTGTTTTACATATCAGGACATAATAGCAATCATCTGTTCCTTAGAAGGTCTTAAACTTAAATAAAATCTTAGATGAACAACAACACATGACATATTACACCGTGTTTGTGTAAAAAATAAAGCCAAAATGCAGACGCCATTCTAAGTACACCCTTACTGCTTCCATAGGAATTAAGAGGCAAATTAGCAGACAGGGACTGCTAATAAAATTGCGTTGATTAATTGATTATCAGCAAGTGTGACCATCTCTATAAAAGCCAAAGTTTTAGCAGTTTGCTGGTCTGGAGCATTCAGTTGTGTTTTAATACAATGCCAAGGAGGAAAGACATCAGCAATAATCTTAGAGAAGCAATTGTTGCTGCCCATCAAACTGGGAAGAGTTATAAGGCCATTTCCAAACAATTTAAAGCCCATCATTCAACGAAAAAGATTATTCAAAAGTGGAAAACTTCAAGACAGCTGCCAATCTTCCCAGGAGTGGACGTCCCAGCAAATTCAACCCAAGGTCAGACCGTGCAATGCTCAGAGAAATTGCAAAAAAATGCAATATAATGAGTTACAACTCACACTCTACATACCTCAATTAGCATATTAAATGTTAAAGTTCATGACTATACAATTAGAAAAAGACTGATTAAGTATGGCTTGTTTGGAAGGATTGTCAAGAGAAAGCATCTTTTCTCTAAAAAGAACATGGCAGCATGGCTAAAGTTTGCAAAGTTGCATCTAAACAAACCACAAGACTTCCTTTGGACATACAAGACCAAAGTGGAGGTTTGTCCATAATGCGCAGCACCATGTTTGGCGACAACCAAAAACAGCATACCAGCACAAACACGTCATAACAACTGTCAAGCATGGTGGTGGAGGGGTGATGATTTGGGTTTGTTATGCAGCCACAGTGTCTGGGAAACTTGCAGTTAATGAGTCCACCTCTGTATGCCAAAGTATTCTAGAGTCAAATGTGAGGCCATCTGTCCGACAGCTAGAAAAAAAAAGGAAGAATCAAGGTGTTGAAATGGCCCAGTCAAAGTCCAGACCTCAACCCGATTGAAATGCTATGGCGGAACCCTAAGAGAGCTGTACATAAACAAATTACAGTAAACCTCAATGAACTAAAGCAACGCTGTCAAGAAAGGTGGGCCAAAATTCCTCTACAACAATGAAGAGATTGATAAAGTCATATAGAAAATGATTACTTAATTTTAGAAAATGATTGTAAAATGATGTTGAATATGATTACTACAAGTTATTGCTGCTAAAGGTGGTTCTACAAGCTATTGAACTATAAGGTGTACTTTTTCACACATCGTTCCTCCATTTTGGCTTAATTTTTGTGTCCCATGAGTAAACCCTCATTATTTTTTGCCTCAATTAGGTGTTTATTAAAAAACAAAAAAAAATCGGTGAGCTTTGAAGTTGCTGTTTAGTGGAGAAAGTGAGTGTGCTGGTTCTTGTGTATTGTTTAAATTGGCCCCAGCAGCACCCCATGTATGCATGTTCAGGTGAGTGAAGCCTCTAGTTTCATATATATATATTTGGGAGTCTAGGCCAACTTCTTGGTTTTGCACCCCTCACAAGTGCCTCATTCAAGGGCCCTACTTAGCCTTGTACTGCAGAGTGCCCAAAACGAAAACGTTTCCCCCAAGTGGGTTAATCTCATAAGAGCAGACATTATTCTGTGAGAGTAGGACCTGCCAAAGATGTGGTACATTGACATTGTGGCAGGCTTATGCAATGTATGATCATATAATGTAACTAAACCCCCATTATTTTTGCTTAGGTTGTGTTTTTTTTAAAAACTAATACAATCTGTAAGCTTCAAAGTTGCTGTTTAGTGGAACAGTGAGTGCACTGGATCTTGTGTAAAACTCACAGAATGTAATTATTATTATTTTTTTAAATTCCCCTTGCCTAAGTGTATTTAAAGAAACAAACTGCAGGGGTGAGGAGGTGGGGTGAGGAGGTGGGGGGGTTAAGTTACAGTATATTGTCATAGGTTGCATAAGCCTGCCACAACGCCAATGTACCCCATTTTAGCAGGTCCCATCCAAGCAAACTAATAACTGCTCTTATGAGATTAATCCACTAACTTGGGAAATCCTTCCACCTGGGGCTCTCTGCATATATGAATAATAACACACACAAGGACAAATGACTCAGGAGAAAACTTTCAGATTGGAGTTTGCTTTTCAAAAATCATCGTTTTATCACAATAGATTGCATCACTTTTAATATTTACATTTAGACGCACATGTGTATTCTATAATAGAACCAGGTTTCAGAGTGCAATCATCTTTCACTTTGATGTTTCTAAAAACAGCAGTTTCCAAGATATATATAGATATAAAAAGTAGTCAGAGCAGATGCAATAATTTTAACAGCAAGGCAAATCTACATTTCAAACCAACGTTTACATAACATATATTATATTAATATAAAGACAGCAAAAATACTGAAACAGATCAAGAGGTGTCATATTGCATTATAAACTTAGAAATCCTTTGGAAACTCACCCTTACACACATCAGCACCACCCACCCCCATACGCAAATCATCGCCCCTTCCAGTACCAGTGAGAAGCAAAAGTGATTTCATTGTGCACCCTCATATGGCAATGGAAGTGTTTAAAATACCTTCTTTGAAATTAAAAGAATATGAGGTAAATAGTGTGTACACGTGTACAATCACAAATACTCTATAAATACTTTAGTAACTTTATTCCCAGTGTGACTGCCTTTTCACATTTTTAAGGGAGCAATTGAAAATACCCCAAATTCTAGTTTTCTATCTGTGGACTAAAACTCTGCTGAACGGCTGAGAATGATAAGAGTTTCACCTTCAAGTGCAACTACTCTGCCTTTAGTTACATAAAACTGCAGCAAAATAATGTCGTATGACATGAGATTAGGTTAAGGTAATCATAAATTGCACTTTTTAATCATTTTTTTTTTTTATATGTTACATTACATTTACATTATTAACGTGCCCTATTACATGTTTAAAATTGGCTTTAATTATAAACTTTAATCTGTCATTGACATGAGGTCACTGAAGAATGGGATGTTTTAACATCCACACATGACCACTAGGACCTTAAGGCCTCAATTTTGTATTTTTGGCTGAGCTCTTCAAAATATATAAATACAAAAAAAAATAAAAAAATAACAGTGTATGAAACATAGTATTGATATATGTTTCATACACTGTTATTTTTTTTTTGTATTCTATTATTTTTGGAAAACAGCTTACCCAAAAATAGTAAATTATTTGAAAAGGCTTATCCAAAAATATTAAATTAATTGTATTAGCTTGCTTTCTGGGCAGAACGTGGCAGTGTGCCTTTGGTAGTGATGCAAGTACCTATTCCTTAGAACCACAAAATAAAACTGTTATCCCTTAAGGTGGTTGCAGAATACACTTGCACATGTTTTAATCACAAGATTGTACTGGAAAACATTTCACAGATAATACTAGCCATTGCAAAATATGTGGCCATTAAAATTATGTATTATAGATTGCCAATCCCCCCAAAACGTACCAGTAAATTTGTTATTTTTTTCCCCTTCTCATGCATGTTAAATATATAGTCTAGTGTTCTGGGCTTATAATACCTATATACAGTACATACATGTTAATATTATCATATTACTCGGCATGTTTTATTTCCCAGATTAAATATAACAGCATAACATGTTTAACCTCTTCACTACCAAGCAGATTGTGCTTAAAAATATTAGCATGACATTTATTTGAAAAATTGGATGCATAGGCTGCGCATAAATATATGATAAACAAGCATTTTTGTTTTGTATAGATTGCTGTTCAGGCAAACATAAAATTAATACTGTATGCATATTTACACACATTTTATTTTCCAAATTTCCATTCATTATTTATCGAATTTTTCAGTGAACGAAAAAACTTTTGATAATATAGAGTATCCCTTATCTTGTGACAATTCATAAAGGGTCTGATATATTAGTGAAAGAGCAAAAACACTATTTTTCATCACATACAGTAGAGGGTGACAAAAATAGATATATAAAAATGGTCACATACCCTGTTTGTAGGTATTTGTAAGGATCCCTGTGCAATGAGTAGCTGTACAGTTTACTAAAACTGGCAGCAGAGTATAAGACGATTGTGTGCAGTTGAGTATAATGGCTACATATAGTAAGTACATTGAAATCACATATTTTTTTAAATATATGTATTTAAAAAATTTATAGCAATCAGCATCTATCTCTGTAATGCTAATAGAGTCCATATGCATTCCATCCTTACCGTCTAATGGTTTTATCTTTGAAATGTTGGCAATTTAGAAGAGGAGGAAAGGGCCATTTATAGCTCATTGGTAACATTAAATGGGTAGAATGGGTTATCAATTCCTGCAGTATAATTGACGGTAAGTGAGGCTTTATGGGACAAATTTTGCTTTGTGTTACAAATGAAAGTAAAAGCCTGTATGCACATTTATGGTAGTGAAAGGGTTAATTTTTCATTCAATTTGATGAATAAAACAAGCGCAGCAATAAAACAATAAAAAAACAAAAAACGGAACATATATAAGAAGAATCAGAAAAAAACCCCCTCCAAATATACAACAAAAGCGAATCTTAAATAGACCCTTCTTATTTGCTAACAGGCAGACCTCCCCTATAGATAAGTGATGGAAAAGATTTCAAATTCAAAATGACTTTGAAATAATTACGTTAACAATAATGCAATACTATAAAAAATGTTGGAAACCCACTAAATTACTAGGGGTCCCGATTCCAAAGGTGCTGTTTTTTTTCCAAGACACTTGTACAGTTTGACTGATCATGTCATTCCATACCACATAGTAAAGTGCATTTTTAAGTAAAACTAGGGTTTCAAAGTTCTTTAAACCTTTACACCTCTCAATTGTCTACAAAATGCAAACATATGAAAAAAAAAAAAAACCTTCTACCTCATTAGGAATTCTTACTGATGATAATACATAATTATTGTACATTGCAGTATCCAAACTACATGGGATTATTCCCTAAACCATGAATTGTGGTCAGTTGACACTTATTATTTGAGTAAATTTTGCAACGTGATTGTCAACTTGCTCTGATAATAAAACCCCATACAGTTACCTATTAAAACATTGAAGGAACAAACAACATCCGCATCATGCCGCTTTGGCGTACAATTCACATAATGACTAGATGAACGCTGTTGTCATTGTCAGCTGTCATTTTTGGGTTTAGTTTAGGAAGCTGAATAGGATTGTGGAAAAGCTTCCTACACTTTTTGTCAATTCCTGGTAATTGATAGGCACAATTGATAATTGATAGGGAGTAATCGATAGATAATTGGTAATTGATAGGGAGAAAATGATACGATTTTCACAATATATTCTACTACAAGCCCGTATGATATAGTACATACTATTCTGAAGTTATCGGAAGAATTAGAAAGCAAGAGAGATCTAGTAACTTCTATCTTTGCAATATTTCTGCAAAAGGAGATTTTTTTTTTTTTAAATAAAAGATTGCAGCTTTATCTTTGTTTTATATGATAGACATGCATGCATTATTTTAAATAAATGTCCTGTTTTATGTTAGTTTGGGGAAAGTTCTCAAAAGTGAAAAAAGGTCAGTTAAATATGAGCATGGCCTGGAGAGGTTTTCACTATGAACCGGAATTGCGTCACCGCAGCCGGGCATTGACTGAGGTAAGGGAGCAAGCCCTTGCTAAATGGTTTGATCTGTTACCAGGGAACCAGGCCAGGGTAAGGGATTTTTTTTTTCGCCCTAAACTGAATTAAAGCATGGAATATCCACGAAGGTTTTCACATGAGCCTGAAGGTCTAGAGACTAGGGATACCCTTACCACAGACCTCCGGTAACCATAGAGAGGTGGATTTAATTGTTTATATCCCTATTACTTATCTCTCTGTATATACCCTTCATTTTATCTATTTTTTTCTGTGTTTTTTTTCTCACCATTTAGCATTTCTCTCACTATTCCTTTTACGTTTATTTTTTGCTTCTGGAAGATCACACTAGGCTCTGTCATAACCAGTGCTGTATATACTTCCATGAGGGCTTAAACACATAAAGGAAGAGATTGCTACCTCTTCAGTTAGTTCTCGTACTGCCAATCCATACCCGTTTGGAACTAGTGTGGTATGCTTTACTATTGACTATCTATTATTGAGCATCTCACTCAGGGCTGTTCCCCCTCCTATCAGACTCAACTGTTTAATTCGTCCTAGTACTTTTTAGAGTTGCTAATTAAGTTCTTTTGTTATTTATTATTATTTTCTCCTTTAGGATCTTATTGGAGTGGATTGGAAATTTAACCTTGTGGTAAACTTTCTATTCAAGTGACACCTTTGATTCTCTACTATTTATTGTATTCCCTAGGGTTATCCCCTACTTTTCCAGTCCAGGTAACCTTTTTTTGTGGGTTAGGTACAGGACGAGGGTGTTACACTAAACCTCTATCATTGACTGCTCCCCTTCTTTTCAACCAGGCCAGGGTTCTCTTGGCTTTATAATCACTACAGCAGGCTGTAAAATGTATGATGCTTGATGTAATCTATTAAGGTGGGGATTAGGATATGGGTAGGCTCGGGGATTGCTTATGGTTAGTTGGTCTTTAACATCATGGGTCTTAGTGTTAGTGTTAGGAGGTATTTAGGGTTGGTGACTTTACGTTAAAGGGGTATAAAGATAGGAGTAAATGCCTTCAAGATATTGTTAGTTGTAAATCCCATAATTCACATCTAGGCCAACCCCTAACCATAGCTACATCTTAACTTACACAATGAGATTACTCTGCTATATCCTACATCATTAGAGTATTGTGCTATAATGATTCATATCTGTATATACAGTACTATAATGTGAGATTGAAAATCTAATTTTTTTTAAAACAAGTTATTTCACACTCTCTGTCCTAATCACCCCATGTCACTGTTTCAGGACGGTTCCTGTGGCTGGGATTGCCTCTTTCCTAGGAAGAGGAAGTAAGAGATTCTCATGGCACTGACTGACCAATGCTCCTATATCACTGCCTGTTTTTCATAATATTCCAGGAGTCAGATCATAACGTGACTTATAGTCCATAGCAGCCAGACGCAGCAGCCTTTATGTGTTTGTAAGCAGCTAATACAGTTACCCAAAACAACTGGTAAATCAGTAGAATTCAAACAGATTTTGGTTCCTCTTATTCTTGATCCTTCGACTTCGAAAGAGAAAAGGCGTACGATACAACTTGTATAAAATCTCTATTGTCTCAAAAGGATTAACAAGAAATCACCATTTGTTTTTTTACTAAAGATTACAATTAGATGCTCTAATATGAGCAAGTATAATTCATTTTAATCCAATTTTATTTATTTTTTATTCTATGCCTCAATTATCTAAGGCATTTTAAAGAACGCATTTAAAGATATGTCTTTATCATACCCCACATTTAACGTTATTTATTTTTGTGGTCATGCTCTGACTATCTCTTGATCCTCTTTTCTTTGTTTATAAACATGCTGTCCATTTGTATAAAAAAAACAAACACAGAACAATATACACGTAACTTCCATAAATAAATCACATAAAGAACAAGTATTTTTTCTTATCACAAATTTACGTCAAGTTTTTGATTTCCTCATTATCGCTAGGATTTCAAAATGTACCTTCTGTGATTGTATATCAAGCCTGACATTAAAAATGGGCCAAATTCAAATTCAGTGTTGCACAGACCCTGTTAATGCAATCAACAAACATATGATTTTACCAATTTGGCCAATTTCACATAGTTTGATACATGGCTACTTTGTAATAGATAGAAAGGTTAACATATATTTAAATCAATATTTCCTAATAAAACAATGTATTTAAATAATTATTAGTGGGTTTTTTTTTCACATTTTACGACAAACAGTTTTGTTGTGCATTGCCATGGTCATGTCACAAAAAAATGCAAAGTTTTACCAAATAACTCTAGAAGAGAAATTTTTTCTTTCCATTGTTGATGGTTAAAAATTGCTGAATTGTACTAAAATCGGTATAAGTTAAAAAGTAAAAGAGATTGTAAAGTAGAGGTCTCTTTAAACATTAAACAGGTACAGTCTCCACTACTGGAGACTTGATGCAGTCTTCATGAAGTTTACTTGTTTCTGGGAGTGCTATGGCATTTTCGGTAAGAAGTTCTGGTACATGATTTCCATTTAGGTTTGCAACAAATCCATCAGTAGGGGAATTTTTTAAATATGAGTGATACCCAACTTGAGAAAGACTTGATCTATGTTCAGTGTACAACGCGCTTCGTGGATTACCATTCTCATTATCAGAAGTTGCGCGACATACTATCACTGATGGGTTTGCCGTAGGGTAATGCGAAGTATTGTAGACATTGTCGGGTTGCCTAGTGTAGTCAACAAACTGGTCGGCTCTCATACTGTAAGGCACCAAATTAGGAGAAACATTTTTGACCAAATCCCTTTCTGGATAAGCCTCCATGATCTGATTTGTTGCACCAGAATTGTGGTTCTCTATTTGATAATACAGCGTAGAGTTGTTGTTGTAATACGAATGATTTTTTAAGTGATTTTCATGCATTGTGTTGTTATCTGGATAGCACAGGACGGATGGCAAAGGAATACTGTCTTCATGGGCAGCTATAGCGTCACCAAAGTCATCAGATTTCTCCTCTTCGTCATCATCATCATCATCCTCATCATCGTCCGTCTCACTTGGAGCTAGACTTTGTGTGCTGGAATCTGTAACGCCGCTACAATAGCTGCTTCCGTCATCTTCATCTTCACCGCTGCAGTCCAGGTGGTCTGAAGTCTGAAAGTGCATCATAGCTGATTGAGGGTCTGATTCTATTTCAAAATTATCTGCCATAGAATATTCCACAGAGTGGCTGCCTCTTTCAGCCAGGGAATTAGCAAGAGAGCCGACATCTCCATGGCAACCATTGGCTGCGTCAGCTGCCGCAGCTGCCTGTTGTTCTCTATTCTTCTCCAATTCAAGCTTCATGATTGTGTGCAAAAAGTGTGTCCTTACACGGATAGGATTAAATTCAATGCGTCCCGCTGTATTACTGCATCCTTCCTTGGTACATCCACAAGGAAAAGACATACGATCCACCTTTGGAAACAGAAACAAAGATAAAACAAGAAAAAAAAAATATATATATAATGAGATATAAAACATTTTGTGGATTCTTTGCTACATATTGTAGTGGAGGAAAAATGCTTAATGAAATGTGCTGGTTTTCAAATAATACATATTTTGAGATTCAGAGGAACTATCAAGTGGTAGTTTAAACAATGATTATTTCATAGAATTAATCCTTAGGAATAGTATATAGGTAACAAGTATATACTCTGGAAATCTGAAGGTGGTTGAATGCACACATTTGTCTACAAGCCAAATTTAAATTATTAATCTGAGCGTGAGGCAAACAGCTTGCATACATGTGTCACTAGTATTTACAGACAGAGATATTTGAGGAGCAGGTTTGTAAATGTCTAAATGCCTTCTTGCACATCCATACTTCCCAACATTGGTTGGTAAAGGAATGGAATGTGGGTGGCCTTGGGCGGCTTTGCCAGTGAAGCAAATTGTCTAATTGGTGACCCCCACAATGGGCAGTGCCACCCATTTGCCACTTAAACTTTGCTTCAGCTATATATATAAAAAAAACATTATTTTGAAAAGGAATTTTTTTTTAGATTTTTTTGACTATATACTGACATTTTCTCCTCTACCTGGCCCACTGTTATCACAAATTCAAGGAGGACATGAACCTGGACTGGGTGGCACATCGGGTTCATAATTTGCCATGCCTTGCAATAGGTGATTAGAAGAAAACCACCTTAAGCTTTCTTTACACGTTATGTTGAAGTCTCTCTTATCGCCTTTTTGTGAACCTGCATTTCACTTCTGAACTTTCTCCTGCCTCTTTACACATATGGATCAAGGTCTCTCTGTATTCTCCCTCCTTTGCGCTCTCTCCAGATCACATACATATAAACAGACTTATCTACTAGCCACTCGTCCACATCCCTCAACATTAAACAGTTCTTATTATGCTTTGGCACCATCACTATACACTCTTAGTCATGAGTCCTTGTCATATCCCTTTGGGCCTCACCATCCATTTTCACTGATCCTGAGTTTCTATCACACTGAATGACTAAAAAAAGATGAAGCCACATGTTTTTTGAACCACTTTATGGCTATGTACTATAGCTTGCTTTATAGCCAGATATAATGTAGTGTTTTATATTCATGTATATTCATCGTATACAACAATATACTAATGAGAAAAAAAGCTGTGCTTAAAAGGACACTTAAGGCAACATGCTACAGAGAGCAACGTACACACACACACACACACACACACACACAAAACAACAACAGATATTTTGTTGCATGACTCCAAACAATGTTTTTTTGCAATCCATATAATGAACTTTATCACCATAGCTCCTGTTAGTTCTTTATAACTACCAAGAGAAAATGAAAAAAATGTAAATGGGAAATTCCCATAACTCCCTTGGCAACGTTTTCACTATCAAGTTAATATTCATGCACACTATAGAGCTGAGCAGTCTTTATTCACCTGTAAGAGAGGCCAAATGGCTTTTTTGTGTTTCAGTCTTTTCTGCAAGGATTTCTATAAGAGTGTATCACTGTGTCTGTGAGAATACCTCTTGAGTGTTTTTGTAATGATGGTTGCTAGTAATTGTGTGTGGGTGTATTCTCGTGTGTATGAGAAAGGGATTTTCCAAAAATGCAAATCTAATATTTATGATGTTTCCTTGGCTTTTTGTATTAAAACATGATAATGAATAAAAAAAAAAAGTAGAGAGTAGGGTGGGAATTCTGTATGTTTTACAGTGTGGTGGATATAGTAGAACAATACAAATAACAGAACACACAATGCATACTAATAGAATCTACAAGTTTTTTCAGAAATTAATTACTTAAAACCAGTAATACAAGACTTAAAACCAGAGGGCTACCAGTTTAATAACTCTGTTAGTCTGTTAGAGCATTGGTCAACAGGTTGTTACATTATGTTCATTTAAGGGTATTTATACATTTAATACCAGTCCTGGTGTTATGTGAATAATGTGCATGCAGTGTTTTTGCAGTTATAAGGTTCATCATAATTTTGCATAAGAAGATACAATGGTAAGATCTTGCCAGAATCTAGCCCTTAGGTATCTTTTATGTAACTGGCATGGATGTGTAAGAAAATAAGCTATTTTTAAAGTCTTGAATTGTATCTCTGCAGGGATCTGACACCCATTGCATAATAGCAATGCATTTAATCTTTCAGTGTTCAGAGACTTAAATATAGTTATTCCCAAAGGTTATAAATTAAACCTTTATTTTTCATCACAACATTTTCAAGTGATTTATCAGCTATATTATCAATTAACAAACCGCTATTACTTAAATGGACACTATGGTCAGCAAAACAACTTTAGCTTAATTAAGTAGTTTTGGTGTATAGATCTCACTGCTCAATTCTCTACCATTTAGCAGTTATATTAATTTGTTTATGCAGCCCTAGTCACACCTCCCTGTGTGTGACTTGCACAGCCTTCCTAAACACTTCCCATAGAGAGAGATCTAATATTTAAACTTTATTGCACAGTCTGTTTAATTTAGAATGTCTTATTTCCTTCTCTGTTAGTAGCCTTCTAGACCCTGTAGGAACCACCTGTGTGTTATTGAAGTGCAACTTACAGAGCAGGAGATACATATATCTAAACTAAATTTAGAAATGATTGACAATTAAACCATTTTGTTTCATGCAGGCTTGGACAGTCATGGCCAAGGGAGGTGTGGTTAGGGCTGCATAAAAAGAAATAAAAGGGATTTAACTCCTAAATGGAGAACTGAGTAGTGAGGTTGCAGGGTCATAATCTATACCCTGATACTGTTTAATTAAGCTATAGTTGTTTTAATGCCCATACTATCGCTTCAATACATTTTAGCACACACTAATAGTGAACTAAAAAGTAGCAATTGTTAGTGCAACTTTTAAAAAAAACTTCAAAACTATTTAAATTTAAATATTTTTCTGGGCGTAGCAAAGGAAAGTACGCAAAATAATTAACTCTCACAGTGCTGTACATATGGTGCATGCATTAGTACAGTACTGCTGGAGAAAATGCGAAGTGTGCATTTATGCATGCAGCATTTTTCCATTAGATTCCCAGTTGCGCACTTGCATGCCTGAGGCATCATGGAAGAGTAACTTTGGTTTTTTACTTACCTCTGATGCTTTATTCACGCCAGTAAATGATTCGATCTGGTATGTGACAGTTCTCCTTTAAACAAGTCAGACTAACTATATGATGATTTGCAATGGTTGACTTTCAGACAATGGAATAACATTTAGTTCACTTGACAAACACCGTCAGGAATATTCATTCATGGCTTACAACTAAGTGTTTACTGTTTAGAAAAGTATAAAGTAAAAAGCTTAATTTACAATTAAATTGCTATATCATCTCCACCAGTATCAGGTTCTAATTAACACTGTCACATATGTGCTACCTTACTTTGTGGTTCTGAAAAGCACAGTAACATCCAATAATATATCAAATAAGTAATTGGATAATAAAAAAAATGGGTTCCTCCAATATCCAAAGAACTCTGGGTATGGCCTCTTTATCCCATGGGCTTCAGGATTATTGGTGATTATATGGGGACTGACAGGACCAGGAGATGACAACCCGGACTCCTGACCCCCTTAATTTCCTCTAGAGACACAACCCCTACAAGAAGACCAGTCTCTTTAATGCCAAAAGAGTAGATACCCAGTTTCCTGCTCCCATAATTGCTCCTAATGATTGAATCACAAAGGGAAGTTACTAGGGATGTGCATGGGCAAAAAAATTGGTTTGGCACTTCCGAAATTCGGGACTTTGGCAAATTGGGATTTCGTCAATTCGGCATTTCGGTTCAGCACTTCCGAATGTCCAAATTGCCAATATTCGTCTGAATTTACATTCAGAACGAAACGAATTGCACATGTCTAGAAGTTACTCCTTTACATGCCCAATCCCCTAGCCCAATAATAAACCCCTCAAGTAACTAAGTGCCTAACCACTCCACCCAATATATGAACCTACCTGTTCCTTTAGACTAACATTTAATCGTGAGGTGTGCTCAATTATCTATCAAAGTAAATATTAAACACTGTAAATAAAATGTTAATACTTACCTTTCATATATTCAATCTTCTATCTTTAACCACCAAAACAAAAATCCAACTTCAAGACAGCTCCCCCCGCCCCCACAAAATAATCAAACTTCCCTCTACAGTCTGTAGAGCACTGTACAGCCTGAGCTTTTAAGGCACGAGAGCCCTTTCTAAGAGCCCCCTCCACCTTGGATGCTCAGCATGAAATTAGCCATGCCTATCGGAGTACTAAGTGCATACTAGTAAGTACTAAAAGCTCATGTGATGTGAAAATATATTTCTTGTGAAATATCTCTAAATCCAGTACATAAGTGGAATTTAACCTTTACCTGTTGGAGATCATCTCATGAAGGCTGTTCTATATAGTTGATTCATGAACCAATACATACCTTGATCACAATCTATCATTCGATTAATTATCTAAATATTAAAGGCTGCTGGTGAGCCATTAATGATTTGGACAAAATCAAACTGTTTCGATACTTTTTGACAACACAAACAGAACACCACAAGCACATCCTCTGAATTATTGTTGTTTTTCTGTATGTACAAATAAGTACTGTTATAGAAATAAAACATACAAAATATATTCATATCTTCATTTATCCACTGCACAGGTCAGATCCATTTGCATGGATTAACAGAATATGTCATTAATGATGGTGGAAACTCTAAAAAGTCTAACTTTGGTGGATTTACTGGTAGAAAAACATTTGTAACATTTTGGGATGTGGATAATTTTGTAAACCCACAGACACGATTCTGATCAAGTTCAGAAAATGTTATCAATCAGGCACCAGAACTGGGTTTTAATCGAGGCTAGAGTCCATTTCTAACATCTATGCATTAGCTGCTAGTCAACAGAATGTGTATATAAACGGCATACACAAAAGCTACACTAGACCACATAAACAACCAGTGTTATTAGCGTGTGTCCACTTTTTGCATAAGAGAAGAGGGACTTATGAAAAGTGAGAAGGTCTGGAGATAGAAAACACAATGTATTCTTGTGAAATGTAAGTATAGAACACAATAATTTAAAAGTATGCATTTATTTAGCATATTGCCATTACCTTGCATTTAATTCATACTATGTGCTGAAGCTGAGCTTGAAGTTTATTGTATTGTATTGTATTGTTGTATTGTGGAATGCTCACGATCTGGCTGTTAGATTTCAGTCTTTACATTCAGTAAAGGCCGATTGGGACTACGAATAAATGGCCTATAGTCATGTCTGCACAAGGTGGATTTCACTTTGCAGTGTATTACAATGTAAATGAAATGATGCATAGAATTTATTTTCTTCTCTCTGCTTCTGTACTGGTCCCAACCCTACTGCATGGTATAACATGTTAATTTTGATTTTTTTTAACTATCTCTGTAGAACAGGGGTTCCCAATTAATTTTTCCAGTGGAACCCTTTGACATAGTGTATCAACATCATGGAAACCTCAACCCCCCAGGAAAAATAAATAAATAAAATTAAGCCGTTTTTTGTATGTGCCGGTGTGTGTCTGTGTGTCACGGTGTGTGTATCTGTGTTTGTATGTACCAGTGTGTGTATCTGTGTATCAATGTGTATCTGTGTGTGTATGTATCTGACACACAGATACACACTGGCACACAGTGGCACACAGATACACACACCTTGACACTCAGTGTGTATCTGTGTGTGTGTGTATGTATGTATCTATCTGTGTGTGTATCTGTGTGTCAAAGTGTGTGTATCTGTGTATCAAGGTGTGTGTATCTGTGTTTGTATTGTTTGTATGTGCCAGTGTGTATGAATCTCACATACAGATACACACACACACTGGCACATAGTGGTAAACAGATACACACACTGACACAGATACACACACCTTGACACACAGTTTGTGTATGTATCTGTGTGTCAAGGTGTGTGTATCTATGTGTCAAAATGTGTGTATCTGTGTTTGAATGTGCCGGTGTGTGTCAAGGTGTATATATCTGTGTTTGTATGTGCCAGTGTGTGTATCTCTGTGTCAGTGTGTATCTGTGTGTATGTATCTGACACACAGATACACACTGACACACAGATACACCTTGAGACACAGATACACACACTCAGATACACACATCTTGACTCACAAATACACACACTCAGATACACACAGTGACATATACACACACTTGCACCCACAGATACACAAACTGGCAGATACACACACTCAGATACACACATTGGCACATACACACAGACACACTTATATACACACACTGACATACACACACACACATAGGCACATACAAACACACTGATACACACTGGCACATACACACATACTGACAAACACACTTAGATACACACAGTGACACATACACAAACCTTGACACATAGATACACACCGACACACATACTCTTTGACAGACACACACACACTCTCACTGACACACATACTCTTTGACACACATACACTCTCACTGACAAACACACATACTCTTTTACACACACACTCACCACTCTCTGACAAGCACACATACACTCTCACTGACAAACACACATATACTCTTTGACAGACACACATACAATTTATAATTGTTTTAAAATTTTACTACACCCAGCCCCCTACCTTTGAGTCTATGTTCCATTGGTCCAGTGGGGCTGCTGGGCTGAGCGTGCGGTCCCTGGGGTCCAGTGGGGCTGCTGGGTTGAGCGTGCGGTCCCTGGGGTCCAGTGGGGCTGCTGGGTTGAGCGTGCGGTCCCTGGGGTCCAGTCGGCGTCGAGGGAGCAGTTATTTCCCTGCTCAGTCCCCCCATGCGCCTCTTAGTGATGCCGGAGTAACATCATATTCCGAGGGAGCTGAGCGGGGAGATCACTGGCCACTGCTCCCTCGCCGCCTGCGCCCATTTTATTTTTAAACATCTTGGCGGAACCCCAATTGTGTTCTCGCGGAAATTGGGAAAAGCTGCTGTAGCGCAATCTACACATGGCACTGCCATTAGTTCCCAACTATGCATTCCATCTTTCATATATTTATTATACTAAAACTATAATAATTTAGTTATTTTAAGGATTTCAGTGAAATTATTAAAATCACTCGGGGAATGAAATAATGACAAAACCTCTTCTTGACGCACAGTCTGCCAGCACTGTCATGATTTCGTATGGTTTGTCTTAACACCTAGTTAAGAAAAGGTTAAACCTTTTAATAACCAATTATTATTTTTTTATTTCAGCACGATAAACCAGGCAGAGATTCTCAATATTTAAACAAATTAGCACAAGAAATATGTAAAAAAACAAAAAATGTTTGCTGCCACTAAGGGTCATTTAATTCAGTTTTTTTTGTTCATCTGTAATCAACAATACGTTTTATTTCAAGCAGGGTAATCCACTGAAGTAAGAATTGTTGGAAATTCAAAGTGAATATTAGTTTTAATGGCAAAATAGCCAAACTGAAATAAAAGCCAGTTTGGCTATTTTGGCCTTGCATTTTAAATTCACTTTGAAATTACCGACAATTCTCACCATAGTGAATAATCCTGAAGATGTTTCGGCTTGGTATCATTCATGACCTCATCTGTGTAATCAGTCATTCTTTACTGGAGCTCTGAGTTAACCAGTGATGTACCACGAGGTGTAGGGTAAAAAATATCCTGTGGATATTATTCATGTTTTACATAATTACATCTTTGCCTGAATTTTGCAGTTTGATTTCCAGTTCATCACTATTCAGTTTTTAGCAAACTGACTTTTGAGTCTGTAAATGAAGCTAGATAGATATATAGTTTATAAACAACGTTTGGATCTGACATTTGACTTTTGCCCTTTATATTCATGGGATATACTTTTCCTCCCTAATATTAGATAATTAAAGGGACTCTCCAGTGCTAGAAAAACAAATTAGTTTTCCTGGCACTGCAGAATCCAGCAGTGCCCCCATCCCATGTTGCTGAAGGGGTTAAAACCCCTTCAGTGACTTACATGAATCCAGCGCCGATGTCCCTCGGTGCTGGGTCAGGCTCCGCCCACGCTGACATCAGCAGGGGAGACCTAATGGCCGTGCGCGCATTAGACATCCCCAAAGGAAAGCGTTAGTCAATGCATTCCTATGGGGATTCGGGCAACGTTGGAGGTCCTCATGCATAGCGTGAGGACGTCCAGGATCATTTTCGTGTTTTAAGAACCCGGAAGTCCCTCTAGTGGCTGTCTCATAGACAGCCACTAGAGGAGGACTTAACCCTACAAGATAATTATTACAGTTTATAAAAACTGCAATAATTACACTTGCAGGGTTAAGGGTGATGGGAGTTGGCACCCAGACCACTCCAATGGGCAGAAGTGGTCTGGGTGCCTGGAGTATGCCTTTAATAAAAATGCTATAAACTTATTTTACAAAGAAATTATGTTGGCATATCTTTTGAATGCAGATTCACGTTTTGGATTTTTTATTGAATATTTGTGCGGCCATTGCCATTTATATCCTGCACTTAATATATCTCCCACAGCTAGTGTCTTTTGTTTTCTGTTTCTTTTCTGTAAACTTTTTTATTTTTTATTCCTTAGCAATGTAACTGGATATAACATTGGTCCACTAGAAGCTTAATAATATGTAACATTTGTTCACAGAATAATATTTTTTAGCATAATATTTTTAAAGTATGCATTATTCTCATTTTAAAGTACGCATTATTCTAGCCACCCACCTGACATTTTATGCCTGCAAGACTACAAGTACAAGTTTCTGGATCACAAAATATTCTGCAATCACAGCCGCAATCTTCTCTGGATAGACGGATGGCTCTAAGCTCATGTTTCTCTTCCACATCAATCTTTTTCACCCCCGATGCTCGAAGCAATGCTCTCCGCTTCTTGGTTGGCAGAGGTTGAAGAAAGAAATATTCATCTACCTCGGTGTTGTCTAAATCAATGTCATCATCTGAAATATCATCAAGTGTAAGGATGTTGGCTTCTTCAGATTCCACAGTGCCATTTTTGGTTATCTGAAAGACAATGGGAATGCTTAAAAAGACACCTCACTCTAAAACACATAAACACATCACTAGTCTAACACCTATTTAATTATTAACTGGGAAGTCTGATATAATCCACTCTCCATCTGATTCTTAATGGCTTTGTTTTTGAACAGCATTGTTCTAAGTTTGACTAAACCTGTTTCTGTTGCTCCCAGAAAGAGGCCATGATGCAGCAGCACCAGGAAGTGGCTGCAGAAGCCTACAAGATGCAATGAAAAATGTGAGAGGGTGAACAAGGGAGATTTTGGTACCCATGCCTATGGTATAGGAAGACATATTAGCATCTACATTACATAAGGTTTGCATTTACTAAGTGTTACAATATAGCCAGATGCTTATATATAAACACAATATCAATAATGCTGTCATTTTGGGAATTTACATTCACAAGCATAACTGCAGTTTCCTTCACAAATATCAATTAGCAGGGTAGCTTAGCATTTTTATTGTTGTATTTATTTATTTCTGTATCCATTAATTATTCAACTGTTATACCTGCTTTATGTTCAAAATTTTATATATATCATTCAGAACTAATTAATCTGGGCCCATCTAAACGATTAAGGGACAAGATAAACCACATAATCACCAATATTCAAAATATAACACATTAATACTTAATAAATTATGATAAATAGTATACAATTAAATTAGAAACATATACAAGTGCATCGTTTATTTCTTGTCCTTGAACTTTTATATAATTCTAGTGTACCATTATTTTATATGCTAGCTACACATTCCAAGTTTTATAATAAATGAGCCACCTTACTTACCGTGACAACAAAAAACATGGCTTGTAGATGTTATTTTTGTTTTCTATTGGAAATTGTTCATCAGTGAACGGTTTAAATAATAAGTGAAGTTAAACCATGACTGTCAACAGGGGCACATGTTGTTTTATTTAATTTTATTTCAGTTTCCTTCGTGTGATACTTTATGCATACCTTTATGAATTATTAACCATCTGTCATTATAGTAGTGGTTAAGCTCAGTAATATTATGTAAATAGGTATAGCTCCAATGGAAAATCTTGGTATATTTACAAAAAAACAAGATGAATCTTAACGTAAGAATCTTTATTCCTTTAAAATGCTTTTGAATATAACATTCTCTAAATTGGTTCAAGTCAACGAGAGAAGAATTCTACAGAGGTGACTCTCTTGCCCCCTTTTTATGCAAAATCATTAACAGAGAATGAAGTAGGCTATTTAGTGTTCCATACTCCCAATGAATACAATTAGACAATGTTTGTAGATTAGCCTTTACGTTGACCCAAAATCAGGGTCTCTTTTCTGGATTGAGACATTCATATCACCTAAATGCAGACATGTTCCCCTGGAGAAAAAAATTGTAAATGCTTCGCCTAAGGTTGTTAGGAATATACGATGTGTCCAGGACAAATCCCTTGGGAGAACTCTACCAAAGAAAATTAACTACATGACAAAAGCAAGGTATAAGAAGAAAGTGGCTCTGAACTGATTGTATAGAATCCTTGGAATGGCTTTCATTAATATAGTTCTGAAATGTAATTTAAAAAAAAATCTAAAACATTCTGGACCTCATACTCCATGAAGCGTTACGTGTGTTTTGCTCATCAAATTTTACAAAATGTGTTTCGTCAAAATTTTTCTTTAATTTAAATGTGAGATAGCTTTTCAAGTTTCTCTTAGGAGCTCAAACAATTAATAATAATGAGTCTATTTGCATAGCAATGGCCTCATTATCTCGCTGACTTCTACATTTTAATGACTTCTCAACAAACACAGGATTTTCTCTCTAGTGAATGAAGAAGCGAGAGAATCAGTGTGCCCCTTAAAATCCTTGCCTTCTGGATGCCAAATTGAGAATTTTATTATGAATTAAAAATTACAAATTTACAAATACATTATATACTCATTATTGCATGTATTATTCCTGCGGTAGCTATTGGAGATTTAATGCAACATGCATTTTTCAGATCCACTCTTCATAATTTAAGGAACACAAACAGGCAAGTTTATGCAACAATATACCAAATAATGGATACAGTTTCAGGAATTGCTCCTTAAAAATGTGTTTTGGGGCACTATTATTTTTTTATGACTTAGTTAAAATCATCTGATTATATGTCTGCGAAATTCTAAACAAGAAATCTTGTTTTTATTCAATAGCTCATATGAGGCACATTGTTATAATTTTGTGATAACACTGGTGGTATGCAATTCTCTGTTTGCATAATGTATTGCAACTAATACGCACAAAACAAATAAATTTATTTTTGTATAACACAATAATGGAACTCAAATATGAAGCCCTTGAAATAAACAAAGATAAGTGAATGGAACATCACGTCACACGGGCTTCAAGTGAAGAACATGACATTAGGCTCAGAATGTTAATGAAGTGATATATAGAGAAAAGGAAGTAGTAATGAGCTTTGTGATGTTTTTTGTGCAAGGACGAGTATTAATCAATGTTTTTTTTTGTGAAGCAGATACTCAGAAGTGATCTTTACAAATAAGTCAAAATTATCACTTACAATCCAAGACCACTCTTCCTTTTTTTATCGGATGCAAAAATATAAGATATATATTATTAGAGAGAGGGTGAAATGGGATATATGATAAATAAAAATATGTTAAGTAATGCCATTAAAGAGTTTTGACACCATCATCATAAATTTATAATCTACCAGTCAGAAAAACTTCTTGAGAATGTCTCAAAAATCTCCTGCATATTCAAAAATAGAGTTATGACAGTAATTAGTCTGCTTGAGAATGGTGGGAGTTATATTCTTCTCCAAGAGCTATGATTTGTGGCTGTTGTTCATAACTCATCCCCTTTGTGAGTGATGGACTGGTAAAAGAGATAAAAGATTTCTCTGTCTCCACAGTTGTTCTCCCAGCACATTAGTAGTAAGAAAGTAAGTGAAACCCCGAGATCGGAGCCCCTGCTCAGTATCAATCAAACCTGCATTACACTTTTTAAAACTGGGGTTTGAAAACATGATCTGCACTGGTGTATCATGTAACATTATTTTCTATTACCCCCCAAAAACATTACTTGTTTCATGTTTATACAAATGGATTATAAGCATCAACATCACGCAAGCAATAACTAAAAAACATCACATATTACCATCTGTCTTCTTATTTATCTCTTGTGATTGATTTAAATATTTTTATAATACACACTTGATTGTTGCTTGAGACAACATGCAATTATGGTAACAAATGGCTAAACTACATTAAACCTTTGCAAAGAGCTGGAATAGACGATAAATAAAATGGCAATGAGTACCCCTACTTTTAATCACCAGAAGGCATAAACTGATACCCAGTTCTACAAAAATCAATAAATTATGAAATTCACGATTGTCTCTTAGTAAAAAGAAATCACTTTAAAATTATTATCTTTTGTTATCAGTAGTACATTGAGTAGAAAGAACAGTTAATGTATTTCCCTTTTGTTTGATGATTAAATATCATAATACTTTTTGTAAAGAATGTGATGTCGTTGTGACAACAGAAAGAATGAAATCCAACTGTCTGTCAGTTTTTGGATTAGGATAAAGCAGGTGGAAGTTAGGATGTACAAACAAATAATTTTAAGACTCATAAGAGGACACATTCTTTAAATTCTAGAAACAATGTTTAACACTGCCACCTAGTGGTACATTTCGACTGAACTCTTCAGTGAGATTGTAAAGTGATGTAATAGATATGTCTGCTTAACATCCATGGGTTGTCCTATTATTATTTTTACATTAATTCAATCTTGCTATTTTGTGACTTTCCATAACAGAGCTATATATCTGCCAATTATATATATATATATATATATATATATATATAGTTTAAGTAGAGAAACTTGAACTATATATATATATATATAAAAAACAAATAAAAAGCAAACAAAAGTAACTGTATCTTTTGTCCCAACAAATAAAACCTTTGTCGTTGTTACAATATCTGTATAGTTTAAACCCCTCTGTTCCTGTGTGTCCAACTTGTCTGGTTATAACTACATGTTTGTTCGTCCACCCACTGTAAAGTGCTGCGGAATTTGTTGGCGCTATATAAATAATAACATATTAATAACAATAATAATAATAATAATAACATAATAATAAGGTGTTTCTACATGAAGAAGAAACTATAACTATTGGATCCTGTACCAATCAAGATTTGTTTCTTGATTCCAAGTATGTCCAGGATGTTACTATTACCAAACGTAGTGGAACTTATTTTATTGACCTCAGAAAGAAGAGAGAGAATTAGATCCCGTACACTTTCCATTTGAACACATGCTACAGTTAGTCATTTGCCAAATCAGCTCTTTTTTTTTTCTTACAATCTCCAGTAAAGTATGTTTAAAACTTGGTCACTCTATAGAAGAATATTGTACTATTACCTTCTGTTTTAAGGAGTTGAGTTTCTCTTCTCTGAGATGATCTCTTAGCATCTCCTTGTGTAACCGGTCTTGTTCCAGGGCAAACTCTCCGAGGGTATATTGGCGAATACTGTTGTGGCGGCTAGACATACCCAGTGTACTTCCTCCTTGGCTGGGCACACTTGTGAATCCTTGTCGTCTAGTGAAATAGTACACCGTGACACAGTTGAAACGAACATTTTTGGCTCTCAGACGTTTCTCTCTTTTCAGTATTGATGACGCTAAAAAAACAGACAAAAATATAAACTTATTTAATCCAAGAATATTTTGTTTTTTCTTATATTGCATTTTCTCTAGGATCTGCTAATCCAGGCAATATTTATGGATTATTGAGAATTGTAGCAAAATGACCAGGGTAATTCTATTTCCAGACGAAATATATGATTCGAAGAAATTGCTGGCGATTTTTAAAATAACATTTTCTACATTTTTAATTCACCTCTTTGGACCTATGTTCCCTTGTTGGTTCTCTTCGTTTCCCAGTCTAATGAATAAGCCCATCAGTTGAATTATCTATGTGATTATTACAAATTCCAAATGTTGGTGCTGGTGATACAATGTGGTGTCCCTGTTCTCCTGAATCCCTGGTAATAAGCAATCAACAAATAAAGGTCCACAGCACTCAGCAATAAATTCAGGCGGTTTCATTCATCAAAGTTAAATGGCAACATTTCAACAAGTTCTTTAGGTCCCCCTCACCCTCATGGCCCCCCTCCTGCCGGGATCTAGGGGGCTGAAGGGGTTAAACACTTACCTTTCTCCAGCTCCGGGCTCCGTCAGTGCTGGGGAACTCTCCTCCCTCTTCCGACATCAGGGCTGAATGCACATGCGTGGCAAGAGCCGCACGTGCATTCAATCAGTCCATAGGAAAGCGACTCTCAATATTTTCCTATGGACGTCAGTGTCTTCTCACTGCAGTTTCTCTGAAACTGCTATGTTTACAGCTGCAGGGTTAACCCTAAATGGACCTGGCACCCAGACCACTTCATTGAGCTGAAGTGGTCTGGGTGCCTATAGTGGTCCTTTAAGGTCAGCTTTATCTACCAAAAATTAATTTAGATCCTAGACATAGGAAGCATTTAAAAATGAAGACTGATATGAGAATCACGAGGAAAAAAAAAACATAGTGCAAGGAGCTAATATATACCTTAATATGTATAATATGTAGAGATCTGTTAAAAGACAGAAGGGAAAACACTGTGTGTTTTTTTCTTGTATTTCATTGAAGTGTGGCTTAAGGGGATCTCCCACAGAAGTCAGAGCTTATCCTCTATACCACGACTGTTGTACATTTAGAGTTGATATATTAGAATCAGATTTGAGCTCTTTTTCTTCAACTGCACTTGATATGTAAAAAGTATTATAAGCAAAACTGTGGACATTTTGATTTTAAAATGTTTAATATTTTATTCATACTTAATCTTATGTTAGAGAGATATATATAGAATATTAAAAAGCCATTTCTGTCCATTAAAAAACAACGTATGGTATATATATGGGTGCAATTCAAGTTATGGTGGAACAAACACACAGTACAAATTCTAGGTTTTGATTTGATTCAGAAGTTGGACAATTCCCTCCATCCTAAAAGGGTTAAAAATACCATGCCATATATATTTTTATGATTAACCTATTTCACCAAAATACTAACATATTTAAGCCTCAAAACTTTAAATATTTCAGCATAAAAATGTTGGAATATTTTTTAACACAATATAGAACATTTGTGGTGTGTTTCTTGCGCTTGACCTTTGCTCTTAATACATTTAGCAGATATGCTAGACAGCTCTAATACATAGTAGTGACATAGTAATAGTCTTGTGTTTTATGTACCATAGACAAGCCATTTCAGTAAGAGGACGGGGTTAAGTGAAAATATCTGTTCAAGAACTCTATACAGTCTGTCACTCTGCATCAATTATTTTGCAGCAGAGAATAACAATTATAAAACATACGCCAATCTATTTTTATGAATGAATCTTTCAAAACATGAATTGTCATGTCCTTTTTAGAACAGATGAGAAATGGTTTTCTTTTTAAATAATTTATTTGGTCATAAGAAAATTACATTTTACCATTTTTTCTTCTTTTCTAAGTTGTAATGATTTATGTCTTCTTTATTGCAATTGTAATCATAAAATACAATCCGTGTTAAGGCATAACATCTTTCCGTGTACTTTTATGAAAGGATAGGAGACACTTTGTGGTCACTAAGCATAATGTTATTCTTGGCACCTTTCCAAGGCAAAGGCATTTCTCCTATTTTTTTCCCAGCTAGTCTTCCAATGTCAAAAACACATTAAACTAAATGTGAAACATATGGTTTCTCTGCATAACCTGGGTGGCCTCGATCCAAAAGGGCAATGTAATTCATTACATTCAAGTACACAGCGCATTTCCAAGCCAGATATAATCTTATGAATCAATTGAAGTGGTAGACGGCAGCATTGACTTAACCTCTCTACCAGGGTGGTATGTACTAAACCACCAGAAAGAGCAAAAGAACATTTGCTAAACATGATGTGATTTACAGTTCTTAGGTGATAAAATAATTTGAAAGTTTTGTTCCAAATACAACTGCAGATTGATTTTAAAAAAAATATTTTTAACAAATATTTATCATATTGCATGTATCTGTAAGCACATCAAGGAAATGTTTTAACTGAAAATATATAGAGCTGAATCTTGTTAATGGCGGATAGTAAATGTTGCTGAATCTTGTTAATGGCAGATAGTAAAAGGAGCTGAGTCTTGTTAATGGTGGATAGTAAATGGAGCTGAATCTTGTTAATGGTGGATAGTAAATGTTGCTGAATCTTGTTAATGGCGGATAGTAAAAGGAGCTGAATCTTGTTAATGGTGGATAGTAAAAGGAGCTGAATCTTGTTAATGACGGATAGTAAAAGGAGCTGAATCTTGTTAATGGTGGATAGTAAATGTTGCTGAATCTTGTTAATGGCAGATAGTAAAAGGAGCTGAGTCTTGTTAATGGTGGATAGTAAATGGAGCTGAATCTTGTTAATGGCGGATAGTAAATGGAGCTCAGTCTTGTTAATTGTGGATAGTAAAAGGAGCTGAATCTTGTTAATGGTGGATAGTAAAAGGAGCTGAATCTTGTTAATGGTGGATAGTAAAAGGAGCTGAATCTTGTTAATGACGGATAGTAAAAGGAGCTGAGTCTTGTTAATGGTGGATAGTAAATGTTGCTGAATCTTGTTAATGGCGGATAGTAAATGGAGCTGAATCTTGTTAATGGCAGATAGTAAATGGAGCTGAGTCTTGTTAATGACAGATAGTAAATGTTTCTGAATCTTGTTTTGGGCAGATAGTAAATGGAGCTGAGTCTTGTTAATGGCAGATAGTAAAAGGAGCTGAATCTTGTTAATGGCGGATAGTAAATGGAGCTGAGTCTTGTTAATGGCAGATAGTAAATGTTGCTGAATCTTGTTAATGGCAGATAGTAAATGTTGCTGAATCTTGATAATGGCGGATAGTAAAAGGAGCTGAATCTTGTTAATGGTGGATAGTAAATGTTGCTGAATCTTGTTAATGGCGGATAGTAAATGTTGCTGAATCTTGTTAATGGCGGATAGTAAATGTTGCTGAATCTTGTTAATGGCGGATAGTAAATGGAGCTGAGTCTTGTTAATGGCAGATAGTAAATGGAGCTGAGTCTTGTTAATGGCGGATAGTAAATGGAGCTGAATCTTGTTAATGGCAGATAGTAAATGTTGCTGAATCTTGTTAATAGCGGATAGTAAAAGGAGCTGAATCTTGTTAATGGCGGATAGTAAAAGGAGCTGAATCTTGTTAATGGCGGATAGTAAATGGAGCTGAGTCTTGTTAATGGCAGATAGTAAATGGAGCTGAGTCTTGTTAATGGCGGATAGTAAATGGAGCTGAATCTTGTTAATAGTGGGTAGTAAATGTTGCTGAATCTTGTTAATGGCGGATAGTAAATGGAGCTGAGTTTAGTTAATGGCGGATAGTAAATTTTGCTGAATCTTGTTAATGGCGGATAGTAAATGTTGCTGAATCTTGTTAATGGCGGATAGTAAAAGGAGCTGAATCTTGTTAATGGCGGATAGTAAATATTGCTGAATCTTGTTAATGGCGGATAGTAAATGGAGCTGAATCTTGTTAATGGCAGATATTAAATGGAGCTGAGTCTTGTTAATGACAGATAGTAAATGTTTCTGAATCTTGTTTTGGGCAGATAGTAAATGGAGCTGAATCTTGTTAATGGCGGATAGTAAATGGAGCTGAGTCTTGTTAATGGCGGATAGTAAAAGGAGCTGAATCTTGTTAATGGCGGATAGTAAATGTTGCTGAATCTTGTTAATGGCGGACAGTAAATGTTGCTGAATCTTGTTAATGGCGGATAGTAAATGGAGCTGAGTCTTGTTAATGGCAGATAGTAAATGTTGCTGAATCTTGTTAATGGCAGATAGTAAATGTTGCTGAATCTTGTTAATGGCGGATAGTAAAAGGAGCTGAATCTTGTTAATGGCAGATAGTAAATGTTGCTGAATCTTGTTAATGGCGGATAGTAAAAGGAGCTGAGTCTTGTTAATGGCGGATAGTAAATGTTGCTGAATCTTGTTAATGGCGGATAGTAAATGTTGCTGAATCTTGTTAATGGCGGATAGTAAATGGAGCTGAGTCTTGTTAATGGCAGATAGTAAATGGAGCTGAGTCTTGTTAATGGCAGATAGTAAATGGAGCTGAGTCTTGTTAATGGCAGATAGTAAATGTTGCTGAATCTTGTTAATGGCGGATAGTAAAAGGAGCTGAGTCTTGTTAATGGCGGATAGTAAATGTTGCTGAATCTTGTTAATGGCGGATAGTAAATGGAGCTGAATCTTGTTAATGGCGGATAGTAAATGGAGCTGAGTCTTGTTAATGACAGATAGTAAATGTTTCTGAATCTTGTTTTGGGCAGATAGTAAATGGAGCTGAATCTTGTTAATGGCGGATAGTAAATGGAGCTGAGTCTTGTTAATGGCGGATAGTAAAAGGAGCTGAATCTTGTTAATGGCGGATAGTAAATGGAGCTGAGTCTTGTTAATGGCAGATAGTAAATGGAGCTGAATCTTGTTAATGGCAGATAGTAAATGGAGCTGAGTCTTGTTAATGGCGGATAGTAAATGGAGCTCAGTCTTGTTAATTGTGGATAGTAAATGTTGCTGAATCTTGTTAATGGCGGATAGTAAAAGGAGCTGAATCTTGTTAATGGCAGATAGTAAATGTTGCTGAATCTTGTTAATGGCGGATAGTAAAAGGAGCTGAGTCTTGTTAATGGCGGATAGTAAATGTTGCTGAATCTTGTTAATGGCGGATAGTAAATGTTGCTGAATCTTGTTAATGGCGGATAGTAAATGGAGCTGAGTCTTGTTAATGGCAGATAGTAAATGGAGCTGAGTCTTGTTAATGGCAGATAGTAAATGGAGCTGAGTCTTGTTAATGGCAGATAGTAAATGTTGCTAAATCTTGTTAATGGCGGATAGTAAAAGGAGCTGAGTCTTGTTAATGGCGGATAGTAAATGTTGCTGAATCTTGTTAATGGCGGATAGTAAATGGAGCTGAATCTTGTTAATGGCGGATAGTAAATGGAGCTGAGTCTTGTTAATGACAGATAGTAAATGTTTCTGAATCTTGTTTTGGGCAGATAGTAAATGGAGCTGAATCTTGTTAATGGCGGATAGTAAATGGAGCTGAGTCTTGTTAATGGCGGATAGTAAAAGGAGCTGAATCTTGTTAATGGCGGATAGTAAATGGAGCTGAGTCTTGTTAATGGCAGATAGTAAATGGAGCTGAATCTTGTTAATGGCAGATAGTAAATGGAGCTGAGTCTTGTTAATGGCGGATAGTAAATGGAGCTCAGTCTTGTTAATTGTGGATAGTAAATGTTGCTGAATCTTGTTAATGGCGGATAGTAAATGTTGCTGAATCTTGTTAATGGCGGATAGTAAATGGAGCTGAGTCTTGTTAATGGCAGATAGTAAATGGAGCTGAGTCTTGTTAATGGCGGATAGTAAATGGAGCTGAATCTTGTTAATGGCAGATAGTAAATGTTGCTGAATCTTGTTAATGGTGGATAGTAAATATTGCTGAATCTTGTTAATGGCGGAAAGTAAATGGAGCTGAATCTTGTTAATGGCAGATAGTAAATGGAGCTGAGTCTTGTTAATGACAGATAGTAAAAGGAGCTGAATCTTGTTAATGGCGCATAGTAAATGTTGCTGAATCTTGTTAATGGCGGATAGTAAATGGAGCTGAGTCTTGTTAATGGCAGCTAGTAAATGTTGCTGAATCTTGTTAATGGCGGATAGTAAAAGGAGCTGAATCTTGTTAATGGCGGATAGTAAAAGGAGCTGAATCTTGTTAATGGCGGATAGTAAATGGAGCTGAGTCTTGTTAATGGCAGATAGTAAATGGAGCTGAGTCTTGTTAATGGCGGATAGTAAATGGAGCTGAATCTTGTTAATGGCGGATAGTAAATGGAGCTGAGTCTTGTTAATGGCAGATAATAAATGTTGCTGAATCTTGTTAATAGTGGGTAGTAAATGTTGCTGAATCTTGTTAATGGCGGATAGTAAATGGAGCTGAGTTTAGTTAATGGCGGATAGTAAATTTTGCTGAATCTTGTTAATGGCGGATAGTAGATGGAGTGAGTATTGTTAATGGTGGATAGTAAATGAAGCTGAGTCTTGTTAATAGTAAATGGAGCCGGGGATGTAGGGGATGTGTTATGTGGTATTGCAGAGGATGTAATGTGTGTGTGTTCTTATGGAATGTAGTGTATAGGGATACCAGTTTGTGTAAGGTATGTAAAAAAACAGATAAGTTTAGGTGCTCACTATAGTGATGGATACAATAGGAAGTAGGCAGCAGTGACCACACAAGGATTCCCTACCTTGTGATAAAACAATAGTGAACAGAAAGAAAAAAGGAAACCGCGCCCTTATTGTGATACGCAAATACGTACTCAAGTCCTTATGGTAATATACTTGCAATAATGTACCTCAAAAGAGAAAAAGAGATATACAAATAATAGTGTAGCACTGTTAATATTCCGTAAGTGAGCAAGGAGTAAATAGATGTACACTCACATGTGACAGAGCTAAAAACAGAGCTCTACTGTTCTTACGCTCTACACTTTACGCGTTTCACCTGTAGAGGCTTCCACACTTCTGAAGAAGCCTCTACAGGTGAAACGCGTAAAGTGGATTTTTATGGACTTTCTCATAGAGTGTTTCTTATATGTTTTTATTGATTTTTGTGTATAATAAACAGTTACTATTTTATATATTTTTATCACTCTGAGATATCCATTTTTACATTATTTTTTCCTGGTTACCATCGTATTCCTTGGTGGGGATTATACCACCTACACCTTATAAACTAGAGCGAGGCACGCTCTAGTAAATGTGAGTACAATACTTTATATTTATCCATTATCCCAAGAGATTCTAGTATTTACTGCACTATGTGGATTCTTCTGTCTATCTGTGTGTTCTTTATTTGAGACCATCAAGACGTGGACCACCTTACATTTATCCTAAGACGGGGATTATTCCGTCTATGCGCAAGAACAGTAGAGCTCTGTTTTTAGCTCTGTCACATGTGAGTGTACATCTATTTACTCCTTGCTCACTTACGGAATATTAACAGTGCTACACTATTATTTGTATATCTCTTTTTTTCTTTTGAGGTACATTATTGCAAGTATATGATCATAAGAACTTGAGTACGTATTTGTGTATCACAATAAGGGCGCGGTTTCCTTTTTTCTTTCTGTGTAAGGGATGTAGTGTGTGTGTGTATAGGGGATGCAGTGTGTGTTTGTGTGTAAGGAATGCATTGTGTGTTTCTGTGTGTGTGTGTGTGTGTAAGGGAATCTGTGTTTGTATGTGTAAGGGATGCAAGGTGTGTGTTTCTGTGTATGTATGTATGTAATGTAATGCAGTGTGTGTGTCTGTAAGGGGTGCATTGAGTGTGTGTAAGAGATGCATTATGCTTCTGTGTGTGTGTGTGTATGAGCAGCAGTGTGTGTTTGTGTGTGTGTGTGTGTGTGCGTTAGGGATGCATTATGTGTTTATTTATGTAAGGGATGCATTGTGTGCTTCTGTATATGTGTGCAAGGGCTGCATTGTGTGTGTGTGTGTGTGTGAGCTAGGCATTTTTCATGTGTAAGGGATGCATTGTGTGTGTGTAATGGATGCATTGTGTGTTTCTGAGTGAGTGTAGGATGCATTTTATGTTTCAGTGTTTCTGTGTGTTAGACCCTTAATGATCTCTTTCACTCCCCACGTCCCTTAGTGGTCCCTCCTCTTCTCCCCCTGTCCCTTAGAGGTCTCCTCTTCTGTCCCTTTGAACTCTCGCCTCCTGTCCCTTAGTGTTCTCCCCTTCCCTCCTGTCCCTTAGTGTTCTCCCCTTCCCTCCTGTCCATTAGTGCTCTTTCATCCCCTCCTATCCCTTTGTGTTCTCTTATCCCCCCTGTCCCTTAGTGCTCTCCCCTGCCCCCTGTCCATTAGTGATCTCTCCTGTCCATTAGTGCTCTCCCCTGCCCCCTGTCCATTAGTGATCTCTCCTGTCCCTTAGTGCTCTCCCCTGCCCCCTGTCCATTAGTGATCTCTCCTGTCCCTTAGTGCTATCCCCTGCTCCCCTGTCTCTTAGTACTTTCCCCTGCCCCTGTCCCTTTGTGCTGTCCAATGCCCCCTGTCCCGTAGTGCTCTCCTCTCTCCTCCTGTCCCTTAGTGCTCCTGTCCTTTAGTTAACTACAGCAAATACAATCAGTAAACATAGCTAAATAAATGCATAAAACATGGAACTAATCAATTTGCCTGCAACAGAACACATATACTGTCTATAATTTATTTAAGATCACAGCTGACATACTAGTCAGCTCAGTAAATGCAGATTATTTGACTGCTGAAACATTCTTTGGGTCCTTTTCATCATGTACAGACAGTTGCATAGAATAGTACTAGATCTTTAGACTGTCATTACAGGTCCCAGGCTAAGAGCATTTTATGTTCATTAGCTACCCCAGTGATTTCATTTTTCATATTTTTCAGCTGAGCCTCCAGTACAGTGTGTTGGTTAATTAGGCCGTATGTGCTTAGAAATATAGCCAATGATCACAAGTAAGCCTATTTTCAGAATGGTGACCCAGGACTGCAATAATGTTCCAATCAGGCAATGTTTCAAATGGAATAAATGTAGAAGGCATATTCTCTAAATATACATGTTATTTGTTTGGCAGTGGGATGTTCAAGAGATACATCTCATTTAAAATAAAAATATATAAAATAAATGTTTGAGGAAGAGAAAGGAACTCTCCAATATCTACCATTTACTTGCATAAGTAGATATATATGTCAGTGATTCTAACGATGCTTGCCAATGAATGTGTACTGTATGCTTGAGTAACATAGTTGTCTAGTTTGAAAAAAGACTAATGTTCATCAAGTTCAAACGTGAAGCCAATTCTTTTGTGCTATTCATCCAAAAGAAGGCAAACAAAAACCCCCAAACAAACCCAAACACAATTGTAACCATTTACAATTATGCCACAAAAAGTGAAAAACAATCTTTCTTGACTCCAAAATGACAATCAGTTTCTCCTTGGATCAACAACCTGTTTACATACATATAAATTATATCCTGTTATATATTCTGTTAAAGCGGCACTGTCATGGCCAAATATAATTTTTTTTAAACTCCCTCCCAACTCCACTACATCTAATTGTCCCTCTAGTTACCCCAAATGCCCCTAAGCCTATTTTTAAATCTTTTTTTCTGCCCAGACCTAGGTCCTGGGCGCTGCCATCTTTGTGTGGGAAGATGAAGTCCCTGGGGGGGACGTCATCTGCCCACACTAGATAGCACTGTGAAATTCCCGCACATGCGCAGTTAAACACTTGGGCATTCGAACGGGAATTTCATCTACTCATTCATTTGTCAGAAAGATGAATATAAATTTCAAACGAATGAACAAAGACATTTCAAATGTGGACATATTGTCCTTACCCCCGGCCCCCACCCATAAACGGCGGGTGGGGACCCTAAATTACAATAAGGGGGGAGGGACCTATTGTCCTCCCCTCTGGCCCCCACACATGAGTGGCGGGTGGGGGCCCTGAGTGAAAATGTGGGGACCTATTGTCCTCCCCCCAGCTCCCACCCATGAGCGGCAGGACGGGGCCCTAATTGAAAATGAGGGGAGTGGACCTATTGTCCTTTCCTCCAGCCCCCACCAATGGGCGGCATGTGGAGGCTAAATGTAACCCACCCAGGTGACTAGGGGTCCCCAAGCCCATAGTCACCCTCCCACCCACCCAAATTTTTTTTAATAAATTCCTACCTACCTCCCTCAGCCTAAAAATAGTGAGGGGGGAACAATAAAACTAAATACCTGTAAATAAATAAAAGTTATTTGGAATAATTTGACTCATAAACAATTAATCAATCAATTTGAAAAGCAACCAATCACAGTGTTATAAGTCAAATTATACAGCATGGGGAAATTCCAAAGAACTTTCCCACGCTGTGTAAAATGACACAGAGCACTCTGATTGGTTGTGTTTCAAGCCAACCAAGTAGAGTGCTGTGACAGGTAAATGTGGAGACTTACCTGTAGGTCTCTTCCTTTACCTGTCACAGCCGTCTGATTGGTTGGCTTAAACCAACCAATCAGAGCGCTCTGAGCGTAACTGCAGGGCATGGGAAGGCTTTGTAAGCCTTTCCCCACCCTGCAGAGCTCAGTCTGCGTCTTACCCTCCATGGGTGAAGATTATTATTATTTTTTTTAACGTCTGCATTTTTTCTTTCATCGTATTTTTTGGGGGGCGCTCAGGTTTTTTGTTTTATTTTCAAAGTTTGATGGGTATTATGGATGTTTATTTGGCCCTTTTTAGAGCTGAAAAAATAAGGTTTTTAGAAAAAAGAAGACATCAAATGGTAAGTTTGTTTTATTTACAGGTATTTCATTTTATTATTCCCCCTCAAAATAAAACTGGGGGTAGGGTGACTAGGGGCTTGGGGGCACCTGGGTGGTTAAATTTCACCTGGGGGTTAAATTTAGCCCCCTCCCGCTGTCCATGGGTGGGGGTTGGGGAAAGGACAACAGGGCCCCCCTTTTGTAAAAAAGGGCCCCCACCCACCGCTCATGGGTGGGGGCTGGGAGGATGGCAATAGGTCACCCAGTTTAATAGCCACCACTCGCGCTGCACAGGTGTGGGCTCGGGAGGGGGGACACAGGCTGCTCACTGTTTACTAGACATGCCCCTACTCGCAGTATAGCGAGTAGAAGCAGAATTTACTAATACTAAGTAATCTTTACTTGGTATTAGTAAATTTGGCTGAAAGACCAATTAAGGCCTTTTTTCATTTGAATGAAATTCCGCACCGAACAAAGTCCCAAATTGCATCCTAACACAAATGGAGAAACTGTTCTCATTCTGTTAGGACGAAATTCTTTAGTTTCGCCAGCGTCCTGTCTAAATGACAGGAACATTCGTGAATACTGATAGGAAGCATCGCAAGATCACAGAGGAAAGGTAAGAATTGTGGGAAAATTTCTCTGACCACAGAAAACGGAGCTGGTCAGAGATGGTCAGGCGTAGGAAATCTTCATTAGACAAAATAGTCCCTACTTTGTCTTATGTTTTAAAGAAAACTAGAGCAGACAGGAAGAAATGAAGAACAGATCCTGACAGAGGGAGAGAAGAGGAAGCGATTGTGGAAAGGTAAGTTCGGCATGACAGTGCCGCTATAATGCAAAAAAAAACATCCAAGTCTTTTGTAAATGTATCTATAAAATTTGATAACACAACCTTTATAGGCAGATAATTCCACATCTTTATTGTTCTTACTGTAAAGAACCCTTTCCTCTGCTCTATGCGAAAACACCTTTGTTCCAATTTCAATGGATGACCTCTTGTCTGTTGTATATTCCTGCTAATGAACAGGTTAGCACACAGTGGTTTGTATGGACCCTGCATATATTGCATAGTGCTATTATATCCTCTCTGAGGTGACTTTTTTCTAAAGAAAACAATTCTAGTTTGTCTAGCCTCATCTCATAACTAAATCATAACTAACTGTGAGCTACAAAATTAGTAAGCCTCTCCCCCCTTACTAATTTTGGAGCTCGCATTTCTTTTGTTCTACAATATCCTTCTTTAAAACTGTTGCAATACATAATATGAAAACATACTGAATGTGTGACTATTGTTGATGTCATATATACATGCATACTAATTAATTTGTCCATAGTAAGCTTTGATATAGATCAGAGATTGACTGACATCTATTTCATTGTATCTGTGACACAGAAAAGTGGATTAGATCTGTGGGAATCATATGATATGTTGAAATGGCTCAAACATAAAGAATAATAATACAAATATTAACATCAAAATGTTTCTTGTTTTAGTTGAGATTACAGGTTTCAAAATATATATATTTGGAAAAATACCCATAAAATGCATCTGTAATCCAGTTCCAAGGCAGTCAGTCTCCCCTCTTCAGCCTGATGCACCCAAAATGGGATCATTAATCCTGATGATACCTGATGCAATATGATGCTTCTCATACAAAGCAGTGAGGACCTATTATGCATGCGCAGCAATCACAGCAATGATAACCATTAGCCGCATTCGGTATCATCATACTGCGAAGACTTTAGGAAGAAGATCCTCTAGTGGATGTAAGTCACAAAGAAGAGATGGCCAAAAAATAAGTGATTTTGGATGAATGCAACATTGCTCAAGAAAGGCAGTATTTTCTATTGTCCATTAAGGGACAGCATAGGTGCACCAAAACAATTAAGATGTAGTGATCTAGGTGCTTCCATTCTCCTTTAATGACAAGATAGTTTTTAAGGCATTTTCTGTTGGTGATATGTATATTGCAACAGTGTTCTCACTATTGCAAGTTACACAAATAGGTCCCTATAGTTGCATTTTCAGATGAATCATTACAACTATGGCTACAAGCCTCTTTGATAAAATCAGGCTTGAGGTAGCTAAGTGTAAACAATTTGCCTGTATCCTATTGTCAATATTGCATGTGGTTAAACTCCAAAAACCACTATGTGCTATTCAATGAACATCTGGTTGTAATAAAGTATTCATTCATTTTAATCCTCTTGTTTCACATGGGTGATTAGCTGGCTGCAAAATAAAAGAAAAATACGAATGTAGTAGGGTCAAAGCAGGAATCCCAGGACCAAGGTAGTTGATTGAAAAGAATAATTGTTCTTGCATAATATGCATAAAACCAGTTTCATTAAGAGAGCCAATTAACATATTTTCGTCTTCTTCCAGACAACATAAAGACACCCTTCAGAAGGCACAGAAGCGATAAGACGTAGGTAATTAGCAGTCTCACAAAATATAAGCTGTTTGAAATGAATGGCTTAGTTTTCTGTAAAGCTATTTTTAAGTTAGAGAATGTGCAGTCATGTGACTTCAATGGCTTGAACTGATTCAACGCTTTATAGCCGGAAGCGTCAGAGGTGGTAGTTTACGGGGAAAATAAATGCAATTAAGAAAAACACATAGGGGAATTAATTATAATTTCCTTACAGAGAACTAGGCACACTACAAACCATGGATGTGTAGATGATAGCAAAAATGCAGTTATATGCAATTTTTATAAAAAAAAAAAAACTTTAAGAGTCGGTGAGATGGGTTGTTGTGTTGCTTGGGGTGTCCCTTTACATCTGTTTTATATCCAAGAGCACAACTTTATCTCCAGACTGTGCTACTACCCAGTCTTGGTCATGGGTAGCCCATAATTCTTAGAGTTACATGTTAAATGGACAGCTTTAAAAACAATTGAAGACACAAGTGTAGAGTCAAGCTGCAATATCTGTAGTTAAATTAAAATATATTCTTTCCTGAGATTCTTTCTGCTATAATAAAAATAGCTGACCAAAAGATTTTACATGTCTGTGTGGAAATGCATAGTGGCATGTTACAAGCAGAGAAGGATTAAGATCCCACTGTGCCCTAAGTAAGTTACTGGTTTTGGCCTCCCCCTTCATTCTGTACAGAGGGAGGGCCAAGCAAAATTATGATTCCAGGGCCTCCATCTAATCCCTGGGCCCTAGGAAGCCACATAAGGTTACCTTATAGTTAATTCATCTCTGGTGCCAAGTGGCAATATTTTGCTTCTAGGGCCCTTTATTCCTAAAGTGGAACTCTTCCTTCCCTCTTTCTCAGGGCTGGATTAACATAGGCCCATGCCCATGTAATAGGCCTATTGTTTTCTTATAGCTGCATCCTGTGAGAATCCCAGCACCACCTTCATCGGATACATGATGTTTGGAGGTTTGACTGTTTAAGTGTTTTATGTCAATAAGATTTTGTAATTAGGCCCATTGTAATTGTCAGCAACAGGAGCATTTAATGTGGACTTGCTCTTACTGACACATTTCTTTTATGCCACCTGTACTGAAATGTCCATCTAAAGCGTGTTCATTCTGCAATAGGTCAATAACATTTTCTGTTGAGGGAAATGAAGACTAATGTTAAAGAATGTTGGGCAAAAACTCATTGAGCAATGCTTTTCATGAATATAGTAACACATTTTTAAATTACTTTAAATATTCCAAATACACAGGTTAGCAAATTAGCAAAACATATGAGTTGTAAACAGAAGCCAGCCATATGCTTTCCATATGGCAGTATATGTTTAAGTAAAAAATATGGTGCAATTTAACTATGACAAAAACATGGAATATGAGAACGAGCAATAGCTTTGAAAAACTTAGTAGCTTTGCCTTTGGTTGGTCCCAGCTCAGGTCTCAACATGTTTTTGCTCACTTGTGCCTTTACAAAGAAAAGATATACCATGTGCATTTCAAACTGATCAAACCCATGACGGCAGTCCAGAACCAAAATGCTGGCAAGTTCTCTCTGCACGAGAGATACAGCTCACTAAGAACCCTGCAATACTATTTTTGGCAGTGTTTGATACTATTTAGAAAAATGCCTGGAATAATTTTGCTTAACACATCACCAAATCCATGATGTCCCAAAAGCGCTGTATTTCACTATCAAAAACTGCATCTCCCATGGTTTGTGCAACCAGACATTTGTCCCACCTAAATCTAAGCTCACCTAAACCTCATTCATATTATATTTTATGTATGGCTGTAAAACATGACTGGAAGATTAACACAATATAATTAAAAATATATAAAAATCTCCATAATCCTGCACTCTAGAATCCGATGTTGTCCATGCCAGGTGCTTGTCGATAGAAATCGAGAAATTCAGAAACGATATTGTTAAAAATAATACACATACACAAACAGACACACAAACACACACATACATACATACAGACACACATACACACAGACACATGCATACAAACACACACATACACACACACAGAGACAATACATACAGACTCACAAAAACACACACACACACGTAGACACATGCAGACATACAAACACACACACACATGCATACATACATACATACATACACATATACAAACAGAGACACATACATATACACCGAGACAGATACACACAGAGACAGATACACACAGCAACACATACACACAGACACACACACATACACACACACACACAGAACACATACACACAGAGACACATACACACACATACATACAGACACACATACATACATACAGACATACACACAGAGACATACACACACACATACATACAGACACACACACATGCACACAGAGACACATACATACAGACACACACACACACACATAGAGACACAAGCAAAATGTCACCCTCCTGTTTCCTACCTTTTAGGTGCAGGAGGGTGACTTTCCCTGGGGTCCAGTGGCTCAGACTGATGGGAGTCAGAGTTCCCACTCTGACTCCCTCCTCTCTTCCTCCCGTGTGGGCTCTGCAATTGAAGGGAGGAAGTGAACGGGGCAGTGACACTGTTAAAGTGCCGCAGTGCTGACCGGACCCCTTGGAAATATATTTCCATCAGGTGGCCCTAACAGCATGGGCCACGCAATGGGCCCCTTAATGTGCAGCCCCGGCGGTTCTACCGTGTAGTAAGTGAAAACACATGCCAGTGCTTAAGCGCCTAGCACATCACAGATAACTTTGGATCCCTGAGTGCAAGCAAGCCCTTTGTGGATTTTATCTATCTGTCTGTCTGCCTGACTGCCTGTCTATCATTTTCTGAATAAATAACATCATTGTCATGACACTCCTTAAAGGTACACTATAGGCACCAGGACTGCTTTATCTCATTGAAATGGTTTGAATGCAATGTGCCCTTAATCGTGTAATGTAAAATGCATTTTTAGAGAAACTGCAATGTTTAATTTCAGGGTTAAGATTGCCTCTAGTGTCTTTCTTCCAGACAGCCACTAGGGGTGCTTTCTGTATTTACACAGAGATTAACTCTGTTAAACAACACTGGATGTCCTCACACTTGAGGATGTCCTGCGTTTTCAAAAGCACTGATCGAGGGGAAGGCGTCATGCGTGTATGGTGCTTGTCACTTATTTTTTAGGTCACTGTGATGTCGGAGCATGCAGAGGATGTCCAAGGACAAAACAACTGTTTTTTTCACCATGCTTTTGCCGGTTACAGTTTTGTATTCCTAACACTATAATGCTACTGCAAGGGTCAGTAATGTTTTTTAAATGGATTTTGTGGGAAATGAAACATTAACTGTGTTATTCACTAAACATCAAATTGTAGGGAAATGTGGATTGTAAAATTCTGGCTCCAACAAGCAGAGATGGATTACATTTCGAGATAAACTATGCACACTCACATCTGTAAATGTTGCCATTCAGATTTGAATTCACTATAATTTGGAGTTTGAGAATTTGAAGTAAACATAAAATATTTATGAAACTTTCCAGTCATGCATTTTACTGGAACAGAAAGCTCTGCATGTTTAGAAAATAAAAAAAAGCAATTAATAAGAGCTACAGTTAGACAGCAATGAAATCATCTCACTCTTTTGCAATTGAAGCTGAAATCTCACTGGTTTCTTGGAATTCCGAATTGGATCTATTAAAATCAAATAATGGAGTTGGTCAATTCCTTGACTTGTGCACCGAGGGCGAATTCAATCCTGATCAAACTGATCTTCCAAAAAAGAACATTTTTCAGGATGCCGAATTTCAGCCATATGTCGGTTTTTCTAGGTAGAATTTCAGTACTGAAATAATGATTTGGGAATCGAATCAGATGAACCAAAAGGGTGCAAAATAGGCCAACGTGTACTGCATAATATATACATAATGTTATGTATATATTTTGCAGTGCTTTGCTACAAGCTTTTTCAGATTATTTAGTTTACAGATCAAATGAGAAAAAATAACTACTTAAGGCAAAAATAGAGGAGTAAAAAAAATCTATATTTATATATTATATATTTATTCAATATATAAATATAGATTTATTTATTTTTACAGCTCCTCGTTTTTCCCTCTATTGCTGATTATGATCTTTGGATAAAATCAACATTTAATGACTGTCTCATCACCATCAATCATCTTTTTCCCATCAATCATGTTTTTTTTTTAACATGTTTTGCCATTGTGCGTTTCGGTTGGTTCGTGATTCAGATACATTTCGGTTTAGAGTTTGGGAATTCAATAACCTGATTAGCTCAAATTCGGATTAATAGCTGTTTGGGCCAAAATTAATCTCCAAGCCTACCACTTAGTAAAGTGACAGAAGACCTGAGGAATCTGGCTGTGTTTTTATTAACATGATATTGTCTTGTAGATAGTGATAAGAGTAGAATGAAAAGGAGTCTCATATAGACACATCTACCAGTTCTCCATCCTCTTGATAAAGCCGAGGTTTGTTCCTGATCTTAGAGACCCATTCATCTCACTTCAGATACTACATTGTATGGTAGATCTCAATCCTAAACCAGTTAACCAAATAACCAAATATCCACAAGAATCAGAATGACTCATGAACCTGCGTCTAGCTGCATTTAGCAATTAATTTCAACTTGACTTTTCACCAATTTCACGCAAATGTTCCCCAAAAAAACTTGTTCAAGTAAAAATATACCAATAATTTACTGTATGAGGTTATCTTAATGAGCAGCATGGAATTTCAAATCTTATGAAATTGAATTCCTGGTAGATACATCTTCTCACTTAACTGCTTCACAACAAGCAAGCGTTAACTTATCATAAACAAATAGAAGCCACAGAACAACATAACGTTGCTGTGACTTATCATAAAATGTAAAACCCGCTTGGATAATGTTGTGAACTGTAAACTGTATTTTTGTAGCAATCTTGCACCATTAATGTAACAACAGCTATTAATTCAATTTACACATATGATGTATATCTATTAAAATCAACTTCAGGTAAAATGCAAAACATAACTCAATATAATGTCATAACAGAACAACAAACATTTCACAACATTACATATATGTGTTTCAATATTGCACAACTACAATGGGACTTATCAGCAATGAGTGATTCACAAAATTGCATGCAAAATATACACACACTTATATACACCCATATTTCTGTTCCCTCTTCAATAGTGATGTCCCGAACGGTTCGCCGAACGGTTCGCGAACGGTTCGCCACGGACTCATCATTGAGTAAACTTTGACCCTGTACCTCACAGTCAGCAGACACATTCCACCCAATCAGCAGAAGACCCTCCCTCCCAGACCCTCCCACCTCCTGGACAGCTCACTAAGAATGCAGCTTCACAATGAATGTAAAATGGATGCTGTCCAGAAGGTGGGAGGGTCTGGGAGAGAGGGTCTGCTGCTGATTGGCTGGAATGTGTCTGCTGACTGTGAGGTACAGGGTCAAAGTTTACTCAATGATGAGTCCGTGGCGAACCGTTCGCGAACCGTTCGGCGAACCGTTCGGGACATCACTACTCTTCAATATACTTGGAAACAGGAAACTGGTATTTTTTTCCTATAATAATGTAACAACAATATAATACAAACCATATCAGAATTCATACTGGCAGACTCCCTAGAATGTTACCATAGCAACTAGAGCCAGGATTGTCCCTGACCAAAATAACTTGCAATGGAAAGAAATTGCTGTGTGTGCTGAATAGTGGGGACACATATTTACCACACAAACCAATGTATGTGATACACCTGGCAATATATCAAAAGCTTTCAGGTCTGAAAAGAAAAACCTACATATCCATCACTTGTGATCAATCTAGAATACCAACAATACTCTGATTATCATTTATAAAGAATTTTAAAACAAAAATACATTTTAATAACACAGTTATTTTCCATTTTAAATATCACCTGGAGAATAGTTGTGTTTGCATGAGTGCTAAAGTAGAGAACTAATAGTGATTAGCCATTATTTTATTCCATATTTCATGCGATATTTGTACACTTTGTTTACTTGTCAGTGTAATGTATTTTACTGGCTAGTAATCTTTTGATGATATTGATAACACAACTATATTGTGTCACCCTCACTGTCACTGGATAATCTTATCCCCCCTGAATTAATAGTCTTCCAAAAAGTGTGAGTGGTGATAAATAAGCAGGATGAGCAGCTAAGGTGGCTCAGGAGGCAAAATACTATACACAAGTGAACAATAAGTACTGTGTGAATTAGTCTTTTCGCAAACTAGCGCATAGATACCATTGTAGTGTCATTCTATCTGTTATAAGCTGCAACACTCCAATAGAGATGTCGCGAACCGTTCGCGAACGTCCTGCGAACGGCTCGCCACGGTTCGTGGCGAAACGTTCGCGGCGAGCTCCGGTCAGCTGACACATCCTGGCCAATCTCCAGCAGACCCTCCCTCACAGACCCTCCCACCTCCTGGACAGCATCCATGTTGAAGGCAGCTGGATGTGGGAGGGTCTGGGAGGGAGGGTCTGCTGGAGATTGGCCGAGATGTGTCAGCTGACCGGAGCTCGCCACGAACGGTTCGCCGCGAACCGTGGCGAGCCGTTCGCGGGATGTTCGCGAACGGTTCGCGACATCTCTACACTCAAACTGTTCTCCAACTGTCTGTCTCTTTCCTGATGGTTCTCTGCCAGTCTTTTTTTCTATCTGTCTGTTTTAGTTATTTTGTATTTGTGGTGTAGTATGTGTGGCTGTGCTGCAGACTGTAGAGTGTGTTCAGTGGCATATAGTGAGAGTATGTTTGTGAGAAACTAAACTGTCACAGGCCCAATCAAATATTTCAGAATATTTTATACAAAGACAAACGAATAGCCGTATAGTCAATCACATGTGAAAAATTATCTTTTGCAACACTAATACAAAATTTCAAAACCAATAAGTAAAAGTAGAAAATGAAAGGGTTATTCACTAAATGGGGACTTACAGAGTGTTAATCAAGGAATTGCAAATTGTATGGGAAAAATCCTACTGGGTGTCTAACTAGAGAACAATTCTTTATATAGCTCCTTTTCCAACCCATCTGCCTTTCCACTATCTTGGTGGTTACACAGCACCTATGCTCCCAAAATTGTCTTAGAGGCTTCTTTGAACAGTTTGCACCTTGGGTCTGCCTGGTTTAGTAGACCCCCACTTCTATTAATCCAGTGTTGATTGCCTGTTAGGAGGAGTATCTCAGTGCTATCATATATCTATATATATATTTATATATTTACAAAGAGACTTGCAAAATCAAAGGACTTTCCAATAATCGATATTTACCTTACAGAGTGAAAAAAAAATCATCTGGTTAATTAATATTGTTAAAAATCACTGTTAACAAACAGATTACCAATGAGCTATTTGTAGTGGTTCTTTATATATTTATATAACTTGTCATTTTATGTCCTATCTTCATAGCTTTTTTTTTTTTTACAATAAAGTTTCTATTGAATGTTTTATTGTATACAATACACATCAACAGAAAAAACTAAAATAGAAGAGTAGTACATCTAGTTCTACATGTTGAAACATAAACAAAGTAAGACCTCCAGTGCATACCATACATACAGCATAGTGTGGTGTGAATAGAGCCTCAATCGGTGAAGAGCTTGTCATATAAATGGGCCTTTGTTGTCTGGTCGATAGTACTCCCAGATACGATGAGCTAGTTGCACCGATGCGCCTGTAATTAGCCATGTGGTACAAATTGATTAATGTATATTCCCCATATTGTTACCTCTTCAGTGCTGTAACTACTTATTGACCCTCATCCCCTTTTTTCTAATGGGCAGCATCAGCCAGACATTACTTGGCAGCGGTGGGGGTTCAAGCACTCCATTATAGCCTAAAATACAAGCCTGTGTATGAACTGGGTTTGGGGAGCTGCCTAAGTTAAGAAAAGAACATGGGGCTAGTGTTCTGATTTAGTCAGGGTATTGTTGAACTATTTGCTAGATTTTAATTTTTTTATAACTATTATTTAAAAAAAAAAAAAAAAACTAGATAAATCTCTAGATGTTTTTTAATGCAATTATTTTATTTTAAATGGGCATTTATTTATTGGGCACCATTAATCTGGTTTGTGTTGATCTTTTGTTTATTGCAGCACTTTAATCAGCGGTCAAAAAACAATAACTAACAGCCAATCAGCATCAAGTATACTATAAAGGTCAATTCAAGATGACTTCTTCTGAGTTTTTGAGAACTTAGACGCTAGTGAATAGTCTTCACGCACATTTTTTTCTTCTACGCATCTGAAAGGTCTGGCTGAGAATCCAAGAGACATTCCAAACATTCATTAGAGTTTTTCTTTTCCTGTTGCAAGTATGATATTATATTGGTTCGTTATCCTCCACAGTGATTATATTCAACCAGAGCATGAACACAGACACGGACCTTGAGAACGACTTGGAACTTGTGCAAAACCCATTGTTATAATTGGTAACTTTTTTTCTGTTTTCAGATAGATAAGGGAAAGCTATTTTTATACACGCATATGGAGATGCTTTTCTCTAAGAAATCGCTGGCTTATTATACGAGAACCAAGACTATATTTGCAGGAGCCAAGCCAAAGCTAAATCCAAACATTTCTCTGCAATTGGCAGGCTGCCACTAAGCTGCTTAGAGAGTAAACCGCCTCACTATCACTTGTGGGAATATTGTTTTTTATGGTACTTGCGTCTTATAGTCTTGTACAGAAATCCAAGAATGCTGTCTAGCTGATGAATATTTTAAAAAAAAATTAACGTATGCAGATAGCATAGAAGATAAGTGTTTGCCCCCAACCTTGACAATAAAAATGGGTTTAGATAATATTTTTATATTTTTGGCAGACAATCCATTGGGAAGTCAACCAGCACACAATGTTCACAGAAAAGACGTCATACAAAATAATTTAAGAGACCATTAAAGAACGTAAGACTGTGAGTTTTCTTTCTTAAAGAGCCTTTCATTTATCCAGCAGGACATAATGCTATGATTTCAGTTGAATTGTATTTTACTTATATTGATAAAAATGCCGTTGTGCTTTTATTTAATTATATGTATACCTTGTATATTTGTTTAATATTTATAGATAATGATATAAAGTATATAATGGTTACTGAACATGTAAATACACTTGCAGTAATGTATAGGACCAAACCCAGATAATGACCCAAGTGAATTGTCAAAGAGATTTGGCTTTGCAAACCTTTTCAAAATAGAGAGAGAGGAAAAGTCACGTTTAGGTGAGTCTCAGCAATATGGAGCTGCTTTAGAGGAGGAAATAAGAGATGGAGCCAAATGTAAGGAGAGAGACATGAGTCATGGGAAGACTACAGAGACCATGTAGGGAAACAGTGAGCGATAATGGTCGGAATGTTAAATGTTAGATTTAGAAAAAAAAACAAGTTAAATTTATAATGAAGCCAAACAAAAGAAAATCAAAGGTAATCATATACATGAATGACAATGAAAATAATAATAAATATAATATTAATAAAATATTTATGTGAAAAAAGTAAATTTATTGTTCAAGTTAAAGTAGCAAGACAACTTTTCTGTGTTTAGTGTGTGGCAGTATGTATTTTTACAGGTGTGAGTGTGCATGTTCATGGTATACATAAGTGTGCATGCATTTGATGAATTTGTGGTGTAATGCAATTTAGACGAGGGTATAGATGTAGTAATAAGCAGCTTGTCTTATACAAGTTTTGAACATTATTGTTATTGGAAAACCCTTTCTTATTGTTGCAAAATATTATTATTCATATATGACTTGTAATATGATTATTAATCTGTCTGTATATAAACTATTATACTGTTCTAAAATATTAGACTTTGTGATTTGGGTCCAGGGTTATAAATTGGAAGACATTTTAACCTTATCAGCATCACTACCAGCTCTTAAGACCTATATTTTGATGTATATGTTAATCCTGTAAAGGAAAATAATTGAGTCCTATTATCATATTTGATTCCCTTCTGCACAGATAAAACATTATAATTATCATTATTTTAACTTCCTAGCAATACCTATACCTTTCTTTCTTTTGTACTGTCTGTTTATTGTGCTGTGTACCCACAACCCCCCATATTTCTGTTTGTATAGTCTGCTGCTCCCCACATGGTCTTCTCATGCTCATCTCATGGCTTACCCGCCACCCCTCCCCCCCATTGTTTACACGTCTTTGCCTAAGTGCTCCACTTGCCCAGCAGCTGTTTTCATTTTTTTTCCTCAATTTTCAAAAAGGCCCTCAAACCATATCTCTTCCAAGAACATTGCTTTTCACTTAGCTCAATGTCTCGCAATAGCAAAAGATCCATTTTAATATTTTCATAAGGAATATCCTCATGTGCTACAGAGTTGTGCAATATGTTAACACTAAGGAAATTAGACACATGCAGACATACACATGATTTTCAAGTAGATCAAATTATGAAACCCTGTGATTTTAAGAGATAATGTAATTACATGAATTAGTTCATGTGCAGAGCTGCATCATTCTCAGGACTGGATTTAGATGTCCGATGCCTGTAGGCACAGAATTCCTTCAACCCCCGCAAGAAAAAATAGCAGATCAAGGGTGTTTAATAAATAATTTAACTGGACATTGCAGGCATGAAATACATATTCAAACTTGGTAACTATGAATATATATATATATATATGTGTGTGTGTGTGTGTGTGTGTGTATATATATATATATATACATAAAAGCATGGTCATATATATAAATATATATAAAAGCATGGTCATATTTCTGCTTGTAATGTACTTTGTTTGAATCTGTGAGTATAGTGAGATTATGCAGCTCTGTACTTAAAACCCCTTCAGCAGCTTAACTTAATCCAACGCTGGGCTCCCTCAGCGCTGGTGACCTCTCCTCCCCCGCCGACGTCAGCTCCCCTGTTCGACGTCAGCGAAGACGAATGCGCATGTGCGTCAAGTGCCGCGCGCACATTCAAAGTGTCCATAGGAAAGCATTTCTCAATGCTTTCCTATGGATGCTCTGCATGATGGAGGCAAAATGTGCCTCCAGCGTCACAGATGTGCCTTTAGTGGCTGTCCAGAAGACAGCCACTAGAGGCTGGATTAACCCCAAATGTAAACATAGCTGTTTCTCTGAAACTGTTATGTTTGCATCTGCAGGGCTAAAACCTGAGGGACCTGGCACCCAGACCACTTCATTGAGCTGAAGTGGTCTGGGTGACTATAGTGTCCCTTTAAAGCTTGAGAGAAGTTAAAGTTGTGGTTAAAGTTATGGTATAAGGGCTATTTAGGATTCTTGGGCTTCTTGGTATAGTGAGGTTATATTTAGCATTTGGGTACACAGGGTGATTAAGATAATTTAGTTTATGGTTAGATTTTGGTCAAATTTAGTATTGGGGCACATGAGATGTTTAGTTTTAAGATGAGTTAAACCTAGGAGTAATGCAAAGGGGGTTTTCTTTCCCAGGTTCAGGCTTTGCGTGCTTAAATTTGTGACTAAGGAAAGAGTTTGTTTAGCTTTTGGGAGGGGTTAAATATACTGTTAAATGGAAAGGTGTGTTATAAGCATGTGGAGTTTGAAACATTGTTTGCAAAGTACTCATGATTGATTGGAGAGCTGCAGGAGCTGTTATACAGTGTGCATCATTCAGTGCTGTCTCTGCTCCTCCTGCAAGTCATTATCAATATGAGAGGCTGTTAATGGGCACATAGGAAGTGAGCCTTTCCACTTCCCATCCAGTCTTACACACAGATACTGGAAAGCTGGGACAGAATTGAGTTTTACACACTCTATAACTGTTCCTGCAGCTCTACAATCAAGCATGAGCTACAAAAGACCCTGATCAAGACTCCTTACTTATCTCGTCTCACCAGGCTACCTAAGCTCCAAAAATTCACTTTGTAAATGCTGTAAATTGGTGCCTACTACTAGAGGACTTGTAGGCTGGAGCCTACTATGTCTAATGGGAAATTTGGTCCCAATCATTATGGAATGCACAAGCCTTAAGTACAGCACATGGTTCTGAAGGTCTCCTTGTCTTCAAAGACCCTGTTTGATTCAAAAGATATGTATCACTGAAGTATGTGCATGCTGTATGCATAGAGGGTCATGGGCAATAATGATGATGCAATCAAGGTAACCAATAGGCAACCACTAGTTGGCAACCACTAGTTAGTTCAAGTAAATGATCTTGTGTGTATACATTTTATAGTGAAGAATAATATCTTGTGGACATTCAGGATTTGACACATTTAGGATACCTACCACTTTATAATAGCTAAATATTCAAATATTAATTTGGTTCTCATAGTAATACACCATCAGTGTTGCCAACAGAGCAAAGAAATGTTTTCAATCATAAAAAACAGAATTTGTATTGCTAGCAATTTTACATCAAATTTTCAGCAAATATTTGGCCTAATTTATTAAACCTGGTGCGTTTTTTTCATCTGTTTCTTCTTTTGTGCTCTAACTGCCGTTTTTAAATATACGCCAATTTTTGAGTGACTTATTAATCAATATTTCCAATTTTTTTTCGGAGAGAAGAGTTCTGTCGACCTGTCTGTTTTATTGCCGCTCTAAATTTGGGGATTTCCGAAAAGGATATTTTTTTTTTGTGAAAACTGGTAGAATTTACAAATGACAAAACCATCAATTTCTGGATTACTTTTAAAACACTTAGTAAATATAACCAAAACAATGATGGCCTTTTTCTTCACTTTTCAGAAAACCTGCTTGTTCTATACTTAAAAAATACAGCAATGTAGCTGCACGTAATGATTCTATTCCATTTTTATGTTTGTTATACATTTTTAGATAAGAGTTAACTTACGTGTGAAGTGACTTGTACTAGATGGATTCACACTGTCACTGCTGTCTGCACTTTCACTGCTGGATATGTCATCCTCTGATTCCTGTGCCGAAGAGCATGCTGAAGAACCATCGACTTCTTCAAATTTTCTTTTTAGAATCCCGCTCATAGCTGCAGCACTGTTACATGTACCTGGGAAAAGGATGGAGACAGTATGATCAAATAAACTCTACAAAGAAAAAAATAAATCAGCCATTTAGTATATAATATACCGCTAAAACCATGCATTTAATAGTTTGGCTTCTTTGGGGACCATGAAAAAGCTAGCTTACTTTACCTACAGAACTAAATGAATGTAAAGTGCAGGGACCAGATCAGCTCTTCACTTATGCTTTGAAATTTAGTTCTAAGTGAGAGAAGCAGGAAAATCTTCAAGGGTGTCTGAGTGACAAAGGTGTTTTGTAAAAGTGCCAGTTTCTATTGATGTCACTCAGCGTCACCCAATTGAATCTTAATGAGTAAATGTTCTTTAAACAAAATACCCAACATTACAGCTAAATTAGTGAGTGTATCAATTAGCTTTTTAATTGATAATTGTGGACTTGTTGGTCAAAAGAGCCAAATTATAAAAAAAACTATTTTTTTTTAAATCAAGGTTTTTAAAATCCTAACTAGGTACTATAATTTTAAATATACAAATTTCCCGCTTAGTGTACTGCATATTTTGTATTGTATAAGCGGGAATTTTTTGTACTGTATATTTTGTATTGTATAATACTTTTTAAATTGATTATGGTCCCTGAGGAAGTTCTAATTCTATAGAACGAAACGCGTAGGACCAGTGGCTCTTTTATCAATAAATATATTTATATTTTTATACTTCGTTACCTGCTCTTTCCTGGTTCCTGAGTTCCTGAGTTCGGAGATCCAAACTATACCCCCCTAAAGGATTAGGGGTGACACCCTGAAGGAACTTTGATTATCTACACTTTGTGAGTGCATCTAATAGCGTGTCACTATACATGCCTAATGCAGTTTTACACTATGAATTGTTAATTTCTTTTTAGGTACAGACAGCGTTTTCCCCTATTTTGTTTTGTATATTTGCTAATCCAGGCATCCATGTTGGAAGGTTGCCAAGGGAAGCTGCCATCAAGTTAAGTTATATTGTTATTATTTTATATCTTTTGTATTTGGTGATTTTGGCACCACTATAATTTTAAAGTTTGTTATAATTTAAAGTTTGTTGTTACTTTTGAAGTGGTCATGGTGCATGGAGGCTTTATGTGCAGTGTTTCAGTATGTAACGCTGCACATACAGAGCTTTATCCCTCTGCTGCCGGAGGTGCAACTCTACAAGTATCACTGGGGTTTCATCAGCCAGCCTGCAACTAGAGTCCATTACACAGAATGTCCTTCATTGACTGAGTGTGGCAATAAATGGCAATAGCACTGGCTTTTGCTCCTCTGCAGAAGCGGGAAGTGCATCATCAAACCAGCAGAAGGCCTAGGATCCTGGCGGAAACTTCAATATGAGGATAAACCATTAAAATAATTTTAACGTATGTATGCTAGAAGCACAGGAACATAGAATACAGTCATGAGACGGTGAGTGGGAGTTGTAGTTTCAGAAATTAAAGTAAATACTTAATACTTTTATGTACAAGATAGATTTAAAGTCATCTGTGCTGCATGTGACCTTCATTGATTAATAATGATTTATACTACTCCATTAAATTAACAAATTAAAGAAAATATTTATTCAGAAATTTTTTTACTTTAGATTATACAGAATATGTAATTTTGCCAATATTTTCTGATAGCAGTATATATTTTTTTTAATTTAAAATACCTAAATCAGTTGTATGGTTTTGCAAAAGTAGTAATCACTGCAGCAAATAAAAGCCTCAAATAAACAAAACACAACTAGTACAAAACACAAACCTTGAAACAAAGTATTGACATACATGTCATGTTTGGGAGCTATGGGAGTAAATAAATGTTACACTATATTATCCATACAACTACAAAATGGGGTCTATTTTCTTTTATATGAAGTGTGTAGAGAAATAGTTAATTTCTAGACAATGTACAAAAAATAAAAAATAAACCTGACAAGAAAGGCAAAAAAATATTGTTGGATAAAACATTTGAGTTTCAAATGTTTTAAAATTGTTGGATACAATTTTAAAATTATTGTTTTGAAATATTAGAATATCAACTAATATATATAAAATATATCTATGTATAAAAAAATATCAACATAAAAGCTAAAATATTAAAACATTTTTCAAAATATTAAATCATTTGAAAAGTTTATCCAAAAATATTAAATTACTAGAAAAGCTTATCCAACAATATTAAATCTAGGCCAAAGAGTTTTAAATAATCAGCACAATAACATCTGACACTTGATAGATTAGCCATCACAACTGTCTGCGCACATTAACATGGGGCCTTCCCCCTTTTAATATGACACAGACCTTCCATGGTGTCTATGTGTGAAAGTGACATATCATTATTATGACACATAGGGCAAAAGTATTCATCTGATGTATGTCTTTAATCTGTAGTGTGTACATTTTATGCAAATGATGCTGTAACAAATTTGTCAACCATGTCAAATCCCAAGCACAACCTCTCCCTCTCTCCTGCATGTATTTGGACTATATGGTTCGGGAACCGAACAGCCGCATGAAGCGCAGACAACCCAGGAGCTTGTTAAGCCTAATTGTTACTTTGTAGCAATTTCCACCGCAGTGTTCTAAGTGTTCGTCTGGGTGGCCGAATTTCCAATGGACGATCATGAGGTTCGCACGAACGCAGGCAGCGGTGTTTGGTCATCGAGTTCATGGAACTGAAAATGGACACAGAAACTCCCAAACACTGCTGGACTTCCAGCATCACCTGCGTTCGGTACTACAACAATTAGGAAGAAACCGAACAAGGGAAACAAGCTCCAGGGTAAAAAAATTGACTATGTTCGGTAGTTTGTTTGGTTTTAAACTACTGAACTAGACTGACCACTAGCCCTGATCTTGTGGAACTGTTTTGGGTCAGAGCCTCGTGTGTGGTTGGTCAAATTAAGACTTCCAGGAAATTCCCAAACCCCTGAACTAATCTGGGTGATTTTTGGATATGCTGGTCACCCAGATTGGGGCTATCAGGGGATGTAACCTTTAGGAGGTTGTTATGTATTTTTAAGGTACTTTTGGGGTGTTTGTGAAATGTGTGTTTTTTTGTGCCTGGAGATAATTGAGTTTTGTACTGTTCCTGACTCAATTATCTCCCAGGCATAGGGGAAGGATTCTGGGGGAGTGTCATGGGCGTGCTTGTCTGTGTTCAGAAATGTATAAAAACAGGCCATCTGGCCAGATTAAACGTATTCCAGCTTGTACTCCCAGGACTATGTGTCGCCTGGTTACTGGGAGGGGAAAGGGCTAATCACTGATCACTGTTCACCTGTGGAGGATTCAACAGGGAAAGTCCTTGTAAGGACTAGAGCTCCCAGTGTTGTCCAATGCATGGGGGTTGCTAGAGCGAGTTCCACATTCGGCTCCAGGAATGAGCAGTTCCAGGACCCCAGTCAAGCCACAGCAACTGGGGCAGAAGTGCTGTAGTTTGTGCTGTAGTTTGTCCCCTGTTCCAGCTAGGAAGCGGTCCTTGGAGGAGGTACCCAGCAAGGGGTACAGGGAGCTCCGTTACAGGTACTTTCCATTCATATGGATTAATAGACTAAAAAAGCTAGAGTACTTCTGTGTTACAACCAATGTGCCTATATCCTGGAGTAAGACACACACTATAACTTATGGTTGGCCTTCTGTCTGTCTGTCCCACATCTATTCTTCCATGAAATCCTGTGTATTCTGTTTATTATCGTTCTGAACATTCCTTACTAAAATTCTACAGCCTGAGGCTTGCCAGGACTCGTTACTTTTTTGTTGCTCACTGAATTAATTGTAAATGCAGGAAATATTAATTAATTTACAAATAATTTGTGTCTCAATTTGTGTCTCAATAAATGTAGTAAACACATAAAGGGCCCAATACTGAAGCCCTTTGTTCACAATGTACTTCATACTCATAGAAAATTTACCAAATTTCACCTCTAGGAAAAATATACTTTATACAAGATTGTATTTAAAGCTTTTTCTTTTTTCTTAGTATTTAATATTGTCATATTACTCTAAGGCGGACATCTTGTCAAACTAATAATGCACATGCAGAGAAAGATTTTTCATTGTTTTGAAAAGGACAATATTTAAATTGTTGTTTTTTCAACTTTTTTCTTTTTTATTCCTTATAATGACAAATACTATTTATAAATTTTAATACAGAGTTGAGTATAGAAGACAACGTGATAGACTTTTGCAACCAACAGATAGTAAATAACGGTATATGTGATGTGTGGAAGGACACATCCCTATACCTATAGGAGGCTATTAAACACATCAAATTTTGCTAAAAATTTATTTGGTTTTGGTTTGGGTCAAGTTTAAGCATGCTCTTTTTTCAGCTAGTAATTATTAGGGGTGATATTTCCCACCCTCATATTATACTTTATTAATGTGTCCTTTTGTTAATTTTATTAAGCATCACAATATTTTCTTTTGAAGTTATATTTTAGTAAGTTGAATGTTTCTGTTTTATTGCAAAATGGGTTTCGCCAAATCAATTGATAATTGGCAGATTTTCCCGACTGTCAGAGGAACTCACATTGGAGAAATGGCTGCCATTCTTGTTTGATCTGACAAACTCTAATAATTCATAATTCTCTAACCTTAAGCATATCTTATGTGCAAAAAATATATATATACTGTGTCTTAAAACAGTGTTAAAATGTGCGCCCACACAACACAACCCAATGTGGAGTATAGTCGTTTACCTGGAGTAGATAAGGTAGATAGTACAAATCTGGATAGAAAAACTATGGTTTTTATGGTAACAGTATAGGAGGAATTGAAACAAAAAGAAAAAACTTATAGTGTAGTATGTAATACAAAAAGACAAAAATATGTGGTAAAACTGACACTCACAATATAAAATGGCCCAAAAAAGTTCTGTGCAATAAAAGCCTTGCCCCTTGTGGAGCCACTTATCTCCAGGAAAATGCACTCTTGAAGTCTTTATCAGTCCTGTGATGGCACTCGTAATGTGATCACGCAAGTGTGGAAATGCATGCCCCCAGTACCACGAGCTGAAAAAGACTTCTATACGTGCCCCCGGCTCCAATGCGCTTGCACCCCACAGTGCCCTCAGTGCCACCTCACTCAGGATTCTAATCTCTTAAGTCACATCTTTTTTCCATCAATACGCTTTAATTAAATTGTCATTCAAAACAACTGTATATATGGTCACATCTTTCGGGGGATAGGGGACTAAGTTAAACAGACATTTTCATATAAACATATACACCTATGGCAATATGAGAACTTCTCAATTCCTCTGTATAAACCAAAATATACTCTTTGAAAAAAATTTAATAAATGTAAATTAAGTGCACAATGTTAAGTGAAACAGACAGCAGATGGAAAATTCTATCTCGATTTACTTCATTCTCAGAAGTTGACCATTTTTGCCTTTAATGGTGGCACTTAAATTTTATCAAGGTATTTTTTTCACATTACTTTTAGAGATATGTCCTTCACCCTAATAATTCTCTCACCAATGAGGGCATTTAGTGTCAACTGATATAACCTTTGAAATGCAGTGTTAACCTCCTAAAACATACACGTCCTTCCATTTGCTAATAGTTTGATCCCTCGCCAATGCTGCACTGGACATAGTGAAACAATTGCATGATATTGGAATAATCAGTTAGTAATAAAACCAGGAGACGTGCTTTTTAATGCTTTTGATTAATGCATCTTTACCAGGTTCAAGGGAATTTTAATGTTACGATTATTTATCCCAATATATAACAAATATGTATTTGTGAGATGTAAAAAATAAAATCAAATGTAGAAATCCACACTTCTTTATATTTCAACCTCCATTTTAGCTCCCTGTCCATCATTGCTATAAACTCTGTCCTTTGCACCTGCAGTCAGCATAGAGAAAGCATACAGATAAGATGATAAATTATTATTATTAATATTATTTGGTATTTATATAGCATCAACAAACTCCACAGTGTTGTAGACAATTTGTATACAAATAATTAACACATACTGATACATAAGAAACTGAGTACCCTGTTTAGCAAATACACTACTCGCGAGCTTACAATCTAAAGAAAATAAATGAATCAATGTTAATATTTTCTCCTCCTCATCCGTAATGTTTGACCTCACTTTGCATTGTCCAATGTGGATGTTAGATGTAGCTTTCTAAAACTTAATCATTTAAAAAAAAAAATCTAATAATAAAAACAAAAGATAACATATGTTATAGATGATATTCAAAGTTTCACTTGATGGTGTAAATTCCGGACACGTGACAGTTGCCCTTTAAAATAATGTTTTTATTAGACTTTTTGCTATCACTTAAATTGCTGTACTTATTTTTGATGACTTGCTGTGTGGCCTATTAAAAAGGGGAAATACGAGGGCAGGCGATTGACATACAAAATAATGTCAACCAGACCATAAAAGAGGTTAAGAGGGCTCTGCTCAAACAAGCTTACAATCTACAATCAGTGAAATAGCGCTACTCAATAGCTGAACTTGACACATAATTTCAGTACTTAACAGCCAATCAGCATAAAGACGGCTACAATGGTTTAAGTTGCTTTTATTCACACCAGCATTTTTTTTCCTTTTCTATGTCTTTTAATTAATTGCACAATTGTTTTGTGAAAATGCCGACTCTGAAAGACTTTTGTTAACAAAATGTTCTTCTTACGTCAAATCAAATTTTAGTAAACATACCGCTCATTTTAGTTGTCTCAAAATAAGCGTCCAGTGTTTACCTATAAATTAGAGAAATTAGTAGTATTCTTTGGTGTTAAACATTTTTCTAAATAAATTCAAAGGTTCTTCCTACTTTTTTTAATAGTCTAATGCAATTAATTATGTAAACATTATTCACTGCACATTATAATTGAAAACAGTAAGTCCCTATTTCTTATTTTGGCATATTATTTCACATATAGCCTGCATTGGTAGTGCCTTATTTGCATATGACCTATAAAATGAAATTGGAAATAAATATTGAATCAATTGTCTGACTGTATTCAGTTTTGTGTATTGAAATACTTGATCATATCGCAATCCTACATAAATTAATTGAATGTTGAATGTGATTTTATGTAGAATTTTATTTGATACTTTATTTTATAAAATAAAAAGTTAAACATGTTGGATTTACAAGATGAATTAGGAGATGTAGGTACTATAACACATTGTCACTATATTTTTATCTTCTCGTATCTGATTTATAATCAAAAGATTATACTATACACTTACTGAATCCTCTTTAAAGGAAAAAGAAAACATTTTTAAACATTTTAGCATCTTTCTAAAGAGTTTTTGCAATTTAATTTACAAGAAAATTGCACAGGGAAATGTTTCCATAAATTATAATAAATTAAGGTGTCTTGTAAACATATATTTACTGATTGCGCTAGCTTGCAACATGCGCTTGATTATAAGTTTTACATGAGTAGTAAACAGCACTTTACAATATTAAGAAAGCCAATTTTATATTTTTATTTCCATCTGCAATTTGAACCTTTACATTGTCACTAAATGTTTATCTTCTCTTATCTAAGTTATAACTATTAAATTAGACTATACACTTATTGAATCCTCTTTTAAAAAAGCAAAAAAAATATTTTTGCAATTTAAAAAAATTAAAAAAAAATTGCAGAGGGAAATGTTTACATAAATTATAATAAATTATTATAAATAATCTTTCTGTACTTTTTTTTTTTTTAACCTCCATACATACATATGTTCACATTTACATGCATGATAACGCAGGCAATACCTTAGTTTAATAAAAATAATATTATTTAGAATGTAGGTGCGGTTTGGAGGAGATATAGAAAATCATGGTTAACAAAAAAATCTAAATGTGGAGCAATAACCATAACAACCAATGGAATGTTCCTACTGATTCTATTGGTTTCCATGGTGATGACTCTTCCTTTAGTACTGCACCCTACATTTGTATTGGTGACGCTTTAACACATTTCTCCCTTTGTATCCCATTTGAAGTGCTTTATTTTTTGGTTTAAAATTCATTAAAATGTTTACAAGAAAAACAGCAATATACAGAATACAGTATTACAAGGACAACACAGCTTAGGCATAATAATAAAAAACATTTTTGTAATTCTTATTGTATTGTGAAAGTGCAGAAAAAATGAAAGAAAAATAAAGAAAATAGTACAAAGATCATGAAAATAATTACACAGACTCATTTCTAAACACATTTATTGAAGGTTAAAGACACGAAAAGAGGGGCGGAGGGATCTGGTCCACAACAGGGGCTGTTTCATTTATTTTTATTCATAAAGTTTTAATTCATTAAAAAAGATTTAATGTTTTATATAATATTTGCTTGTATATAGCTAGTCATATATCAAAATTGAAAAGGCGATAGGACAGATCTATAGATTATAGACTGCCTGTACTGACAGTGATGCATTGCTGGTAGGGGAGGGTTTTCATCTGAGTGGATGTCAAGTATTAACCTTTTGATATGCGACAGCGGGGGATGACTCTCTTTGGGGAAAGAAGGTTAAAGTGAGTATGACTGGGGGTCTAGGTAAACCTGTCATGTCGCTTGTCATGTAAAAATTACATGGTAACCTTATACAAAATAACATTTAATCTATACATGGTGAAAAACAGATTGCTTGCACTGTGTTAAGATGACATATTTAAAGGAACACTATGGTATCAGGAATTACTGCAGCTGGTCCTGCCTGGCTCCACCTTTATTCTTGAGCTCATCAAATATGATAGACATACATAGGAAAGCATTGGGAGGCTATTGTGCATGTGCAGCAAAACACCACGGTGGCCATTCAGAATCTTCTCATAGAAATGTGTTGAAACAATGCATCTCTATGAGGAACGTTCAGCGCCTCCATGCAGAGCGTGCACACAAGGTAGGTGGGTACATTAGGTACAGATTGGATAAATATAACTTTTAATTTCTTGCTATTTGGTGACTTAACTTGAAAATGCATAGATTAAATGATATAATTTACCCAAAGGGGACATTGTCTTGCTCATATTTGTGAATGACAAGTCCACTTTATAGGAAGTGTAAGATGACAATTAAAGAAGAATGGATTCAGTTCAGATAATATTGAAGACCTCCCATGAAACTGAATTATCTTCTTAGTTACTTTTTTGACTTGTGATTTAATTACAAAATACAGAATTATAGGACTGATCCATTGCTAATTGGTTAATAAACCAAAGGGTCATTAGAGTTTATAAATTTCGATTATTTATCCATGTTCCATAACACTACACATAATATGGCATACATGGTGATATAATGGGAAAGGAACTAAGGAGAGAAAATTGCACAGTCTCTTTCTCCAGAGCCATCTGCAATTATATAAGATGAGGGAAAGAGAATGAATTATTGGGACAGATGGTAATCTGGCGTTACAACTCCCACTTATCTGAGAGTACCATTTCCAATAATCTCTGGCAGCCTGAAACATGTATGTCAAAGATCTACCATGAAATTAGAGGCTTTGTGTGAATATATATAACATCCACCATCTTTACATAGCTGTCAGTATGCTGCTTAACACACAAAAATATATAAATATAATTCTAAATATGAAATAAGCAAAATTTATGTTTGCATTAAACATCTAAAATCAAATTCTAAATAATATTTTTCCATTTTCCAGCATGATTCTCAGAATGTAGAACATAATGTTGCACTTTTATATTTTCTATTAGCCTTTCCACTGCTTTCTGTGATAAGAATTATAATATATCAGAACAAAGGCATCTATCAGTCATCAGAATTGCTTATATTGCAGTGTTTGAACATTGTTCTATATAAACAGCACATTGCCAGTTGGCTTTTTGATGTATAAACTATTTGTTTTTATTATTTACAGTTTATTATTATTTATAGGTATATGGGAACAGGCAGCCTGTAGAATGTTGAAAGGTTTCATAAGAATTCGTTGGCATAGAGCTGCACTTTCTGGTATATTTAATTTAATTTAATCTGTGGGAAATGACATGAGCATGTAGTCCTCATTAAAATAAATAAACAAACAAATATTTTATCGTCTTATTCATTTACAGATCTACATAACATTACACACTGACTACGAATTGGTTCAGTTAACAAGTTAATGAACAGATTAGAGAACAGATTAGAGATCAAAGGTTTTAACCTAAAATATATAAGACACATTAAACTATATATTAAATGTCCTCTTGAGGTTGTGCTGATATAGTAATCAGCTTGCACATTTACAATCGAAATACACATATTGGAGAAAACAAATTTCAGATTGTGACTAAAATCCTGTCGGTTACTCTGTTACCTATTGCATGTTAACTTGCCCAGACGGTTAACGCTCAGAAGGTTAAGAATACTAGCTGAATTCCTATTACCCATTATAGTAAATCAACAGCTTACTAAACCCCGCCTTGTATTCTAACTATCGAAACTGAAAGTCATTTATTTAAATGAAGGGATTTTAGGTCACATCCTGCTGCTGTCCTCACTTGAATGACTATACAATACAATTAAAAACCACGCTGGCAGCGTTGAGAAGCTAGCAAGCAAACAGTAAAAATGAATAACACAATATAAGCAAGCTGGGGTTCAAAAGAACCCCTCCCAAACTAAGAGGTAGCCACTTAGTTACATCCTCATCCACCATAACACGTGAGGAATCAGGCAAATTTTGGACCATGTGGTCTACAGTTCCTTGCCACGTAACTGTTCACCTCACACTATGTAGTGTGGGGCCAGTACGTGCCAAAATCTGGCATGTGTCAATTAATATTTAAAAAAAAACCATGAAATAACTGTGCAAAAAAAACCAACTATGTCAACGTTTAATCTAACTGAATAAAATACAAAACAGAAATAATTTATCCTGTACACTTGTTTCTGACCTATTGAATGTCAACGTTTTCACACACTCAACATATAATACAATGTTTATATTTAACGCAGCTACCATTAATTAATATTTAAGCTCCTTGATTATGCATTGACATCATTTTCCCTGCTCTTTCAAGAGTAGCAAATGGGTTAACGTCCTCCTTTCTTAATTAATTTGAATTTTTAGACATTTCATTGTGTTTTTTTAGCACATAGATGGTAATCCCACAACTATTTGGACAATACATGATTTTAGCCACAGGAGGTCACTTAGCTCTTTCAATGGACCAAGTCAATTCAGGTCTTTTTTTAAACCAAAGGAACAGTGAGATTAAATGGTGCTTAGCACACACTGACCTGCTTTTATTTCTAATGCTAAAATATGTGGTTGTCCAGTCTACCATGCAATTTGAATACACTGATAAGCCAAAAAACATCAAATATGTCCCATATAACATTCAGAATCCAATAGAGAGATTTCCAAACAAAGAGAATTATTTTCATCATGTGCTTTTCTCTAGTTTATTCTTATTGTAGTGCACATAATACTCCATATGTATTTATTTGACAAGTCTTCCCTGCCATCAGTTGGACAAAAGACATATACTAAGATAGAAGCATTCTTAAAAACACTATGCATGACCTAATTGTATACACACTGGGATATTGAATGTAGCTGAAATTAATTCTTGAAGCAATTCCAATCTTAACTGGTGCAAGTGTAATTATTTTGAATTTCATGAAAAACGAATATTAATTGCGTCGCAGACATTAGTGGAGCTACAATGTATCATGTAAGGGCTTACCATTTAATACTAGTATTGTAGATTTGGGCCTTTATCAATGTTTGTGCATTATTTAATCTATTTAGACAATTATGGGGTCTTGCACATGTATGCAATCTTTCACTAAACCGCCAGAGCAGTTTATTGAACCGTAAGCTAAAGTTTTATATGAAATATTGCATTTTCAACTCATTTAGTCTCCAGGGCATTTACTATATAGATTACAGATAACCATTTGGGTGCCAGAAGGTGGTAACAGCATCAAATTGAAAAGCAAATAATAGTAACTAGTGAGATATTGCATCCAAATATATAACCTCTATCTATCTATCTATCTATCTATCTGTCAGCAGGACAAACTATATTGGTACCATATAAATAACATTAGATACAGCAATTTCAGTATTTAAATATTTATAACAGTCTAAAATTAGCTTTTCTACAAGGGCAAGAAAACAAAAGAATTTGTATTCTGAATGAGTTCATTCAGAACAAACAGTAAAATGCCAAATTGTCTCTGTGGTCTCATATAAATTAGTAGCTAGAATCCAACAATAGACAGGTCATTGTTCAATGAACTATTAGTTAAAATTTACTCTACGTACATACTTCTAATAAAATTGTGTTGCAGAAAGATTTTGATGTGTGTTATTTTAATGAATACGTGATAAAACATCCAAAACAGTTAAAAGTTAAAAGAACATATTTTGCATGCTAAGATTTATTACGTGTCTTTTATTTTGTATTAATAACAGAACATTTAACAGTCTGTTGAATTCTACATATAGTATATTTAATTTAATATTGTTGAATTCTACATATAGTATATTTAATGTGATATATTTATTATATATATAAACTATACTATCAAGATAATTTACACTTAATTATTATACTTTATGTTTTGTGGAACAATACAACACCTTTTCCATCACATTACGAAGCAGGTTGTTACATTACACATAAACCATTGCAAGTTTATCTAATAACGTTAATAAGAATTCTCATCTCGATCAAAATTAAAAAAATATATTCCCTTCTTGCACACAAAGCTGATGGTAAAGATGTGACTGACCCTATAATTATGAATGTAATTTGATTTAAATTAAACTATTTATATTTATTGTAAATATTCTATATTATTTCTAAACAGCAACATAATTCTTTAGCACTGTCAGAATTACCTATTGCACTTAAATTAGGCCCAAGATTTCCCAAGGCAGATTTAAACCAAATAACTATTACACAGTATTTTTCCTATTCAGTTTAGCTCCAGCCTTGTAACCTTTGAGCTCTTTTGCTCCACCCCTCTCCCATTCTGCAGCCTAAGCTACTGTTGTTATTTTTGCCTCATTTGCATAACACCGGTAGAGAAGTAAAAAAGACTGAATGGGCAAGGAATTTGAGATTAAAACCCGTAAACTGATCATGAAGATCTGTTAAAAAAACCAAAAAAACAACACAATACTGATTATTAAATGCTGAACTGATTTACTGCCTCAATTGGCAGGCTCTCTTCGTTTGTAATGTAAACAGAAAATAATGATGTATTAAAACTGCAGCAGCATGCTTTGTTAATTAGGGTAAATTTTGATTTCTGCTTATAAATTGTGTTTTGAGGAGATTTCTAAGACACATTTTAATCATTATAAAGTCATGATTAAAATGTGAGAGAAAAAAACAACAAAACATTCAGTAAAAATGTTTTTGTTTTTCTTGTATTTTCTACATTGTTCATTTTGTCTTTTGCTACATCACCCTCGAATCCATTAAGCATTCTTGACAATGCTGTCTAGAATTTGGACTTGTTTTCACAATTAATGCTAATTGTGCACTATTTACTTTTAAATAAAGCCAGAAAATTTGCATTTCACTGATTTTCTTTGCAGTTCAAATAAATTTTTATAGTCTGTGATTGCAATGTAAATGAACCCAAAAACAAACAAAAAATAGTTTAAATAAAAACTGCCATTGCACATAAAATTAAACATTGGTTATGTTTGTGTGGATATTAAGGGACTATGAAACATCATGTGACAAAATGTGATGGTACAACTGGACAACAAAGACTAGAATTTTATCAGCTACATTGTCTTATTAGAAAATGATTGTAATCTATAATATAATAAACAAACACACGTTTAATTCTGTTTCTTTATGCACACACATATATACATTTATATATTATACTTACATGAATGTATATGCATACACAACCAACTCAATATCTCTCTCTATATATAGACAAATCTATCTATCTATCTATTTATCTAGATATGTATATTTAAATGTGAGTGTGAAATGAACTATGATAATGAATGAAAATTAAAACATACTTGCTTATCGAAAAAATATTTGACACAAATTGTTCTTTCTTGTCAACAAATAGAATATTATGTGTAATAATTGTATATCATATTTAATCGTCATACATTTTGGAGTTGTTCCTTGATAATCATAATCATTTATATAAAAAATTTCACAATGTGTTTTTTTAAAGATATTAACCGTTTTTTAATTTTATTTGTATTTTATTACATAACAGATATTATATATATTATCTTAATTGCAAACAAGCAAATTATTTTTAGAAGCAAAAAAAAATAAGTATAATCAAGACAATTGCGAATTATATAATCAGCCAAAAAAAAAAAAAAGAAGGAAACCAAATTCTCCCAAAACATCATTAAATAAATACCGTATTGATTTTGTTCTTTCATAAAACAGTAAAAAAAGAAAAGATGCACTAACTCCATTGAAAAATTATTCTCTCCGCTTATGTAATGAGTATTAATTTTTGCCACATTAACAGATGTTTTGTGTCTTTACTGAATGGGCCATTCAAATCCATATCCTGATATAAGAATGCATAATTAAACATGCATTCATAGGAATATAGCCATAAATGGAATGAATAGTAAGATAATGGATATGTTTCCTGTTTATTAACAATAAAGTGTCAGACACAAACATGCGTCTACATCATGTATGAAATGTAACACACAAAAAGAATCCTGTTACAAAACACAAAATATCCTGACCTGCTCAGTCTGCTGTTTCCCAGTCCATGTACTCTTGATATAAAGAAATCCTATTTATAAATCCATTTCAGGTTAACGTCTGTTTTGTGTTTCTAGCAGTGCCTGGTCGTTGTTATTTCTCCTCTTCTGCATCTGAACAAAATTTTTATTAAAGAAGATCTCCCCAGCACAGTGTTTTATTGCTGGTAACATATGCTTTATTGTTCCCCTTCAAGAGCTCCAGTCTGCACAAAGACTCATTACCTACTGTTTGTGGAACAGCTTCAGCCTTACTGAGCTTGCCTGTGTGTTGATCACATGGGAGTCTTGTCTAAAAAAACGCCAAGCTCCCACTGAATGCACTGTCTACAGATATTTCTATCAGCTGAGCCTTAGCAAGAGGAAGGACTAACAAATCAACGGGCTGTTTGAAGTCATTAATCCACTACAAATCATGGAAAAGCCTCCAACAACATGTTTTTCTGCTGAAGGAAGAATGTAATCTCAAATCACTTGAAGGAATTTCCAGTAAATTAGCCAAATAGTCATTTTAGCAAGTCAATAAAATGGCTTATGGTTATTTCATGCGTGTTTTGCCCAAATTAGTGGATATATAGATAATATTGGTTTATACATATTTTTGGTTTTCTTTTTTTGGGGGGAGAGGGGGAGGGCAGAGCCGCAGATGTCCATTCAGATATTCAGTTCAAATATTTTTTTTTTGATAGTATAATATACAAACTGTATACCTATAGTTGGAGATTTATACCCTGCGCAGCTTATCTACCAAAAATGACCACGAGTCTGATAAAGAAGATACATTTGTACAAAAGTTTCTTTGCCAAATTACATACACCTCAAACAAGCAAAATTACACACACCTCAAACAAGCAACAGTCATCTTCATTGATCTAGCAAAATCGTTCGTTCTTTCTTTTTTTCTTTCTTGATAGAGACATAGATAGATAGATAGATAGATATGCCAGTTTTGTGAGCTTAAGATTTAAATACCACAATGTAGATTGTTTAATATAATGTTTCTTCTAAACAATCTGCTTTTCGGTTTACATAAGATAATTCGGACATTTTTGATGTTAACCCCTTAAGGACCAAACTTCTGAAATAAAAGGGAATCATGACATGTCGCACATGTCATGTGTCCTTAAGGGGTTAAGCCTCTTGATGTATGTTTGGAAAGAATGGAAAATGTAATCCCTCAATGTTCAAAACACTGCCCATGTTATCACCAGGATCTGAACATTGAAGGGGAAGTTGGATAGCAAGATGAACATATCCACCATTATACTGAAAATGTAATACATGTACGTATAGTAACACATTTGTTTCTTGCTAGCGACAGAACATCCATTTACAAAATTTGTTTGAATCCTGATTAATGCCAATTGCTCCCATGGGTTTCCGAAATTATTACTATTCAGGACCAAGTTGTGAAATGTCATCAGTGAGAACTGTAATCATATATACACGAGTGAAATGATTTGCACGGATCTATAAAATATTAGATATTGTTAAACACATTGGAGCAGAAGCCAGCTTCCCTGGTCAGAATAAATAGTTTTGTAGTCACTTCTAACATTACAATCAGTAACAGTAAGCATCATAAGTTTTGAGACATTATTAACGTGATGATTGAACTTTTTAGTGGAACGTCAGGCCAACATAAAATGTCTACCTTATTAACACCATCAATGTTCTAAAGCTATATTGACATTAAACAAAGTGGTTATTTCTGGATATTTTCCATCAAAATAACATCTTGACTGACCAATTTGTTACAATTTAAAATACCATTACTGGTCCTTAAGTTCTTTCATTTCCATTAAAAAAAAAAAAATTGTCAAAGCTTTTGAGAATTGCGTTGATTTTAATAACATTTGCATTGCTCAAATGAATAGAAGTCTTGCTTGCAAATTAGATGTCTTTGTGGTGCACAGTAGGTTACAAATGTTTCTGTGCTGTTCTTTTAACACTATTTCTGAGTAGTAAGTGCTGTGCCAGTCGTTCTCATGTAGATCAACATTGATATGTAGGAAAAGATCTCTTTTTTTTATAAAGGAGCTGCAGACAATTAAAGACGAAATCCCTTTAGCTTGAAAGATGTGGTGGCTCTGGTCATTACCCCAGCTGTCTTTTGCTTCTTGAGAAATGACATTTGAAAAAAAGTCATGTCTTCTGAGAATACAAAATCAGCCTCTAGTGAGCTAATTATTATTAATAATGCCTATGAAATGTGACATATGGATGAATACCTAGTCAAATTTGAAAACTAGTTTACTTTGTGCAATAAAATATTAATTTTTAACATATCAAATAAAGAACAATAATCCTAACATATTAAAATTCTTGCTATCCGAAATAAAATATGGACAAAGGGAAACATATATTGATATATTGAGGAAAGTATGTAATTTAGCTCAGATTAAAAACATTTCTAAGGTTTTGCCGTATCTAACATTCTTGAAGCAGTTGTCTCTCCTCACCTTCTCTCAAATACTAATGACTAGTATGAGTTTAGAATGGTTCGACGGGATTCATAAAAAAATACAAGGCTAATAAAGAGTATTTGCTTATGTATTTATATTATTGTATCCCATTCAGTTTTATTATGTCACATTCAGTTACTAATTAAATTGTTGGAAATTTAGTTTGATATTTAAGTCTGTTAGCTTTTAATCTTCATTAATGTGCTTCAGGGTAAAACATGGACTCTATCTACCTATCTATATACCTACACATCAATCTATCTATCTATCTCTCTATCTATCTATCTATCTCTCTATCTATCTATCCCATTATAAACATACATTTACTGCTGACATTATTAAAATTTAAAACAATGTTGGCAAAGCCCTCGTTGATGACAGGCTAGAGCAGGAGAACTCTTCTACTGGTGGTTCTCCTGCTCTCCATTACATAAGCCTAAGCACATGGTAGATTAGCATAGGGCTTAAGTAAAAGAAGTAACTAATTTAGGATATTGATGCGCTTTCATTTAAGGGTGTCAGCATCTTGAGGGAGACTTGCCCATCTTGTAGTAATATTTCTAAGCATGGCCAGTAGCAAAGGAAGTAGGTGGTATGTAGCAGAGACCCACATATCCAGCATAATGATAGCAAGGTTGGCACTGGAAAGGATACGTTAATGAAAATCACCTTAAGCAATTATATATATATCACTTTTCTTTATGATAAATTAAGCATGTGCTGCTTAAGGAAGTGTTAAAACTTAAAGTGAACCTATCTGAACATGTGCAATTTAAACAGCTGCACTCCAATGCAAGTTATTTATTAATAAAATATTAATGCTTTTTAAATCAGTCAATCAATCTAACATTTCAAAGCACATCATCTTGTTAAAATAAAAGTTAACCCCATTAATATATTGGTAATTTTTTTATTCATTAGAATTTCCCAATTATCTTGGTCCTATAATGCATTTTTAGGATTTCCACGAACAGGGGCTTTCACCATCGATACAGCTTGTATTTTATAGTGTTCTTAGAAAGTAAGAACTACTGCTCATGATGCTGACATGTATAACACAAATGCATCCTATTTGAACTACAGCTGTAACTTGAATACTACAAAATTAAATCTGTGGAAAATAGATAGGAAGAGGCTACTGGTGAAGGTCGAGTAACTTTTATTTAATAGTCTTTTGGTGTTTTATGTAAATTGTATTGTAAGTTGTTAGTGTCTGTTTTATTGTTTGACTGTTTTATATTTTTGAGCTTTAAAATATTGTTTTATATTTTTTTAGCTTTAAAATAAAATACACCTTGCAGCTGTACACATAACAAGTTAGTCTATTAAAGTTTAAAACCGTGTGAAGTCTTCACTGCAGGGTGATATTTTGTTTTGTATTTTCACTAAAGACAATATATGTTTTTAGGGATTTCCTTGACTCTTATTCAATGCAATTGCCAGCAAAACCCCCAAAACTGTTTACCACTGGTACAATTATGCAATCAAGATCAAAAAAGAAAATGTAATAAAAAAATAAAAGAGTTTATTTACTAATTCCCATAAAAGCCTGCAAATCAATTAAAAAGACACTTGAAGGTTAAGCTCTTAGGCTAAATTCTCCACTGTATGTTTTTTTTCCAGTTATAAATGCTGAATTTGACGTATGCCAGGGAAAACCTAGCATATATAACTATTATAATAGCACAAACATAACGCAGCTAGTTCAATTAAAATGAAATAATAAAAGTAACTGTTGTCCATGACTCCACAGCATTTAAAGAGAACCACCTTTTCACATGATTTTAAATATCTTTACTATTTATAATATATTTAACAATTATGCATTTCTAAGCTTTAAGCCGGAACTGTGTGCTTCCATTTTGGCTCCCAGTTAAAGGGACACACCACTGCCCAAATACAAAATAAATAAACATCTCTCTTTAGTATATATACCACAATGAAAACATGCATGCATTATATGAATTTTTCAAATTGTCTGTGTATTTATGATCAGCTTACAAAAGCTGCAGTTCTCTTGTCTGATGTATTTGCAAGCCCTCCTCTTCAAACCCCGCCCAGACTTTCTGTGGCTGTTCAATCACAGACTTTCCAATGCAGGTGCTCTGGGCAATTTCTGCCATGAGAGTTTAGCTCCACTAAGCTCACCAAACCAGGAAGAAACAGGACCGGTTGTCTGCTTGAATGCAGGATGGGTGTTACCAGGTTAATTTATAAAACTGCCAATTTCTATTGAAATCTGCATTTTTTTGCAAAATGTAAAAAAAAAAAAAATAGGTCACTGTTCATACATACAGCTTTTAAGCAAACTGAAGTGCTCTAGAGCAGTGGTTTCCAAACCAGTCCTCAAGTACCCCCTAACAGTCCAGGATTTAGGGATTACCCAGTTTTGTCTAAAGTGGTTTTAGAAAAGAAAAAAAAAACACTTAAAAAAACCATCCTAAATCCTGGACTGGTAGGGGGTACATGAGGACTGGGTTGGGAAGCCCTGCTCTAGAGGTCTGCAGTGTACCTTTAATCATTGCGAGAAAAAAGCAGCTTAGAGAACAAAGAGCGAAGAGAAAAACAGTAACAAGACTTCTGTTTCTCCTACTCTGATGCATTGTGTGTCCTTTGCCAAGACTGAACTGTATAGTTATGTCAATTGCTAAATGTTTAACATACATATTAAAAAAAAAAAAGAACATCACATAAAAATGTAAGCACGAGTTACACATGATTTTTTAACATTTTATTCTGTAATTTCCAGAGAAATTATGGTTTCTCTTTAACACAAGAGAGCTGAGTCATTCTCTCATTATACACATACACAGACAAGCCTCTTGGGAAATCTCAGCTCCTTTCATAACATTTCTCAGTAGTCAATGATATCGGACGACCACTACTTCAGGTTTTATTTTAATTAACTATAGACATTTTCCTTAAGTAATTAAAATGACAAATAATAGAAACTCTACAATTATAGAATTGTTGACATAGTAGGAACAGCAATAAAATAATAGTAATAATAATAATTATTATTATTATTATATATAGGATGTTTGTGTAATTTCCTTCCTTCACCACCAATATACATACTTATATTTACTTTTAGCCCATAGTCCCCTTCTGGACCATCTGTGTAGGTCCAGAGTAATATTTTTAGCTTCACAAAAAAATTATTTATCTGAAGGCTACATTCTGTCGACCAATCACCTCTACAGATGGACTGAAATTGTTATTAATTATTCGTAGAAAGGGGTGGGAGAGAGAGGGCTCTGCAATTATATAGTGCACCAGAAGGATTATTTAGAAGGGAGTACAGTAACGTTCAAAGCCCTGCATAGTACAAATAGTTAGGGCAACTGGAGCTGTGTATGTTGGCAATTATGTACACGTACACACATGGGCCTCAATTTAATTCCAACAGATCACATTTATCTCTATTCCAAGTGGGAACCAACAATCTAAATCTAAAATATCAGCTTTGGCGGTTTAGTTCCATTTATCAGAAACATAATCTGTAATAAAATGCATTTTTTACAATTTGCTTGCTGGCAGCACTAGCAGCCAGTGGACAAATAGTTACAAAAAAAGTATTTGCAAGTTAATATGATCCCCCATGTTAGTATAAGGGAGATTCTAAACCCTCATTATGCTCTCAGTCTACTAAACAGTGTGCAGCAGGTGGCTGCTCACATTCATAAACAATTAGCAACTGGGCAGCTATTTCCATTAAAAGAAAATGCACCAGCAGTTGGGTGCTATTATAATCAGAGTCCTCACCCTTTCTCATACGGGGGAAGGATGGGGCCACTAGGATGTCCATCCCAGCTCCCACCCAAAGTCGGTGTGGTAAGAGCACTAACTATAATAATAATCAGGCTGCACTCATAGCATGGAAATCCCTATTAAGGGCTTTTCCACCATGTAATCTTATTCTGTGTGGAACCCTCCATGGGCTAACATGGATAATTTTAATGCATTGTTCTGGAAGTTGATGTGACGAGCCCAATCTCGCCACTGTGCATTGGAGGAGCCTGGTTGCCCGCCTGCTGCCTTTAGACTATGGCCCCATGTTGAAACGCTTGATTTTCCCCTGCGAAGACACGAAAGCCGGGTCACTCGGTGCTGGCCTTGTTTGAGCAGTGATACCCCAGATAGTTATGCCATGGAGCCCATTCGTATAATGAAAGACTATGGGAAAGACTTTGGCTCCATGGCAATTGAACTGTACGTGTGTGCTCTGAGTGCCATTCAGTAATAATGTGTGCTCAGATCTGAGCTATCTGGGGATATGTTGAATGTACCTGTTTTGTGCAATGGCTGCCCAGTTATATATTTTTATGTGTTTTATTGTCTTTTGCTGCCATGTGTTCAATTGAGTTTTGCCTCTGTCCTTGGAGATAATTGGATTACTTCCCAATTATCTCCAGGATAGAAGACTCTGTGGAACTGGTTTTAGGCAGAAAAGCCATGCTTCATTTGGTCACAAAGGACTTCGATCTATCTTTTGAACCAATGGACCAATTATGCTGATTCTGAAAATGTAAGTTTTATGTGAATGTGATGCATACTTTTCAAGTTATGAATAATGTGGAAAAATTGTATTTCTCTGCCGGTGATAATTACATTACCCATTGTGTAAGGTAATTGTATCACAGGCAGAGGGGAGGATTTTGTGTGGGAGTGTCTGAGTGTATTGTATGTGTTTATTGGTTGTTTTCCAAAACCCTGTGGGTGGTACTAATGTGTATATAAGAACAATAAACCCACAGCTCTGACTGTTCACTGCTTGACCCTCAACACGGAGCTTTGTCTCATTCTTGGGGGGATTTACTGTATGCTGTAGAGACTGATTGCCAGGAGTGTAAGCCGCTTGGGTGCTTTTCCTGGGAGTTTGGAGTGCTACTTGGTATCCTGTTCGGGAGTTTGGGGTTCTGCAGTAGCTGTGCCTGTGTCTCTGGAAGGGGAAGATCTACTAAACGGTGGTTTAACCCTTTTATGCCTGGGGGTGCTGTTACAGTTGGGTTGTTGCTTCTTTTTTTTTTTTTGCAATCTGGTTCTTTTTTCATTTTATTACTTGTGTTGTGTTTTATTTTATTAGTTGTGTGGAATTATGGACATTTGTGGGGCTAAAGAAAAGAAGGTTTAAGAAGAAAGATGTCAGAAGGTAAGTTTTATTTTTAATAGGTATTATCACCCCTCACTATTTGTTAGGGTGAGTAGGGTAGGCAGAATATTATTAATTGGGAGAAGTGGCTAGGGGGTTGGAGACCCGCTGCCACCCCTAAGGGTTAAACTGGACTCAGTTTTAGAAATGGACAATGGCATGTCCTTCTATTTTACCAGTAGGGCTAGAGAGAACATTAGGTCCCCTCTTAATTATTGAAAGTATATCACTCATAGGGGGCTAAAAGGGAGATTAGGTCTCCCCAGGTTACTACACGTGGAGCAACTAACCACCACCCAAGGTTTGGGGATGGAATGGCACTATGTCCCTCCTTGGCTATTACATAATTAGAGACCAACCTGCCACATATGGTTGGAAATAGAGGGACACCAGGATGTCTCTCTGCTTTCCTTTTAATTTAATAGCCACCAACGATGACCATGGCAGGTTGCCAGTTTTACATAACCAATCAGAAACCACATGTTGCTTACTGTTTAGTTTAAATGGCCTACATCCTCAGCATAGTGAGTGGGTCCATAAGGGAAGTTTAAAATCCATATTAAACTGACATGGGGGACAAACTGAACTCCAAAGCCTTTTTAAAAATCTAGGTAGTTTTATTTCAAGCAGGCAATCTGTATATTGGGTTTGATTGCTTGATTTTCAGCTGATATTAAAATCACCCAAACTGCAAAAATATAATGTCTGAACAATATTTGTTTTAATCAATAGAATTGAATCAAAGCCATCGTGCTTACTTTCTGATGACCTGTTTACTGACAGTTGACATTGTTAAAATACTAATACCTTTAAACTATTTACCAATTTGTTTTTGTCTATTTCTGTCATCTCTATTGTAGGTAACAAAATACTATTTCTACTTCTATGCTAATATTTCCAATCCTATCGCTAAATGGTTTATAACTTCAAATTTCAAAAGATAAATGAGTAATTGAAAGTAATACAATTATGTAAATTAACATAAATCAAATGTAATGTGTATATGTCCGAATAGCAGTCTATACACAAAATTGTTTACATGCAAGCTCTTTATCCTAGTTTTTCAATAAATAACAGCTTTTGGTAATGAAGGGTTGAATAATTATGCTCTGCAGTTGAAAAGAACATTAAAAAATACCTCACTTTGTCTTGTAAAAGCAAGGAAATCACACACTTGCTGTGTAAACAGAACAGTTTTATTTGATTTGGTTTGTAACTGTATATCCTGGATACTATTTGAAAGATTAAAATCACAATATTGGTAGCAGCCTTTGTCTAATCCCATTTTAATTAAGAACCTTTTCACCCAGGAGGAAAATCCCAACTAGTTAATCAATATGGGAGTGTATAGGTAATATTTAACCTGCTTACAATATACATATGGTATTTGAGATCATTTGACAAATTTATTATCATGAGCATTATGTGATGACTGAAGATATATAAAATATTATTCTATTTACAAAGCACCAAAATATTTTATTGTGACGAACAATGAGTATATGAAAATACAAATAATTGACAAAGGAAGGTCTAATAATGTAGCATTATCACTTGAATGAGGGACAGATAAAGTAGTTTTCTTGCACTTTTAGGAGCTTATAAATAGCTCCAAATGTGTGCTTTAATAGTACAGTCATGTTATGGGTAATGATGTGCTTCTTACTTCAAGAACAGCCCTCAACAGAATATAGAACAAAACAAAAAAAAGCTTTATGGCGTAGTTACTGTAGTATGTCCTTAAGAAATTAGTACAGAGATCTCCCATCTCTCTCCATCCATTACCAACGTTTCCCCTAACCACACTCCCTCAGCTGTCCTATGCTCACTTACACCCGCTACAGCAGAAGAGGTTTCTGCTGTGCTCTGTTCCCCATGCCCCACCACCTGTTCCATCGATCCTATTCCCTTGTATTTCATCCGCACTTTGTCTCATTCTCTTGCGCTGTCTCTCACTAAAATTTTAAATCTCTCCCTCTCCTCTGGCACATTTCCTCTACCCTTCAAACATGCTACTGTAACCACTATTCTGAAAAAGCCAAGCCTTGATCTTAACTTCCCGTCCAACTACCGCCCTATCTTGCTACTGCTGTTTGTCTCCAAGATCCTTGAGAGAGTTGTGTTTGCGAGATTGACAGACTTCCTCGAATCCAACTCTCTGCTTCACCTGCTTCAATCTGGATTCCGCGCTCATCACTCTGTTGAAACAGCTGTGACCAAAGTATATAATGATCTTATCACTGCAAAATCCCATGGTCACTACTCTATCCTAATTATCCTCTTTCTTTCTGCTGCTTTTGACACTGTTGATCATCAACAGCTTCTTCTCATCCTCCGTAATCTCGGTCTACGAGATACTGCTCTATCCTGGTGCTCTTCCTACCTTTCCCAGTGCTCATTCAGTGTTTCTCTCTCTGGCTCTGCCTTTTCTCCCCAATCCCTCTCTGTTGGTGTTCCCCAAATGTCTGTCCTTGGTCCCCTATTGTTCTCAGTCTATACTGCCTCCCTTGGTAAACTCATCAGCTTCTTCAGCTTCCAGTATCATTTCTATGTGGATGACACGTAAATGTATCTGTCTTCCTCTGATTTCTCACCACCCCTCTTGTCTCGTGTCTCTGATTGCTATTCCCAACTAGATGGCTGCTCATTTCCTTAAACTGAACCTGTCCAAAACAGAACTTCTGGTCTTCCCTCCCTCAAGTGTTGCTACTCCAAGTCAATGGAGCTACCATCCGCTCTACCTCTGAAACTCGCTGCCTATGTGTTCTTTTTGACTCTGACCTCTCCTTCACCCCTCATGTCCAATCAATCGTCAAATCCTGCCACTTTCATCTAAAATAAATAGCGCGCTTCGGACCCTATTTAATGCCTGATACGGAAAAGGTGCTTGTCAATGCCCTTGTCCTCTCTCGTCTTGATTACTATAGTCTGTTTATCATTGGTCTTACGTGTTCCCAACTTGCCCCATTATAGTCTATGATGAATGTGGCGGTGAGGCTCATCTTCCTGTTTGCCCGCACCTCCCACACCTCCCCCCTTTGTCAGTCCCTACATTGACTTCCCGTAAGATATAGGACTCAATTTAAGATCCTTTAAGAGTTACAAATCTCTGCACAATGCTGCTCCGACCTACTTATCCTCACTAATACACAAATATGTCCCATCTAGGCACCTACTCTCTGCCAAAAACCTATGTCTAACCTCTGTTCATACTCCTACCTCTGATGCTCACCTTAAAGTCTTCTCTAGGGCTGCACGGTTCCTATGGAATGCCCTTCCCCTCTCTATTAGACTTTCACCCAATCTCCACTCCTTTAAAAAATCTTTGAAAACTTAAATTTTTAGGAAAGCATATCAATTAAACTGTGAACAGTTTTCCCTCCCCGTACCCTGATTCCTCTCTTGAAACTGTCATCAAAACAAAACACTAAGCTCTCAATGAATACTATCCTAGCAACCACCCTTCCCTTACCTTTTGTGTCACTATACCCACTCCCTCTAGCACATAAGCTTGTTGAGCAGGACCCTCAATCCCTCTGTTCCTGTGCGTGCAACTTGTCTGGTTACACATACGTGTCTGTTAGTCCACCCATTGTACAGCGCTAGAGAACTTTTACATGTAAGATTTATGAGCCACTTAGATATATTTCTGCAATGCTCAGGTATCCTTAATTATAGGTACTTAGTGGTCATGCTGGGTAATTGGAAGCCACATGGGGTAATGTAAATAATAATTTGTGTATTGCATGTAATGTTATTTAATAATGATGACTTCACAGGAGGAGGATTAGAACTGCAATAAGGTGACTCTCCTGCAGCTGAAATAAAGATGAGTTTAATTCCCCTAACCCTTTCAATGCTAAAATGGGAGGTCCTATTAAGGGTTTAACTGTCACCTCAACACTATTTTTTACTTTAATAACCCTTGTGACATCATCAGACCAACTAAGTGTCAAATTCAAACTGTCAAATTCACATTCAAAAGTAGCACATAATATAACCAAGCGTTTGACATAAATGTAAAGGGGGCAGAGCTTGCCATGGTCCAAAAGAGACATTACATGATCAGTGCTCCCTGGAGAATTTACGTTTAAAGCATGTACATACCTTGAAATTGAGGACCAAATGACCTATAATACCCTATAATACAAATATCCAAGGTTTTCTCCAGGCAGTTCTGCAGCCGAGGCCCTACAAGATGGCACACATGCAGGCGGCCTCAGATTCTGACTCGGTCAAAAGCGATTGGGACACATCTAGTACACCTAAGCCACAGGGACGTTCCCTTACAGCCTCAGTTATTACTTTGGAGCAAATACTAGATAATAAGGTGGTTATACAGAATCTTCTTGCAGAGCTGAAAGCCCTTGTAAGGGAAGAGGTAGGCGAGGTAACGAACCGAGGGAAAGTAGTGGAGGAGGATGGCACTATCGTGGCAGACAAATATGAGGAGCTGCGAAGGGACGTGGCCCAACTGTGCCAAACTAAAACTATTATCAAAACTATTATCAAGGACAAGGTGGCAATTTTGAAAGACTCTAAGTGTCAACGTAACATCCACATCAGAGGGGTGTCTAAGGAGGTAACGGATGTTGAGATGCCACATTACATGAGGTGACTGTTGGCAGCTTTGTTCTCCGCAGTTAAGGTCAAGACTTTCTTATTAGAACACTACGTCTGTGTTCCCCAAGCCATCCAGAGTCGCTGAAGGGATACCAACTACCAAGGGACTTATTAATTTACTTCCTATCACTCCGGTGCAAGCAAATGGTCCAAAAGGTAACTAGAAAGTCTCCAACTTACAAGTTTGAAGGTTCGTAAATTTCCTTATACAACGACCTCTCATACATTTTGTCATTGAGAGAATATCTAAAAACAGCTGGCAATAGCAGCAAATCTCTTGTTTAAAGCCTTTTGCAAGCCCTCCCTTTTACCAACCTAGACTTTCCGTGTCTATCCACAGCTCAATGAAAAGTCTTTGCAAGGCAGGTGCTCTGGGTAATTGCTGCCTCTTGAGTTTAGCTCCACTCAGCTAAATCACCAGGGAGTAACAAGACTGGTTATCTGATTGACAGCTAGCAGGATGTAACATGGTTAATTTATAAAAAAAAATGATTTTAATTTCTAAAAAAGGACTGTGTTTAGAATGTTTCTTTAAATAGCAACAGGAATGTTGCCAATGCGTTTCAGCATTTCATGGTCAGATTCTGTGAGTTTATGCAGTCTATCATTTTGCAGTTGAGCTGTCATAGCATCTAGGTGTTTCCATTTCACAAAAACAGTATTAAAAGCTGACCAGGCAACTTTTACAAAATGACTCATTAGTGCCAAACTAAAAGCCTTTGATTTAAAATATCTGTCAGTAATGATTGTGACCAGCATAGCAAAATTCAGTAACTATGCTCTGAACCGCTGCCTATTGTTGCGCATGCTCCTGCTTCCTCATTAGCCCAAGCAGCACAGAGGGAATGGTCTACTGAGAATTCTAGTTTAGCATTAAAATATTAAAAAGAGTTTAACACTGATTGGAAGGACAGTTCTTGAAGACGGCATACACTATAACCACTTCAATTAGATAAGTGGTTAACGTGCCTAGAGCATTTATTAAACAACGTTGTAGCTTACTTTTTTCTGACGCATTATTTACATCAATTTTAAAGGGAGAGCATCACTATATTCTGTTGAACTGAGCTTTTATGATAAAAGTGTTTAAAGGAACACTATAGTCACAAGATCAACTACAGCTTAATGTAGTTGTTCTCATGAGTATAATTATTATATGTAGGCATTATCATGCAAACACTGCCTTTTCAGAGAAAAGGCAGTGTTTACATTGTCCCTAGGGACACCTCTAAGTGGCCATTCCTCAGATTGCCATTGGAAGGGCTTCCTGGCTCAGTGCTGCACAGTAGGCAGCAGTGCCGTTCAGCGTCTCCACGGGATGCTGAATTTTCTTCATAGAGATGCATTGATTCAATGCATCTCTATGAGAAGGGGCTGATTGGCCAAAATGACGTTTGGCCCTTCCCCCTTGCTGATTTCAGACAATCCAATGCTTTCTCAATGGGAAAGCATCTGATTGGCTAAAATCGACAATTCTGATGATGTCACTAAGGGGGCGGGGCTAGTGCAGGTGGACGTGCACAACGCTGGAAATAAGGTGAGTTTTATTAACTTTTAAGGGTGCTAAGGGGGAGCAAGCCACCTAAATGGTGGGTTTAACACTATAGGGTCAGGAATACATGCTTGTGTTCCTGACCGTATAGTGTTCCGTTAATGATACACGTAGCTCTTCTTAGGAATCAAGATCCTTAGTTTATGTAATTAGATGTAGCCATGAATGTCACATTGTATTTATGTCTTTAATTTAGCCTAAGAAACAGTTCCAAAAATAGACTGTAGGTCCATATTACATCTAGATTCAAAATTTCATAAAGATAGAACGAATCATCTAATTAAAAAAGGCATATATTTAAATTCCTAGACAGAATATTCTAAGGCAGAAAGATGTAGCTAGGGAGTAGTGATTATCAGGCATGAATTCTGTATTTTACCTGTTTATTCATTTCTTATCTATTAGCTACTTGTGTGTCAGAATGTTTCTGCCAACGGCACGAGATGCAATGTAATGACAAAGAGCGGATGAGATACTGCAGCCCAGTAAGAAGCAATCCCTTAGTGTGAATTCCCTGATTTCAAGCTAAGATTAAAAACCTTGCCTCTACTTCGTAACACTTCCTTGGAAAGAAGCCACGAACAGCATCAATTAAATTACTGCCTGCTTGATAAAAAAAAAATAAAAAAATATCCCGACAAGATTTACCAGGTTTGTCTGTCCTTGCTTGCCCCTATCTTGAAGGATTTTGGGTACATTTTCATTAGAGAAATAATTACTTCTAACCTGGCAGTACTGTAGCAAACTAATAACATTAGCAAGTAGGGCAAAAACAAAAATAAAACAAAACAAAAAAAAAACTGTTGTTTTATTGCCAACATAAATTCAATCTGTGAGTGACTAAGCAGCCTTTCTGTATAAAATTAACTACATTTCCCAGAATTCTGTGTCACCATTCACTGAAAGGCCATAGTTAGTGATCTCTTATGTGGAATTCTGGAATGTATTATATTAATGCAGAAAAATATATAGTGAGATTACATCATGGTTTGTTTTGGTTGGTCTCTTGGCTAACTTTTTTGTGTGGTTTTTTTTTAGGTTTGCTTTCATAACAAGTGCAACTTAGAGTGATTTTATTAAACATAGCATTGTGCTCCTTTTAACGGCAAGAAATGTACGTATTTTGATGGCACATTGTCTTTGAGTACTTTCACAAATCTTTGCTTAACACAGAACTGAGGGACTGTTACCAAAGGCACACTGTATCTGTAGTGGCTGTGGTACTTGGACTTCCATTTACAGTACAGTATCAAATTTTAACCATTGTAAGCCGACCATTTAATGGGATGACTATATAAGAGTTGGATGCTTCCATTTTACATTAAAGCTTCACCTTGGGGCTGTATCCCAGCCAAAAAAAAAAAACTGGTCATGCAGTTACAAATAGCAAATCTTCCCTTGAATGCATTTTGTGCCTTTTCATACCTGTTGTGATACAGTCATGTAAGAATGAATAATTGTCTTTTTTATAGTAATTCATAGTTGTGCTTTTTACTATTTCCTTTTTTTAATAATGGTATTCAAGTGATTGTATTTTTATGAAAGAGACTTGGTTAACTACTGCAGTTACTCCTTATAAGATTGCTAATTTACACAATGTAACCCACACAAATTGCTACATTTTAGAATTGCAACTTTATTGTTTATTAAGTATATAATCTGTGTCGCTATGTAATATCAGAAAGGTGGACTGGCTCTACCGTGCCTTTGAAAAAGCTCCAAGAGGCGGAGTGAAACGCGTAATGTCGACGGTCTGAGATCGAGGCTGAATGTGGAGAGTAGACATCGAATACAGGCAAATTGGTCTGGAGATGCTGCTTACAGAGTTAATCCATGCAGTATCCCGCACTTCACTCCAACTCTTTTAATATTTGTGCACCATTTATTATATAATTAACATGATACGTGCTCTTGCATTGCTCATTAATAAATGATGCGTCCATTAACAATTTATATAATGCCTCTATTGTGGTGTTGGTTTGTGAACAGGGCTAATTGTGTTATGTGAATACCATCACTCATAGCAAACTTTTGTTTAGTGATTTGTATACTTTAATGCCACTCTAGTACAGTAGACCAGTTTGTTGTAAAAAAAAAGGTTCACATTGACTGTCAATTTGTTCATTGCTCTCCCTGGGTGGATTTGAATAATTTACAGCTTCTAGCATACCAGGTCTCTTTACTTTATCTATTTATTTTGAAGGTTTGTTCTTGTTCAGTTCCTTGGTCTCCCTGTCTCTCTCTCTCTCTCTCTCTCTCTCTCTCTATACATATACATATATAAATATGAATTCATATAACAGAAGGTACCCATCTTTTTTTCCAGCTAACCATTATGTTTTCAGAACCACGACTCAAGATACAGTGTCTGTCTAGCAGAATAATTATTTTGAGACAGGCAGGCAGCCAAACATCTCTTGGTGGAAAATGCTTTAGAGGTGGTCTGGTAGCATAAAAGATTATTAATGATTAACTCCTTTCTATAATTTAATACCATGGGCACAATTAAAAAAAAAAGACTAGAGTGGATTGAAAAAAGCCTGACCTTCATGAGATGCTAAGCGAAAATCAAAGTGCTTCATTACAGTAGAATTGTGGATTGTGAACAAAACATTTCCCTGACAAAAGAAGCACTGGGATACAGACAGCAAGTCCAATGCATTAAGCCTACTCTATATATATTTAAATACATTTTATCATAGTTTTTTTATTCTTATGGAAAGCAAACATTTTAGCAGGTACAACTGGAAACAGATATACTATAATCAAGGAAATGCAAATGATGCAAACTATCCAGTGGATTTATTGTTACTTGCAGCTCCACATATAAAGACAGGATGCATCTAAAATAATATGCAGTACAGTTATATACATAACTATCTTCAATACTGCCTTTCTCTTTCTCTGCTTCATGTGAGCCCTGCTGGTTGTTTAAAAACATTTCTAGAGCACACATTGTGGGGACAAGGCCATTTAACAGTTCCAATTCTTTTTAGATTTTTTTTTATGAAAAATATTTGCTGAATATTTTTATTATTGGCATCTATAAAGTGCAACATATTCCACAGAATCTACAACTGTAGAAAAGGGATATATAGAGGTGAAGAAGGCCCTGTTCAAAATATATATATATAAGACACAGTATGGGCTACTTTGTCTAATTTAAGACTACATTTTTTGCAAAATGAGACAATAGGCAGAGTTTCTGCCACCACATTCAATCATTGCTGATGTCTGTCTCTCATAGTGGCTGATGGTATCAGTGAAATCAGTTATCATACACATAATGCATAACAGATGCACTAGACACTTTATTTCACATTAAAGGGACACTAAAGTCACCAAAACAACTTTAGCTTAACTAAGAGGGTTTGGTGTATAGGTTATGCCCCTGCAGTCACACTGTTCAATTCTCTGTCACTTAGGAGTTAAATTACTTTGTTTATGTGGAACACCTCCTTGCATGTGATTTACACAGCCTTCCTAAACAGTTCCTGTAAAGAGTCATCTAATGTTTACACTACTTGTATTGTAAATTCTGTTTATATTAACAATTCTTATCTCTCTCTGTTAATAGCGTGCTAGATTATGCAGAATCAGTTACATCTGATTAAAAATGAAACCATTTTGTTTCCATGCAGACTGTGTGAGTCACAGACAGGGGATGTGTGGCTAGGGCTGCATAAACAGAAACAAAAGTGATTTAACTCTTAAAGGGCAGTGAATTGAGCAGTGGAAATTCAGAGGCATGATTTATACACCAAAACTGATTCATTAAGCTAACGTTGTTTTGGTCACTATAGTGTCCCTTTAAGATGGTAAAACTGAGGAAGAAAATTTTCTTGTCAGTCTAAATCCTTTTTTGTTACATCCTGAGTCATAACCACACAAGCCAACCTACCATCTTGGGGTCATTGCAAAAAAAAAAAAAAATGCAAATAACACCAAAGTGATGGTGTTGCTTTTAAATTTCACAAGTCACACATAACTCCCAAGAATCAATTTAGAAACAAAATAGAAACACAGCCACAAACAGACAGTAAAGTCTATGCATGTAAAGCAAAAATAAATAAAATAAAAAGTGACAGGTGCTTTGGTGAATGTAGGAAAAGCAATAAGAAAAACAGGATGCTCAAGGTAACTAAGTGCGTATTACATGGATGTTTCCACGATTAAGTGTAAAATTATTATTGTTTGCAATTGATTGTAACCTATAATTTGTTTGTGTTCCAGCTGTGTTTCTGTCAAGATCAGGTGAGTCAATATAATCTACTAGTTGTTAGCAAGAAGCAATCCTCAAGCAGAAATTCTCTGGTTCCTGGCCAAAATGAAAAATCTTGCCTCTACATCCTACCGCTTGCTTGGCAAAAAGCCTCCTGTATCATATATATTACAAGCTTGACTTAAGAAAAAAAAAAGATTTTGGTTGTAGAAAATGCATTACCTGAGGCTGTACTGGCTAATGCTGGCTTCTTAGATGCTTGAGAACTATATTTCCCATGATGCCCAGGCAAACCTTCGAAAGGTTGAAGAGCTAGCACTATTCTAAGTAAACTATGGTCCAATTATCAGAATTTTTTTTTACATTTTGTTCGTGGATATATATTATAAGGGCAAAATTTAACAAAGCAACACGGGCAATTTGGGGCAATATGCTCAATGTGAAAAACCATTTAACTTAATGCTACTTAAAGTTTTTTTGTGAGTACTCCAAATTCAGCACTTTGCCCCAGCTTTTTCCCATTAGTAAATAGTGTGCAATCTATTAACCCTTTAATGAGGCAGCTCAGACTGTTCAAAGAGGTGCTTTTAAAATTCATTAGCATCAACGTAGGAACCAAACAGAATCTGGGGATGTGGGTTGGTTACATCCTATCATAATATGTCCCTGCCCTAATCAGGTAGCATACATTAAACCATGCAGTTTTCTACAGGCAAAACAAATATTATTATTAGGAATAATAATAATAATTATAATTATTATTATTAATATTATTCTACTAGTAGAATGGATTAACCAACTAAGCTGCTCCCAGTTCGCATGAGCTAAATTACTAGTGAATTTAACTCCTTAACTTGTTTGACATCTATTTTCTGTATGCATACTCCTGGTTCAAAACTACAGAACTTCTACCGTAAATATTGGCATCCATAATCCAAGGTACTGAAATCTCATAGCTAAAGCAACTCATTAAGACTTTCAATGAAGAGTTTATTGATTCCCACTGTCTACCCTGATTTAGATTGTGTGAATATCCTGAGATGAGGATGCATTAATAATTTTCATCTCAGTGCTATTCTTAGTCTTAATGAATAACTGGTCCCTAACAATGGTCCTTGATGTAACAGACAGGGAGACATACGGCAAGGAATTCAAGCCAAGATGATCCTTTGCGTTGACCTTATTCAACAGTAATCTGAACAAACTTCACTGTTCAGTGTGTATCTCAAGACTCATTTCTTTGTCTACCTCGTAAATTCACCAGGGTCATACCCTTCTTTCCGCCAATGTCCTTTATTCAGGGTCAGATTTATATCATTTACAAACTAACATAGAACATAACATTGTATTAAGTATTATCTCTGAGCATTCATCCATTTGTGGAATTTCTTTCTTCATTAGAGTCTATCTTCATCTTTATTGCTTTAAACATTCCTCAAAAAAAGTGTATTGAACTAAGCATATCAACGCATGACATTTCCATCAATTCAATTTGGATAATTTGGGAGTGGGTCAAGACCGAGGTTGGGCAACCCTACTTAAAAATATGACTTGGAGGAATTCAGCATTAAGCTATATCGAGCTAGAATGGATATGTGGAATCGGAAAACATTTCATTTGGAAATTTAATAATTATTTTTATTTTTCCTGTGGTGTATAGAATATTGCAAATAGCATGTACTAAACAAACTGACAGACCTGCATTTGTAGCACTCCTGTCATTAGCTCTGCCTCATTCAGTGTTTCTTCCATTATCTGCTTTGTATAAAGCTCAGCAAAGTGCACTTAAGTCTCTACACAGTGGAGGAAAAATCTATCTAGTTTCAGATAACAATGAAAATATCACGTGCACAACCACTTTACTGGATGGATATGTCTGAAATACTTGTTGCATTTTCCAGGGCCATCCTTAACCCATTCCATACTGACCCCATTTATACACGTGCAAGGAAAATAGATTTTTTTTAATGCCTCCTCACTGCTCCTCCTACCTGGAATGAAGACCCCCTCTACTGTATTTCCTCTCATTGCAGTAGGCACAGAAATGTGCACACATAATTGTCTACAAGAAAGTACAGTAGTCACAAATGCTCACTGTACCTATCATAAGCATACAGTAAATATCACAATGGTAGGGTAAGGCATACACTGTGACACTTTCTCTAAAGGGCAACATTGCAAGAGAATACAGTTCTTGAATTTTTACAGTTCTGTAACTGTATTTGGAAGTATAGCTATACACAGACTTACTCTGGTAGATAGAAACACACATAATTATCTACACAAACACACACGTACACACAACTGATTAGTAAATTTTTTCTCATCTGTTCATGATGTGATACAGCTTCTGCAGGCAGACACGATGTTCCTTGAATATAAATTCATACCGTATAGAATTTAAATTTCCGCTCTGTATAAGGCATGCTGAAGTATTTTCTAACTGACAACAGTGCTTGCTGGGTCATCACTTTAAATAGAGGATAATAATGTAAGTATACAGAAAGAGGTAAGGTTGGAACTTATCGTCATAGTTGTCTGCATTGTGCTCCTTCCGAGACAGATGTATAATGATTTAGGGTCATAATTTACAGTACTGATACCTCAAGATGTGAGCTTACTCGGTTTCATATTTCTACCAATAATTTTATGTCTCTTCATCTGCATAACATCAATCTGCAATTCATTATTCACTTTTTGTGACAGCTTGTTACTTATCAATACCAAATGCTCTACACTATTAAATCAGGACTTAATGGCCAGTGGCATATCACCTTGCACAAGCCAAATCATTCCTTATTTTATTGCTTCAGGCAATAGTATGACATCATATAGTATCTTTGTTGAATACACCACACTATGTTCCTCTTTTTTATACAACATTGTTAAAGTTGGCAGATTTGCAGAGAAATTATTGCCTATGAGTGCATATGACATTAGCAGATGGCTTTCTCTTCCCTTTAATTGCTCTTCCTACCTGTCATCTTGTCCACTTTTTAGATTGATCTTAGTAGAGCTTGTTCCATCGACTGCCCTGGAGATGAATCCCTCTCAGAAATTGTGACATGACTTTAGAATATTACAGTATGGAAGCTGGATGATTTTTTTTATGAAATGGCAAAATATCACCCATTAAGATGATGCAATGTAGAACTGGAAGCTGTCCTACAAGATTCAAGTTTGTCATAAAAGTGGTAGAACTGTCAGTGAGATAGTATTCACAGCACAAGCAACAACAGTCACTTGGCAATTTTTCACATGACTAACCCTTTTATTACTTCAGAGACGCATAACATTTTATTGTGACTATTTATTTAAGAAACCTGAAATTTATTTTAGATAGATAGATGATAGTCCGTGTCTTACCTTACATTACTGAAGATTAAAAACTAACAGATGTAAATGTCAAGCCATGTTTCCAACATTTTAATTTGTAACTAAATATGGAATAATACAATTAAATGGGATACAAATACAGTTGCAAGAAAAAGTATGTGAACCCTTTGGAATGATATGGATTTCTGCACAAAGTGGTCATAAAATGTGATCTGATCATCATCTAAGTCACAACAATAGACAATCACAGTCTGCTTAAACTAATAACACACAAAGAATGAAATGTTGCCATGTTTTTATTGAACACACCATGTAAACATTCACAGTGCAGGTGGAAAAGTATGTGAACCCTAGACTAATGACATCTCCAAGAGCTAATTGGAGTGAGATGTCAGCCAACTGGAGTCCAATCAATGAGATGAGATTGGAGGTGTTGGTTACAGCTGCCCTATAAAAACACACACCAGTTCTGGGTTTGCTTTTCACAAGAAGCATTGCCTGATGTGAATGATGCCTCGCACAAAAGAGCTCTCAGAAGACCTACGATTAAGAATTGTTGACTTGCATAAAGCTGGAAAGGGTTATAAAAGTATCTCCAAAAGCCTTGCTGTTCATCAGTCCATGGTAAGACAAATTGTCTATAAATGGAGAAAGTTCAGCACTGCTGCTACTCTCTCTAGGAGTGTCCGTCCTGTAAATATGACTGCAAGAGCACAGCACAGACTGCTCAGTGAAGTGAAGAAGAATCCTAGAGTGTCAGCTAAAGACTTACAAAAGTCACTGGCAGATGCTAACATCCCTGTTAGCGAATCTACAATACGTAAAACACTAAACAAGAATGGATTTCATGGGAGGATACCACAGAGGAAGCCACTGCTGTCCAAACAAAACATTGCTACACGTTTACAGTTTGCACAAGAGCACCTGGATGTTCCACAGCAGTACTGGCAAAATATTCTGTGGACAGATGAAACCAAAGTTGAGTTGTTTGGAAGAAACACACAACACTATGTGTGGCGAAAAAAAGGCACAGCACACCAACATCAAAACCTCATCCCAACTGTGAAGTATGGTGGTGGGGGCATCATGGTTTGGGGCTGCTTTGCTGCATCAGGGCCTGGACGGATTGCTATCATCAAGGAAAAATGAATTCCCAAGTTTATCAAGACATTTTGCAGGAGAACTTAAGGCCATCTGTCTACCAGCTGAAGCTCAACAGAAGATGGATGTTGCAACAGGACAATGACCCAAAGCATAGAAGTAAATCAACAACAGAATGGCTTAAACAGAAGAAAATACGCCTTCTGAAGTGGCCCAGTCAGAGTCCTGACCTCAACCTGATTGAGATGCTGTGGCATGTCCTCAAGAAAGCGATTCACACCAGACATCCCAAGAATATTGCTGAACTGAAACAGTTCTGTAAAGAGGAATGGTCAAGAATTACTCCTGACTAGTGATGTCCCGAACGGTTCGCCAAACGGTTTGCGAACGGTTCGCCGCGGACTCATCATTGAGTAAACTTTGACCCTGTACCTCAAAGTCAGCAGACACATTCCAGCCAACCAGCAGCAGACCCTCCCTCCCAGATCCTCCCACCCCCTGGACAGCTCACTAAGAATGCAGCTTCAAAATGGATGCTGTCCAGGAGGTGGGAGGGTCTGGGAGGGAGGGTCTGCTGCTGATTAGCTGGAATGTGTCTGCTGACTGTGAAAACAGGAGTCAAAAGTACTCAATGATGAGTCCTTAGCACCGCTCGACAACATTCAGGTTTATCACTACCCTGACCGTTATTACGCCTGATCTGCAACTACAGGAAACGTTTGGTTGAAGTTATTGCTGCCAAAGGAGGTTCAACCAGTTATTAAATCCAAGGGTTCACATACTTTTTCCACCTGCACTGTGAATGTTTACATGGTGTGTTCAATATAAACATGGCAACATTTCATTCTTTGTGTGTTATCAGTTTAAGCAGACTGTGATTGTCTATTGTTGTGACTTAGATGATGATCAGATCACATTTTATGACCACTTTGTGCAGAAATCCATATGATTCCAAAGGGTTCACATACTTTTTCTTGCAACTGTATATGGATACATATAAGCAAATACTCATGAATAGCCTTGTATTTTTTATGAATCCCATTGAACCATTGTCTAAACTCTAGCCGTCAGAGTTAGTGAGCAGGTGAGGAGAGACAACTGCTTCAAGAATTTTAGATGTGTCAAAAATATATAAACTTAGAAATGTTTTTTAATATGAGATAAATTACAAACTTTTGCTTCCTCAATATATATTTAAATTTGTCCATATTTATAAAGGTTATTCTAACCAAAAAATAGGGTTTTAAGAAAAAAGAAGCGTACTATGCTGTTCTATCCCCCTCAAACGTAAAAAAGAAGTACAGGTAAAACACACCTCTGTTTCAGCACCAAGGCCAAGTAGAAGTAAGTCATTAGGCAAACGGGATGAGGGGAGGGTATGGGCGGCATGGGGAGGCATGGGGCAGCAAGCTGCCATTGGATGTCTGTCACCAGTATGCTGTGTACTTTGGCAACACATCTCCAATATGCACAGATATAACATTAGCCAGCCTGGAACCCTTACTAATTACACCCTAATGATGCTGCCAGAGGTGAAAATACATTTATAGCACCAAAGAGCTAAATCAATGCATGGTCTCTGCTCATACAGACAACAAGCACCATGACTATTGCATATCTTTTAAGCTCACACCAGTAAGTATCACACTCTCTCCTGTGATTTCATACACACATACGCTAACTATATAATGGCACTATGCTTAACTGAAAGCATCCTTATTTTAGGCTACAACTCAATCAGAGCATGATTCACTAAGGCAGAAAATTAATTACCAACTTAGTTTTTCAAAGCTCTGCCACCTTTAAACACTGGTAGTCTAAAAAAAATCAATAAATAAATAATAAAGACTAAAAACAATAAAATGGACAAGTAAATAAAAAAAAAAATTCTGAATATAATGTTTAACCTACAAAGAAAAACAATACTTGCAGATGAAAATAAAGGAGTGGGTTAGATACTATTAACAAAGATAACACAACTTCTGGAATACAAGTCTTTAATGGGTTAAAAGAGTGCCATAGTCACCAAAAACACTATATCCGAGGCTTGAAATAGCGTGGGTGCCTGCTGCGCATGTGCATTAGGTCCCCAATTCTCCTTTATGAGGAGCATTGGATTCGACCTTCACAGAGTACAGGTGATCCTCAGTGCTGGAAAAAGGTAAGTCAAACTTTCATGTTTAACTTTTTACTGAAATTGGGGGGCGACTTATATAGATCTAGGGACAGGGACACTATAGCGTAAGGAATAGAGGATTCTATTCCAAACGGTATAGTGTTGCTCTAGCTCTAGGAAGAGAACAGCTATCCTTCCACTGAGCTCTACGGGTAAAATCAGAAATGTTAGAAACTTACATAGAAGGTTTTCTTTAACATACAGAGCTCACGGATCTGATCACAGAATGCATCTTGTCTATTTGAACTTTTCGGTTTATTAATATTTTGATATAGAAATAAACGTACAATTATAAAGCCAAATGATTGCTGATTCTGAAAGAGCTTTGGAAAAATAAGGCATTTCCATGTTCCTTTGCATATTGGTTAGCTTGGTATTGTGGTTAGTCTCAATGTAGCACACCAACAGTGCAGGTGGAATAGAAGAGTGATCAGGAGGTAAATATTTAAAGAGAGCGACCACCAAAATTGTTTTACTTACTTACTTATTAGTTTTACTTACTTATATATGTATGTGTGCATATATTTATGTATGTATGTTCGAAAGAATGCTTATATTGACTTATTAATGTATGGATGTATTTCTATGTATGTAATTATGTAAGTATCTGAGTACATGGATAGATTTTTAATCCCGTATTCTTGTATGATCTGCTAGCATAATGACTCTTTTCTATCAAGCTACTAAGATGACCAGGAAGTAAAAAACATGTTGAGTAATGAAAGGGTTAAGAGTGATGTTTTAATTTATCTTTCAGTGAATTGTTTATGAGCTTTGGAGGATGAGCGCTGCTAAAATGTTCTCACATGATATATGAGAATGTGCTATCGCAGGGCAGACAAAAGGCTGTCATTTTCATAGTAACACTGCAATTTATTATTTAAAAAAAAAAAAAAGTCATTCAAGTATAAACTTTTTTCAAAATGTGTCCCAGCTTTGTTAGGTCAGCTGCTACAATTGCGTTTGTTGATCAAAATAATTTTAAAAATCCATATGATTTCAAATCAAATCTCAAAAAGTGGTACAATTTTTCACACTGAAATGGCTAAATTTCTCCCTGGATTCATCAAACTAATTTTTTATTATTATTAATAACAACACATAGCTTTGTATCTTTACGTATCTATCTCCTTTGTGAAGACAACTATTAAATAAACAGCACAAGTTCCTGTAAAGGTGCATTAGTATAGTATTTGTTTTGTTGTAAAGAACCATTTCTGCTACTATATGTGAAATCTCTTTTATTCAATGGATGGCCTTGAGTTCTTTATTCAGCTCTGTAATCGAAATTTACTACAAAGCTATCTTTTTCAGTATGCACTCTTAACTTACAGGCAATCTGCTTTGCAAGACAAGCTTAGTGCACCTAATCCTTCATCTACCACGGACTGCTGAGCATTATGGGGGATGCAGTCCACTAATTTTGTTGGATTCTCTTAAAGAGACACTATAGGCACCTAGACCATATAATCTCATTGAAGTGGTTTGGGTGCAATGTCCCTGTCCCCTTAACCCTTTCAATGTTAATTATTGCAATTACATTACAGGACTAAGACTGCCTCTAGTAGCTGTCAATCAAATCAGATAGCCACTAGAGGTACTTCCTGCTTACTAGGCAACTTTTGGTCTCCTAACTGACACTGGACGTCCTCACGCTCTGCATGAAGACATCCAGCACCAGTAAAACCCACATAGGAAAGCATTGCAGCTGCTTGCCACGCATGCGCGTAAGCCTCCTCTATCGGGTGAAGTCAGAGGAGGCAGAGCGCTGACCCAAAGCTGAGGGAGATCTGTGCTGGAATTTGGTAAGTACAGTAAGGGTTTTTCTACTTTTACAGTCCTGGGGGATAGTGCAAGGGAGGGGGCAAAAGAGAGCTCTAGCGCTAGAAATACAACTTTGAATTCTTAGCACTATAGTACTATAGTACTGGATATAAACAAGGGTAGGGACTCTTGTTGACAAGATAGGGCATTGATCTACCTTGGCAGTGGACCATAGTGGCCTTTGGTAGGAATGTAGGATGAATGAAAGTAATATAATATGTATATGTCAATTATATATATATATTGTGGTAGTGTAATGTCTAATGTTTTGTTATTTTTAAAAAAATGCACAATAAAAAGAATTAAGAAAAAAAATAGATTGACAAAAATGGGCACTATGCCTGATATTTAAAAACTCAAGTTTCAGTGATCGCACTCCTGATGTAGAGAAGTTAGCAACACTTTAACTTAAATATGGGACACTTAGTGAATTCAACATCTCAAAGGACTTGAAAAGACTTCACTGACAATAAATGGGTACCCTTAAAGGGACACTGTAGTCACTATACCATTTAATCACTTTGAATTGGTTATAGTGCCTCGAGATTTGTAATATGTGACCGTTTTTCCCCCATGATTTATTCCCTAGCTTATGTAATTTTTGCTTTTCATTTTTTTGTTTTTCATTACTCTTAATTCATAATTCACTAAAACTTTCTCAATTTTTAATTATATTAAGTTTCATTGGATACTTGCTCACCATCAAAAGCTCCACTTCGGAGGTATTGCAAGGCGCAATGTGAATTTTGTCAATCATTATCAATTCTCTTCTTCTTCAAGATATACCTTGTTGTAATGTACAAGGCAATATATGCATTATCTGTCAGCTATGCATGTTTTTTATCTGTACTTCTATCCTAATACTCAGTAAAAAAAATAGCAAGAATTTGTTGTCAATCGTTACCGATGCTGGATTTTACCGATGCTGGATTTTAATGTAGCTTTATGTTTACAATATAAACAAATATCATCAAATATAATATCAGATGTTTATTATTTCTGTGCTTATTTCTAAACAGCACCTTATAAAATGAGAAATGCTAATTTTTTTTAATAAAAATAAAATCAAACTAGTCTGTACTTAATACAAATCCAACAGTCAGATGAAACGTTTAGCATATGCACTGCAGGTTTCCAAATGCATAATTACATCATAATGCGCTTGGATTTGTGGGATCTGTACTGTCATCATCCACATGAAAGTCAAATGTATGTAAATTTAGATTTCTGGATACAATGCATCTCTTTTATAAATGACTTGTGTTGCCTTTCATGCGTAGCTTACTACAACCTAAGAATAAACAGCAATCATTGCAAGGATTGTAAAAGACATAAGAAAACAATATATTGTAATGCAAAGTGCTTTCCATTCACTAGAAATAGCTGATGGAAAATCTATTGATTATTCGCAAAGAAGGAATTTGCTGTCCTAAAAACACGATTGATAAAATGTTTTAAAGTGTGCCGAACAAAAACATCAATTACATTATAGTACAATATACATTGAGGTGGATTATAAACTAAAATATGACTATTTGAAGGACTAATTTCGATAGTGATAAAGAAATTAAATATATATATACACAAAATAATGTTCAAAAAATAAGAGCATGTGTAAGACCTTTATAAAGTAGATCACTGATCAATGATGTTGCCACTGACTGTCCCCAAAACTGCCACCAGATTCTCAATACATCTCCTACAACCTCCGCAGTATTATTGACAAAAGGTGCCCAGCCTCTGCATTCACAGTATATTTTTGCACATGCACACAAATACATCACAAGCCACTATAATTAATCCCAAGAGATGACTTGATATCCATGTGATTTTCCAATTAGGAAATTTGTCAGCAACTATGAAACTGTTATACTTAAGGCAAGTTCATTTTTTGACACAACACATTTTTTTTTTTAAAGAATGTGTTTTAAAAGAGACTTTATGAGGGCGGAGCCAAGCGGGCGAGCTGAATGGCCGCACATTGTCTGAGCTCTGACCGCGGAACCCAAACAACTACCGCACAAGACCCTAAAATTGGGCTACCCACGACAGGGGAACCCCCCACGAGACTGTGGACACACCATGGGTCGCAAATCAAAGAAGATGAGGCCAGAAAAGACACGGATAGGCTTCGATATCGGAGACATGCTGCGGCAGGCCAGTGGAGGGACGAGACCAAAGATGGCCGACCATCCTGCAACGTACTCTGACCTCTCAGACGACATGTCCCCTGACGAGGACAGCGAGATCCCACTTGCAAATCCAAAAGTTGCCCAACAGCACACCGACCGAGACAACGCACCAGTGACGGCGGCGGTGCTGAAAGCACTCCTGGCAGATCTCCAGAGGAACATCCAGACGGATGTTGCACTAATCCGCACGGATTTACAAGGCCTTACGGGCAGACTGGCGGTGGTGGAAGCCGCGTCCGATACCCAGGCCCAACAGATTGCCACACTTCAAGAGGCGGTTCGGGGGCTCCAGCGCCACAGCGAACAAGCTGAACGCCGCTTCTCCGCAATGGAGGATTGGAGGCGGAAGAATAATATAAAGATTAGGGGCATCTCGGATGAAGTGCCGACAGCGGAATTACCGCACCTCCTGAGGCGCCTACTAAGCACTATACTTACCCCAAGACAGGGCAAGCTGGTGGGAATAGAGGGGTTCTTTCGTGTACCCAAATCCCCAAGAGCACCGGACGACGTACCGAGGGACATGGTCATCCAACTAATGAGCGGAAAAGATAAAGCAGCGGTGATGGCGGCGGTCAGAGACCACGCGCCATATAAATTTGAGGACATGTCTCTCACCTTCTTCCCGGACCTATCAGGGAGTACGCTAGCTTGGAGAAGATCGCTCCGACCCTTCACATCACTCCTCCGACAGAAGCAGATTCCTTACCAATGGCGGCAATCCCGCACCTTACTGATCCAGCACGGGGGAAACAAGCTCCAGATCAGAGATCTAGAAGAGGCAAAGGCCACACTACCCACCCTCAACCTACCTCTAGACGCCCTGTCATCTACCGGAGCGGAGGGGGCAGGCCGCACGCCACACCAATGGAACCCGGACACAGTGATCCCGTTCTCCCCCCGACGGCAGAACAAGGGAGGAACGGCAGCGGCCATCACCTGAGGACATTGAATAGATGGACAGCCAGCTAATACCACGTCCTTAGGCTCGGCCTAGGGCACCAGTTATATATTTATATCGTTTTACACTGTTTAAACTGCTAATTTTTCTGTTGATTTTTCCGCTCCCTGCTATACATATCTTGGCCACATGTTCCAACCTAACCCTACAAGGCCACCTGAAGCCCGACAGCTCCCCTTGAGCCACTTACACTACCCCCCACACACACCTCCTAAGACCGTAGTACCTATAATACAGCTATGACAAGTACCGGAGGCAGCCAGCAACGAACCTCTAACACACTCCGGCACACACACTAGCTGGGACGCACTTAAGAACACAGAGCACCACCACTGTAACCCAGTTAGATTTAGGCCGCAACACACCAGAGATGCATAAGAGTGCCTGGAGCTGGAGGGCCAACCACATACCTACCAACTCACATAGTCTGTGTCACACTATACCCCACCTGAACGACAACTCTTAAAAATTAAAAAATGTGACATGTAAATGCTTGCCATGATATTGATGTTCCTTGACTGCATTACTATAGTTTGGTATAGCTATCGTGGCGTACCGAACTTGTATGTTAACATGTGCACAACATAAAAAAAAAAAAAAAAAAATTAAAAAGAGACTTTATTAAGATTCTGAACTGACATGTTAGGTGTTCCTTAATAGCCAATCAGCATCAGCAGTGCTCTCAGTGTTAGTTCACAATGGCAAAACCAAGCTATTTTTCAACCAAACTCAGTTTGGAGAAACTGGACAAGCTGAAGACAGAAAATATATTGGATGAGCAAAACCAGCTGTCTGCCTTTAATGAACTAATATCTATCTATCTATCTATCTATCTATCTATCTATCTATCTATCTATCTATCTATCTATCTATATATCTATCTATCTACCTATCTACCTATCTATCTATCTATATATATATATACACACACATATCATTTGAAGTGTTTGCTTAGAATCTAAAACAAAGTCTACACAAAATCATGCGTTAGGACAACTGGGAAACACTGCTGGGGAAATGCAACAACAAAAGAAATTGAAGTATGAGAAGGCACATAGCACGGTGCTACTGCTACAGTCACTTAGCCAGTGATACAAAGTACAATGAAGCAATGACTCCAAATGTAAATATTTTGGTTGACTCCATTTTTGGAATGCTGAATTAACATTTTTCTGGATTTCCTTCTCTTTCTTTAGAAATATAATATTTAATTATCACATATAAATACCTTCTGAGGATTTCCTCAAAAAACAATGACTATTGTTAACTACACATTATGTTTTTTGGGTATCTTTTAATTGTTCATTCAATGGCATATTTCTTTTTTTTTTAATCAAAGAATCAGGCAATGACACAGATTTAATGTGATTTTTATCAGTGACCTGTGCAGTATTGTATTTAGTGATAACTTCAAATCATAGGACAAAATACAGTGCCTCATTATACAATAAAATATACAATTATTATACTACAATAAAATATACAAATAATATGCAATTAAAAAATCTGTTTTTATGTTAGTGTTTTATCTGCGACATGTTAGTGGGAAATTAAAACAATTCTAACCTTGCATAAGATTTATTCATGTCAGCCCTTGACAAGGTATTCACAGGGAGACTGGGGTAAAAATTCTGAGCCTCTGGACCAATTCCTAGTATTTAGTATTATATTGTTTATTTCTAAATTCGTGACAATAGCAGTGAATGTTTGTTTGTACTGTCGTGCATGAAATGCAGTACAATTCCACTTACTTTTTACATTGCAATGCTAGAATTGCTTATAAAGGTTAATGGCTAGATTCCACAAAATATTAAAAAAATATAAAATTGTAATGGTACTTATTTGTGGTGCTTTAAGTTAGGCATATTTTAATTATTCTAGATGCGCACGTACATGCTTTTTTTTTTTTGAAGAAATAATTAATGTTTTTGGTCCACTTTTTACATTTTAAGTATGAGAATGACACAGTGACAATGAAAACCAGTATAAATTCCTGAGAAAGAATACCACAAAGGCATACCAGCCGAATTGCCATGAAACCAGGCAAACCCAAGTCTGGAAGCAAAGATAAATAGCGTTTTATGCCATAAACTTTATGGAGTGGTAAATATCTTTGGGAAAAGCAGCAAGGCTAAAGTTAGTAAAATAGTCAAATGGATTTAATAAACAACACATACAAGGATATAATAATAATATCAAAGCAGTAATGGCAGAGCAAGGTCTGGCCTCAATTTAGTATTTTTTTTTTTTTAGCTTTTCAAATTATTATTTATTTTTGATGTTTTGAACAATATTTAATTCTTTTTATATTTTTTGATATATTTTATATGCAAATGTAAAAAAAATATTTTAATATTTTGAAAAAAATCATCTGAAACGCGTATTCAAAAATATTACATTGAGGCCTCTGTTAGATGAGATTAGTATATATATGATTACTGAGTAAAATGTGCCTATGATATCAGCAAGAGAGCTGCTACTGAGTAACATTAGCACTTGTAATAAAATCCTGTCTGATGGCACTTACCTATGTAAATTAGACCAACTATTACCTATATGACCTGGCATTTATTTGTGTTTGTTTTTTCCTAACATTTGCTGATGTCATGGTAATCTGGGAAGCCAGCCACTGAGTGCAGTTACCACTTCAAGCACATAAAACTTGCCAGTATAAGTGCTGGGTGAGTACAACATTGCTACACTTTGCACCTATAACACAAATATAACCTAATACCAAATAAAACATAAATATAACCTAATACAAAATGTAGAACATTTGAAAACAAACAACTGTGTACAAAAGGAGAACTTCTGAAAAAATTTAAACCGTTCTAGAATAGAAAAAGCCATCAAATTCCCAGCATTTTAGCTGGTGGTATCAGTAATGAACAGCTCTTTACTTTGTGCATTTATACGCCCCCCACAGACTTGAAAAGTACTCTGGCTGTGTAAGCCCTGACTGCATGAGGTAGCCCAAAAAGTAGGCAGTGACTATTAGACTTGTGCACAGTGCAAAAAAATTGGTTTGTCCAAATCAACTCACCACCCCCCATAAAATTGCTGCTGACAATTTAGAATTTGTCCACGTAGCATTTTAGTTTTGGACGAATTTAACCAAGAGGGGTGCAAAAATTGGCCAATCACTGTACAGCAAAATATAAATATTATGTTTACTGCCATGTCATTCACATCTCAAGTGAGAAGAAGTTACCAAATGAGGGGAAAAAAAGGAAGAATATCTGTATTTATAAATGATATATTTATTACATATACACTATATAAATATAGATTTTTAATACTCCTCTTTTTTACCCTCTATTGGACACATATCACTTGATTTGTGAACAAAATCAACATTAAGTGGCTGTCTCCTATCAATCATCTATTTTCCTATCTCTTATATTTTTTTTTTTGCACGATCACAGAATTCCAGATCATGAATCAAACAATGATTTAATGCATTGTCTGTTTCATTTGTTTCATAAATCGTCCATAGAGCATTTCGAAGTTTGGGATTTCAAATGACCAACTGACTGCCCAAAATTCAGAAAAATTTGAAATAGTTTGCACAAGTCTAGTAACTATTCATCCAGCAAATTCACAGAATAAACTCTGGATTGAAAGATCTACCAGGTACGTTAATATTTTGTAGAGTGCAATATCTGTAGTTATTACAAAACTCACAGAAGCATTGTATCTACTAGAGGTGGACTTAGGCAGTTCTCAGAAAAGGCAGTGTTTACACTTCTGACCCTGCAGGCACAGGTTTTATACCCCAGAACCACAATATTAAGCTGTAATAATTCTGGTAACTATAGTTTATTCTCCATGGGCACTCAACTTGGCACACATATGCTGGAAAGGTGGTGATATAGAGGTGAATTGCTAGTTGAGGAAGCAAGATGGGTCAACATAAGGTTTCATGAGACTCAATGTTGGGAAACTCAAAGACTGAAATACAATTTTATAGACATGCAGATATCACAGAAATATTAAAGGAATATATATGTGTGTGTGCATGTATATTATGGGAAAATAATGCTACCACAGGTTTGTAGACACATCTAGAATGATAGGAATGGTTTATATAAGATTCCAGAACCCAGAGAACCATGAGATGGCATTATTTTCTTTTAATACACCTTTGCCATTATATGTAAGATAGTGCAGATGTTCATGGTTAATATCGAAGTTAATGTTTGATTTAAATTTAAAAGCAAATATATCAACTCATGAAAAAAATAAAAGTTATAGGTGATATAGGACACACTTGAAAATTAGAGAAATCTCAATGTATCCTTCCTGGTAAAATATTTGATAAATAAATACATTTTCAATGTTTAATTCAATGGCAAAAAAATCCTGAGAAGTGAAAGATCTCATCTAAACACTTTAACAACTAATTTGAATGTATGGGTTAACGTTAAGAACGGGATGCTAATTCACTAAAGTGAATCTATCATGACCGGTTGACTTTAACATAAATTATGTATTGAATATAAATGATGTATTCAATTGAAAATATTAAGATGCCATGTCTTCTTTTTGTTGTGGGTGTTACAATGTTGTAAAACCCATGTCCATACTCCCTGCACTCTGCCTGCTCTCAATTTGCCCAGCTTAGCTTGATTGCCAGCATGCTGCGATCTAAATGGAGTGATGATAGTCACATTGTTCATTTATTCCCTAGCCAGTGCTTGCAGCATCAGTTAGGAAGTAACCATATCAACCACAGGGCATGCACTAGGGTAGCTGTGAGTGGAGAGTAGGAGGACTACCTGTAGGAGGTCTCTCCTGCTCTCCCTGTCAATCAGTTCTTCAGCATAGTGGAATGCTGTGCTGAAGAATTGATGGACAGATGGGGGAAAGACTTATTTTTAATTTTCAATAAATGTTTATTGATATAAAAATCAAGTGCATAATTGTATAAGAAGAAACAAAGATCCCTCAAATAATGTACACACACATGGACAATGTGCACCAACATCGAGCTGAAAAATCTATTTTTAAATAGATTTTTCTGCCAATCTATACATTTGCCAGCAACTCTGCCAGCAAAATGTATGGATCAAATATATAAAATATATAAAAACAGTATGCATAGTTTATGTTTACCATGACAGAGTGTACCATAAAAGATGGTAAGGGATGGTGAACATAAGGAGTTCCTGTCCTTTTTTTTTAATAATTTGCCCCCTGAGCCTTACCAGCATCCTGCACAAAGCTTATAATACTATTCAGAGTCATTACTCATACGTGATACCACAATTCAGTATATACCAATGACATTTTAACAGTGTCTTTATGCTAGCAGAAAATGACTATTCAATAATCTGTGTTTGATCAAATGTGTTCTTCCGACACAAAATTCTATTTTCTCTAATTACCTCAGAAATGGGTTAAAGCAACCCGGTTTTACAGCAAATGAGCCCAACGGAAGATTAACAATTTTTTTTTGTTGTTGCAACTATTATGAAAAAGGAACGCATATATCTGAAAGCCATATGGTACATTTTGCAGAGCAGAATCGTGGTTGCCATAGCAACTGAGAAAAGAGGTGAATCGTGCTTTGCAATGGTGTAATGTACAACATCTGGTGGGAAATTACCGACTGGCACCAGGAATTCTTGTAAGAATCTATCTTGAAAATCACTAATTGCATTAACCCTATCACTGTAAGGTTGTAAGATTGGATTCCGTAAAATAACCCACAGAATGCAATGCTTTCATTTTCTTTACAGGCTTCAGATAATGTACTAAGCATCAGTGGTATGCTGGGATATCTGGTACTATTGGTCCTTTAAATTGCAGTGCTGCTAAAAGCTATATATATCAGATGTTTCTGCAGTAATTGCATTTGTTAGTTCCTCTTCTGTTTTGTGTTTTTTCCATGTAATTCCAGGCTGCTGCTGATTTGTTAAACGGTTCTCCAATCACAGTATATTACTTATTATATTTTGTCATGTGATAATCAGCTCTCTTTTAAGTTTAAAGTAAAGATTTAGTAATTGATATAACAATCCAGTCCAATTCAGGCACAACCAAGCATATAATAATTAGAAGGGGGAACAGAAACATAATTTCTGTTTCTCCGGCTCTCTCTATGCTGTCTCTCTGCTGGCACATTCAAAGTCATTTTTAAAATACAGAAAAGGGCAATTTTTTTAAAATGATTGACAGAGAGCCAAGATGAAAGTGCCGAGTTCCAGGATAGATGTAAATTCAGAAGTGTGAATCCCTACATTTAATTTAATCTTTAAATCTCAAAAAAAGGTAATTAAAATAAAATATTATATTAAATTTATAAGATAATACAATAAAGATATATATTATATTTAAAAACAAAAACTAAACAGAAGTACAGATCACCCTTAATTCCAGATTGAGCATACAAAGCCAAATCTTAGCATTATGTATTTTATTTGGGAAGTCAAAAATTCTCTAATAGGCTCTAATTTTCAATATTCTATTAATTATTCCACTTTGTAAGTGAAGTATTTACCTAAAATATTCACTTTTCAGGGCAGTGTAAGACACTCTGGACAAGTCCTCTTTTATACACTATGCCAAAACAGTCATTATAACAGCCATGTACCTGGCTTTTTATTTGTTCCTCCAACCCCATGAGTTCACAGTCTATAACACGTCTAACAAAGGACTCTCTACCCTTGAGCTAGTAAAAGATGATTTCTACAACCTTTCATTACTGCACACAATGACCAGTCAAACTGGACCTTGCAAAAAAATTTCCTATTTCCCTACCCACAATAAGTGGTGTCCTGTAAAAATCCTGGAAGAATTAAAATTATACCTTGCTCAGACTCCCCATCACTACCAGTACATGTATTTTCTACATGAGATCCTTGGCTATCAAATTAGGACTTAATCCTATAGCATATTCAGGACATTTATCTAGGATAGTGGTGACTTTGGTAGACTCGAATAACAGTATTTTGGCATTGTTTATAATTAATATGTTATCATAAGTAAAAAGTGTTGCATTATGCTATTGTGTTCGATTCTCTTGTTTGCCATCTTTCGTTACAGGCCAATCCGTCGGTTCCAGCACAACTCAACCTACTTTTTATATAGGGTTATTGGGCCAGTCATGGCTTTATTTCCCTGACCACAAATGATTAGGCCAAAAGCCTATAATTGTGGGAGGGGTTATGTTTTGTGGAAGGGGTTATGCCGCCCTAGTTGTGGGAGGGGTTATGACACCCCAGTGCCATCTTCTTCACAGAGGGCACTTACGGACGTAATACCTACCTGCATTTTTTATTTTTAAATTTTACAGTAGTAGGGCTCTCTTTTCTTTACGGGCTTATTTCAACTATTGGTTCCAAGACACCTCAACCAGCTTTTCATTTAGGGTTAATGGGACAGTCACAACTTTATTTTCCAAACCACAAGTGATATTTATACTTATTATTTTTTGTATTTATTGTTTGCTTGCTATATTGAAATTAGTCTGCAAAGTGAAATTACAAAAAAAGGATGGTGACATCTGTATTAAAATCTTTTTCTTCGTTTTGCATGTAAAATGTTCTTTAAATTCTTCTAGCGTAACAAATTTAAAGTATTTTAAGCTCTACATACACACAGCAGAATTCCATCCAAGTGACACAGTCCCATTAATGACTATAGCAAAACCGTAAATTTTCTCAAAGGATTAAGTCTAAACCTCAGTCTCTTTTTGTTGTACCATCTCTGCTTTAATGCCTAGGGGGAGGGGAAGACAGTAATTGCTTGTTGTGCTTCTCTGATATCTTCCAGCAGCTTGTGGTCATGTGAGCCATCTATAATAAGACACTGCCAGGTCATTTGACTGGTTTTGTTTTTTGTTTTTTTTGCAATTTAGCTTTATACTTGCGGAGAGGTTATAAATGTGGCTGAAAAACATGTCAATGTATAAAAAGTGGGCGGTATTATACGAACACAATTATGTCACTGCATCAAAAGTAGAGTGGTGTTATTATAATCACGTTTGTTATGATGGGCATCATTACAACTCAGGGCAAAAAGTAATGTGCCATGCTGCAGTGATGTGGTGTACAGTAATGTACCCCATGCAGCTGGTTTAGGGTACTTAGAGTTAAAGAGTGCAAGGTTAAGGATGGCTTAGGGCTTGGAAAACTTGCCTTCCAGATGCTATGGCTGCAACTTCCTTTACCCTACATATATCTTTAACTAGTGGCAATTTAATGAAAAGTTCCCTAACTTGCCTTTTAACCTAACTACTTCCGTAAACCCACAAATATCATTAAAAATGGTGATGATGTTAATGGTACTTCCATGCCATTGTATTATTATGAGTACAACAACATTAACTTTTCACTGTTATGACAATTTGCTTTAAACACTTTCTGTTTTATGTGTTACAGCTTTGTTTTTTGTACTTTAAAGTTTATTGACAAAATACAAAGAATGTACAAAAAAACGAAAACTAAAAAAAAACTGTGAAGATAAATATTCCAAGAAGATCCATCTCAAGCTTTGAAGTTTCATCAAAGTTCTCAGATTTTGAGTGCAATTGAGTCATTTTAAAAAATGCATTAAAAGTGTTGAAAAGTGTACTATAGTTTGTAAAATAAAGCATTCACTATAGAACAAATGAGTGTACTAGTTTATGCAGTTGTTGTTTATAGTTATTGCTTCAATTGTATAATTCTGCCCTACTCCTCTCTTTAAAAAAATTAGGACTGCCCTTAGCCAACACATAAGTTATTACTTGATCTAAACTAAGATGACTAACACATTAACAAGAATATTGCCAAAAGTCTTGAGGAAGAATTAAATCAATAAATTTCCTCTGGTTTGATTCATGATAAATTCTGTCACTACTGAGTATGAGTAATTGCATCTTGTATGAAATATGGTGATATAATGTTGTGTTAGGTTACAATGAAACTTTTCGGTAACTGAGACAAATGTTAATGTGCATTGTCAGAGGCTAGCCCTGAGCTCCACTTTAACCTCGATCAAGTGTGGCAGCGCAGTGATATCCTGTGAGTGTGGCCACCGTAAACACCAGTGTCTGCTATTCAAAAGTAGGAACAATACAGGGAAAGCTATTGTACCTGGTCTCGTAGTCTCTCAATGTACGAACCTGAGCATAGCCAAAGCTATTTTACTTTGTCAACTATCCTCCCAATTTTAGAAAACTGAAACTGGGTCCCAAAGAGAGGTTCATGGTCTCCTAGCCTCTCACTGTACACACATTTTACACCTGGTCCTAGGCAGAGTCATTGTATTTGGTATTCTGACCTCTGAACTTATAAACTTTTTAAAGCTAGCTATAGGTGGAGCTATTATTTGGTCTCCTGGATGCTCAATTTACAATAATTTCAAACCAGGCTGTAGGCGGATCTATTGTACTTGGCCTCCTAGCCCGTCATATTATCAAAAATAAAATATCAATACAATTGGGCTTCAGACAGAAATACTGTATTTGGTCTCCAAAGCTCTCAATGTCCAGAAATATCAAACTAAGCCTTTGGCAGAGCTATCATACTTTGTCTCCTTCACCTTTAATTTACAAAATTTTCAAACTGGACTCCAGAAAGAGCTTTACTCTTATCTTAAACAATACCAACATTTATTTTCAAATATTTAAAATCTGGAATTCAAGTTATTTTTAATCTGGCAGACCATTACATGACATGTTATGTACATTACATGAACCCAACTGCAGCTGGAAGCCAGATCACTGTTAAGGACCCAGATTAGCGAACATCAGTGCTACTCAGATGTCATGGATGCAACAAACCTTCTGATATAAATTGCCTTTGTAGCAATAAACTGGATTAAACATACTCTTACCACTGAGTTCTTTCCAGACCCTTGTCTTACTGTCTCTAAGGAGTCTTGTCTCCCTGAAAGGAAGCCATACAATTAATATCACCTAAGACTAAAAAAAAAAACTGACCTTGTAAAATGAAAAGAGACATCTGTGTTATATATGCACAATTAAGTTAGATTTGCACTGGTTCTCTCAAATCAAGTTCATCTGCGGTCTACTCTCATAGAATCACAATAAGGTCTAAGGGAGGGGTAACCAGACAGCTGGCATTGGACAAAGACCTCTAATGTTTTCAATGTGCTGTAGGTACAGTAGCTATAGTACAGCAGCAGTTATTTGAGGAAAAGATAATTGCCAACTGAGTAAAAAATATCAACAAATCCCTACAGCAACAGCATTTCAACAGTATTTGTTTGGGTACTGTGTGTATCCTGATACAGTGTATGTCTTAAAAATACAGATATCCATCATCTACACTTTGAAAAGCAGATTGAAAATCTCACTCTAGCTCAGTTCTGGGAATAATCCTGATACTGCACTCCTAGAATGCTGTGTGCCAGCATGAGAGCAAACGCTGTGGGGCATATTTACTAAACTGTGAATTGTGCATAACTGACAAGGAAACTGCAAATTCTAGAACAAAATTGGTAAGTTGGAAAAATAGCTGAGAGAGATGTTTTTCTAGTTTACTTATATTGGCTTGAAATGCAAAATTCTCTTGTTAAACTTACAGAACGTGTAGATTCTAGACCTTGTTGTCCTTATTTCTGTTAGAAACAATGTGCACCTTACTCTTAGGCTTTAGTGCAGGGCTGTCTAACCTGCGGCCCCCCAGATGTTGCTGAACTACAACTCCCATGATTCTTTCAATTAAAAAGATAGCCAAGGAATCATGGGAGTTGTAGTTCAGCAACATCTGGGGGGCTGCAGGTTGGACAGCCCTGCTTTAGTGCTAAAGAAGGGTTTAACCTCTTAAGGACACGTGACATGTGTGACATGTCATGATTCCCTTTTATTCCAGAAGTTTGGTCCTTAAGGGGTTAAATCTTATGATAAATAATATTATATGCAGTTTGGAAAAAATAAGTTGCTGAGGTTAGATGAAAATCAGTGATTTAGTCATATACAATGGTCATTGCACATATTCCTCTCCACTCTGCTATGTTTTCAGGACACATAGAATTGGAGTTACACACTGGGGAGGCGGGAGGCTTATGGGAAGGTGAGTCAACTGGAGGTGAGGCTCCTAGGGGTTTGAAACCTATTGATCCCACTTTGTTCAGAGCAACTGCATGCTGTCTGGCCTGTGAACAGCATGTGGATACAATGTAAAAAGCCAGTCAGGCAGAAGTGCCTATGGAGTTTTTCAAGACAAAAAGGGGGTATTATATCAATTGTTTGGCCACATGGTTAACTAAGCCACTGCCTTTGTCAGTAGGGTTGTGAATAAATTGAAAGTAGCAGCATTATAGTTCCTTTATCAAGGTATTGAGTAGTTTCATTCATAGATTTGCTATGAACTGTGCAAGACAGGGGTTTATAGGATAAGAAAGAAATATCTATAGAAGAGTTTTCGGGGGATGCACAGCATCATGACGTAAGGTCATCACGCTGACAGGCAGGAGGAGGTGAGGCAGGGTAAGGAAGATGCCGAGCTGAGAATGCTGTGTGGGGAAAAGGAACACTGAGTGAGACAGCTTGAGAGACACGAAACAGAAACCCAGTTGTGGGTGGTGAAAAGAGGACAGGAGCCCAGGCTCAGGCAGCGGGAGTGCATGAGACTGGAGGTTGGCGACAGCTGGTTCTCCAGTTCCGTGATTTTGTGCTAGATCAAAGGGAGGAGTGACCCTTGTGTTCCCCCTGAGTTGGGGAGAGACCGACTGGGAGACACTGGGCAGAGGCTTGACTGCAAGCAGAGACCGGAGAATTGGAGCTCAGGCTTGAATGGTGGATGCACATGGGATTGCAGATAGGCAACGGTTGGCTATCTGGCAATGTGGTATTGTGCCACACTGGAGTGAGCAGTGAACCCCATGCTTTCCCTTGATGATTGCAAAGGGGGACCTGCTCATTATATGTGCTGAGAATTAAGGGGGATCTCTCTTATCTCTCAATTGGGTTTGAGACCAGAAAGCAAAATAACTGTGAGTAATAAAAAAATTATAGATTAAAAAAAGGAAAAAAGAAAGGTTATATAAAGTGGGGATATGTTCCCTTACTGTTACTATTTTGCTACTTTTGGTATTTTTTTTCCCTTTTTTATGTTTGTTTTATTTTTCTTCTCTCCTCTGCTCTCTTTAATCAACAGCTCAGTTGAAAGGATCATGTTTAAAGGAATCATACTACACTGAAAAAAAACGTCAAAAATAACATTATTAAATTTGAGTTGGAGATAACGAAGCTAAAAAGAAAAATCAAAGGGAAAAGAGAGAAGAAACGGAGGAGAAACCCAATAATGGCCACAAAAAAAACATCAACTGAAAGGAAAAAGGAAACGAAAAATGTTAAAGCTGAAAAATCGAAAAAAGGTTATCAGTCTTTTTTCCTCCAATTAATACCAAAAATTCACCAGAAAATTATACATCTGATATATCTGTAATGTTGACCAGAGAAGATCAAGAGGATGAAACTCCAGAAAATTTTAAAGAATTCATAAAGCAAAATAGGGAAAATTTATTTCAAACATTAATATAAAACAAACAACTCCAAAGAAATCAAACAGGAAATTAGCAAAGTAGTAGACAGATTAACCACACTGGAAGAAAAAATCAATTCCTTTGAGCAAGATCATAAAAAAGCTGCAGAAAACATATTACAGTTAGAGTTGAGATATGGATCTGAAAATAAATGATTTAGAAAACAGATCAAGACGATCGAATATAAGGATGAGAAATATTCCAGAGGAAATTGAACTCAACAATTTAGAGGCCTTTGTTATAAATTTCTTAAAAGATCTCTCACTTGATACAGATGTTTAAATCAAAAATTTAGAGAATATACCGTTTACAAAAACTAATAGATATAGATGAATCAAAACCAAGAGATGTAATGGTGACATTTTTGGTCCATTCCTTTAACCCCTTAAGGACCAAACGTCTGGAATAAAATGGAATCATGACATGTCACACATGTCATGTGTCCTTAAGCGGTTAAGGAGAAATTATTAAAAGTGTATAGAGAGAACCCAACAAAAACTCAGAATTTAAGAACATTATAATATTGCAAGACCTCTCCTATCAAACAAGAAGATGACGTAACACTTTTACTGCAAATATCCACATATTGAAACAGAACAACGTCAAATTTAGATGGGTCTTCCCAGACTCCTTAAGAGTTTTTTTTGGAATGGAAAAACAACATTTTGGGGTTCTGTTGAAAGTCTTGACAGATGGACAAAAGCTAAGAAATTGATCTAGTGCCTCAGTAAGACTTGGAAATAAGATTTTTTTTTTTGCCTCTGCACACTATTTAGAAGTGCTTAGATGATTTGGGTCTCTCTCCCCTCTTCCTCCTGGTGCAATGTGCTGGGATGGTGAAGGGAGATGGGGGAAGTACACACCAAAGTTTTTGTGGATATAAAAGTGATACTGCAATAAATAATGAATAAGTTATGATTGGGAAAACACATAAACAATTTAAGTGGTTGTAAACATGAAATAGATATTATTAAACACTAGAATAAATAATTACACTTTTTTTGGTGGAATATATAAATTTTGAAATTATAAAATTGACACAGGAAAGGGAAGGGAGAAAAAGGGAAAAAAATAAAAATAATAAGTAATGAAAACTATAAGAGTGGCAATGCACTTAAATAATTAATTTGCAAAACATGGTGTTATGAAACTATATTGTAATAGTTTGTTGTCACTAAATGGGGAACATGGTGTGCCCTCTCTCTCTTTCCCCTTTCCATGAGAGTGGGGAGATGGTGGGAGGACACACCAAATTTTTAAGAATACATTAATTTCTGAGGATATAAAAATGTCACTGTAATAAATTATCAATGATGTATGATTGATAAAGCACATAAACACTTTAGATGGTTGTAAAAGTGGAATAGAAGATTTTAAACACTAGAATAAATAATCTATTATTTTCTTTACAAATACAAATTTTGAAATTATAAAAGTGACACAGGGAAGAGAGGAAGAGAAAAGGGAAAGGGGAGAGAGGGAAAAAAATATAATGAACAACATACGAGTGGCAATGCATTTAAATGAATAAGTAAGGTAAAATTGTTATTGTACTATACTGTACTGATATTTGCTATTGCTAAATGAGGAATGTTTCCCTATTTTTGGAATGTCCCCTCTCTCTCTTCTTCCTCTCCCTCCCACTTTGAGTAAGCACATCTGGGACAGTGGGGCAGGATGGATGGAGGGGGCATCCAAGCATTTAGTTACTTAATTATTTTATTATTATTTTTCCTCTTCTATGCTTAAAGTAAAACTGGGTAATAGGAATATAATTAAAAGCTTAGAATGAGACTAGACAGACAAAATTGGTAGCGACAAACATGTTAAATATGTCTCAAATGTTTTGTAGAAAGAATGCTCCCCCTACCTCCCTCTGAACATCACTATAAATGATGGTATAACAAAATTGGGTTATTTAAATTTTGTATGGATGGAACCAGCAAAGGGTGCTGAGTTTCTTTTTCCTTATGGATTGGGGTTTTTCCACTTTAATCTTTATGGAGAGGTGGATATACATGTTGGTTTTGTTGTATTATGTCTTTGTATTGTCGGAAGAAGGGTCACGGTGGATCGGCAGGGTTCCTTATTAAAGAATGGTTAGATTAGCATTGATCAATATACAGGGATTAAACTCCCCACAAAAGAGATCCATAGTTCAAAACCTTTTTATAAAAGAGCATATTGACATTGCTTTTTTGCAAGAAACCCACTGGAAACTGACGCAAAAAATATCTTTAGAAGGTACACATTTTCCTTTATTATTTAGTGCTTCAAATCTAGATAAAAAACAAAATGGGGTTGTAATACTATTCTCACAATATTTAAAAGTTGAGATTATTTATCAATATTCAGATCCCCTGGGACAATATCTAATACTAATATGTAGGATTAATGAGGTGAAAATACGTTAACTAATATATACCTTCCAAACTCGGCACCAGTATGCTTCTTAAAGAAGATTTTGGAAAAAGAGATTAAGATTGGTATTTGGATCATAGGGGAAGATTTTAATTGTGTAATGGACGCTTATGAAGATAAAAAAATTCTATCAAATAAAAAACTAGATCCAAGAGCAATTAAACAAGCAAAAAATTTAAACAGAACGATTTGTAAATATGATCTTTTTTACCTATGGAGAATAACTCATCCAACAGATATTGAATATACCCACCTTTCTCGTGTTCACCTTTCCTACTCTAGGATAGATATATTCCTAGGGGATAATTCTGTATTAAAAAACAATTAGTAAAACCTGGATTAAGGATAATACATGGTTGGATAATAATATAGTATATTTGGAATTAAATAATGACTATGGGAAAGGCAAAGAAAAAATCAGAAAAAGCAAAGAAATAGTGGTTAAATGGATTAAAAATTTATTTGAAACTAATGAACCAAAGGATACATCATGGACCAATAATTGCCACACATTTAAATCAGCTATAAGGGGTTATTTTTTTAAATTGAAAGCGAAAATTATTTTTTAAAAGTGGTTAATCGCTATCTGAACTGTACATTACATTTTGTGGTATTTCTAAAGAAAATAAAATGAATCCCTCTTATGATAAATTATCTCATCTAATTAAAATACAAGAAAAAAATACATCTAAAACTTAGAGAAAAAAATGGGATTAATTTGTCTAGATTAAAAATGAGCTATTATAACAATAATAATAAGGCGAACAGACTCCTTTCAAATAGGTTAAAAAATCAAAAGACTAATAATCGAATTTCAAAAATTATAGAAAATAATAGACCAATATATAATTCAACTTTAATAGCACAAGCTTTTAACTCCTTTTATAGCCCATTATATAATTTAAAAAATGGAGACGAAGAATTAATAGAAAAGTATCTCCAAGCTAGCACACTTCCAAAACTGTCCAAAAGTCAAATTTTTTTTTAAATAAGAGCATTACAGAAGAGGAAGTAGCTAGAGCAATGCATAGATTGGAAAGACAAAAAACTCCAGATGACATGATACCAATATTGAAGCAGGGCAAGTGTCACTCTTAAATATTGACCTGAAGTTATATGCATCAATACTGGCAGGTTGGGTTTATTCCAAATAGAACAGCTAATATGAACTCTAACAAGATTTTGAAAATTTTGGATCTAGTAAATATAACTTGCTTTCCCATGCTGACCCTGTCGGTGGATGCAGAGAAGGCCTTCGACAGGGTCGGCTGGGAATATTTGAGTCTGACTCTAAAAAGAGTAGGCAAAGATGGGTGGATGCATAAGGCTATAATGGCCCTTATAAATCACCATCAGCCAGAGTTGTAGGACAAAACTTCTGTTCTGACTGGTTCCCACTATTAAATGGAACATGTCAAGGGTGTCCACTTTCCCCATTGCTCTGTATAATTTCTTTAGAACCATTTGCATGTAGGATTAGGGAAAGTAAAAATATTAAAGGAGTAGTATTACAATCACCAGAATTAAAAATAAATCTATATGCAGATGATACATTGATCAAACTAACAGATCCAATTAAGTCATTGGAACATTTAATGGTAGCGTTTACTGAATATTCTGAAGCTTCTAATTTTACAATTAACATAAATAAATCAATTATTATTGGCTGTAATTTAACAACAGAGATAATAAAATGAAATTAAAACCAAATATGGCTTTGTATGGTCTAAAAAAGTAATAAACTATCTAGGAGTGAAAATAGCAAAAAGACTTCAAACATGAATGGAAATTAATTTTTTGTAATTAGTAAAAGCCACAAATCATACCCTGACAGACTGGAAAAATGTGGAAGTATCGTGAATAGGTAGAGCTATTATGATTAATGCATATCTATTACCAAAATGGCTAAATTTATTTCAAACGCTTCCTCTCAAAGAGAGTTGGTTGAAGATGATACAAAGGAGTTTCAATCAATATATTTGGAAGGGAAAACAACCAAGATTAAATCTTCCATTACTTTCTAGAAAAAAAGAGAGAGGTGGTCTAAATTTCCCTAATATTAAGTATAACTATTTTGCAAGTATAGTTACTCATATATATAATCTTCAGCTGGATACAGAACTTAAGAAAAAGTGGTATGTGATGGCAACTAATAGTCTGAATAAATCTAATGTATTTCAAATAATATGGAATTGTTATCATGAAACCCTACCTAACATTGAAAATTATATTTTAATACATTTAAATGAGACTTGGGATTCTGTTAAAAAAAAAAAAATCCTAGATATTAAGGGAAATATTTTAGCTTTATGCCATTGGAGGTACTGGAGGCCAACTTGGAACATTTAGCCTTAAGAAACTGGAAAAGATGTAATATTACAACTATAGACCACCTGATAGAAAATACTAAAATAAAATAATTTTTGGATTTAATAATAGAGTTTAATCTCCCTTCATCTGAGATTTTTAACTACCTAAGAGTAAAGTATACATTAAAGCTGCATTTAAGGTTTAGTAAAAGAGGAATACATGAGGATTTACATAGTTTTTTATAACCAAAATAAAGTTTATAAAGTTTTCTCCAAAGCATTGAGTATGATCAAAATGAATAAAAACAAGGATCAAATTAATGCTTTAGTAAAATGGGACAATGAATTAAATCTTCAAATAAAAATATAGAATGGTATAAATCATTAATAGAGACAAGGAAAGCTATCCATTGCATAAGCTTGCAGGAGACTCAATATAAACGTATTAACAAGTGGTATCTGGTATCAAATGATTTCTGTTGGAGGTGTGAAAAGAGTTTCATACATACATATCTGGTGGAGCTATACTGAAATAAAGATGCAATGATAAAAAGATTTGTGTTCTTATATATAAAATTATAGAATATAGACGTAGGATTTTGCCGGAGGTAGCGTTATTACATTTGAGATGGCCTAAGTTAAAAAAGATGGAAAGAAATTTCACTATACATTGTTTTGTAGCTTTTAAAATTCCAGTAGCCAGAAAGTGGAAAACTAAAAATGTCCCAATATGGAAAAATTTAATAAATCAATTATTATTTCAATTACGAATGGAGCTGGAAACTAATGAACACTCAAATATTAATGATCAAAACAATGTATAGATGAAAGAGGTGATTAAGAAATTAATATCACTGGAGTCCCCTGTACAAGAAAATAATATTGTTTAGATAGAGTAAAGGATAAAAGCCATTAGAACCAGCCGATCCACTGTGAGACACACTCAATGCGATATATGTTGTTTGATAAATGTTTGTACTTATATGTCTGATATATGTTTAACTTATAGACATCATTTAATTTAAATGAACTGAATTGTATGTTATTTGTACATGTCAAATGAAGAAAACAATTTCATAATAAAAAAAAAGCCACATTGGTGAAACGCGTTGTGAATATTTTATATTGTTTATTTTACATCAATAAAGGTATTTTGGCTACTTCCTATTGTGAGTGTGCCATTTTACCTTTTTATTTGTTACTATTTTATATTTTTACCTTCTACCTGGCATCCGATTTTACGGTTCCAGTGAGGACTACTCCTAAAGAATTCTAGGTAGGGATTATACCACTTACGCCTACACATTGAGCAGTCTGCCTGCTCAACTAAATGTGAGTAACCATTCGTTATTTTATACTCCTGTTACCTTTTATACTGTAAGCACTATTGCTGTCTCTTTTATACTTTTTATGGTCTTCATACTGACGAAACACCTGTCTATCAACATCTCCCCACGTATCATATAAGTCTTTTCTCTCTGTTTTTATATACGACTTCAAAGGATACCCTGATCTGGCTCTTTTAGAGAAGAATTTCCCTGACAGAACTGAAGCTATATCTTCTGGCCAGATTTATATTGGGACTTTATATTGGACATTTTATTGCTATTATTCTACTTTGGTCTCTTTTATTATATTTTTACTTATTTATACTAGTGTTTTTACTATTTTGGCGCTACCTCCATTCCCCTTGCTTGTACTATAGAACAGATCAGATTAAGAGGCTCCTGATTCACTGATAGTCTTCCTGCTCTGGAAGATGTCTGCCTGCAACTTAAGCACTATATTAGTAGACGAACAAGAACTTGGGAGGGTATTTCTTTTTTTTATATATATATAATCTCTATAACAATGGTGGCAGGTTTAAGACTAAAGGTACCCTTTAACTAACTCTGGAAGCAAGATAAATGAAAAAATGTTTACAGATTGAACTTCTGTGAATGTAATTAACCTGGGCACTGACATATTTAGAGTACTATGACAGAATAAGAGTTTTATGGCCATATTACTATGTCATGGTACATACATTTTATATGGTGTCAATGTTTTATTTAGCTTTATATAGTGTATTATAGCTTGTTATACATGGAATGAACTGAATAATTCTTATATGTACAGTGTTTCGTCTAATTTCCTCAAAAACTCCAATCAGTCTTTCCATAGAAATGCTTCCCTCTGCAGGACACTTTCATTAGTATGTCTCAGACGTCTAGAAATTTTGGTGAGTACGAAGCTGCATGCAACATATTATAAAACAGTTTGTCTTTGATTTAGCTTTATATATTACAAATGCTGTAATTTCTAATTTTACACTTTGTCAAATACATCTATCAAAAGATAACCACCAAAAGCTGCCTGTGTGGGAAGAGTCTATAATTGTTAAGCTTTATGTTCATTATCCGTTCAGTACATTGCACACTTCTCCTATAATCTAAATCATCACTAAGGGCACATTTGTTGCTATAATTTTGAAAACATTATTTTATCAGCACTATTTGCACACAATTGTTGCATTTACTGAAGTTAACTAATATGCTATACAACTGTCAGGCCAAAAGATGTTGATGCTCACTATAGGCAATAAAATTCCATCTCTACATTGTACTAGACTTGTGCACAGACAATTTCAGCTCAGCTGAATGATTTTTCCTGAAAATTGATTTTTATTGTTTTTTGGGGGGACCTGCACATTTTGGCCATATGCCAGTTTGGCTTGCCAGAATTTCAGTACCGAAAACCTGATTCTGCAACCTAATCAGAGGAACTAAAAGAGTGAGAAAATGGGCCAATCAGTGTGTTGCAAAACATATACATAATATATTATTATTATATTTTGCAGTACACTGATATGGCCTTTTTCTGCCATTTGGTGCACAGATCAAGTGAGAAAAACTAACCAATAAAAGGAAAAAGAGTATATATATTACATACTTATTAAATATATAAATACCATTTCTTTTACTGCTCATTTTCCCATCTATTACTCACTTGATCTGTAAATAAAAAAATTCATTAGATTCATTGAAGTGAGAGTTCAAACTGAATTTCAAATTAAATGCTAAAATAGCCAAATTAGAAAAAATCCTCGAGTCAGCTATGCTTCCAGTTTAGTTATTTTGGTCTAAAATTTTAAATTCTATTTGAATTCAGTTTGAATTCTCACTTAAGTGATTAACCCTGTTTATGATTGTCTCCTAGCCATCAATCATCTTTTCTTCCCATCAATCACTTTATTTGGTGCCCTGGGTGGAATTCAGAATCACAACATGAAACAAACATACTTGGTCATTGCATAATTCAGTTGGTTCGTGATTCGGGAATTCAACTCACCCAGCAGAAATTTGGACAAATGGTAAATAAGACCATAACGAATCTCCAAATCTGCATTGTACAATATTATAAACAAATGTATTGATACAATGTTTTCAATTAATTAAAGTGAACCTGGTATGACAAGTTTGCTTTAACTGCAAGCCCAGATAAGCAATGAATAAATGAATATATTACTTAAATGCAAAACAAAAAATATTACTAAATGTAACTCTTTTGACCAGAATTTTTGGGCTTTGCTCTGTCTCAGTTGTGCTTCCTAGAAATGGCTGATACAGCTTAGCCAAAATTGCTTCACCTACCAAACCCAAAAGAATTGGACCTGCATATTTATATCCCTGTCATTGACAGAATATATAGTGTGTAGAAAAAACAGAAGTCAGCTTACAGGTGTAAGCTCAGTAAGCCACTGTGACAGAAAATAAAAGTAATATCACAACACCATGAAAAACAGATTTTAAATAATTGGATTAAACCAAGATTCCTTAGATTTACATGCAGTAAAAATAATATCTGTAATGTCCCTTTTAAATGGATAGTGGTCCAATCTGCCTTGGTTTCTTACAGTTAGCCTCCATATAAATGTTGATTTAAAAAACAAAACGAAAAAAACCTATAAAAAGATTTAAAAATATTAAATGAAAAAAAAAGGTAACTGAACAATATAATATAATTACCCAGCATTGCTCCTTTATAAAAAATCTAGGCTAACTCATTACATCCATATTTTACACATGCAGGTAGAGACCTATTCTATCAGTGTTCTATCAGTGTTACCCAGCTGGGGCATCCACAGACACAGTCTCTGATCTCTCTGCATTAAGAGCACTGCAGCATTTAAAGCCCCTAGTTAGACTTTCTCCCTCACCTGAGGCTCATGCTGCAACTCCCAGAAGCTGTAATATTCAGTCTGTCAGCAGTAAAAGGAAAATCTCAAAAGGTAATAAAAAAATAAATATATAAATAAAACCTTCACGCTCACGCAATCACTGAAAGAACCTGAAGCTTAATGCACTATAAATTCTGCATGATTTTGCACCTCGGGTAAAAATAGAGTAGCCCTGATGCTTTCTGACAGTGTGAGCATGTATGTACAGACAGTGAGGAATACACACACAATCTGCTCATGGAAAAGTCACTTCAAATTATCTTCCAGTGGCAATTCTCTTGAAGAACCCAAAAATAAAAATATAACTCTTACTTATTTTTTTAATTTCACTGTGATTCAATAAGACACGGAAAAAATATTACGGAATTCCTGTACATGCCCTGCTAAAATAGCCTGCACTTTTTATAATACATGTTGAGTTTAAACTGCTTTTGTACAAATGAAATACAGTTTTTGTTGTCTTTCAGCTGCGAAAGATTGAGTTTTTATGTATAGCGTATTTGAATAGGCATAATGCTGCACGTTACACAGTATTTATGTTTTCACGCTAGAATGCATATTTTTAGCACAAGTAACCTGACCATTTGCAGAACCGAACAGCTTTGATATATTTTCAAAATTGTATCAAAATAAAAGGAAAGATTTGTTTTAAAAGGAATATTTACTTTTGACTGATCAGTCTTTACTTGCCCTCCACCAGTCTGGCAAGGCAACAGCAAGTGTGTTGTATAATTAAGCCCAGTATTATGTTCCCCTGCAGTTCCCCATATGGCCAGAGGGGTGTCTGTGTTATACACAGTGGTTCCCAAACATTTTAGGTATAAGGTGCACTTAATATTTCAAAAAATTTTCAAGCGTCCACAGTCAAAACAAAATTCTAGGTTTTATACCTGTACAGTGCTGCGGCATACTGGTGCTATAGTATGATATAAAGTGTTGGTGTGTTTTTATACCCCATCTCCTCTAGACTGTAAGCTCATTTGAGCAGGGTCCTCAACTACCTATTGTTCCTGTTACATTTTGTTATTGTCTCATTTGGTAAATTCCCCTTTTACTGTAAAGCGCTGTGGAATAAACTGGCGCTATATAAATACCAATAATAATAATAATAATTGAAGGGGTGCTTGTATATTTTAGTGTTTTAATACAGGGGTGTGTTTGTATGTACTGTTTGTGTTTGATTGCAGGGGTGTGTTTGAATGTAATGTTCTCTTTTAAATGCAGATGTACGTTTGTGTTTAGTATTAGTGTTTGAGTGAAGGGTTATGTTTGGATGTAACTTTGGAGTTTGAATGTAGAGATGTGCTTGTATGTAATATTTGTGTTAGATTGCAGAAGTGTGTTTGCATGTTGTGCTGGTGTTTGATTGCTTGGATGTATGCACATACACTACCACATACATACACACTTACACAGATATACATACACATTAACACAGAGATACATACTCTGAACAAAATTATAGACGACCATGCAGATGAGCTTCCTTGAGATGGTTTCTGACAGTTTCTGCAGAAGTTTGGAGGTGAAGATGGTGGTGTGGCTACACGTGGTCTGCGGTTATGAGGCTGGTTGGATGTACTGCCAAATTCTCTGAAACGCCTTTGGTGATGGCTTATGGTAGAGAAATGAACATTCAATTCACAGGCAACAGCTCTGGTGGACATTTCTGCAGTCACCATGACTGACACATACACACAAATTCATATAAACATCAACACAAACAAACACTCTGGCACATGCACACAACTTGACACATACATACACTGACATACACACACGCACACACACAAATGCACAGCCTGACACATGCACTTACCATGACACACAGATACACACACTGCAAAAAATACACCCTGCACATCCTAACACACAGATGCACATCCTGACACACAGTAGTGTGCGTGCACACACAGACACATACACTGACACACAGATACACACACTGACATATATATACACACACACAGAGCACACCCTGAAAAACAGATATACATATACAGTTTGGGAACCACTGCTAAAACACATTAAAGGAACTCTATAGGCACTCAGACCAAGTCAGCTCTTGAATCTCCCAAGAGATCTCCCAGAATGTAACATATAGGTGTCTTGCAAGAATGGCAATATTTACCTTGCAGTGTTAACATGCCTAGAGTAGTTGTCTTCCTGACAGCCAGTAGTGGTGCTTCCACTCCAATAGCTGAGTTAAACTTTGCTATTCAATAAGATCTCATAAAGACCATTTCATTGGTGCAGCATGGCATTTTTGATTGTCTGAGATCATCAATTTTGATAATCTGAGCTGAGGACGTGAAGCTTCGGCGAGGAGACTAGAGCACCACAATATATAAGGTAACTAAATCTGACCTTTGGGGGCATTTTACATAGGGGACACTTTCATAGATGGGAGAACACTATAGCATTAGGAATGCATTGTTAACTGTATTGTTAATGTGCTAGACAGATAAACAAAATATAGAAAAAAGATTAAAAGATTCTTCTCTTGCAGTTTTTGCAGAAAAGTTGATCCTCCCCCTCCTGCTTTCTCAAGACCTATTAACTTTCCACACAGCATTTATTTTAAAGGAACACTATAGGTCAGGAACATAAACATGTATTCCTGACCCTATAGTGCCAAACCCACCATTAAGATGGCTTGCACCCCCCTCCCTTTTACCCCTCTTAAAAGCATGAGAAATTCAACTTATTCCCAGCGATGTGCGAGTCCGCCGTCACTGGACCTGCCCCTTTGGTGACATTATCAGAATTGCAAATTTTTAGCATGGGGAAAGCATTTGATTGGCTAAAATCAATAAGGGGCAGGGCCAAACACCGTTTTGGCTAATCTCTGAAAGGCAGTGTTTGCATGAAAATGCCTGCATACAATAATTATACTTACCAGAACAACTACATTAAGCTGTAGTTGTTCTAGTGACTATAGTATCCCTTTAAGATGATGAGTGGTCTATGTCTGATAATGTAAAAATACAGAGACAGTGTGCATCCCTCATTTATAGTTACATTTTTAGTTTTGCCATCTTTGTTCAATTTTAGCTTGATATTACAAAGGCTTACATCCATTAACCAAGCCATTACTACTACTTTGAATAACTTCAAAAGGACCTTGGGTGGGCAAAGCCACATTTTGATCCTCACATGTGCTTCTGGCTGAAAAAGCTTTATAAAAATTGCAGACAGTTGCCAACAAAACATACAAAATTTAAACATGAAATCTAAATTGGTGATATTACTGATTCTACTAATTTGCATATTGAACTTGGCATTCTTGGTATTTTATGTAAATAATTCAGAGCTGTTGTGTAGATTGCAATAATTAAAGAATAAAACTATACTATAAGCATTTTGCAAAGTGATTCAAAATACAGCACACTGTAAATGAAATTACTCATTGTATGTACATTACTAAATGCAATCTAAATCTACTTCCTTCATATTGTATGGACATTGGAAACTAATGTAAGCATTACATGCACTTGGTAACATTTTGTTAATCAGGTCATGCCATTTGCTAGTAATAGAAGACATTAAATGACTATAAAGGTCATGGTAGTGTATATGATCAATTTATACCTGCCACAATATTTGTGGAATCATAGGTCACAATCATTTCATGCTCGTAAATGATGTTCTTACACCTCGTCTAAATATAAACTCAATTTAGAGCTGTCAAGAAAATTATAAACTTTCTATAATTCATTGGTCATTAAAATTTGCACTCTCCATGATTTCTTTCTTTGTAGGTCTTACTAATTTATTTAAATTAAAGCTAATATTATATGCAATATAAATTTGTTTACATTGGAGTCAGATTTAGATTTTATTTCAAGTCTTTTCTTTCCCTTTTCCTTTCAGCAATGTGTAAACTCATGGTAACTGGCATCGTGCATTACAAAACAACACATACTTAAATCTAGCCCAACAAGTCCTACGTGACTTCCCCAAAGAAAGTGTGAAAGAAAAAACATAAAAAAATATATAATGAGGGAGAATAGCAAAAGAAAGAAAAGAGAAATTAAGAAATATAGAGAGCTACAGATGGGGAAAGGTATTAGAGGAAAAAGCAAAAGAGCCAAAAAGACAGAGACAGGCCAATAGACAGACATAAAGAGACATAATTTGCAGTCAACTACAAAAGTTCAACATTTTATGTCCAAATAAGTACATTTTTGATGCAATTATGGAATAATCTCACAGGCACAGTTACATCTTCATTCAATCTAAAATCCTTTAAGAGATCTATGGCAGCATACCTGAATACAGAAGGAACCTGTCATGGTTAACTATATTTATTACCTGTTATGTGTTAAATTTATATATGTGTATATATATATATAGTACATTGTATTCTTTTTTGTAATATTACATTGTACCCTATCGTAACAACGCAGTGTTTGTGGGCTCAGGACATTGAAAACTACTTAAAAAACTACTACATACTTAAGAGGAGTTCATATAGTACATATAGCCTCTTCAACCCTATCATACATTTGGCACTTTACATGTGCTGGGTGTAAATAATATAAATGATATGATATTGCGTAAAGTTATCTGCTGCCCAAATTAATTGTTTTTATAAAAATTACAAGTATGATTTGGTTGTTGCTGATGGTTTGTAAATGGGAAGAGTGGCAAAGCAGGTACCAGGAATTGTGGAATTATTGTGTAAATTGCAAATATTGTTAAATGGAAAAGGAGGATAAAACATAAAATCACAAAAGGATTGGATGTATAAAAGTTAATTACAATAGCTATATAGCAGAAGAGGTATATGGATTCCTGTAAGTGAAACCTAGATGGATCTTGTTACCCGAACATTTTTTAATGCAATTTTTTTCTAAACGCAATTAATGGGACTTTTATCATCTGAATTAAGTAGAGAAGACATATCGGGAAAATTTAACTCGGAATACTGAAAAATAGCACTTAAGGTATTAAGTGCTACTTTATATATTCATCAACAGCTTGAATATAAAGTTGCAATAACCAAGGATTGCAATAACTTTTTCAATAAAGTGCCCTTTGTTCTGCGGGATTCCAAGTTAGAGTTTTCAAAGTGTTTCTTCTTTTTATTCAACTCCATGGTGATTAGACATATGGGCTAATGTCCCACATGTGGAGCTCTCTAGCCCCAGATCTCTCAGGTAGCAGGATACTAGTGCTTTCATCATTTTATATTATTATTATTACTATTATTAGTATTGCCATTTATATAGCGCCAACAGATTCCGTAGCACTTTACAATATTAGGGGACAGCTAATCAAAGCAGCAGAACTACACAGCTTCATTACATTCCCGCTGGCTACACTAGTAGAGTAATGAGTAGTAAGGTTTAAGGAAGCTAGTGGAGGAGAGAAAATGGGGTTTAGAGATGTGGGGAGAAAGACACAAAGGGTGAAGAGAGATAGGGGAATAAAATAACATAAGTGGACATGAGGGATATAGAACTGTAGTGGTTAGCAGAAGGCATTGAATGCTGCCTTAACAGAAGGTGATCACATTTTGACATGGACTATACCCAAGGAGGTCTAAGAATTTCGCAACTCTCCTGTCCAATCCTGTTTTCACTTCAGATGTTCCGCTTCCCAATTTCTGTTTCCCCTTTGTCTCTCCTACCATCATAGACATACAATCCATACTAATTTCTCCTGCCACCATCCATTTATGTGACCCTTGTTTTCTGCAGCATATCAGCACCTGATCTCTCCCCTTAATTTTCTTTCACCTATTTCGTATCGACTTCCTCAGATCCTCAGTTGTCTCTTCCCCTGTATGTTAGGTCACCTCACTCTTATTCTGCTCCTCAACACTGCTCCTCATCTCTCCTCTACAGATGTATCTTCAGGGATCTCAAACTTCATGAATTCAATTTCACGTTCCAACTTTAATGGTTCCGTAAATTTACCCTTTACCATCAATGCTGCTGTTTTAGGAATATGTGTGTAATAATTCTAATAAGAACAATACAGTATTTGGTACTGTTCCAAATACTTGTTTCTTTACTCTAACATCAATAATATGATTAGCTCTATGTGGGAAATACCATTGTAATTCTGTTTGCATTTCATCAATGTATACATTATATTCTTACTGCAAATATCTATTTTCAGCAGTTGTGACCTTTAAACTGGAGTAGAATTAAAGAATATGCTCTGAGATATTGCATTTTTTCTGTACACTGTTATTTGTATAGCATGTACCAGATGTACCTAAATTTAATATGAAATACATTATTTAAATATACGTCGTGGATGAAGTAACTATAGATGTTTCTTTTGTTCCTCCGTCTTTTTCTTTTAGACCAATGGGTTTTACGATAATATTATTTCCTGCATCATAGAAATATAGATAATTGCAGTAATAATGTAATATATACATTCATAAAATGCAATCAAAATTATAATATTGATTCTCAGACATGCAGACATATTATTGCTGTCAGAGCAAACAGAATACCAAACACTTCACAATAATAATAATAATAATAATAATAATAATAGTTATTATTATTATTTATGGTTTTCATTTTACATTTATAGTATTAGTGAATTAAATTGATCAAGTTTTAGATCTTTGATATGTACTTGCACTAGTTAAAAAGAAAATTACACATGAAAAATTATGCAGAAGTGGACTTGTTCTCTGTTAATAGAACCGGACCTTTGTGTACTGTCAATGTAGGCAATGTCCTTTTAGGCCATGAGATCACCCTTCATGGTGAAAACAAAATTGGGTGGTTAATACCAGGCAAAAAAATGGTCTTGTCTACAGTCTGCAACATGTGTGTATCTATGGTTTGGGACAGCTGGGAGACTATAAAACCGGTGGCAATAGGAGAACACGTGTGTTACAAGAATAACTTGTAAAAATTATGACTCTTAATGTTAACACATTCAAAAAAAGAGGAGGTAAGGTAGAACTATCTAATGTTATACTAATGTTAACATATCCCAGAAAATCCCAGGGTATAACAAATTAAACATATTTACAAATATTATTATTTTATGAAGATAAATATTCATTGGTAATTCTCCAGAATCACTTCTGTTTGTTCTGGAGTGCATGTAAATGACAACGAAATCACAGGACCATTAAAAAGTCTAATTTGTTTTTTTGCCATACTATCTGGACAAGGTATTTGCATCGATTTATGTGATCAAAATCTATCATAACCTTTTTTTTGTCTAAAAATCGAAAAGCAAAAAAAAGTAAAAAAATAGTATATAAATGAATACCAAATGGCTAACTACGTCATTATATTCCTAAATGACACCAGACTCCAGTGTTCAGTCTTATGTGACTCATTACCTATATTTCAATGCATTACTAGGTAATACAATAGCAATATGTCACCTTTATTTAGGTTTGATCACAAATGTGAATTATCATGTAAGACCTTTGTTCATGCACTGTTTGAACAGTATGATTTAGGTTTCAGTTGTTTAATAAACTGCAGACTAATTTTCCCCAGAAAAATGTTTTGTGTGATTTTTAAGTAGCATGACATGCACATTCTTTCTTTTTATTAGACAAAATAAATAGTGAAAAGGTTGCGCCAAATAACAAGCTTTGTAGAAATATACTGGAAATAATGACAATAAATATAAAAATTTTAAAAAAACAAAAATATAAAAAGAGTCCAATAACAGTGATGATGGTAACAGATCACAATCAAATAGCAGAAAGAAAGATTCCAAAGATTTTATGAAGCAGTGCTTGTACTGCAGATACTGCAGGGACAGTTTATTTACCCCATAACCACTACATTGAGCAGAAGTGGTTCTGGTGCATAGAATATCCAACCGAGCACATCTAATATAATTTAAATATTTATATCTTTGTTCTTTTGCCAGTGTAATGTGCTCTTTTATCATCCTCTCTATTTTTGTTTAGAAACAAAACCTTAAGAGGATGTCCTGGGCCCTGGGGTGGTGGAATCTGTGGGTGACACATGGCCAATGGCCAGGGTCTCAATACTGGATCATGAGTCGGCCAGGGTCTCAGAGCTGGATCATAAAGGACTCTATTGCTCCCAACTTTTTACGTAAACTTCATATAATTTTCTTTTTATAAACAATAACACCTCTTTATACCTATTTCATTTAATTACAGTTGCTAGAAAAAGTATGTGAACCCTTTGGAATGATATGGATTTCTGCACAAATTGGTCATAAAATGTGATCTGATCATCATCTAAGTCACAACAATAGACAATCACAATCACAGTCTGCTTAAACTAATAACACACAAAGAATGAAATGTTGCCATGTTTTTATTGAACACACCATGTAAACATTCACAGTGCAGGTTGAAAAAGTGATTGTCTATTGTTGTGACTTAGATGATGATCAGATCACATTGTATGACCAATTTGTGCAGAAATCCATATCATTCCAAAGGGTTCACATACTTTTTCTTGCAACTGTATATTGCTATGTTCTAAGGTTGATTTCAACTTGTGGCAAATGTGCCTATGCCACAAGCTCATGGAGGAGCCTGCTAGCTAGCCTCCTGCCCAATACAAAGCCTCCTATACTAAGGCCATGTTTGGGAGATAGCCCTTCCCAGCCATCCAACTTTCCCTGGGTGACTATGGTTCAGCACTTTCCCTTCATTCAAATGGAACCAAACACTAGATCCCTGGCAGCCATTTGCATGAAGAAACCCACAAATTGTCCTCAGTGGTACTTAGCCACGATCATTATGGAACTAAATTCAGCATGAGGACTTTGTGGGTCCCTAGTCACCTCAGCGGTACTTAGCCGCGAATGTTATGGAACTGTTTTCGGCATGAAGTGACCGTGCGGCTCCCTGACAACTTGGTCCGGGGTTTTTGGAGAGAAGGCGCTTAAGGGGCATATTTTGGACACAGGAGCTCCTGAAAGTTGACCGGCCAAAGCACCAAACACCTTGGAAGAATTTTGGCATAGGACCACGTGTGCGGTCGGTCAGAACTTTAACAGGGTGGCGTTTCCTCTATACTGCATGGATCTGGGTGCTATTTGGAGAACTTGGGCATTCAGATCAGGGCTATTTGGGGATGTATTATTTGTGGGGTTATTATATATTTATAAATTTTTCTGTTTGCCTCAGGTCTTTAACACAATTATCTCCCATGCACAGATATTTATGGGAGGGGTTTGTTTTGTATTGAATGGAGACCCCATGCTGGGGGCTGTGTATAAAAGCAGCCAATTTAGCCATAATAAACCAGTTCCTTTTCACTCTTCACTCAGTCTGGGCTAGTGTTTGAGTGGATCAGCTATACTCTCTGCAGGAGAGCTTAATCACTTGAAGCTGTACCCAGGACCATGTTCTTAGGTGGGAAGCGACTTTGAGACCCCAGCCACTCCCCGGCCGCTAAGGGCTGAAGCACCCCTGTGTCCCGGTGGAGAGCTAGGAAGCAAGCTTGACGGAGGTACCTAGTCGTTATGCCATCACACACCTAACGTTGTTAATATTTATATTATTAAAAAAGAGCAGTCAATGTCCCTGAGGAAATCTCTGGAAGGATTACATGTGTAGGACTGGTGGACTGGTAACAGTTTCTAATTTTAACTGCCACATTTGCTGTTTTAAAATTCTGTGTAAGTGAATAAAGTTAATTTGCACTTTATTTGAAATTTGCACTACAATTGTTGCACGTTTTTGTCTCTTAAACATCCATGGTCCTGAGACTGTTAGGTGTCTGAAGAAATAGAGTGAACTCTTCAAAGATATTCTGAAGGCTTGAGTTTGGCAATGAAAGTGTGAGTGGCCAATTGAACCACACTTTGCCTATATTTAGACACAGTTAAGCACTATGTTGTGCCTCTCTTATTATCCCTAACAGAATCAGACTTTTGTTTTCTATCCCTCTCTACAATATCTCTACCACTGCCTCTGCTGGCCTTTGGTAGCCTGTATAGTGAAGATGGGGGCCCAGAATACGTGATCTTCAGCTTTCAGAATCTCTTTCCAATGGCCCACAGAACATTGTCATGGCAACGCTCAGTGCGACATGCAGACGGGACTCACAAGAGTTAAAGAGAGGAGCTGCCAGAAGCTGAAAATAATGTTGGCTGGGCCCCCTCTTCATTACACAGCACCTGGCAGCTGGTACAATGCCAGCAAACCATCAGGGAATGTAATGTCCCGCATCACTGGCCATAGGTAAGAAGTATGGAGTGGGTAAAAAAATTAATACATTTACGATAACATTTTTTAAAATAAGAAAAAAAAATATTTCTCCCAGAAAATGCAGCCCTTATCCTACCCCACTTCTGACTCACACTCTCTACATTCACTAAATAAACACACTCCATCCAATACACACATCATCCACTTCATCCACTACATACACTACATCTACTGCATCAGCTGCAGAAATACACTAAATTCACTCCACACACACTCTGCATCCACTCTACACACACACACTACATCCTTGTGAGCGGACTCAGGGGCGGTCCCTGTGGACAAATTTAGGGGCAGACCCTGTGGGTGGATTTAGGGATGGACTGTGTGGACGGACTCGGAAATGGTTCCCAGACTTTAAGCTGTGTAAGGGGCAGCCCTGTTTGTAAGTTTGTCTTGGTATGTCCTTTAAATACAGTGTCTAGAAAAGCTATTCATTATAACACTCCCCTTTATCAAAATGCAACTACATTAAAATAAAAATATAGCTTTTGATCACAGTACTCTGACTGGGTATGAAAAAACTCTGTTTATAGGCCTTTGCTAACATTAAATGCTTTGCTGGTTTAAGAGTAAAAAATAATTGTTTTTGGTGACAGTTTTTTTTTATTTTAATGTGGATTTTTAAAAACATTTTGTTGTAGCTGCATTGAGGTAAACTGCTTTATTCAGATCTTCAATTAAACTTTAGGGTGTGATTATAAGCCATTACACTGGAAATATACTGGCCAATTCATATGTTTAGGGATCCACTGCTCAGAGGAGTGGGACCCACCAAACCTTTAACCCCTTAAGGACACATGACATGTGTGACATGTCATGATTCCCTTTTATTCCAGAGGTTTGGTCCTTAAGGGGTTAAACCTAGTGTCAGAGGGAGGGGTAGAGAAAATGTTGGCTCCTAACAGTTGTTACTAGGGCCCGATTGGCCCAATTATTTCAACAATGAATTATTAATTTGTATCAGAGAAAGACAATTAGTTCTTTCGGTGTCAGCTTATCACCTCTTTCTAATCACATGCTGGGGTCTTATGGACCCCAACATTACTTAATGTTACTTTTACTTACAGTGCTATAGTGCTCTCCACTATGACACTGAAAGGGTTAATTTGCATGTCAGTGCCTATCTAAAATATCCCTACATCCATTAGGTCCAACTTACACCACAATGTTTTTTTGTTTAGTCTATGAAACCATCACAGTGTATAGTAAATTGCAAATTGCATGTTAGTGTCTCAGCAAAGTTACGGTAGCTACTAAACTGCATTTTTGGTGTACCTTTTACATGAAGTCAGTTAGTACATACTTGAGCTCTAGTAAATTGAATACGGTTTGTCTTTGTGTTAAGAGGCAATAAACATCTGTTTTAATAATTCTATTAAATTCTATTTGTAGAATTCTATTCTAATCTATTATAACGTAGAATGGTAAGCCAGCTAAACTGCACAGTGCAGATCAGAGGTTAATGAAATCAGTAATACTGCCATTAGTTAACCATTACTGTAATACTTAAAATAGGTTATAGGTACATTTATCAGTTAATTTTGTTTAATATACCTGAATAAAGTCACATTGCTCTCTTTGCACATTGCAATATACATAATTGGAATTAATAAAAAAAAAATATGTAAGCGCAATATCGTTCTAAATATTCTATTACAAACATTTTGCTATAATTAATTGCTTGTGAAAGCTAGAATATTTGTCATACCCATTTAATGTAAATGTGACCCATTTAAAAAAAAAAAAATATTCCATGTATGGCTTGTTATGATTTGGCTTGTTATGAATCAGGATTTACATATAAACAAATTAAGTTTTTGAGACTTGATAATTGCTGTATTACACTCTTTTTGTTCCTGCAGAAAACCCATATCACATTTAAACTGCAGACCTCAGACACGTGAAATGAAAAATCCAATTTTCTCATCTGTACCTCTGCCCGTGTAAATAAAGTTTACATTGCAAAAGACTCATATTATCAGATGCATTTATTACGAATTATTTATTAAGAAATATATACGGCAGACATGCACCTGATGTCTCCAAATTTGCTAACGTATTTTTAATATGGCTGCATGGACTGTCTTCCTTATAAATATCAAATTCTTACAAAATGTCAATTTTTAGCAAAATGCTAATTACACATAATTAACAAATGAATACTCAGTATGTGATAATGACTACAGCACTCCACATAATTCGTAATGTTTCAGTGTAACATTCACTAGAGATGCATTGAACAGACTGATAATAATCCCCCAAATATAGCAAAAGACTGACCTGGTACAATTTATATGGTGAAGGTGTTTTCTTGATGGTTATTTAAACTGATTGTCCAGGGGGACCGTGTAGCATGTTCAGAAATAAAATGATGTACCGATGCTTAGAATCTCTGACTGAGGCGAAGCCCTGTTCTTCACATCAGCTTTCCACTGTACACAAAGGCTGCTTTCCTTTTGCATGCAATGGCCCAGTTTTACTCTAGCTGATGCTGATTGGTCACATGGGAGGATTCTATGAGAAAGCCAGCATCCCTTCCATTGCATTGCATTTAGATAGGTATATGACAGCAATAAGCTAACACGAGAAACGCTACTACAAAAAAAAAAAAAAAGAGGGCACTACATTTGCTTCACTTGCTAATTTGATTAAAGACGGCCAAGCTTGTCATTGCAATACACAGGAAAGCATGGTAAGAAAATAAAAAAATAAAATATGCATTTAATTATGAGCTGATGAGTACAGAATTAATATCTCATTTTGGATCAACAGCAAAAACAGATGTGAGAAAGGCTGAACTTGATGGATGCATGTCTCTTTTCAGATATGCAACTATGTAATATGCAATATAATGATATTTGTAACAATAAATAAAATCCATGTAAAAGTTACTGATTGTACCAACTACAACCAGTATTACACTGTCTGAATATCCCTCTAAATAATTGTTTCATTGCATTACCTATTTCTAAAGAGGAGGACACATCCTGATTGCTTGTATCATGGCACACCTATGAAATAAATTATAATACAATAATATTATTTTATATGCATATTAATGGACTGCATTTATTCCACATTTTTCTCCCTGACAATGTTTAATCTGGCAGCAATCAGAATTTGCATTCAAGTCTAACCCCCATTGTCGCAGAACTGCAATGCAATTATTCTAGGCCAGCAATGCTGAATAATCGTCAAGAGAGTTTGAGTTCTGTAAGAGCTGGTGATCAGACATTCGCTGCAAGATTGATCCACAGCTGCTGCAGAGATTTAGCTTCCTGAATATTTAGACGGCCCTGCTGGCTAAACATCATGGGAGTTACAGTCCTGCAAAATCTGAGATTTTTTTCCCTCTAACAGTTGTTGTGTAAAATGCATCTTTCCAGGCTATTAAATAGCTATTATTCCCTTTATACACATCCAGCCCTTGTAGATAAGCACCACAAGGGTAGCAGTTCTGAAATAAATTGGTTAGCCTTGCTGCTAATTCCCAACTATAGTTACAACTCCCATGACGCTTACCAATCGTCACAATTTTATGAATAAGGAACTATTGATAGGCTAACAAATGAGTGTGTCAGCCTATGAGTAGAGCCCAGTCCAAGTCTCGTACCATCGCCAGACGAGATTAGGCAGAGAGGATGGGTGTCGCTTTCACAACTTTGTGGTTAATCATTCATAAACAGTTTAACACCTTAAGGTAAGATGACACCCAGGACCTCCTGACACCAACACAACTCCATTGAGATGAATTTGTTATTATGCCCAAAGTGTTCCTTCAATTGATTAAAATTAAGATATGAAAAGAAGAATCTTCCCCTACCTTTAATAATTACTCCATCCCACAAAGAATTTTCAACCCCCATCCCTTGGCAATGTGTGAGGGAAATTTTAACAGCAGTTGGTTTGTTCAATTTTCATTTTTGAATTAATTTATTTTAAAACAATTTAATTTAGCTGCAATTGGGAATTTATTAATTTCAGAATGTGGGAATCATTTTTTTTTTGCCATCTATAATTATTAGCGACCTACCTGTAAGTGTGAGCCGTCGTGGGGATTCTCTGCTCTGGTGCACGTCTATGTTCAGGGAATCTTCCCCAAACATAGACGAACGCACGAGAGCAAGGAATCCCTCTAATCTTTGTTCGGGGAAATTTCCCCGAACATAGACGAATGCTAAAGAGCAGAGAATCTGTTAACTCCACACTTACCGACCAATTTGTTCTACGACTGGGTTCTAGGAACTGAACCCGGTCGGTAAGTGAGGAGTGTCTGTACAGATGGGAAGCAAGTGCACAATGTATCTGTTGTTTGGAGCTCCACATGATGATTCTGGTTTATAGTAAGCATCCTGGAACTAGCACATGATTGGTTGGCAGGCATAAATGGATGGGGTTTAATGGTGGTGATTTTGTTTTTCAGCTCAGTTAATTTCAGTATATAACCTGCTGCTGGGGACAGATCTGTGCATTAACCAGCATGCAGAATACGACTGGTATAGCCCATTCTTCAACTGACAGCCACACCATAGAGTCTGTTCTCCTTCACTGCATTCTCGGGTGATCATAGTCCTAAGACTATGGCCAGACTAGCTCACATACTGCTTTGCTTAATGTTGACTACTTTGCATTATTCATACTGCTGTTTCTAGGGTTTATTAAATACGTTGTTGAGACAATTAGCAACATTATTAAGTGTTGGTTGCCTACAATGTCCAAGATTTGCCATTATTTACATTAAATCATATATTTGCTATTTACATAGTGATCACTATTAAGTTGTTTTACTTACATGTGTGCCTCATAAATGTAATGATTTAATATTTTTCAATTGTTTTATGTTATTTACTGTAAAAAAGAATCCCGTACCTAATGAGTATTTTAAGCGCCCTCTTATCACATATTGGTAACATTTGTTTTTGTGGCTCACATCCCTAGAGTGACTGTTTTCATTTATACACTGAACTTCACCTTCAGAGCTTAAACAGTGGTAAAATGGTTTAACCCCTAAAGGTAAGACAATGTCAGGACACTCTTGCCCCCATAAGAACGTCAGTGAGCTTAAGATTTTGTAAGGGTGAGAGAAAATGGTTTGGTTCCCAGTGTTTAAAGTGTTAAAACTCCCAAACTGCAGGGTACAGCTCTTTGACACTAGAGCTAGCTATAGCTCTATTAAATGTGAGTGCTATAATATCTCTTTTATATTATCCACTATACCCTAACTTACATACTACACTATTCTGTCACCTGTTTTTATCTTTTCATATTATTGGATCCATCTGAGGAAGAATAGTGAAGACACTGTCTCGGATTCACCATTATATGTACTACTGCATCTAAGGAAGATTTATCCAGCTAAGACATATTTCATATTTATTGGACTTTCTCTTTTTATATTGGACTATTTTTATTTGTTGTTTTCTCTTATTTACTGGTTTTATTTGGCGCAACTTTTAACTTTTTCCTTTGACCATATGTGCAAAATTGTGCAATATGTGTATTGTAGGTATGTACGCCTGTGCATTTTTCTCTATTTGTGCAATGACAATGCTAGTCTGGTGCAGGATTGTCACACATATCTTAGCCTTTGGAGATAATATAGTCGTAAAAGTAAAATAAATATTATTCTAGCATACTTTGAGAATATTTCATGTCTATGGTTGGAGTAGCATCATCACACATCACATTTGTTGAATTTATTTGGTGAACTGAGCAGTAGGGGGAGCTGTAGAAAGCTAAACACCTTTTACTGTACAATAAAAGAATATGGAGTTTAGTCTTGATTCCATGTTCAGAGTAATTCCTCTGCCACATTACTCAGCATGCTCATGCATCTACACAAACATGTTGTCTGGTGCCATCAAGCTCAGGCATTACTTCGCTAGTGCCATATTATATCTTTATTATTAGCATTCATATAGTTCCAACATTTTCTGCAGCACTTTACAATTATAAAAAGGAGAGATATTTAGAGGTAAATAAGGGCTTGCTCATACAAGCTTCCAATCTATGAGGATTTGAGTTAGGCGGATATATATCACTAGGTGTCTTGCCCAAGAAAACGTACTGTTAAGATTGTCTAACCAGGATTTGAAACTGTGTTTCCCAGTTCTAAGGAAGTGATGTTACTATTATTATTACTATTATTACTACTATTATTATTATTATTATTATTTATAAAACACCATGAATTTATGCAGCACTGTACTAAAAGAACAGAGCAGGAACAGAACATGCTAAGGGCCCTGCTCAAACGAGATTACATTATAGCATACACTGATCAGCCACAACATGAAAACCATTGACAGGTGAAGTGAATAACAGGGATTATATTGCAACAATGGCACCTGTCATGGGGTGGGATATATATGGCAGTAAGTGAATAGTCAGTTTTTGAAAGCAGAAAAAATTGGGGAAGTGAAACGATCTGAGTCACTTTGACAAGAGCCAAATAGTGATGGCTAGTCTTGTGGAGCAAAAATGGCAAGTCTTGCGGGGTGTTTCCTATATGCAGTGGTTAGTATCTACCAAAAGTGTTGCAAGGAAGGACAACGATGACCTGGCGTCAGGGTCATGGGAGCCCAAGGTTCATTGATGCACGTTTGGAGTGAAGGCTAGCCCATCTGGTCTGATCACACAGAAAAACTACTGTAGCTGAAAATCTTGAAAATTTGCTCCTAGCAAATACGTGGATGTTACTGTTACATGTATCACCTACCTATAGATTGTTGAAGACCATGCACACCCCTTCATGGCAATGGTGTTCCCTGATGGCAGTGGCCTCTTTCAGCTGGATACTGCATCCTGCAAAACTGCAAAAAAATTTCAGGAATGGTTTGAGAAACTGACAAAGAGTTCAAATTGAGCCTCTGTGAGATTTGCTGGATCAACAAATCCGATCACTGAAAACCCCAGATTAGATCTGCTGCTAATGTCTTGGTGCCAGATACCACAGGGCACATTCAAAGGTCTTGTGGAGTCCATGAGTCGAGTTGTTTTGGCAGCATGAGTGGGACATACATGATATTAGGCATGTGATTTTAATGTGGCGGCTTAACAGTGTATGAGCACATGCATCATGCATATGGCACTGCGTGTGTTTATCTAATTTAAATGACAAGCCTGGTGTATGTGTCCAGCAAATAACTAGATTGTTTCATTAAGAATTTCTTTTTTTTTGCTTAGTTAATTAACTACCAGAGTTTACTACAGCCTCCTGTATGTGATTATGGTTCAATTTACAGAATAGGAGATTAGGAATTCTAAAGTAAACACACTGTGCTTTAAAAATTAAGCCCTTTTTCATAGAGGCTTTGTGAGTCACATGCAGGGAGGTGTGGTTAGGGCTGCACAAACAGAGTGATTTAACTCCTACATGGCAGAGAATTGAGCAGTGAGCTTGCAGGAACATGATCAATACACCAAAACCACTTCACATAACAAAAGTTGCTATAGTGCTTACAATATCCATTTAACCTTCAGTCTCTAGGCACAGTTCATTTCCAGGGGAAACTCATTCACTCTCACGGAGTAGATGTTGGTATTACCTTGCTTCATCAAGTAGTTGGCTGCTATGGTAACATGTATTTGCGTGATTTACTATTGTATCAATCTCTGCTGTCTGCGTGAGAACAAAGAGGTCCTGAAAATAAGTTTTGGCATCTACCACATGAAAGTATGAAATTTATTGATAATTTGATATGGTCACTTGTTGTACTTTTATATATTTATTAGCTAGTCATGAGTGGATATTAAAAACATCAATGGCTCAAATAAGGAATCTATTTTTTTTCAATGTTGGATAATTCTAAAAAAAAAAACCAAAATCATACTTCTACTATACACATTGCTGAATTGAGATCCTAATTGCAGTTTCCTGTTCTCATCTGTTTGCAACCAGGATACAGTCTAAGCAACATCCTGCTATCATATCAGGAAACTAACTTAACAGTTGTCTGAAGGTGCATAACATGATTTTTATGTCTGAACGAAATATATGGACTATTGGGTTTCCATGGAAATCTTACTTCTATTCTAGTTAGTTGCAGACAATTCTTTCTTTTCTTTGATAAGTGTCTGACTGCCATTATATTGCTTGAGTTCTTTCAAAATGTCATAGCAAATATTCACCATTCAACATGAAAAAATAAATTTATAAAAAAGCTCTATGCATAAATTGATTAGAAAATGATGTAGTAAACATGGCTTATGAAAATAAAGGTTATAATGCAAAATACATAAAATTACATATTTTCAGAAAATTGACAATAGGATCTGCAACTTTCCTTCACTTGCAGACTTAACTAATTTTTGGAGGGGCTCTCTCAAATAGAGTTCCTATCCATCACTCAGAATCAGTGTATCAAGAATAATGTTAAAACTTAAAGATTTATCATAGTACACTAAGAACTCATTTACAATCTTGTTTTCACTGTTAACAACAGCCAGTAACTCGTAGTGGCTACAAATTACCACCAGATTTACAAGTTTGTTGGACCTCTCACTGAGTGGGAAGTAAAGATAGACAATAAGCCGCTGGCCAGTAAACGTATCAACAAGGTTGGGATAAGATTTTTTGTTTCATTAGGAGATATAGGGGTTTAATTGTCTGTTAACATATTTCCACGAGTCCAGAGGCTTGTGTTAAAGGAACACAATAGCATTAAGAAAACAAACATGTATTCCAAACACTATCGCGTCCCTGTCTCTAGTATTGTAGGTCCCCCCACCGTTCGACAATTAAATTAAAGTTTTTTTTTGTGGTGTCCCATCATATACAAGGGTATTTAGTAATGTGAATTAAAAATGAATTTCAAATTTAAGACCAAAACATCTGAACTGGAAATATTTACCAAGTCCGCTATGCTCCAATTTCAGCTATTCTGGTCTCAAATTTGAAATTAACTTTTCAATTTCCCAAACATTCTCACTTTATTGAATAAGCTTGATAGGGTTTTACAGGCAACAACGGAAAGGTCCGGAGATGTGAAAATTGACCTAAGTTTTGTTTCATTTGTGATTTTATTTTTAATCTTGGCTTTGAGTATCATATTTTATGCACTCGGAAGCAATTTCTCATTCAGTATTTTTAATAAGATCATGTTGCTGAGTCAGAGTTTTAGAGCTGATTGATATTGTAAGATGAAATATTGATTATATATTCACTGTCAGGTTTCTGATGTCATGATACTGTTTTTTTTTTTTTAGTTAGCTAGACTGCGATCATGCATACCATTTTTAGAGTTCCAAGAAGAATGACATTCACTTTTGCTGTCGCCGGAACCATGATCTCCACCTTCAAACCATCTTAACAATTACTGAGAGTAATCACTTTACCATTCCAAATCCAATGTATTGTGCTTTATTCACTGCTCAATTAAATGAATGTTTAAACATTTAACCTTAACCCCTTAAGGACCAAACTTCTGGAATAAAAGGGAACCATGACATGTCACACATGTCATGTGTCCTTAAGGGGATAAATTATGAATGATTATCACATAGTTGAATCAGTAAAAAATGATAAATGACATTGAAAATAATACAATGTGTCTCATTCTCCTTGTATTCATCCATTTCCCATTTGATAATTTAAGATTCTTGACATAATTTTGTAATTTATTTGACTGAAACCTTACCTTACCAAAAGGAACACTATAATGTTAGGAATGCAAGCCTCTATTCTTATTGCTATATTGCAGGGATAGGCAACCTTTAGCACTCCAGATGTTGTGGACTACATGTTCTATGATGCATTGCCAGCATTGTGACTGTAAGAGGATTGTGGGAGATGTAGTCCAAAACATCTGGAATGCCGAATGTTGCCTATCCCTGCTATAGTGTATCTGTCCCTAGCTCAACACGAGTTACTCCCCGCCCCAGTTTGCCAAAAAAAGGTAAAATAAATTGGTTTATAATAAAAGGTTTATAATCTTTTTTCTGTACTTAGGCCTCGTTGCCTCTTTCGACATTACAGAGAAGGCATGGTCTCCTCCGATATAGTCCAATCCAATGTTCCTCATAAAGATGCATGGAGGTCCTAATGGCACGCATGTATTCAAACTTCCCCATAGAGGGAAAAAATATAACTATAAAACAAATAGGGGGCATCAGTATACACTACAGTATGACTTCCTCAGAATTGCGTAAAGTGCATACATATATACATGTATGTATATGTATACATATTATACTTAATAAAGTTAATTATTTAATATATTTTAAGCCCTTTTTGATTACTTCATGCTGCTGACTCCATTCCTGGTCCCTGCATATCCCAGGTGGGGATTATACCATCAAAGCTGTTAAACACCAGGGCAAGTCCTTGCTCTAAAAATTGTAGTCTACCGTGCTTTTTACCAATACTTCTACATTGTTATACTGTTGGGAATAATACACTTTGCCTATATTGACCCAAGGCTCAAGCTACAGATGACAGGATGTTCAGTCTGTTTAAAATTGGCTAACTTGGAACATGTCAGCTATTTGAAATAATATAATTTATCTATATCCAATGCTTAGTGAATATACCCCTAGACAAGAGCTATAGAACATTGTGTAACAAGTGTTATATCCTGTGTGTATGTGCCGTTGGCCTTATTTCCTGTGTTTCTCCCTTTCATCATAACTGCATAGTGATGTGTAATTTAGAACTGCGTAGGTAATATCTTTAATTCTAAGTGCATAGTTATAGTGAAAAATGTAGCTTTGTGCAAGGCCTGAACATGAAGATACACCTGCCAGCTTGCTCTAGGTTAAGATGTTAAGATAAGATAGATGATTTTATTAGGATTGAATAGTACTTGTAAAGACCACCCCTGTTTCCTGCTGTACATAACCTTACAAAGCCCATTAAATGTCAGAAGTCACTTTGAACCTTACATTGTCTTGTCTCGTTCATTGGGGCTCCTCACAAGCTGGTTTGGGGATAAGGAGAAATACAGAGAGCTGCAAATTGTTACAAAAAACCATGGCAAGGGGAAATTCCTGACAGAGAAAATTCCTCACTATCATATACTAAACAATCAGAGTTTTTCTTTCTGCTTTATCCTCTATATATTGGAACACTACTGTGTTTAAACAAGTGGATCTTCACATATCCTGAGATAGGGATTGTACTGTCTAAGCACTTAAAGGGACTCTCCAGTGCCAGAAAAACAAATCCGTTTTCCTAGCACTGCAGGACCCTGCAGTGCCTCCTCCCTTCTACCCCCCATCCCATGTTGCTGAAGGGGTTGAAATCCCTTCAGTGACTTATCTGAATCCAGTGCCGATGTCCCTCTGCACTGGGTCAGGTTCCACCCACGCTCCTCCCCCGCCGACATTAGCCGGTAGGGAAGACCTAATGCGCATGCACGGCAATGGCCGTACTTGCGCACATTATATCTCCCCTATAGGAAATCATTATTCAATGCTTACCTATGGGGATTCCGGCGACGCTGGAGGTCCTCATGCATAGCGTGAGCACGTCGAGTGTCATTTAAAACACTAGATAGACAGCCACTAGAGGAGGACTTAACCCTGCAAGGTAATTATTGCAGTTTAGAAAAAGACCACTCCAATGAGCAGAAGGGGTCTGGTTGCCTGGAGTGTCCCTTTAACAGCAGAGCTCTAAGTAGCTCAACAGAGTGTGAGTTAGTTCTTTTGAACACCCATTTGATAAATAACATTAATGTGACCTATTGCACTATTATTTGTTTCTTTTTTCTTTTTTTAAAGATTCCTTATTGAACACCTACTTCTGTTTACTCAAGTTATAGGCATAAAAGTATACATATATATTATATACACTGCTCAAAAAAATAAAGGGAACACAAAAAATAACACATCCTAGATCTGAATGAATTAAATATTCTTCTGAATGTGCTGACAACAAAATCACACAAAAATTAAAATCAAATTTTTCAACCCATGGAGGTCTGGATTTGGAGTCACACTCAAAATTAAAGTGGAAAAACACACTACTGGCTGATCCAACTTTGATGTAATGTCCTTAAAACAAGTCAAAATGAGGCTCAGTAGTGTGTGTGGCTTCCACGTGCCTGAATGACCTCCCTACAATGCCTGAGCATGCTCCTGATGAGGTGGCAGATGGTCTCTTGAGGGATCTCCTTCCAGACCTGGACTTAAGCATCTGCTAACTCCTGGACAGTCTGTGGTGCAACGTGATGTTGGTGGATGGAGCGAGACATGATGTCCAAATGTGCGCAATTGGATTCAGGTCTGGGGAACGGACGGGCCAGTCCATAGCATCAATGCCTTCGTCTTTCAGGAACTGCTGACACACTCCAGCCACATGAGGTCTAGCATTGTCTTGCATTATGAGGAACCCAGGGCCAACAGCACCAGCATATGGTCTCACAAGGGGTCTGAGGATCTCATCTCGGTACCTAATGGCAGTCAGGCAACCTGAGGCAAGCACATGGAGGGCTGTGCAGCCCCCCAAAGAAATGCCACCCCACACCATTACTGACCCACTGCCAAACCGGTCATGCTGGAGGATGTTGCGGGCAGCAGAACATTCTCCAAGGCATCTCCAGACTCTGTCACATCTGTCACATGTGCTCAGTGTGAACCTGCTTTCATCTGCGAAGAGCACAGGGCGCCAGTGGCGAATTTGCCAATCTTGGTGTTCTCTGGCAAATGCTAAATGTCCTGCACGTTTGTAAGCACAACCCCCACCTGTGGATGTCGGGCCCTCATAACACCCTCATGGAGTCTGTTTCTGACCATTTGAGCAGACACATGTACATTTGTGGCCTGCTGGAGGTCATTTTGCAGGGCTCTGGCAGTGCTCCTCCTGTTCCTCCTTGCACAAAGGCGGGGTAGCGGTCCTGCTGCTGGGTTGTTGCCCTCCTACGGCCTCCTCCACGTCTCCAGGTGTACTGGCCTGTCTCCTGGTAGCGTCTCCATGCTCTGGACACTATGCTGACAGACACAGCAAACCTTCTTGCCACAGCTCGCACTGATGTGCCATCCTGGATGAGCTGCACTACCTGAGCTACTTGTGTGGGTTGTAGACTCCGTCTCATGCTACCACTATAGTGAAAGCACCGCCAGCATTCAAAAGTGACCAAAACATCAGCCAGGAAGCATAGGAACTGAGAAGTGGTCTGTGGTCACCACCTGCAGAATCACTCCTTTATTGGGGGTGTCTTGCTAATTTCCTATAATTTCCACCTGTTGTCTATCCCATTTGCACAACAGCATGTGAAATTGATTGTCACTCAGTGTTGCTTCCCAAGTGGACAGTTTGATTTCACAGAAGTGTGATTGACTTGGAGTTACATTGTGTTGTTTAAGTGTTCCCTTTATTTTATTGAACAGTATATATTAAGGGTACTTTAAAAGCAGTTTCTAACTTCGTTCTTTGGTAGCAGTTTATCACCTATTTTGTTTTTTTGGTATTTCTTTTTTTATACAAGGATTTTGTTAATCCTTGTTACTTTACTGCTGCCGTCAGCATATATTATATATAGCGCCTAGACCCTTTTCTATTTATCTGTCAAATCCTACTCTGTATTTTGGCCCAGCCTGTATTTGGTAAGGGATATCTATTATAGTCAAACACACATTTTGGTTGGTTTGAACATTATATATATATATATATGAACATCACACGCATAGCAAATTCCAGAGCTGCATTTTTAAATCAGTAAATTTTGCTTTATATTCCATGTCTTGCAGAGCAAGCTCAGAATATTTTATTAATTCAATGTATTTTATTCCCTGGGAAATGGTGATACACAAACAGTTTTGAAAACAGTGTAAAAATGGATTCCTCTAACTTTTACAAAAAAACAAAACAGAGAATATAAAAAAGTTAATACATTTTTACGGATTCCGAAATTTGCAGTTTTTCACGTTGTGAATAAGACTTTTGTAAATTGTATCTTTTAATACATATGCTCTAGGTTTCATGGCTAGCACAGTAAACATGTAAGAATGTATAGGGTATACAAATGTCTCTAGAACAGGGGTTCCCAACCCAGTCCTCAACTATCCCCAACTATCCCCAACTATCCCCAACTATCCCCAACCAGTCTAGGATTTAGGGATAAACCTGTTGTGTTTAAAGTGTTGTTTTTTTTTCTTCTAAAAACACCTTAGACACAACTGGGTAATCCCTAAATCTTGGATTGGTAGAGGTTACTTGAGGACTAGGTTGGGAACCACTGCTCCAGAACAAACAGAAATATCAGTCCAATATTTCCAAATGGCAGCCTGGATTGGCAAATTGTTTACTAATTTCATTCACAATGATTATATGTACAGCTGATTTATTAAAGGAAATTCTAATACGCAAATTCGATTTTTTTTTGGGGGGGGGGATAGTCTTAAGTTTACCACATCGGAAACTATTTTTTTGTTTGTTTATATCAGTTGGATGTAAATAATGCAAGGAGATAATTCCCTATTAGATAATTTCTCCTTTACGATTTTTAATAGAGATACTTGTGAAAAGCTGGTAATCCTGTGTGTACAGGCTCACCAGCGCCATCTGGAGACTGTTTTAGATTATAGCTGCTTATTTTACTTTAAAGTAAATTAGATTAGATATGTGTCTGAAATAACCTTTCACAAAGCACTTATCTACCCTAAAAGACTGTAAGCATAATTATAACCAAATCTGCAGTTTATTGATAAATATTACTGTTACCCAACATAATGGCTCAGCTGAATTATTATTATCCTTCATAAGCACTTTAAAGTTACTCTACTACAGACAGATCTCATAAAATTGGTGACCAAATTACAACATTGAAAACACATTAAGCACTACAACCCCTACAGTTTACTGCAGGGGTTATGATGCCAGGAGTACAAAAATACAAAGTATCGCTAAAAGAAACCGATACTATGAATGGGGAAAATAAGAGGCAGCAAACCTCAAAAGAGGGTTCCCTCCAAGCCCTATTGACAAGGAAACTGCAAAAGACAAGACAAATATAGGTTGTGCCAAATCAGACTATAGTACAGCTAATGGTAAGCAAAGTCCAAAATATGGTGGTAAATTAAGAAAAAAACCTTAAAAGAGAAATACCAAAACAAAGTCCTTATTTGTGCCTGATGGACAGTCAACGACCTGTGTAGGGGGATATTCTCTGTGTGGAGCAAAATGGAGACGGCTTCTTTGGATCTGTATGTGAAGAAAGGAGAAAATAATGGTGCAGTACGTCTAGTACAGAAGGTGGAAAACAGAAAAAAAAGGGTCGATAGTAATCCTACTCACGTGTAGTAGAGCTTAAACTAGCTCTAGTGTGGATGGCATACAGCGGTACAATCCCCGCTTATAGGATACATAGAGAGGTATTGGTCTTTTAAAGGGACACTATAGTCACCAGAACAACTACAGCTTATTGAATTTGTTCTGGTGAGTAGAATCATTACCTTCAGGCATTTTGCTGTAAACACTGTCTTTTCAGAGAAAATGCAGTGTTTACATTACAGCCTAGTGATTACTTCACTGGCCACTCCTTAGATGGCTGTTAGAGATCCTTCCTGGGTCATGGCTGCCTAAAATGCACCCAAGCATTCAGTGTCTCCACCCTCTGCATGCAGGCACTGAACTTTCCTCATAGAGATTCATTGATTCAATTCATGTCTATGAGGAGATGCTGATTGGCCAGTGCTGTGTTTAAATTATGCTGGCTCTGCCCCTGATCTGACTCTTTGTCAGTCTCAGCCAATCCTATGGGGAAGCATTGTGATTGGATCGGGCTACCACTTCTGATGATGTCAGCGGGCAGTGGGCAGGTCAAAAGGAAACAGTGACAAAGCAAGCAGCTGCAGAGTTGAATACAAGTAAGATTTTACTATATTTAGGGAGGTATAAAGGGATAAGGGGGCTAGATGGTGGTTTTAACACTATAGGGTCAAGAATACATGTTTGTGTTCCTGACCCTATAGTGCTCCTTTAATCTGTATATGGAAAAAAGAGAGAAATGATGGTGCAATACGTCTAGTATAGATGGATAAATAATTGGACAACAGGATCTATTTAAGTCCTACTCACGTGTAATAGAGCTTGAACCAGCTCTAGTATGAATGGCATACAGCGGTACAATCCCCGCTTATAGGATACATGGAGAGTGGTAAGTATCGTATCAATATGTAGACCATAGAGAGGATAAGAGAGACAACTAATAGTGCTCGCTGTATAAAAATATATTAGTAATAAATTGTGTACTCACATATGATTGAGCAGGCAGACTTCTCAATGACTCAGACGTGAGTGGTATAATCCCCACCTAGGATTTATTTGGAGTAATACTCAGCAGGAAGAAATAAAATCAGGATACCAAGCAGCAATAGTAAAAATTAAAATATATATAAAAAAGTAAAATGGCACAATCAAAGTATGTTAAACATAGACAAAATACCTTTATTGGAATACGGAATAAAAATATAAAATATCCACAATGCGTTTCACCTATGAGGGCTATCTCAAGTGGAGACAGAAAAGACATGCTTGGTAGGGGGGGTTCATATAGGGGGACTGATTTTTACACAGTTAAAGATTTGGCGCCCAAATGACGTCAGGGAAGACAATTGACATTTTGAAATTGCAAAAAAAATTATGCTTATACAAAGAATACAGTGCAGGGCATTATTCACTGAAATGTGGCATTGAAACGAAAGTTTATAAATAGGTTAAAAACTTTATTTTTGGTGGTCATATGATCGGCATCCATATTTGAAATCGGGCCTACCGAGTGACATACCGCTAGGTATAAGGGAAATGTAGTTGAGTGTGATGTGCGGCCAGATTCAAAGCAAAGCAGTGACAGTGGAGCAAACCAAAGAAGATTGCCATGTCCATGAGGGACAATATCAGGTATATGAATCTCAACCTTATCTGCCCCCTGGCCACCACACCCCCAGCGGCAATGTCACCATCAGGAGTTTGTGAATTTGGTAAAGTCAACCGAGGGTGACAATGATGCTTTAACTGACTCATAGAAACAGTAGTAAAGGGTCAGCGCTAATAGAACAAACTGGAAAAAGTGAAATTAAGGCAGAATTTCTCCAAAAGGAAGGGAATCCCTCTATCCCTTTAGTAGTGAGGCAAGTAGAAAATATAATAAAAACTAGAATATAAAATATTAAAATATATGTCCAAGATAGAGAAAAAAAAATAATGGTACATACTTTCCAGAGGAGCAATCACGAACTTGTTCAAGGAAAATTTTCTTGCTGGGATATCAGATGCGGTTCGTATGTGGAAAGAAGGAGAGGATAATGGTGCAGTATGTCTAGAAAATATAAAAATATTTTTTAACTGACTCATACACGCAAACATGCATGCACATATACCTTGACTCTCACTAATATATACAAACAGACATACTCAGACTCTCACTGAAGATTCTCTGATACATAAAGAAACACACATTCACTGTTACACCCTGCCTTAGTGAAGTATTATTAACTCCAACAGCTGTTAACATAATTAATTGCGGAGGTGTAGTTGGCATTATCTACTTCCTTGCCATTTCACTGGCTAATACCACTGAATCCCTAGGCCTGCCCCTCCATGCTGCAGCCAGCCTGGTGTTTGTAATTGAAAGAAGATTTCACAGTCATCCCAGCAGTGGCTGGCCTGAAGCTAGAGCAACCCAGTCTGGCACTGGTGATGTTCTAATTAAAGTGGAGCTCTGATTTCGTAAACAACACACATTACTATTTTATCCCATTGAACCTCTATGATAAACTTACATGTAAAAAAAAAAAAAGATGCCAGCTTTTGATTTGGAGCTCTGTGTATATAGTTATACACGTTAGTGAGGGATTTAATAGACAGGATCTTTATTATGTACTCAAACACGTAACTTATTGTCAAAGAATTCATATACTCCAAGTGATTCTCACATCCATTAACTATTCACCTTTGCATTATTTGTATAACACCTTTGTCATTTTCCATGTTTTTTTTTTATTTTAATTTAATTTAATCACTTGCCTTGTCTCAACAAATTGTCAGCACAAGAGGATATATTGAGGCCAATGAAGAAAGTCCACATTACTTTAGTAATGATAAACTTTTACCTTTTTCTTCATTTCTTCACACTTGTGTGCCCTCACAAGGGCCTCTATTACTCATCGTCCTCATTTTTATATATTTTTTTACTCTTAGCAATCTTGCAATTATACTCCCACCCCTTATATGTAATTCTGTCTCTCTGCTCTCTTGTGTATCTCCCAGCCCCCTACACATCTTGTGTTTTACATCAATCCCACCTCCTTTTGTGTCTCTTCATTTACTTCTTGATATCCTATTCCAAGGGTAGGCAACCTTCGGCACTCTAGATGTTGCAGACCACCCATCTCCCATGATACATTGCCAGCATTATGGCTGTAAGAACAAGAAGGAGGGCTTAAAGAGCCAAGTTGTGGCAAAATGCACCGGATGTTTAAATTCTGTGTGTGATCATTTTTATTATAGATCATTAAACCTGCCGAGATCCTCTCCTGAGTTTTAGATAAATGCTACGCAATTGCTTATTGGATTTTTTCACAGACAGAGATAATTGTTTTTAACTTTATTATTTCTTCCTTCACTGTGTTTAATACCTTTTTTCATATACATCGTTTCGGTCTATGGTAACTATAGGGAAAGGGGGGGAAAGGGGGAGTTTGAGATCTGGCAGATCTGAGATCTGTTCTTTATATCTTTACTTCTTATCTATCTATTTACTTTTGTGGCTATCAACCACTCCCTTTCCCTTGTTATATATTGTTGTCTCTCTTACCTTTGAATTTGTGTACTGACACCTGTATACATGTACACTATTACTCCTTTGATATTTAACTGTGGATATAAGCATTTACTAGTTTGTTTGGTTTTTCTGACATCTTTACTCTGTCAATTTTAGATTTCAATTCTAATCATTTTTTGTTTTACAGGTGCTAAATTGATGTTTTTAAGAGATTTACAATAAAAGTTAAGCTTTGGAATTTCTCATTTATGGGCTGGGTTTTTCCTTATTATATTGTTGTTTCCATTTATGGGAGTTCATACCCTTCATTCCGGCCCTTTTATAGATATTCTCTCCCTCTTATTACCTTTTTTTCCAATTTGTTCCAAATTTATTTTCAGAATTACAATAGAGAGTTAGAAGCTTACAGGTATAGAGTGAAACAACATTGCTTCCTAAACATACTAGATTAAGCAGTACAGATGGTGCAAAGGGAATGTTCAGTATGATTTGCTTACGGTGTTACACTATTATAGTGTTACTTTATGGGATGCTGAAATTAGGGGTTGAGGTATGTCTGTGCTTAATGCAGAGTGGGAATATTGTAAGTGTGTGGTCCTCTAAGTTTATGTGCAAGGTTTATGCTTTCCATTTGTTGATAATATAACCTACATGTAGAGGGGGTTCAAACTTGGGTTGAACACTTTAGAACTTAACTCCCTGTCGCTATATCTCCATGAAGTTTGTCCAATAGTGGTAGAGATCTGGCTTGTTGTAGTGAATATGTGTTGTAGCTTTTTATCTAATAAATGGTGGGTGATTCAGCCACAGGTCCATGTCTTAAAGTTTTATGGAGGTTTGCCTACAACCATGTCTATTACTTCGGTCATTTCATGGATAACTGTTCTGAGTGTTGGGACATTTGGGAAGCCCCAAAGTTCAGCTGTGGCCTGTCTAGTCGCTAGTGCTTTTCTGTTTCTGTTTATTTTGGGCTCATGTAATTGATTCCTAAGGTTTCTCGAGTAGCCAGATCCAGGAATCTAGGGGGACATCCAATTGGAGGAGGTTGGATGTCAGTTTTGCAACCTCTGTCCACAGTGGAACTAGCTTAAGGCAGTGCCACCACAGGTGGACGTACATCCCTCTTTGTCCACAGCGCTTCCAACACAGCTCCAAGTCTGATCTGCCGAACTGGTATAGTAGAATAGATGTTATTTACCATGTTAGTAAGGTTTTACATGCTTGGTCTTTATGGTTTACACAGATAGATATGAAGATAACCAGACATCTCCTGCCAGTCAGATGTTTCACCATGAGTCCCATATCCCTCTTCCAAGCTGACTCATATGTAAGAGCACATGTGGGGAGGTTGGTATAATATATAAAGTAAAATGTGCCAGCGCTAATATTTTGTCATAAATTTTGTACAGCAATATGTAAAAACTTAATAAACAAGCTGCTATATCACCATAATTTTATCTTTTAGTATTGTCTGTCAGACTTTTTTACCCAGCTGAGGAAGCAATTGGTGAATCGGGTCCTGGGAATTGTAAGCATTTAGACTCTGATTTTGGACTATTGCCGAATAAGTGTATTTATAGTTTTGTATTTTATCATTTTTTTATATATATTAATGGTAAATAAAGAATACATTGTTATTACACTAACAGCATTTTTTCCCTGCTACTAAAAAGAAGGAATATGGCCCTTAACCACTTATGTGATTTAATTTAAACCTATTGGAAGGCTCTGGGTTTGTGAGTACTTATTTTACCTTTTATAGACCACCCATTCAAAGAACAACAATATTGCACTATATGTGTTTCCTCTCACAATATTATATAGAACAGAACACTCAGAAAACTGACTACAAAGAAGGGAAAGGGTTGCCTCAATGGACCATAAGGCATATAAATTTGAGCTAAAACTTTAGAGGTGATTTGGCACAATAGGGAAATAGGATTCCAAGTAGGGAACCGTTCTAATGTATATTTCTTTATACACTGTGTCCTATAGTACTATTATATACAGTTCCCATTTAACATTATCTTAGCGCTCCACCATCAGACTTTTTTGGATAAAAAGGAGGTAGTTGGCAGAAATTTGGCCTTTGTGGGTGGGTCTTTTAATACAAGTTTCTTTTAAAGGCCAACAATTTTGGCCTTCATAGCTGCGGTCATGTTTTCTGGGATTTCTAGGAATCTTTTTAATTGAATGTACCTCAGTCATGAGTGTTCTTTGGTGAATTGTACTGAGGTAAATCTTTGAACAAGGTTAGTCTGTTTCCGGTAAAGAAGTGGTAGAATCTAAACAGGTCATTATATTCATTGTGTGCGTAATCGTTTAGGGCTATGCCTGGAGGGAATACTTTGTTTCACGGTATCAGGAATATTTTAGTAATCTTGTTTCATAAATCTATGGAGGTAGTTAGGGATGGAGGTTTAGGGGGTGGCAGGGGTGGGCATTTTGTGACAACCAGATGTAGAAGGATGGGAAATCAAGCCCAAACATAAAATATTGGTCTTAAGTACTAAAAGTGGAACAATCAGGTAGATTCCCTACCCCCCATTTTCAGTAGTTCAGGAATCAGGATGACAGTGGAAGGGGGGTGAAGAGGCAGATCAGTGACATCATTGTGTCACTGGTTCCACCCGAGAATAGCAGGCATACCTGAAAAGGGTGTGCAGTTCCCTGGAAAGGGGGAGGCCTGCCCACGTTACTGACTCAGTTGTTACTGAAAGATCAGCCTGGTGTGAATATAAGTTAGGCTGACTGACAATATTGCAAGGCCACTGAGGGCTGACCCTGCAGGGAGCACTGTTTTAGTTTTCAGGTGCATGACATTCAAAACCTCTGTTATTTTACAATGTACATTTGGGGCTCAGGTAGGATTTATTTTGTATTAGTTTTGTTTAAGAATTAGAAATTAATTTGGTTGCCCAAGTGTAGTAGTTTTAAGTTGTGCTGGGTTCACTTGTGAGACCTGAAAATGTAATGAACAGCAACAAATAACATATGTTTTGGTACCCCTGTCCCTTCTTTAATGTACAGTGCCCTCAACGGTATTACATACATTAAATCATCATAAATCGCCAGTGGTGCAATCACCAGCTAAAAGTTCCTGCTGCTCCAGTTTTAGAATGTTGCCCTGAAATTACCATTTATAAATATTCTTCATAATCTGACTATATAATATATATCTAATGCCAAAAAAATGCAATGTAATTGGACAATAAAGGAGACTTTTACACACAAGTATTTAATATAATGCAAAATTTCTTTAATCTCACATTGGACATGTCAATGATATTATGGGCATCAATTGTTTTAGCATACGGGTGACAGAAAAATTCAGTGCTTTTAGTAATATTATTTTTCCCGTGTACATTAGTTTGTTAATCTAGTTTTTGAAGTTTTAAATTAAGTTTTTTTTACTCTGCTTTAAATTTGTTGAATGAAAACCTATCCCACTAAAAGTGTGTGATGGGAATTCACTGTAACAACTTAAATGTTGGTTACTCTTTAATAAACATATGTATTATAATTAATAATTTTCATATTTTGAGTATGAGAAGACATTTTTTATGGTAATATATGCTTTGTGAAATAAATGTCAAGAGAAAGACAAGCAACTTTTAACCATGTTTGTAACAGAAAACACTTGGCAATATGTTTTAAAAAAATGTTACAGTATATTTTCTTTCTGCTTCTAGTGCCGATAGTGATTTTGTTTTTAACGTATTGCTTTAGCAGCCTCAAAACAATTTACGCAAAACGTTTATTTTGACTTATATACAAAAAGACGTAGAAAGTTAATGTACTTATTCAGCACTTATATTGTTTTGTTTTATTGTAAATTACTTATAATAGATTTTATAATATTTACAACTTAAACATTTAAGATTTTATATCATGTGTAGCCTGATATTTCTTAAAGATGCAGAAATCTGCATGGCAAAAAGGTAGCCTGGCAATTTAACAGAACAAACAAATGATCAACCATAAAAAATATAGGGTAGGAGGTCAAATGCCATAATAATCAATCAATTTGATTGTATAACAAACTTGAACTTTAACATTAAACTGAAACTTTAATTTGACACTGAAAATGATGCTGGACATAGAAAGCATTGATTCAAGTTCCCAAATTGTCGTGATGTTGGCAGAGGAGGAGCTCGACTCAGCGCCGAGGGACATCGACGTGGGAATCAGGTAAGTAAAAAAAGAGGAACACTACAGTATTAAGAACACGTTTTGTATTTCTAACACTATAGTATTCTTTTGAAACCCTATACCGAAATCTAGTACCAAACGCTAAATCAAACTTCAAAAACTAACCCTAATTTAAATTTAACCCTTATCAAAACCTCATTACTAATAACAAACCAAAATCAGTCAATTTAATAAAGCTTTAATTAAAAAACTAGACATTGTCATTTCAGTTATTCTGTATTATGTGGCTATTATTATTTGAATTTAAAATGTGGTAATTTTCTATATTCTCCGGGCCTCCAGATGTTGCTGAACTACAACTCCCATGATTCTATGAATGCAATAGATAGGATGAGAATCATGGGAGTTGTAGTTCAGCAACACCGAGAGGGTCGGAGGTTGGGGAAGCCTGTTCTAGAACAATAGGTTAAAAAAAATACACCAAGGCAAGTGTTTAGCACTGTTTATTCTGTTTTTTTCTGCTTTTTAAACATTATAATTTCATCATATTGTACTTTTTTTAAACTTTTTTGCTTTCAATGGTTTTTCATTACTTAATATAGTATTCTCAGTTTTCAAATTTTTTGTATTCTTATAAAAAAGAAAACATACTTTTCAGTGTTGTTAAAAAGCAGAAAAAATAGAATAAACAGTGCTAAACACTTGCCTTGGTGTATTTTGGGCTTCTTTGCCCATTAAATGTAGTATGGCTTTATATATGAAAAACCCTGTATGTTTTTAATAAATAATGGCAATTATATATGCACCTGCAATATTTTCATAAATAATATATTTTGATGGGGAAATCTTAAAAAAAGTACATATTAACTATTTTGTTAAACATGTCTTTTATGAAAGATATCCATGCACAAATTAGAATATATTGGCAATAATGATTATTTGTATTTAACAAAAATAATTATAAATAGCATTAATTTCTTAAACCCGCTAAACCATGATGTAAGATGAAGCAGAACAACAACTTATTTGAAACAATATGTTCATCTTTTGGTCATATTAAATAGTTCAATACGTATGCATTCAATATGTTATTTACACAGACATATATCTGTTGACTTCGAAAAAAAAATTACTTAGGATAAACTAGCCTGATTGAGACATCAAAGACACATAAAATAAAGTGGACATGTTAACTGGTGATGTGTTGATAACATATAATATCACTGACTTTGTAATGTACTTTTTCCTGTATTTGCAAATTTGGTAATTACGATATTGGTCATTTTGATTGTTCAGGATATTTTATAGCCATTGATTCCTAAATTATCTACCTATCTGTGTAGATATACAAAAGGTGCCATTGTGTAAACAAAGCTGTTCCACAAACTCATCCACCATTTACTAAGGTACTATTCAAATATTAAAGGTATTCTCTTTTGGTTTATAGGCATTAAATATAATATTTTTTGAAGTGACGTCGAAAGCAACGTTGAATAGCTATAGCAGAAAGCTCTTCTTGCTTTCGCCTTATAGTAGTTGTGATTGGTTCATAGGGGACTTCGGAAGGGTTAGCAGCCATAAAACGTTCCTCCATTGGTTGACGAAGTGAATCCATGTCTCCTTCACCCAATACACGCTTTGTAAATGCAAATAGGATGTCAAGGCAGTGAATTCTGTCTCCACTTACCATAGTAAGATCCATTGCAATAAGCTGTATTTTATTTGGTTTTGGTACACGTAGAGGTGGATCTAATGAGTCTGCAAAATCTGAAAGCTTACTGTACTCAATAAACTGGGTTGCATCTGGGTCAAACCTTTCCCAAACCTCATAGAACACATCAAAGTCATCCTCTCCCAGTGGTTCTTCACTCTCCTCTGTAGCAACATTAAAATTTTCTAAAATAACAGCAATATACATGTTTACAACAATAAGGAATGAAATAATGATATAACTAACAAAAAAGAAAATCCCAAGTGGCGGGTTACCACAATCACCTTTTATAGATCTTCCTGGGTGTTCTATTTTTGGGTTACAGTCTGGTTCCCCACTATTAAGAATTGGTTCTAATAAACCATCCCACCCAGCAGATGTTGTAATCTGAAACAAACAGATCATACTATTTCCAAACGTCTCAAAGTTGAACATATCATCAATCCCAGCTTCCTTCTTAACATAGGCGAAGTTAGACATTCCAAATATGGCATACATGAACATAACCAAGAAGAGCAGGAGGCCAATGTTGAACAAAGCTGGGAGTGACATCATCAAGGCAAATAGCAATGTACGAATCCCCTTTGCTCCTTTAATCAGACGCAGGATACGACCAATCCTAGCAAGTCTTATAACTCTGAATAATGTCGGTGAAACAAAATACTTTTCAATTATTTCTGCCAGAAACATACCTGAAAAAAATATATTCATGAAACAAGTTCCAACAACACACTCATGGATACAGTAAAAATAAATACAGCACTTGGTGTTCATTTAAAATGTTATAAGTAATATAACATATCATGTTATTGTAATATACTCAAAAGTGAACTATTGTGATTGTCAGGAACCACAAAAATACCTGTAAAAAGCTTAAAGGAGCACAATAGTGCCAGGAAAACAAACTTGTTTTCCTGGCACTAAAGGGACATTAGGTCCCCCCCACCCTCATGGTCCCCCTCCAGCTGGGCTGAATGGGGTTAAAACCCCTTCAGCCACTTACCTTTATCCAGCGCCGGACTCCCTTAGCGCTGGTGACCTCTCTTCCCTCTGCCGACGTCAGCACTGAATGCGCATGCATGGCAAGAGCCCTGCATGCATTCAAACTGCCCATAGGAAAGCATTACTAAATGCTCTTCTATGGACGTCAGCGTCTTTTCACTGTGATTTTACAGTGAGAATCGCGAAAGCGGCCTGTAGTGGCTGTCAGTGAGACAGCCACTAGATGCTGGATTAACCCTCAGTGTAAACATAGCAGTTTTTCGGAAACTTCTATGTTTTCAGCTTCAGGGTTAACACTAGAGTTACCTGGCACCCAGACCACTTCATTGAGCTGAAGTGGTCTGGGTGCCTATAGTGGTCCTTTAATGTTAAAATAACCTAATCTTCAATATTATGTAGTAGACCAATGGGTATACCTATAACATCTGTTACTCCTACTGATATATTTAATATATTTTTAATGGTTATTTAAATTATATTTGAATTTTAAGTCTCTTATATGTAATCAGGTGGTTACTGAAATTCTATGCTAAATATTTTGCTAAATGATTCTCCATTTTCTGTGTAACACAGTCTATGACTATTAAACCTGTGCAGTTAAATCATTGTCTCTAGAATTAATTTATCAGTAGGACCAGTTAAGTATGTGTAAATATCCATCCATCCATCCATCCATCCATCTAATTTATCTTTTTACAAATAACGAAGTGCAAACATATTAACTAATTATATTCTATTTAAGTAAGTTGCAGGTTTTTTGGGTATTGATAAAGGTCCAAATGGAGACTTAAATACTGAGTAGTGTTGCATATTTCCAAATATTAGCATCTACCAAACTCATCATAAAAAATAAATAAATAAAAAGCCCTATATATGATAGCTCTTATACATTTCGCTTGCACAATACAGTATATTTGCAGAACATGCAAATTGAAATAATTGCAATTTTTTAAATTATCTGCACACATTTCTGCAGGTTGCCTTAGCAACTGACTATTTTAAACAAAGCTTTTGTATAAGCATTTAAAGCCGATGGCACTCAATAATATTCTCTTATAAAGTTCTCTTATAAAGTTAATATTATGTTAATAGTCTGATAATTATACGCAGTGCACTCTAAAGGGGGGATGGGGTAATTTAAAAGCAAAAACAGAATTTACACAAAACATACACAATGTTTTGGTCTACATGGACATTAATTAAGACCCCTATTATCAAAGACAAGGTACAACCTTAGACACCTTAAGAGCCAGCACTTTCAAAATACAGGTGATATTGCACTGGCTACTGTAAATGCATATATACAGGGAGATATGTTATGCCCAGAACCAAAACAGCTGATTAACTTGTTTTGTTGAATAGTGTTCATATGGGAAAGATAGAAACACGTTCTAGGTACTCTCACATATATTTCAAATCTCACTAGATGTGTTCATTTCAGATACATTTAACCAAATATACAACTTACCTATTATAGAAAAGATGACCACAACTAGATCAAATATATTCCAGCCACTGGTGAAGTAGTACTGACGGAGTGAAATCAGTTTTAGAAGAAATTCACCAGTGAAAAGTATAATGAATACCACATTGACCCAATAGAGGTTGTTTTCCACTTCGTTGCTTTGGTCATCTGTTTCAATCATCATGGTCACCATGTTAAGGCAGATTAGGACCATAATGGTGATGTCAAAAGCTTGTTTGGTTACAATATCAAACACTAGGCCTTGAAAAGCATTCTGTAGAAAGGCACAATAAAGTCAATTTTAGTAACAGTAGTTTAGATTGCATACATTATAAATTAGATCAGTTACTTGGTTCCCCAAATAGCTATATATACTTCATGTTGCAATTATAAACTTAAAACATATAGATATTTAAATATAGATATTTGCTTCACATGATATTAGGTGTCACACCATCTGTCTCTGGTTTAGGACAGAAAACAAGTTTTAATTCGTATGCATCTTTTCACATGCATGAAAAACATCCAATAGTACATTTATTTCTGCCAGCGGTGAAAAAACAAATTGACAGCAACTTTGTTCTTGTTGTATGTTATCAAATAAATTATGCAAAATGCCCAGTAAGCAGTAAAGTACACATTGCATCAAACATGTGTAGGTGCTTGGAATGGAATAGCTGAATGCTGCTGGAGGAAGTCCCACACCTTGTCAGACTACCTCTATTATAAATTTATTTTGTCTTCATATAGCACAGCCCTCACCCTTGCTAAACAATCCTACTTTTTATCTCTTGTTAGTTCATGCTCACGCAATCCCAGCAGGGCTGGCGCTTCCTATAGGCTAATTATGCGGCCGCCTAGGGTGCTGCTTAAAGGGGGGTGCCGGTAGTGATTTTGGTGCTCGTTTGGCCTCCCCCCAATCGATCTGTATCAATTATTTATAGCGGCCGCTTGCCATGTTACCATGTGCTAGTGAGCATTTACATGGTTGCTGACTAGCGCCTGGTAGAAAACTGGTCCGGCGGCATCCATGATTCACCTCTGCTCGCAATGCCTCGCCCCCTTCCAGACTTGCTCCGCCCCTTGCTCTGTAAGTGAGGAGAAATGGGTGGGAGCATAGCAGTGGAGATGACAGGGAGAATGATCCGCCGCCAGGCAACTAGGCACACTGAAGATGCCTGGAACACATGAACAGCACTGATATGGGAAATTAAGGTGTAACGGCACCCCCAGGCATAAAAGGGTTAAACCGCTGTTTAGTAGATCTTCCCTTCCAGAGACACAGGCACAGCTACTGTAGACACCAATGCAGCGAACCGGAGAAGCATATGAATGCCGTAAACAGCAGAACCGGAACCATATTAATGCCGTAAACAGCCGAATAGGAAAAACCATACGAATAGGTTTACACTCCTAGCAGTCAAACTGGAACAGCATAGAATAAATCCCCCCAAGAACGAGACAAGGCTCCGTTTTGAGGGTCAAGCAGGAACAGACAGAGCTGTGGGTTTATTGTTCTTATATACTCATTTGTACCACCCACAGGGTTTTGGAACACAACCAATAAACACATACAATACACTCAGACGCTCCCACACAAAATCCTCCCCTCTGCCTGTGATACAATTACCTCACAATGGGTAATGTAATTATCACAAGCAGAAAAATACAATTTATTCATAACTTGAAAAGTATGCATCATATTCAGAATCAGCATACTCCAAATACAAACATATGTCAAAATCATCCAAATTGGTCCAGTGGTTCAAAAGATAGATCATAGTCCTTTGTGACCAAAGGAAGCATGGCTTTTCTGCCCCAAACCAGTTCCACATAGTCTTCTATTCTGGAGATAATTGGGAAGTAATCCAATTATCTCCAAGGACAGAGGCAAAACTCCATTGAACACATGGCAGCAAAAGACAATAAAACACCTAAAACATATAACTGTGCAGCCATTGCACAAAACAGGTACATTCAACATATCCCCAGATAGCTCAGATCTGAGCGCACATTATTACTGAATGGTGCTCAGAGCACACACATACATTTCAATTGCCATGGAGCCAAAGTCTTTCCCATAGTCTTTCATTATTGCAATGGGCTCCATTGCATAGCTATCTGGGGTATTGCCGCTCAAACAGTGTCAGCACTGAATGACCCGGCTTTCGTGTCTTCGCAGGGGAAAATCAAGCGTTTCAACATGGGGCCATAGTCTAAAGGCAGCAGGCGGGCAACCAGGCTCCTCCAATGCACAGTGGCGAGTATTGGTTTTGTCACATAAGGTAAGAGGGTTAATGTATGTGTTTCAGAGAATGTGTGTCTGTCTGGGTGATTGTGTTGTCTGTATGGGTCAGTGTGTGTCTGTATGGGTCATTGTGTGTCTGTCTGGGTCAGCATGTGGTTGTATGGGTCATTGTGTGTGTCTGTCTGGGTCATTGTATTGGTCAGTGTGTGTCTGTATGGGTCAGTATGTGTGTGTATGGATCTGCCTGTGTCTGTATGGAACTGTTTGTGTTTGTATGTGGTCAGTGTGTGTTTGTGTGGGTTAGTGTGTCGGTATGGATTAGTGTGTGTCTGTATGGATCTGTCTTTGTCTGTATGGGTCAGTGTGTGTCTGTATGGATCTGTTTGTGTGCCTTTATGTGTGCGTCTGCACGGGTCAGTGTGTGTGTATGTCGGCATGGGTCAGTGCGTGCGTCAGTCTGCATGGGTGTGTGTGTCAGTCTGCTTGGGTCAGCATGTGTCAGTCTGTATGAGTGTATGGAGTGAATGGGGCGTTAATTTTTTTTTTGCCTAGGGTGGCACAAATCCGTGCACCGGCCCTGAATCCCAGGTGTCTCTTTAATACTTTTAACTCTCTCCTTCGTCCACCTTAAGCCACCCTTCAAACTGACCTATCGGCAGATAGCCTTGCATGCTACTTTACTGACAGGATTGAACAGTTAAGGAAAGAATTCTCCCCCCATTGTTCCTCTCTTTTGCCACCACACAATGACTGTACCTTCCCTACCATACAGGCCTTCTCCTCAGCTACAGAACAGGAGGTGGCTTTGCTTCTCCCCTCCTCTCGTATCACTACCTGTCCACTTGATCCAGTACCTTCACCTTATCAGATCTCTCAGCCCCGTTGTCTTGTACCATAATTAACACACATCCTAAACTGCTCTCTTTCATCTGGTGTTGCCCCTGCTCCCCTTAAGCATGCTACGGTCATACCCATCCTAAAATAGCTATCCCAAACCCATCTTCCCCTTCCAACTATCGTCCCATATCCCTGCTTCCTTTTTCCTCAAAACTTCTAGAAAGACTTCACTTCCTAAATTCCAACTCCCTCCTTGATCCTCTTTAATCTGGCTTTGGCCCCCTCCATTCTACTGAAAATTATTTTATTAAAGTTACAAATGCTAAATCCAAATGCCACTACTCCATACTAATTCTTTTTGACCTCTCTGCTGCCTTTGATACTGTTGATCATGGCCTCCTTCTCCTAACTTCTCAATCTCTTGGTCTCTGTGACATAACCACGTATGGTTCTCCTCCTGTCTCTCCCATTGCTCCTTCAGTGTCTCTTTTTCCAACAACACCTTTTTGTTCTCTCTCTGTACCTCTCTTGGCAAACTCATTAATTCAGAATTCCACTACCACCTGTATGCCGACGACACCCAGGTATACCTCTCCTCCCCTGACCTCTCCCCTGCTGTCTTACAACATGTCACTTCTATCTCTGATTGGATGTCATTCTCTTCTATCTCTGATTGGATGTCCTTCCACTTTCTGAAACTCAATCTCAATCTAAAATTGATTTTCTTATTTTTCCTCCTCATAACACTGTGCCTTCTTCTTCTCCAACCTCCTGCAGGTTGACAGTACCTGCCTCACCCCATCCTTTCAAGCTTGCTGTCCTGGTGTGATTTTTGATCTTTGCCTCACCCTTTTCTCCTCATGTCCAGTCTGTTGCTAAAACCTGTCAATTCCAGCTTAAAAACATTGCCCGCATACACCCCTTTCTTATGCAAGATGCTGCCAAGGAGCTTATTCATGCACTAGTAATCTCTCACAGTAATGTATTACTGTAATTCCCTCCTCATTGGTCTCCCCAGAAGCCATACTGCTCCCCTACAATCTGCGATGAATGCTGCTGCCAGGCTGATCTTTCTCTCCTGGAAAAACACATCACCCCTCTTACACCTCACCCCTCTGTCAATCCTTACACTGGCTTCCTGTACCCTACAGGTGTCAATTTAAAATACTAACCCTTACCTATAAAGCCCTAACCAACTCTAGCCCCTCTTACATTTCTTCACTTAATTATAGGTATGCCCCCTCTCGATCTCTACAATATACTGGTGACCTTCTCCTGTCTGCTACTCACACCCTTAATGCAAATTCACACCTGCAAGACTTCTTATGAGCTGCTCCTTTCCTTTGGAACAACCTGCCTACCACTGCCAGACTCTCCCTAGTCTTCAATCCTTTAAGAAGTCACTCAAAATCCATCTTTTCAGGATTGATTATGGCCTCCAAGAATAACTTCTATCTCTCAAACCTTCCTCTTGCTCTCTCCTAAAGGGCCACACTCCATTCTCACTTCCAGTTCTGCTACTTTCCCACCATGTCTATTTGCTCTCTCCCTCAATACCCTTCCTTTTGTGTTTTTATACCCCACCTCCTCTAGATTGTAAACTCGTTTGAGCAGGGTCCTCAACTACCTATTGTTCCTGTTACATTTTGGTATTGTCTCATTTGGTAAATTCCCCTCTTATTGTAAAGCGCTGTGGAATAAGCTGGCACTATATAAATAATAACCAATAAAAATAATACCTTTCAACTCCGCAAGACACTGGGGGTCAAAGGGGATGGACCAGTGGTGTGACCCTGTCGCTGGTTTTGCCCAAAGGGGCGGACCTGCTAAAAGTTAACATGTCCTCCAGAATTACTAGCAGATCAGCCTGGTGTGAATGCCTGCCAGGCAACATGCTAATCATGTAAGGCCTGAACATTGAGGCCAGACCATGCATTGTTTCAGTGCTCGCTGCAGGGTCATAGTGTCCTGAACATAGCATAAGCTCATCTAATTATGTACTTGCACTGTGCGTGTTGGGGACAGTTTCCTGGTGTTTTCAAAAGCGGGAACTAAGTTGGGATGGTGAGACAGGACCTTAAAATTGGGATTGTGTGGCCAAAATCCAGATGGTTGGGAGGCATGGAATGGGAGTTTTCAGTATGAATTACTGAGCTAGAAGGGATTCAGATTAGTGATAGTGGGAAGCATATACTAACCATCTTTGCGGTTTATGTTTTCTTGCTAATTCTCTTTGCAAAAAAAGTATTTCAGTTCTATTTATTCAAATACTAACATTAAATCATTAAAATCACAACATTTTATGTTTGTACTGTTTGGTTTGAGTTGTTTGTAATGCGTGCAATACTAGGAAAACAGAAATCCATCCATAAATATTTCTGAATTATTTAATTTTTATGGACTTGATATTTTGTACAGAAAATATAATTGTATAGGAAACATTATATTTGAGGGGTTTGCGATATACAGGGTTCTTACCGTAGGCCTTGGAATAGGTTTTTGTGGCTTTTTTGATGCCAATTTTTTCATTGCATTGTAATATTTTTTTTGCTCCTCTGTCATAAATATATCTTGTCCTCCTAAGTAAAACAAGAAGTCAATATTGGTTACAATATATATCTAATAAATATATTTAGGTTGCTAAAACACACATCAATGTCATGTTGCTAAACATATGCACACAGAAATTAGATCTCAGAGGGGATAAGATAGCATAACACAAATGTATACAGGGACAATAAAAACAGCTCTCTGATGACCTGATCATTAACAGGGTGTTACAAAGTACAAGAAGTCATCAAATGAGACTTGATGAGAAGCAATTTCACCTCTATCTTAAGTAAAGGCGGGCAAGGACAACATGCCAGGCATCTGTAGGTGACCACAACTTTAAAGAAACCTCCACTGGGTCAGTGCCTACATATCCTTAATCAGATTCCAGGGAATCTGCTTATCGGCCCTCTTGTGCTTGATTTTGCGGCACACTTTTTCCTATCTCATCATTTTTCACCCATTCTCCTTACCCTCCCCAACCCATTGCTCATGGATGCACCGGAGCTGTCCATAGTATCTATTAACGTCAAAGGCCTGAACCTCCGAATAAGAGTACCAGAGTCCTACAAGAGATGAAAGCACAGAGGGCAGCCATAGAGAAGCCCATACAAAAGTGGTAGCTACTTTATTTGCATCACACATCGCCTTTGTCCTCACTGAGGAACTCGCAGATCCAGAAGGTAGATTCTTGTTTCTGAAAGGGAAAAGATGTAATACCATATATACGTTTGCAAATTGCTATTTCCCCAATAGAGGGCAAAAGATCTTCCTTATTAATGTCCTAGGACAACTAGAGATCTTCAGCGATAGCACCATAGTGGTGGGAGGGAACTTTAACCTACTACTAGACCCATTTGCAGATACATACACAAGAAAGTCACATCTCCCTGCTCATCTGTTGAGGGGATTCAAGCAACAACTAATAGATTGTCGGAGAACCTTAGCCCCGCCTTATAGGGATTATGCCTTTTACTTATCTCCACATAATGCCAATGCATGCATTGATTACCTTTTTATTCACCACTAGCATCTTGACCTCTTATGTGATTCTACAATTGTCAACATAACATGGACACACCATGCCCCTTGATCTCTAGCTTTATTCTCCTCAATGCAAGACCTGGGCATGGGAGCTCAACAAATCCTTATTGGGTGACACTCTAATAACGTGACACAATTTCTTGCTACAAACAAAATCCCATCCACCAACTCGGAAACCTACAAATGTACCATGAGAGACCTTTTACTTAAATATGCCACAACCTGCAAGAGGCAAGAGATGCCCAATTAAATATCTACTCTCCCAAATTGCTGAAATAGAGACTATACATGAACAAAACCTTTAGATGACTCCTACCTAGAGCTTATCACACTACACTCATCCCTCAACTCAAATTCTAAATTATCAAATTAAAATTTCATAAAGTACTTTAAGAGTGGGAAAGTTTTGTGAATGTGTTTAACACAATTTGGACATATCTATCAAGTATATTGAAGTTTATTTTCTTTTGCACAAGCACTTTAAAAAGTGTTTTGAGAGGAGATTGCGTTTGTTTTATGGTGTTAACGTGTGTCTATACACTTGAAGTGAACATTATTTTACACATACTTATTTGATTTATTTCTAAGCACTACACTACAATTTTGTTGGTTTGTATTCAATAACAGTGGTAGACTGCTGACTAGAGCCCTTGAAATTAGATGGATGAAAATGTATGTCCTAAAATCCAACAGAATTCCTAAATGAAAATAGCTTAAGCATTCCACCAATACCATGAAACACTATACACTATTCCTGACACTCCCTCACCTTTAAAAAGGACATTGCATCCTTTCTAAGCACTTACCTACAGCAACACAAGACTAGGGTCTTGACATCAGAAACTATTGCTTCTCTGGAATCCCCCATTATGATGGAGGAACTGTCCCAAGCACTTAAATTTTATAGAAAACATTCTGGCCCCTCACTTCCTGTGACTTCTGAACTCCCTGATTAAAGGCAAACACTTATATACCCACTCCCTGTTGACTCACATCATGGTGATCCCAAAATAGGGAATGGATCCATCCCTCTACACAAACTATCAGCCAATCTCTCTGTTGAACACAGACCTGCATTTTTTCATCAAGGTCTTTGCACTGCATTTATAGCCCCATATACCAATATTGATGCATCTGCATCAGGTGGGTTTCGTACCTGGGAGGGAGACCAGGGATAATATGGTGAGTGTAATTAATTTGATTTATTTCACAAAAACAAAGAAATTGCCAGCTCTGCTACTCTACATATGCAGATAAAGCATTTGACAGAGTGGATTGGTCATACATGTGTGCAGTACGATTGGACTAGGCCAGAATATGCTTTCTTGGATCTTATTCCTATAAACTTCCCCTACGGCCAGAGTCACAATCAACTGATGCCTCTCTGACCCTTTTCAAATATGTAACGGAACACCTCATGGTTATCCTTTATCCCCCCTCCTGTTTGTTCTAAGCCTAGAACCCTTCCTAAAAGTAGTATGAAAAAATAGGATGGTATCACTGGCATTAAATCCTCCCAACCACAATATAAAGTAGTAGCACATGCCGAAGACACACTTTTGTTATCCTCACTGATCCCACACACTTATTACCAACTCTGTTACAAAAATTTTAATACTTTGGCTTTATCTCCAATCTAAAAATAAACTACATCCAATCTGATATACTAAGCCTCTATCTCACCAGCTCACACTCAAGACTAAATATCAATTTAAATGTGTCAAAGACAAAATTATTTACTTGGGGACTAAACTTTCATCAACCCTCATAAAAATATTTAACCTAAAGTTATTACCACTACTACAACAGATCTCTAGGGATTTGCAAAATTGGGCCCTCCCATACATAACCTGGCTTGGTAGGATACAAATCCTTAAGATGAATATCCTCCCTCATATCCTATATCTTCTGCAGACCTTACCTGTTGCATTACCGATCTGTTTTTTCTCTCAAATCCATAGCGCTTTCATCTCTTATATATGGGACAATCGTAAAGTGAGACTAAAATGTAGCATACTTATATGACCTAAAAGCAGGGGAGTATCTTTTGTTATATTACAAAATGATTCACTTACATCCTGTTATGGATTGATTCATCTCTACACACTGTAAATATGGATCCAAAATAAATCTAAGACCACAAAACCTGTCTCCTATGCTCTTCCCTGGTCACTCAGTCCCAAGTGGGGTCTGCAGGGAATCACACAACTGTCCCTCCAACCCTTAAGACCAATGTGTGACAAGCTTCTCTCTGTCCTTCAGTCCCTCCCCACTAACGGCTATTTTGGACAACCCAACCTTCACACCAGCACAAAGACCAGAATTCTTGATCTCCATGAATCCGCAGCTTCCCTTGTGGCTTAAATGCGTGCACACTAATGGCAGTATTACACCCCTTAGGGACTTGCACCCTCAGGAAATTATTACATTTCTGCTACACTTTTGATATGCTCATTTCAAACATTTTGCCTCCTCTTTACATCAATCTGCAGGTGCAAAGTACCCTCTTTTGAACGTTGAACTCCAACGCACCCAGCAACAACCTCCTGCTTACTGCATTTCACCATTATATAATATACTTTTTCAGATTGCAGATAGCTCCCCACTTTCATACTACACAAGATAATGGAAAGGGGATTTAGGCATGTACCTAGATGAGCAACAATGGGCAAAGATATTCACTCTCACACACAAATCAGCCATATGCACTAAGTACCAATAAATATGCTTCAAGATTCTCGCTTACTGGTACCAAACCCCAGAGAATATCTGCTCATACTCACCTGAGACCTCTCCCAAATGAGGAGATGTAGCAATTGGGCACACATTTCTATATTTGGTGGAGTTGTGACCATATTAAATTCTTTTGGAAGACCATACATAAGATACTTCTGAAACTAGTACACTCCCCCCTCCTGTTTACACCTGAGCATTTTCTGTTGCACTTTTACCCACAAGCACGAGGCAAATATAAGATATATTTTTTGACCACATCTCACAAACACAACACGTAGTACTATACCAGTGCACTGGAAAGAGGGCTTGATCCCCACCATCGGATAGTGGATTCGATGTTTGGATGAGATCAAAACTATTGAGGAACTGGTGCTGATGGCTTCTGGGAATCATCATAGATATACCTATATGTGGTTGCACTGGTCCATCCTCTTAGCATCAGGCCTTAAAGACATCCTAACTGGCTGGCCCTACAACTATTGTGTCTCCAAAGAGACATTTCACTGATGTTCCCTGTGGTCAATGTCCTGTGCATCCCATACCTGCCCTTTCTCCAGTTCCCTCTCGTAACCCACATACTCTATTTAGTCTCTCTCCTCCAACTACCATACACTTCCATCATCTTCTACTTTATTTACTTAACCCATTTTCAATATTACTCCATCATTGCAGTGGCGACACTATCAATATGCACCTGATGAAGGCATCCAGCCGAAACGCGTTGTGCTTTATCTAGGAAGATTTCCTGCATGCAGTTTGCTGTGCTTTATCTATGTAAGATTTTTTATTGATTTTTTGGAATAAATGTTAAGATTTTATTTCTAATCCCTGCTCATTATTCTTCACCAAATAACCATTGGGGGAAAGCAAATAGCTGGGGAATTACACCTTTACATCCTACCTATGCCTATTTACTTGAGCCAGTTTTATATAGAGGCTCATAAAAATGTGGGTAGGATGCAACTATTATACTAATATTTCAGTCACAGTGTGGTCATTATCCAGACTATTTTGCCCTATGTGAGATTTTTGTCTTGTAGAAATTCATCTGGATACAGTTTATTTAAAAGTGTATGTATATACTTTTATTACTACACTTTTTTGAACACGGTGCACATATTTGTTGTCACTATTTACTGTATAGAGCGCTAACAACCATACTTTGCTTTGTTTTTAGTGTATGTTCTATGTGGAATTAAGTGGTTGATTTCACTGTGGTTTTTAGCAGCACTATTTTAACACCACTATAGCGCCAATTTACCACTATTGTTTACTATATAATTTATCTGTACCTGTGTATATGATTAAGATTCAATAAATGCTGAATTATAAAAAAAAAAAAAAATGTTCTAGATGCTTTTTATTTTGTCAAACAATAGATATATCCTGGTAATTGTTAAATTGAGCTTAACTGATTATTTAGATTGACAGCAAATAAACCGTTGTATGTGGTGAACCTACGTTTAGAATACTATATAACTATGTAAAAGTTGAACAAGGTCAGGAACATTCAACTCAGTTGGAGCATTTGCATCTTCAGGGTACATTTCTCCAATGTAAATATTTGGTGAGGAGTTTTGGCAGTTACAGAATTTTGTCCCGTTTTGTCTACAAATAGACAGGAATTGCAGATTCTCTGGAGATGGTGCAAATTTGGTTGATATGTTAGGTTTCATTTATTTAAACATACACAAAAGTGTCTCACGTTTGCTGAGAGGAGAATAATGACATTTTATGTCCACTCAGAATAATGCAAATTAAACATTGGCAGAGAAAATACCACATAAATATAAATAATAATATTTGCCACTTATCTTTTTTTTTTGTTGGTTGAAGTTATCGATGATGACACCAATGAAAAGGTTTAAAGTGAAGAATGATCCAAATATAATAAAAACAACAAAATATAAATACATATAGATGTTCACTTCATATGAAGGCTGTTCATCTACCTATGTGAAAAGCCACAACAGAATGCATTAATACTTTTTAAATATTGATGATCATTGAGTTAATCGATTTATTTCTAACTAAAATTACACTTTACTAAAAATTTAGGTATTCAGCTTGTTTAATCTGAACTTATTTAAAGTCCGAGGAAGATGGAAAAAATGCAATGCTGCATTTTGGCAGTAAGCTCCGACATATTGCTCTCATGTCTGCATCTGACTTACAAAAACCATAAGCATTACAACTGGTTGCAGTGGTTATGGTGATAGAAGTGCCCCGGAGCCCCCCTCCCCCATTGTAAGTAGTGAAACCATTTTAGAATGGGTTGCCATCTTATCTGGGTTCTTCCTGCCACCACTCTTACTAGCCTTTACGAGCCCTTACTACAGCCTTCTGTCTCAACTAAGCTTGATGGTGTAGGGCTTAGCTCATTGGCTGAGAATGTTCAGCTAACAGTCTCTGTGAATTAGCTAGCTCTAACTGAATTACCTAAACAGGAGCTTCCAACTCTCCTGTAGCTGAATTACAGGAGAGGAGCAGTGCCCAGGAAATGCCAGGTAAAGAGTTAAACCATTCTAAAACAGATTCACTGGGGAATGGGGGAGGGCGAGGCACTCCTTGCACCATAACCGTTACAGTATACTGTAGTGGTTATGGTGTTTGGAGTGGTTCTTTAAGCAATTATTTTATGATGAAAAATTGCAAGGCATTACGTGATCGTGCTGTGACAGGATCAAAATTGCACTGCGCGTTTTATACTATATTTCCCGGTATCCTTCAGAGAGAGGTCTGGTTGGCTCAGGCTATTAAGAGTTTCAAGTGAAAGTTTCATACCTTTTAGATAACAAAAGGAGATATCTCTCAAAACACAGCCTTGAGAAAAGTTTTAAATGCTACTTAACATTCTATTGGTTTCCTTGGTGATTGCTCTTGATTTAGCACTTTGCCACAGGATAGCCCCTGTTTTTCCATGATAAAATCTCACCCATAATGAAATCTACAGGGAGATTTATAAAGGCATAACATTAACTATTAGCAAATTTGGCAAAATATGTACAAAACGGGAGAACTATGACTCAAATTTAAATACATTACGTATATATTTGCCATACATAAGTAACATAATAATATGGTATGCATTGTAACCCCCTGTGACCCGGGTTCGATTCCCGGACAGTGCACTAACCTATATATCTGCCTAAATCAAATCCTCATAGACTGTAAGCGTGATCTTCTTCTATTCTCTTTCTATAATTGTAAAGCACTGGGGAATACATTGGCAAAATATAAATGCTAATAATAATATTTTTTTTTATTTGAATAAAAATACTTTATAAAGTTGAACACATAATACATTCCATTTAATATGTAAAAGTGCAGTATTTATTTGTTTAAAATGTACAGAATGGGAGATTTATGTATTTATTTAAATGTGACTTACTGCACTAGCATATTAGAGATAGATAAACTGCGATTACTTTGAAAGCAAATACGTGATCTTTTAGCTTTATTCTTTAAAGACATATAATACAACTAAGGGCTTGTTTCCAATGTTGTAATTACTTCTTTTTTTTCCGCTACTCATTGCTTGTCGCCACTGTTAGGTAGTAGTGGCTGCTCACCCAACTGTAAAATTTCGCCAGTAGCAACAGGGAGATACCAACTGCTGCTACTTAAGTCTAATCAATAATTAGAGACCATTGGCTCCCTTTATTCTCTATGAGAACTGCTCACTGCTATTTAGTGACTGGTTTGCTGCTCTCTCGTTACTGTTTAATGATTGCCGCTAACTCTCAAAACATAACACTAGCCTCTTGCCTTGAGCAAAAATCTTAACAACAGCTAAATCCCTGTACATCCTGTAGGAAAAATACATGTTAGCTATATGACATTACATTGAAACCCTAAAGCACACGTCAAATCATATTAGACCCTATCAGAAAGAAAGAATAGCCATAATAAAATATAAAGTTATTCATTGTATAAGTGAGGCACACATGTAATTTAAATGAATAATTCACCTCCAAAGCTATATACAGTAGATATGTATCTAGCGTAACACAAAATCAGATACATTGCATATATTGTCCCTATCTCCTGCTATGGCCAATCACAGGGCACAAACGCTCAAAGTCAACCTTTTTACAGTCAAGTTGTAGTGCTATGATAACTTACACACCATGTAGTTCTGTAATTAACAGTAAGTGGCTAATTTGTGATTTGTCAGTATCTTTGCATGCAGACATTATTGGCGGTCAGCTGACAAACAAAGCAACAAGGCCGTAAACTAGTTGGTAATTAGTAACCACTAACTACCGGCTGCTGTTAATGGTGACAGCTTATGGCAGCTATTTAGTGCCAATGTTGGGATAAAAAGCCCTAAGTTTGTAAACATTATTTATTTAACATGTACATATATGTCATAGATACTAACTTTATTTGAGTCTACAGCTGCGTACATAATAGGCATCCATCCTTTGAATGTGGCCTTTTGGAGAAGAGAAAGAGATTAGATTTTGTTTGATGTATATTTTCCCCACACAATATACTTTTTTCTTTAAATAAGGCTTACTGAATTACCCTGGAGGAAATCTACTAAAGTTCGAAAACTGGAAAACTCACTTATAAGCAAATTTAAATAAAAATTACTATTCTGCTGTTTGCCAACAACAAGGCAAATGCACATTCAAAGGTAAGTCCCAAATACACACTGAAAGGTTGGGAATGTCAGAATTCCATTCAAAGTGAAAATATGGACTTTTATAACCACCAAACTACATCTAAATTGTCATTTAGAGAAGTACTGCAAGCACCATACACACTATAGAGGTTGTGGTACCAGGGGTGCCCTGGTAACACCCTATTGCAAGTAGTCAAACAGTTTAATAATGGTTTGACTTCTTACCTGTGGTCTGTTGGGCTCCACTCCATGCCTTCTATCATCCTTCATGTGAACTAGGAGCTTCAGTAAACGCTTCTGAGCTATGCCCTGCAGTGCAAGACCAACTCTTTGGCTGAGAGTGTCATATACCACCATGATTTACACCTACCTACTATATCTATTGTATCGATTCTTAAACGAAAAACTGTGTAGGTACACTGTTTGGCTCATTTCTGTGTCCCTGGACCACAATCTATGCATAACATATGATTGTTTTGTCTTTATTTCATGTGCTAGCTCTGCCTTCTGTTTTTAAGTTGCATGAAATCACACATTTGTTCTAATCTTAACTCTTTATGTATTCCATTTTGAGATTTGTTTCTTTACTTGTGAGATGCGGGTCCACCAAACCCCGTGCCGGAAAACATGCAATCATTTGCACAGTTTCAGGTAGGATGTGATCATTTGAAAATTAGTCATTTCTTTTGGGCAAGGAATCATGGGAAAATACATTTAAATACATTTACAACACATGGGTGAAGATATATGACTGGTTTAAGATCTTACCACTTGAAGCAATGCAAGGTACCCAGTTGCAACATTATCAAAATTGACTTTGACATTCTTCCACCGATAGTCTTCAGATGAGTTGCACTCACTTTTGTTTTTTACTACACTAAGGGGCAGGATATCACCAGTTGTGGAATTAACACACCGATAGAATTTGCCAGCAAGCAGGTTTACTCCCATTATGCTGAAAATTAGCCAGAATATTAGGCAAACGAGAAGCACGTTCATGATGGATGGAATTGCTCCAATTAAGGCATTCACAACCACCTAAATGTTACAGAAATATATAAGAACACAATAAAAAAAGTCATATAATTACAAGATAAATATGCAAATTTATTGGGGAAAAAATGACACTATTTATGATATATTCACATTTTAAGAATATAAAGAAACAGGCAGCGGCTAGTGGATGATCATACAAAAATCAGAAAAATCTTCATATAAGACAACTATAGTGTCAAAGCACATAGGAGTGTGCCTAAAAAATGAAAATGGAAAAAACTGGATAAATAGTTTGTTGATCTCAGAAAGTCTTTAGGGATGTAGAAAGTTCTTTGTTGTGGCAGAAAATTTAGGACGGCAGTTTGATTTTTTTCACTCAAAATCTACTCCGTGATGTATATGAAATGTCAATAATACGCACAAAAAAAGGACCAAATAGTGTGATACTGTATAATCAAAATTGTATTATTGAATAATTAGAAATACACTCACAAATGTGGAGATACCAATTAACTTGGATCAGCCTCTGACAATGCAATCCTTGTTTGGATATACAATGGATAATAGATGATGGATCAAGATGGATTCACAGCAAAAATGATTGCTGAAATGGTTAAGGTAGATGTTCATGACGGTAATGGTAATATAAGAGATAAAAAACTAGGTGCCTTTTACAGAAACAAATCCTGCCTAGGCCCTACAGTAAAGGAAAAGATTGTACAACAAATGCTGATGCCAATCATTGATTATGGGGATGTAGTATATGCACCTGCACCGCAAACCCACCTTAATAAATTTAATACATAGTATAACTTGTTCTGCCACTTCGTGCTACAATGTAATTACAGGACCCACCATTGTGACATGTAGTTTTTTTCAGTTCTGTTTGGCGCAGTTTATCACCTGTTGTTTTGTCACATTTCTTAATATGTCAAGGTAGTAGGACTGGCAGGGAGAGCGTAAACAGTGCGTAGTGAGGTTGCCTGACAGGGACTGGCAAGGAAAGGGTTAACAGTGGGTAGTGAAGTTGGCTGACAGGGACTGACAGGGAAGGGGTAAACAGTGGGTAGTAAGATTGGCTGGCAGGGAAGGTGTTAACAGTGGGTAGTGAGGGTGGCTGGCCATGATGGGGTTAACAGTGGGTAGTGAAATTGGCTGACATGCAAAGGGTTAACATTGGGTAGGGAGGCTGGTTCACAGGGACTACCAGTGGTTACTGTTTTATTTTTACAGTTGCTTCAAAGTTTGGTAATTATCTTTTTACCATTAGACCTGCTTTTATATTGATTTAATTTTGGCAAACTGATTTACAGTGAGGATTCCTGCATTTTCCCATTTACATATTTCCCAGATGGGGATGGGGATTGGGGATTTGTAAAAAAAATCTAATTACATTACTTGCATTAATCTTTACATATATTGCTGTGCACTGAGAACATTATGTTTTATTTTTGTTTGTATTGCATAAACTATAATGTAGATTTACAAGGAAAACCAACTATATCATTTGAGCGGGGATTTATACCACTTCATGTGAATATCTAAGACCTCAATGGAAAGCTCTCTGTTTGTGTGTATTTTTTTAATATATTTTTGCAAACATTTGTTTTAGTCCAATTGAATTTCACTATTGGTGCTCCCTATCTCTGTTTTTTATCTTTTATATTACCATTGTGAATAACTACACTAAGCCACAAATTTCACTGTGAATCCATCTTGATCCATCATCTATTATCCATTATATATCTTAAACAAGGATTGTATTGTCTGAGGCTGATCCAAGTGAGCTAGTTAGCAGCTCCACACTTGTAATACAAGTTTGGTTATACAGAGTCATACTTTTTTGTGTGTGCTTTATTGTCATTTTTATACATCACAGTGTGGATTTGGAGAGAAAAAAAATCACACTGCTGTCTTAAATCATCTGCCAGAACAAAAAACTTTCAACATCCCTAAATAGTTTCTGAGATCAACAAACTATTTATCCTGTTATTTCCATTTTCATTTATTAGGCACAATCCTGTGTGCTTTGACATCATCATTGTCTTATACTAAGATTGGTTCTGATATTTTTGCTAGGTGCAACCTGTTTTTTTTTAATTCTTTTCTCTTTTATATTTAGCTTGATTTAGAGCAACTCAAACTTCAGTGTTTGTTGCCTTCAGAGTTAGTTCTGTATCATCCCATATATTTTTTATATGTATATTAAAACAACTTAAAAAAGAAACTGGAAAATCAAAAATTGAAAGAATGAAAAAGAGGAGGAAAAAAATTATAAGACAAATATTTTTTGTATAAAAATATCTTAATGTGGTTATTTTCATGACTGTTTAAGAACAGTGACTACATAATCATCAGTTAAATGATGATTTAAAGTGGCCATGGTACATGTAGTAGGTATATGTAATGTTTCACTATGAAATGCTGCACGTACAGAAAATAACCCCTTAGTTGTCTGAGGTGTAACTTCACCTCCAGCATTGTCATTAGCCAGTCCAAAATTAAGTTCCAGGCTAGCAAATATCAATTACGTGCTTCTGATATCAATGCTCATAGCAAACTGGTGCCAGATAGCCAATGAAAGCACTGCCCCTTCCACTGTGCCACCCCTGTTCTACCTTCAGTAAACCCTCCTCCTCCCATAAGGGGGAGTGATGTTATGAGTAATGGGGCTGAATGGAGAACCCTTTAATCAAATATATCTGTCTGAATAAATTTAAAAAATAAAAAACAAAAATAAAAGGACACGTCAAGTACTGTAACAATATTATTTGTCTATATTTCTCAGCCTTTTCCCCCTAGCTATGTAGAACAATATTTTACAGTACTGTTTTCAATTCTTAACAATTTTCAGTTTAGTGAATAAACCCATTAATATGTCATTGGTCTGTGTATAAATATATATATTTTTTTAAATATTTTCATAGATTACGATAAAGTTTTTTTTACTGTCCTTACTCTCTTTCAAGGCATTTGTATGGAGGTGTTAAAGAGAAGAAAATAATAAAGTTTGTACTGTTTTATGCAGAGCATATACCTACATAGGATTGTAGTTAACTTGAATTTTTATGGCTTGTGAAAAGTTTACATTTTCTTGCTTATTCACAACCATTGTAGAGTCATAAATATATAAAAGACACACACACATGGACCTTCATTTCTCCTTACCCTCATTCCTTCAAATCTTGACAAGGCCCTTAGAGGCCTCAGTGCTCTTAGTGTCCGGAGTGACTTTATGGCTGCTAATTCAGAAAAGCCCAAGGCAGTAGCCACAAGACTAATTAATGAAATCTACAAAAAAAAAGAAAATTGATCGAACACTGTAAATCTATAGCATCATCACAGGGTTTGCAAGAGAGAACATTTTATAATAATTATATAAGCTCTAATATATCAACAGTCAATAGCATTATAATGTAAATTTACCCATCGCAAGTGCCTCCTACTCTTGCTGGTAGCTGTACTATTTCTTAGTGCTTCCTCGCTGTTTCCTTGACTAACTTGACAGAAATACGTTGATTTGGCTCTATTGGATTACAATTTAACATCTTCTAGCACAGCTAAATTCACTTAATTCAATGCTGTATGCTAAGTTATAACCAATATGTAGGTATGTTACACTTTCATGGTTCTAGCTGATTGTGTGAGGGTGATCTGTATGCTTTTCTGCTTCTTTATTTTCCCAGTTGACATTTATTGTACAATAAATAACTCCATTTATAAAATAAAAATTATGTGGATACTTATATGGTTTTGCTAATAGATGGAAATCTGCATGACAACATCAAACTGGGCATGAATACATTGGTGAGGATTACATGTTACAGTGACAGCATTAATACAATATCTGCTAGCCAATGCAAAATGCTTGTGAGAAAATCAAATAATCTAACATATCACTTCAAAGACATAAAAAAAATGTAGAGAAAAATAAATGCTTTTACTTCAAAGGTCATAGAATTGCATTTATGATGAGGATGTTTCTACAAGCTATGAAGCTATTTCTCTAAGATTGTTATATAACAGTGGCGATATGTTTTTTGTTTGCTTTTAATCCAAGTTTTGTTCAGTGGCTATCCAGTGCCCTTTGTTGAACAAGCTGACTTGCACTTCTTAATTTATTTTTGAACATTTTGGTCTGATGGGTCCTTGATATTATATTATTTGTTTAAAAAGTTAACAAGAGTTTATAGATGAGATACAAGATTGTGCCACAAAAAAAATATATATATTATAACACTCTAAATAATCTTCTGATGGTCTTATTTGTCTTATTTTTGAAATAATAATGAGTCGTATTTGTCTCCCTCAGCGAAAGTACAGGGGGGGGGGGGGTAGTAGAGTCTGATACATTTAGAATAAGCAATGGGACAAGGCAAGGTTGTCCACTGGCCCCCATGTTGTACATTCTTTCTATAGAGCCCCTTGCCACAATGATTAGGCAATCTAAGGATTTCCTGGTTGGGTAGAATCACTGTAATTAAATATTACAGTGATTTATAAACTTGAATATGTAATGTGGTCAAAAGCTTTGAGTGTACCTAGAAAGATCTTATGGGAATTCCACAATATGGTTTCGAAATTCATATGAGGACATAAAAAACCTAGAACTTAACCCACATATGAATAGCCAATCGCTACATTGCTGCCTTGGGTGTCAATCCAGAAAGACCTTAGAAGGTCGCCTACCCACGATTCTCAAAAACTCACATAATCTCAAAGGTCCATATTATCTATCTATAAGAAAGTATAATTTCTAGGACTCTGGGCAAGTATTCAAATGTTGGTACTATATATGCCTCCTAACTTTGCAAAGCTTCTATTCCCCCTCCCCCCCCTTTATTACCCCTTCCTCCAAGTTACATTACTATCTCTTCTTTACATTATGTTAAATCTCACAATGTACTTTATCACATAACTATGCTTGGGTAACAACAGAATTGAATTGTATCTGCACATGAATGAATACTCAAAGTTGACTTTGAAGAACAACTTGAATTTACTTTGTTTGAAATGTCAGCCAGTTGTACCCATATAAACATTGTGAACCTTAAAAATGCATAAGTAAATAATAAAAAAAAAAACTAGAACTTCCCATAGAAATTTTTCTCATAATCTAAGGGAAGGTGGAGTCTCATTTCCAGATATATTTGTGGTCACACATGTAATAGCCTGGAAATATAAAAAATTAGATCAAGTTACCTAAGTGGGAATCGCAAAGCAATCCTTTATAAATATACAGCTAATCTGGATGATCTGTATTGACACCTTAGCTTTTTAAAAAAACTTGAAAATTCAAGTTTTAGAACTATTTCAGTTTATGAATAATTTCAAAAAACATATGATGTAAAAAAACACCCTTTCTAGTTTTACTACCATCTTATTGGGGTATATCTCCAATGTAAACCATTGTAAATGGAAATAGGCAGGTTTTAATTACCATAACAGAAAAAATAATAGTAGAGGCACAGCGCTACAGAACTGATCACAGGGGAGAATAGAGCTGCACACCTGAGGGGAAGGGTAACCCTCAAACCCTTCAAAGAATGGAGAGAACAAGATACAACAAATACAGGGTGCGCTAAGTTGGACAATGAGAGATAATAAACAAAAATCAGCAATAATATAAAGAGTCTCTTAAAGTACAGCGAAGACCTAGAGTGTATATTCTTCAGTCCTTGCTTTGAATCCTCAGTGGTAAATATGAAATACAAAAGCAGAAACAGAGATCAATAGTGCAAAACCGTTTTAGGAAAGCTGGATCACGAACAACATAAAAAGTAGAGAAGTGCCAACTCACAATATAAAGAACTATGCCCAGCTCTAGGTAAAACAGTATACGGTGGTATTTAATACTCCCCACATGTAGGATATAACTGAACACTTTGAGGTGTATCCTCAAGACTTCTTACAGCATTCCAGATAAGCGTCAGCATATAAAATACATAAAAGGGGGGAAAACCCAATGGTGCAATAACGTAGGTTAACTGCAACAACAGACAACACTGATGTCCTAAGAGTGCCAACTTACAATTGGTAGAGCTATAACCAGCTCTGAGTAAAACAGCATACAGTGGTATTTAAACTCCCCATATGTAGGATATCCTTCTAGCGATGCTTGCAGTGCCGGTCTTATGAAATAAGAATCACAAGAGAGGGCCCATAGTGTTTACTGTATAAAAAATAGCAGTGAAAGGTAAAATGAAACGTACTTACAGTGTTCAGAGCAGCCACACTGCTCTATGAGCCAGGCGTAGGTGGAATAATCCCCACCAGGGATTTCTTTTGTAGTACTGGATCTTTAAAATGATTAAAAAATCAGCCAGGATAAAACAGCAACAAATAAAAGTAAGTGTGCAAAATAATTTTATTGGATTCTTATAAAAACACAACGCATTTTGTCCAAAAACTGGCTTTATCAAGTGTAGACAACTGATCCTGGCTATTCACCTTTTATAGGCAAGTAAAATGGCATAAAATTTGAAGATTGGCGCCAAAATGACGTCATTGCCGCATGACTGCGGTCACATAATTTAATTTTTTTTTTTTTTTACACATTAGAACAATAGAAGAAGTAAAACAGTAAATAATGCTTGTTTTCCAATATATTATATATGGGGACATTTAGATCCCATGCAGAACCTTTATTCACTGAGTAAAAGTGACTTATGGTGAAAGTAAAAGTAAATATTTAAGCTTTAAACTTGAGGGTGAAAGGTCGCGGGGTCGCGGCTGTTTTTAACCGTGGGAGTGGGTTGAGAGGGAGTTTTAGAGTGACAGGAGGTGGGCGGAGCCGGCAGATTACCGTGAGCGCCGCAGTGTAGGGTGGGGAGTGTAGTTATGATCGCGTCCGTTTGCAGGACGTGATCAGAGGGAAGAGAGGGCGGTCCTAAGCGGCCAAAAGTAGGAGGGAGTGTTTGTAATCACTCATAGGAACAAGAAGGGGGATAGAAAATAGATGCAGGGAAGTGGGATGAATAGACGGCTATTTTACTTAAAGGCAAAGGAGTTAAATAGTCTAGTGATAGGGGCAGGGTGAAATAGTGAAACATATATAAACATACAGACTCCATATGAAAATAAAAATAGATTGATTAAGCCATAGGAGCTAATAAAATAAAATGAAATGAAATGAGAAATAAATAAAATAGACCCTATACACAGATAAATAGAGGGTACTGAATAATAATAAGAGTACACTATTATTAAGAAAAAAAGGGAATAATAATATAATATAGCATAAAGCACCAGTATACACAATTATAAAAAATTTAAAAGGTCAAAGTCTGCATTTAGACCTTCAGGGGTTAATGTCTTCAAGTTAAAAATCCATTCCATTTCAGATTTTCCCAGAATATTTTTTATATTGCCACCCCTCCATGGGATATTACATATTTGGATAGGGGTGAATTTAAGAACGTTAGGGTTTTTTGGTGATGTGTTAAAAAGTGCTTAGACACTGTATGATTCTCACATCCGTTCCTGATGTTACGGCAATGCTCGGATATCCTAGTTTTTAAAAATCTGGACGTCATGCCCACATACTGGAGGCCACAAGCGCACTTATATCCTACATGTGGGGAGTATTAAATACCACTGTATGCTGTTTTAACTAGAGCTGGGCATAGCTCTTTATATTGTGAGTTGGCACTTCTCTACTTCTATGTTGTTCGTGATCCAGCTTTCCTAAAACGGTTTTGCACTATTGGTCTCTGTTTCTGCGTTTGTATTTCATATTTACCACTGAGGATTCAAAGCAAGGACTGACGAATATACACTCCAGGTCTTCGCTGTACTTTAAGAGACTCTTTAAATTATTGCTGATTTTTGTTTATTATCTCTCCTTGTCCAACTTAGCGCACCCTGTATTTGTTGTATCAGGGTTTAATTACGTGGGAGATTATTTCAAAGGAAATAACAGAGATCTTAAATAAAATACAGGGAGGCATTTCCCTTTCAAAAACTGAAATTTTAACGTATTTAAAAATTAAAAAAAATGTGCTTAGTCATAAAAAAGTAGGTACCAGTATCTTTAATACCATTCTTTCACTGGAGGGGAACAGCAATCTCATTTTAAGAATCAATAAGATCTAAAAAGGAATATAAACCGAAAGAGAAACTAAAAAGTATTATTAAAGGGACACTATAGTCACCTGAACAACTTCAGCTTAATGAGGTTCTTCAGGTGAGAACTATAGCAGCCTTTCTGAGAAAATACAGTGTTTACATTGAAAGCTAGGAACACCTCCAGTTGCAGTCACTCAGAGTAAACCAGAGGGACTTCGGAGTTGATGGAGGCATAATATGCCTCCATCCACTCAGATCTGCTGTTAGCAGAGCACAGGGCAGCACTGTGCACAGCATCCTGTGATTCAGTGTCTCCTCCCTCTGCATGCAGAAACTGAACTTTCCTCATAGAGATTAATTGATTCAATTCATCTCTATGAGGAGATGCTGATTGGCCAGGGCTGTGTTTGAATCATGCTGGCTCTGCCCCTGATCTGCCTCTTTGTCAGTCTCAGCCAATCCTATGGGAAAGCACTGTGATTGGATTAGGCTACCACGTCAGTAGACTGCTTGTTTTTCTGAGTCTAACAGCATGTAGATTTCCAGCTTCAGGCTTGAATACAGTATGATTTTTACTATTTTTATGGAGGCATGAGTGGCCCGGGGGGCTAGATGGTGATGTTAACACTATAGGGTCAGGAATACATGTTTGTGTTCCTGACCCTATAGTGATCCTTCAAGTATTATTTAATGGGAACAGGAAATGGGCAAGGATATTGAAACTCACAAAAAATACAATACATATAAATATTTATGATATATTTTTTTAAGATACTATTTAGATGGTATTTGGTACCTACTACATTTGCTAAATTTCAAAACAACACTCAAATACCTACCGGAGATGTAATTTAGATACTGGTATCTAAATTACATCTCCTGTATAAACATATATGGTGGGTTTGTATAAAATTATTACCACTAAGAAATAAGCCAGAAATTGTAACTGGAAAAATGCTGGGTAACTGTGCAGAATTTTTTAATTTTTTTTTATTTGGACCTTGTCAGATCAAATAAACCTTTTCAAATGATTTTGATTCAGAAAATAAGTATTACTAGATGTTGGAAGACATCAGTTATTCACTTAATGGACTAAATTAATTATTTTTTTACATCTTTGGCAATAAATGTGCCTAATATGACCAGCTTATGAAAAGTAATTCAAAATAAATTCATTTACGTGTCTTGATTTATAGAGTACATACTATGTGTAGAATTTTTGTTTATTTTGAAAGTTACAGGTCTGAAAATACAAGGACTAAAATAAAATTTCAATGTAAGATAATTTTAGATGTTAGTATGTTTAATAGCCATCACAGAAAACAAAATTGCCACACAAAAGTATATATTTATATAAAAACAAAGAGAATTTTAAGCTATTGGATACTAAGTTACTGCTGCTCTTTTATCTTTGTGTTTGTATATGATGTTTTGTATCACACAGCTATGTAACATTGCTGCCTGCCTCCCTCACATTTGTCTTATTAAGAGTTTATAAGTATGTAGGGGCAGCACCCCTTCCTGTCTCATCAGAGAAATTTGCCTTTTAGCTGATACTAGCAAGGTGATTTGTATGTGTTATAGCCCTTTTCAGGGTTAAGTATGTAGGGGTTTATAAAACACCCCTTCATGTCTCATTAGAGATGTTTACACTTTGTCTGATACCAGCAAAGTTTATTGTATGTGTAGAAGCCCTATAAAGGGTTAAATGTGAAAGGGTTTATAAAATAACCCTACTGTCTCATTAGAGATGTTTACACTTTGTCTGATACCAGCAAAGTTTATTGTATGTGTAGAAGCCATGTAAAGGGTTAAATGTGAAAAGGTTTATAAAATACCCCTTCCTGTCTCACTGGAAATTCTTGGCTGATATCAGCATATCTAATGGCTAGTGTAGGAACTCACCTATTGAGGTTTGCCTTGACGTGGCAAGTGAGCTTATATATTTAAATGGCCATTGGAATAAAACTAAAGAGCCTCCATTTTGTTTAAACGTACATGGGGATTTAGGACAGAGTGCAGGTAACATTCTCTTTGTTTTTACAATGTATTTTAAGCTGTTGGATACTTAGCTACTGCTGCTGTAAGCACGGTGCTTTATCTTTGTGTTTGTATATAGTTATACGAAATAGACATTTTACGTAGCCATTTCATTGCCAATCTCTGCTAAATATTACAGTAAAATTGTGTTTTTTCTGTTTTTTGACATGCACACATATAACAAGTTTTTTAAAATTTGTATTTGGTAAAACTGGTGTGTACTATTCCTGTACAAAACCCAATATTGTGTTCAGCTACATCTGCTGAGTACAACGATACTCCCATTGTATGCCTTTGCCACTATTCTGTGAAGCTACAATGCCATAAAAGAGACCAGTTCCTATAGTTAGAATTTTCATAGATGGGATTGATGGACCTCTGTCTGATTTTGTGGCATTATATCAGTTTACCTATTCAAATAACCACACAAAGGCCTTCCATTTGAGAAAGCAGACACTCCAGGGTATCTCCAATTTAAGTCAAATTTTGTGGTGAGAAAAAAAAAAGAAATGTTTTAACATGCATGTTGCATTATTGCTGGGTATTTTGTACATTTGATATGGGCCACTATCATAAAATCCCCCAAATTATGCTCAGTTACCTCTTCTAAGTAAAACAATGAGCCCAATGTATGACATAGACACTATTTTGTAAAGTTACATTGCTGTAAAAGAGACGTGATCATTTCAGATTTTTAAGAGTGAGTTTTCAGAGATAATTTTGATGGCTCTGTGTTCTATTTTGGAGTGTTTTAGCAGATTGCTTAGTCCAAATACCCAACAAAGGCATACCATTTCTTAAAGAAGACACCTCAGGGTATTTCAAAAGGTATATTTTGAACCTTAGCATGGGAACATTTATCCGCAGTGAGTTTGTACTGTATATTTTGAAAGCTTTATCTGTGCTACGGCTGTATAATACTTAATATGTTGCTCAGCTATGTTGTTTAAGTGAAGTAATACTCCTGTATGTACCTTTGCCAGGTATATGTGAAGGTTGAAGGGGCACATTTGAGACACCGACACAGAGTTTTTTTTAGCAGGTTGCTTATTCCAACTACCCCACAAAGACATACCATTTCTTAAAGAAGACACCCCAAGGCATATTTTGAACCGTGGGATCATTTTATGCTAGCCTGTACCTTTTTTAACCTTTTTTAACTTTTTTTTTTTAAACTTTTTGTAAAACTTTTTTTAATTTTTAACAATGTTTTACTTTTTAAAAATCTATTTACTATTTTAAAACTTTGTTTAAACTTTAAAAACTTTTTAAATTTTGTAAAACTTTTTTACAGTTTTTTTATAATTTTTTTATTTTTGAAGTGCAGTGATATCTCAAGAATATGCTAATACAGTAAAGCATCAGTAAAATGTTACACACATTTTTTGCAGATAAAGAAATGACAGGCTGCACATTTTTAGGTTGTTAAAGATCATCAAGAGCACAGTTTTGTTAGACTATAAAAGAAAAAGGAATGCTTCAAGATAAAACTGTGGAGACTAACAAAAAATAAGTACCACTGGGTGGGTTAGGTATTACTATTGTCAATTTTATGGCAAGAAAAAATAATTCAACCAATCAGAGTGTGCAACAATGTTATGTAGTGTGATCAAGCTCCTCCCAACCCCTCTTTCTTTGCTGCTTGCCCCCCAGGTGAGTCTATTCCAATTACTTTGCTTGTTTTCTCACTCAATTTTCATTAATTTTATCATCTAAATACAATTTTCTTTACATTTAGTCACTCAGACATTTGAAGTCAGTTATACTCTTTAAAATTTTCACAGGTTCATGCCAACTCTTTATCTACCCATCGGGCCATTTTTAAATAATAGTTTGAAGGTTAAAAAAATAAATAAATTAAAGTTAACCCTAAGGGGTTAGATCAAAGGGCATGGTAGGGGCTAATTTTTTTTTTTGAAGGGTGTGAGGTTGGCTGGGATTTTCTAACTAACACTTTTTTTTTCACAGGGAGCAGCAGATTAGTGCTGATCTGTCTCCCTGCACTTCATAGCTTACACAGAGGTGCAGGGAGGCAGATCACAATTTTACCACATGACAGGAGGCTTCCTCTTTTGCATTACTTTCTTTACTTAAACTCCAGCAACAACTATTCATATAAAGATAAACCAATCAAAACTAAGAAACACAGGATATATAAAGCTAAATCTGCACACATTCCTCCTCCTTCTTTGCTGCTCCAGCAGGATACAGGTCAGAGTATTTGCTCCTGCTGTTTGTTTTTACTTCAGTATTACTGTGGTATCCCTCTGAATCTTGTGGATATTATTATTTCCAGCTACTGTTTCCTCCACCTTGTCACGTAATCAACCGCTTATAGAAATGTGGTTAATGACATTTACTGTCCACGCAGGAAAAGTTGTGCCGAGCAGCAACCTAATCCACAGAAGGGTTAATGCTGAGCAGCAATTATGCAAATGAAACCTGGTGTCACATATTAATTTGCTCATAGAAATGTGGTTAATGACATTTACTGTCCACGCAGGAAAAGTTGTGCTGAGCAGCAACCTAATCCACAGAAGGGTTAATGCTGAGCAGCAATTATGCAAATGAAACCTGGTAACTGACTTTGGGGTCAAAGGCCGGTTACAGCCTATCAGAACTAAAGGAGGGGTATTTAGGCGCAGTTCTCATCCTGCTCAGTGCCCTGTCGTGGTTTCCCTTGTGGTTGTCCGAGAGCGCGTTCCTGTTATTAGTTTTCTACCTGGTTTTTGACTTTGGCTTTGTTTCTTGACTTCTCTATATTCTGGTATCCTGACTCAGCTTTACCTCGGCTAGTATTTTTTACTATTCTATTTACGTTAAATGCGGCCATTCTAAGGACCGGTAATACGTTACTTATTTGTCATCCGTGCTATACAGTTCTACATGCTGGATCAAACAGTAATCCTGACATTACGACATGGCCATAGATCCTGTAGAACTGTGTCAGCACATAGCTGCTTTCGAGAGTAAATTAGAGGAGAATGATCACTGCATGGATCAATTTGCTCAGGCTTTCAGTACACTTCTCGCTAGAATGGCGCATCTGCAGCCTGCAGCGTCTCCTCCTATAGCACCTCTACCCTGTGTACCTCCACCCACTGTTAATAGGACTTCTAGCATCTCCTTATCTCCAAATCCCTACAGTTTGATGGCAATATCCAGGAATGCAGGGGTTTTCTTAATCAGGTGGAGTACCATTTTGAGGCCTCGCCAGGGTCGTTTCCCACGGACAGAGCAAAAATTGGTTATCTAATGAATCAATTAAAGGGCAAGGCCCTTGCCTGGGCTAATCCGTTGTGGGAGAGTAATCGGAGCATAGCTTAAAATTACCAGGAATTCCTTGCCGAATTCAAGCTCACGTTTGAGCCATTGGGTAGAGAGGATGACGCCTCCACTGCCTTAATGCACATCAGACAAGGTAACCGGTCTATCTCGGATTATGCTTTTGAATTCCGTACCTAAGCTTCCGAGGTAGACTGGACTAACAGTGGGTTAATCTCAGCATTCAAAAAGGGTCTCTCCGAGACTATACTAGATGAGATAGCCGCTAAAGAATTACCTAAGAGTCTTAACAAATTTATTACATTTGTCATGCATATTGATAATAGGTTAAGACTCAGAGAAGTCACCAGAAGCAAGACCAGACGTACGGCTATGTCCCTAGGACCTCAATTCTCTAAACCTGTTTTGTCTAACCTCTCTGTACAGTCCGAACCCGAACCTATGCAGTTGGGGGTCACTAGACTGTCGGAGGCCGAAAAACAGTATAGGAGAAGGGAGGGGTTATGCCTATATTGCAGTAGAAAGGGACATATGATAACTAATTGCCCAGGGCGTCCGGAAAACTTCCGCACCTAAGAACCTTAAGGGGACAAATCTTAGGTGTGATGGAGTTGTCCTCTAACAAAAACAAAAGTAGATTCCTCCTTGAGGTATCTATTTCCCTTGATAACAAGAAGTTTTCTTGCAGTGCCCTAATGGACTCAGGTGCTGCTGGAAATTTTATTGATGTCCAGTTTATTAGGGGTAATGAGATATCGGTCAGGGAGAGACCTACGCCGCTAGCTGTAGAGGCTATTGATGGTAGACCACTCACACAACTGCTTATAAACCACAAAACTGTCCCTATTACGATCTCTATTGGGGCCTCCCATAGGGAGGAGATGACGTTTCAGGTTATTACTTCTCCATCATGTCCTATCATATTAGGGTTTCCATGGCTGAGTAAGCACAATCCCTATGTTGACTGGGCTAATGGGGAGATATTAGAATGGGGTAAAGAGTGTATGGGGAGATGTATAAAACCAGTACTAAAGAGATTGGATACTATTGACCTTCCCACTACCACTCCCCAAACTCCTGGAGTTCCCATACAATACCGAGAACTTCAGGAGGTGTTTAACAAGGCTCAATCTGATGTATTGCCTCCCCACAGAGCATATGACTGTGCCATTAACCTGTTTCCAGGCGCTATGCCACCTAAGTGGGCAGTTTATGCCTTATCTCCCCAGGAGAGTAAAATAATGGAGGAATCCTTGAGCAAAGGGCACATAAGAAAGTCATCCTCACCAGCTGGTGCAGGATTCTTTTTTGTTGAGAAAAAGGGTGGTGAGTTACGCCCTTGCATAGACTACAGGGCACTTAATGAAATCACTGTAAAAAATGCATACCCTATCCCACTCATTTCTGAATTGTTCGATAGACTTCAGGGAGCTAAAGTATTTACTAAGCTTGTGTAACGGACCGTTTTGCCCACAAGAGGATAAAAACCGTTTAGGCGATATTCTCTTTTCTCAGCTGCACAGACAGCTACTGCAAGCACCAATCTCCTGAACTGCAAACCCACGAATTCACCAACTCCCGAACTGCATACCTAGTTACATAAAACATATACGTTCTACATATCCCCAGATAGCTCAGGTCTGAGCGCACATTATTAAGCGAATGGCGCTCAGACCACACAAATACAGTTTAATCGCCATGGAGCCAAAGTCTTTACACAGTCAGTTTCATGCGAATGGGCTCCATGGGATTCCTATCTGGGGTACAACACACTCAAACAAAACTACCGAACACCGGGCCGTTCATGCACTTTCAGTGAACAAGAAGGGAGGTCGGTGGCTTCAGCGGTGTTCGCGCAAAACTGTGTCCGATTTCAGTTCCATGAATTAAGTGTCGAACACCGCTGTGCATTCGCATGTTTAAAATGGCCTCGACCTCGTGTTCATGATACGAATGGCGGCCACCCAGCATTCGTCAATTAAGCTGCAGTTAACCGCAGCTTCAGGAGGTTAATTGCCGGCACACTCCAGCTCCCAGGTGGTCTATTCATTCGTGCGGTTGTTCGGTAGATTGAATCTACCGAACACCCGGCAGAAAAGCACGAATAAGTCTTTTCTGCAGGGAAAAATATGTCTTTTAACATGGGGCCATAGTCCAAAGGCAGCAGGCGAGCAACCAGGCTTCTCCAGTGTACAGTGGTGAGGTTGGTTTCGCCACAACTTGACCTTAGGAGCGCTTACAATTTGGTTAGAATTAAAGAGAATCATGAGTGGAAGACGGCATTTAATACACGTAGTGGACACTATGAATATCTGGTAATGCCATTTGGGTTATGCAACGCCCCGGCCGTATTCCAAGACTTTATAAATGATGTACTCAGGGAATTCATTTACTCATTTGTCTTGGTTTATTTGGACGATATTTTGGTGTATTCCCCTGATCTTCAAACTCACCACTCCCATGTGAAATAGGTTCTGCAGACGTTGTTGAAAAATAAACTTTATTGTAAATTAGAAAAGTGCATATTTGACCAGCCTGAAGTCCACTTTTTGGGTTACAACATCTCTGCATCGGGATTTCAAATGGATCCTAAAAAACTAGAGGCTGTACTACACTGGCCATTTCCCTCTGGTTTAAAAGCCATTCAAATCTTTATTGGTTTTGCCAACTATTACAGATGATTCATCAAGGGATTTTCTTCTGTAATAGCCCCCATCACTAATATGACTCGCAAAGGGGTTAGTAGCACGGTATGGTCCAAAGTGAATGCTTTTGAGACTCTTAAAGAAAGATTTGCCTCTGCGGACATACTAAAACATCCCGACACCAGTAAACCTTTTATATTGGAGGTTCATGCATCCAAGACCGTGGTAGGGGCTGTTCTCTCTCAGAGAGAAAGCCAGGGAACACCATTGCATCCTTGTGGCTACTTCTCCAGAAAGATGTCTCCTGCTGAGCGCAACTACGATATTGGCAATAGAGAACTTTTGGCCATTATTCTTGCCCTCAAGGAGTGGCGACATCTTTTGGAGGGTTCCAAGGACCCCCTGTTGATCATAACCGACCACAAAAACCTGGCATATATAGGGGATGCCAAACGTTTGTCTTCCAGACAGGCTAGATGATCACTGTTCCTTTCACGTTTTAACTTCCTCTTTACTTATAGACCTGGTTCTAAAAATACCAAGGCTGATGCCTTGTCTAGGCAATTTGATAATGAGTCAGCTCCGGAACAGGTGACATCTCCTATTATTCCACCAGAGTGTATTATTGCTACTACTGTCCTCTCACTGTTTTCTCCACTGCTTGGCACCATATTGGAGGCCCAGCCTCAGGTGCCCAGTGGTAAACCGTGTGATAAACTGTTCGTTCCCCTATGTGAAAGGGTTAATATCATGAAAGTGTTCCATGACAATATAACTGCTGGACAACCGGGCATCAATAAGTCCACTGCCGCGATCACTAGATCATTTTGGTGGGATTCACTCAGGAAAGATGTAAAGGAGTATGTGCAGGCCTGTTCTGTGTGTGCAGTTTCTAAGGTGAATCATGAACTTCCTTGTGGCCTGTTGCAGCCTCTTCCTGTTCCTGAGATTCCAAGGTCCCACTTATCCATGGACTTTATTGTTGAGCTTCCTAGCTCTGCTGGGTTCACTACTATTCTCATGGTTGTAGACCGATTTTCTAAGATGGCTCACTTCATTCCTCTCAAGAAGTTGCCATCTTCGCGAGAATTGGTCCTAATTTTAATACGTGAAATTGTCCGTTTGCATGGCATCCCTCACAATATTGTGTCTGATAGGGGCTCTCAGTTTGTGTCCAGGTTCTGGAGGGCGTTCAGTTAACAATTGGGGATTGATCTCTCCTTCCCCTCCTCCTACCATCCACAGACCAATGGTACAGCTGACAGGGCTCTCCAGTCATTAGAAGTTTATTTGCGTTGTTTTATTAATAGCACACAGGACAATTGGTCCCAACTACCCCGTGGGCCGAGTTCGCTAGAAACAATGCTGTTCATGACTCCTCTGGGCACAGTCCATTTTTTGTCAATAATGGTAGGCATCCTACGGTTCTCCCTGCGGTATTTTCTGATATTGCCATTCCTGCTCTGGATGAGCGTCTTGCCTCCATTCTGGATACCTGGGTTAAGGTTCAAACTGCTCTAGGGGCTGCTGCTGAACGCTTAAAAACATTTTGCTGATAAGCGTAAGAGTGACAACCCAGTGTACCAAGTGGGGGACCGGGTTTAGTTGTCATCTCGCAAACTTCAATCTTAAGGTCCCTAGCATTAAGTTTGCCCCCAGATTCCTTGGTCCCTATAAAGTGCTTCGTAGGATCTTCCTGCATCTTTAGGGATTCCCAACACTTTTCATGTGTCCTTACTCAAACCTCTTATCTGCAATAGATATACTGTTCCTTGTGTTCCTCCCCCTCCGGTGGTGGTGGGTGGTCAGGAGGAGTATGAGGTATCTTCTATCGTGGATTCTTGGTTTTCTCGGGGCACTTTACAGTACTTTGTTGTTTGGAAAGGTTACGGTCCTGCTGATCGTTCTTGGGTTTCGGCTCCTGACCTGCATGCGGGCCATAAGATCCGCACTTTTCACACCAAATTTCCTCTCAAGCCTGGTCCTGCCCGCCCGGTGGGCGTTCTTCAGTTGGGGGGTAATGTCACGTATTCATCCGCTTAAAGAAATGTGGTTAATGACATTTACTGTCCACACAGGAAAAGTTGTGCCGAGCAGCAACCTAATCCACAGAAGGGTTAATGCTGAGCAGCAATTATGCAAATGAAACCTGGTGTCACATATTCATCCGCTCATAGAAATGTGGTTAATTACATTTATTGTCCACACAGGAAAAGTTGTGCCGAGCAGCAACCTAATCCACAGAAGGGTTAATGCTGAGCAGCAATTATGCAAATGAAACCTGGTAACTGACTTTGGGGTCAAAGGCCGGTTACATAGTTACATAGTTACATAGCTGAAAAGAGACTTCATGTTCAGCCATCAAGTTCAGCATTCCACACATTTGTTTTTTGCTGTTGTTCCAAAAGAAGGCAAAAAAAAACCCAGTTTGAAGCACAATTTTGCAACAAGCTAGGAAAAAAATTCCTTCTTGACCCCAGAATGGCAGTCAGATTTATCCTTGGATCAAGCAGTTATTACCCTACATTGAAAGATTATATTCTTGAATATTCTGTTTTTGCAAGTATGCATCTAGTAGCTGTTTGAACATCTGTATGGACTCTGATAAAACCACTTCTTCAGGCAGAGAATTCCACATCCGGATTGTTCTTACAGTAAAAGAACCGTTCCTTGGCCTTAGACGAAATCTTCTTTCTTCCAGTCTAAACGTATGGCCTCGTGTCCTATGTAAAGTCCGGTTTGTGAATAGATTTCCACACTATGGTTTGTATTGGCCCCGAATATATTTGTATAATGTTATCATATCCCCTCTCAGGCGACGTTTTTCTAAACTAAATAGGTTTAAATTTGTTAGCCTTTCTTCATAGCTGATATGTTCCATTCCTTTTATTAATTTTGTAGCCTGCCTCTGCACTTTTTCTAGTGCCATAATATCCTTCTTTAGAACAGGTGCCCAAAATTGCACAGCATATTCAATATGGGGTCTTACCAGTGATTTATAAAGAGGCAAAATGATATTCTCGGCCCCAGAATGAATGTCCTTTTTCATGCATGACAATACCTTACTGGCCTTGGCCACTGCTGATTGACATTGCACATTGTTGCATAGTTTGTTTTTTATAACAATTCCCAAGTCCTTTTCGTGTGTTGTTATCCCTAATTCGCTTCCATTAAGGGTATACGTTGCTTGTGTATTCTTTACGCCGAAGTGCATAACTTTGCATTTTTCAAAAATCAGGTTACAGCCTATCAGAACTAAAGGAGGGGTATTTAGGCCCAGTTCTCATCCTGCTCAGTGCCCTGTCGTGGTTTCCCTTGTGAAGGGTCCACTCAAGTGCTCGAGGCAGCTGGCAACAGCCAAACCCCTTCCCCCAATGCCCTCCTTGGATGAGGAGGAGGATTACCAACAAGAGTCCCTTGATATCCTGGATGAATGGAGAGCGGAAGATTCCAACTCAGGGCAAGATAATCCTTTGAGGGTGATTCTTCAATCATGACACACACGATTCATTCCCATCGGAGGGTGATGGACTGTTCCTTGACATCCATGGCAGTCCACTCTTTGACCCAAAGACCATCAGACACCCTCGGTCTTCTAAATGGCGTCTACCGACCCATCTCGTCAGATTTGTTCACTTCTGGCACTGGAAACTGCTGAACCGGGTCGTAAGGACTCGCATGTGGGCGGAATGCCCCAGACCCTTGCTCCTGGATAAAATTGCAGTCACACCAGTGTTTGATGAAATGGTGGTGGTTTTCATGTCCCGGATGGGACGAAACCCTCGCAAGGGCGTTGAAAAAGGACACAAGGGGATGCAAGATAAGTTGCTAGACCTACTAGGTCTATTGGGCAAGATCCTGTACTTCGCAGACCTTGCCATGGGCCCAGAGGGGCATATGTCTGCTGTGTAATACAAACACTGCCCTATGCACCGAGAGATGCAGGGCTTCCCTCCTGCGCTTCGACACCAAGTTGATGAACATGGTTTCCAAAGAACTAGGCCCAATGGCCAACGGCCTCCTGTTTGGAGATTAATTTATTGCCGAGTTGAAAAAGCATGTGTCATTGTTCACTACCCTTAACAAGGCACAGTCATTGATGCGGCAAGTGTTCCGCCCACCACAAGGGAGAGGTGTTTTTGAATGGGCTGGTCGGGCAGCGGGGCCGGGCCACCAGCCGCTTCTGGTATACCGGTTCCAGATCCAACCCACCATCATCGTCCTTCTACCCATCCTCAGTGCCAAGGACTACACCATTCTGTAGAGGCGCAACCAGACTCAGAGGTATTTGATATTTTAATACATTTTGTAGCCTCCAATTCCCTATTTTTTATTGTAGTGTCAATGAGTTAAATATTTTAAATAGAGTAACTCTTAACAACTATATATTATTTTTGCTGAAGATATCTGTATCGTTAGCCCTGCTAAATTCTCTGCTTTAAGACTTTATAGTGGTAAATAGGGGTTCCATATAGAGCTTTCCTGTGATAAATAACTGCCAAAATTTGAAGATTTTATAACCGCAACTAAAATATGTGACACATCCATTTGTGTAATATACTTAAATACACTTATGCAATTCTCTTTGCAGGGGCTAACATGGATAATTTATTCTAAAGTGTAAATATTAATAGAGAATGAAGTTTAAATACTTACATTTACAATCAGGAAATCAAGCCAACACCAGGCGTTAGTGAAATATTTAGCAAATCCATAGGCCGCCCATTTAAGAACCATTTCTACAATAAAGACATAAGTAAAGACTTTGTCTGCATAGTCCAAAACTGTTTTGAGAGTTTTATGGTTCCCAATATGAATGTCATCAAAAGCCTGTAAAACACATAAGACAGTGAAAGTGAAGAATTATCTACTGAATTAAGCTGTATTCTGAGATAATTTTCAAACTTTTCACCTGCAAAAACAGGAATACAGACATGAAATGAAAACAACTTAAAGAAGAAATAAGGTTTATGGAACCTCATCTAGCCAATTCTGTACACTCACACCATTTTAAAAGGTAAGGTTACTAAGGTTAGCAGCTTTCTACCTGGTTCTACAAATGTTTGTGTTTTCCACTTGCCTAGAGTTCTGCTAGTGAACTTACTCAGCTGTTCCCAATATAGGGGAAGGTTAAATTGTACTTGACAGCATACAGTGGAACATTTATATACCATAGGGGACCTATACATTTGCACTAAATACAAAATATTCCTTTAATAAATGGGTGGTGACACACATATTTAAAAAGTAGAAATGAGTAGTAAGTGAACATGTTTCATGATTTTAGCTAACATTTGGCTACATTTGGAGTATGGGACCACAAAGGATAATGAGCATTTACATGCAGTGTTTATTGGTTATAATATATTGTGTTAATCGATCTTCCTGCAAACACAGTGTGTAACTTTTAGTAGTTATGTAATTATTTAATTATGTTTTCTTCATATTGAGGCAGGGAAAATATCATGTATCTGCTATTAGTCTGTCTTTTTTCATTTTGCTCTGCATTTATTTTCTCAATTGACACTCTCCACTGTCTGTCTTCTTACTTTGATTTGTTTTCCATTCACATATTATATTGTATTAATTACTTCATTTGGAAAAAATATGGATGGGAGTGGGATCTTATTTGACTGTGGTCTGGGTGCAAATGTCTGTAGTATTTGACTTTTTTTACTTGCCATTGCCTGTAGAGCCTATACATTTATATAATTATTATATTTTCTCTTGTATACTTTTAAATGACTCATGAATGGGTCAGTATTGACAGATGTCATAACCTCCCTCTTTCCTTTTCAAAATAATTAAAAACAACACACATGATAATTCCCATCAAATGGTCTAAAGTCTAAAATTTGATTTAAAAAGTTTGTTTTTATTTAAGACAGAATACAGATTTCAGCAAGTGTAACGGAAGTCTAATTAAATTTTAGATATCTTATAAAAGTTATAAATATATTTTTGAAAGTATACCATGTTACCTCTAATTGTTTAAGTCAAGAAAACAGTGTCCATGAAAATGTCCCACCCGTAGTCAATCACAAGACATCAAGTATTGTTTGTTATCAGAGGACAGTAGTGTGTGACTTAGAGAACTTACCAGTGCACCACTGCTAAGAAGAATTGTGAAAATGATAAATGACTCAAACCAACTGTGCTCAACTATTGAGAAACAGGTTTTCCTAAGATTCCACCATTCTTTTCCTTTTCTATCTTCAATATTGACCTGGCAAAATTTAAACCGTCTTGCACAACCTGTAAACACAAGACATGAAGAGTAAGCTTCATGCTGGCTCTTACCTAAAAATATGATTAGGAAAAAACAGATATTGTGAATACAGTAATTAAAATAGATATAATGCAAAAAATGAAAAAATGAATACAATGCAATCTATATAGTGGCAATGTAAGAAAAAAAAGATATGGCGTATACTGCGCCCAAAATTATACCTACACAAAACTTTGAAGGGTATGATGTAGAAAACCTCAGGATAATAAAAAAAGAAAGGCAATAATGGTACAGTACAATTTGATAAAGTGCAGAATAGTGGATATGGTGACTGTAGGAGAACCACTCACATTTGATAGAGCTATATTATAGCTCTGCTGTATTGCGCATGGACGGTATGATCCCCGTCTAAGGATATAGGGTGGTATAAGTGGTGCTGGTCCTCCAGATGTGAATGTACATATTGACCGTGAATATAGAAGTAAAAGAGCAGAAGAAAACTCTGATGGTGTAGTAAGTACTGTAAACTGGTATGAAAAGAAGTAATGTACTTACATTTTTAAGAGCAAACGCCTGCTCCGGTTTTCACAGCATGAGTGGTATAATCCCCACCTTGGGATACGATGATGTCAGGTAGCAAACAGGATACAAAATAGATAAATGGATAAAAATTTGCTATTTATTAAAAAAGCATAAAAACATAGGAACAATATAAAATGTCCTCAGGTATGTCCCACTTGATGCGTTTCGCCTGTCCAGAGGCTTTTTCAAAATTGTGTGGTTGTCTGCATGGTATCCTGTAAATATGGGAAAAACTTGATTGAAGGTCGCTACCTGGTGATTCCTATTTCCGGTTTTACGAGGTGCACCGTAAGTGATGCGGCGAGGTGATGGGTTAGATCGGCAAGTTCTGTGTTCCACCGTGAGATGCACGCGTCATACTAGGAAGTGACGCAGCATAGTCCGGGTCTCAGTGGTCTGATTGGACTCCTGTATTACATGCTTGGAACGCACGCAACGTCAATAATGCGTGCGTTGCGTTCCAAACACTGATTCTATTTGCGAGTCATATAAATCTCAGCAGGATATTTCCCAGTAATAAGTTATATAATACAGCTAATATAGACACATAATTCGGTTGCTTGGTGGCTATAATGTTTGGTATGATCAAACCAATTACTCAGTATTAAGTGACATTAAAAAAAATGTAAAAGAATAATTATCTAGTGAAAGCTTAGAATTGCCTATAGAAATATCACTGGTAAGCTATCACAATTGGTTCAATATACACTGTTCTCTATATAATATATAGTATATAAAATATAGTTAATCATTATATACAGATAGTTTAACAGGTATAAAAATACCAATACATGATTTAACAGCCAGTATGACCTTGATGTAGTATATATTAGAACAGTGTCACATTGGATGTACAGGTATATAGTGTTGGTAGGGATAGAGTTTTCTAGTGAGAACTTAGAACTACATGTGAAAACATTGCAGATAAGTTTACACACTAGTACAGGTGTCCACTATACTTAGATTCAATTATAATGGGTCTATACTATATACTATACAGGGAGTGCAGAATTATTAGGCAAATGAGTATTTTGACCACATTATCCTCTTTATGCATGTTGTCTTACTCCAAGCTGTATAGGCTCGAAAGCCTACTACCAATTAAGCATATTAGGTGATGTGCATCTCTGTAATGAGAAGGGGTGTGGTCTAATGACATCAACACCCTATATCAGGTGTGCATAATTATTAGGCAACTTCCTTTCCTTTGGCAAAATGGGTCAAAAGAAGGACTTGACAGGCTCAGAAAAGTCAAAAATAGTGAGATATCTTGCAGAGGGATGCAGCACTCTTAAAATTGCAAAGCTTCTGAAGCGTGATCATCGAACAATCAAGCGTTTCATTCAAAATAGTCAACAGGGTCGCAAGAAGCGTGTGGAAAAACCAAGGTGCAAAATAACTGCCCATGAACTGAGAAAAGTCAAGCGTGCAGCTGCCACGATGCCACTTGCCACCAGTTTGGCCATATTTCAGAGCTGCAACATCACTGGAGTGCCCAAAAGCACAAGGTGTGCAATACTCAGAGACATGGCCAAGGTAAGAAAGGCTGAAAGACGACCACCACTGAACAAGACACACAAGCTGAAACGTCAAGACTGGGCCAAGAAATATCTCAAGACTGATTTTTCTAAGGTTTTATGGACTGATGAAATGAGAGTGAGTCTTGATGGGCCAGATGGATGGGCCCGTGGCTGGATTGGTAAAGGGCAGAGAGCTCCAGTCCGACTCAGACGCCAGCAAGGTGGAGGTGGAGTACTGGTTTGGGCTGGTATCATCAAAGATGAGCTTGTGGGGCCTTTTCGGGTTGAGGATGGAGTCAAGCTCAACTCCCAGTCCTACTGCCAGTTCCTGGAAGACACCTTCTTCAAGCAGTGGTACAGGAAGAAGTCTGCATCCTTCAAGAAAAACATGATTTTCATGCAGGACAATGCTCCATCACACGCGTCCAAGTACTCCACAGCGTGGCTGGCAAGAAAGGGTATAAAAGAAGAAAATCTAATGACATGGCCTCCTTGTTCACCTGATCTGAACCCCATTGAGAACCTGTGGTCCATCATCAAATGTGAGATTTACAAGGAGGGAAAACAGTACACCTCTCTGAACAGTGTCTGGGAGGCTGTGGTTGCTGCTGCACGCAATGTTGATGGTGAACAGATCAAAACACTGACAGAATCCATGGATGGCAGGCTTTTGAGTGTCCTTGCAAAGAAAGGTGGCTATATTGGTCACTGATTTGTTTTTGTTTTGTTTTTGAATGTCAGAAATGTATATTTGTGAATGTTGAGATGTTATATTGGTTTCACTGGTAATAATAAATAATTGAAATGGGTATATATTTGTTTTTTGTTAAGTTGCCTAATAATTATGCACAGTAATAGTCACCTGCACACACAGATATCCCCCTAACATAGCTATAACTAAAAACAAACTAAAAACTACTTCCAAAAATATTCAGCTTTGATATTAATGAGTTTTTTGGGTTCATTGAGAGCATGGTTGTTGTTCAATAATAAAATTAATCCTCAAAAATACAACTTGCCTAATAATTCTGCACTCCCTGTATAGTGGTAATGATGTTCATTTGCTATGAATCTGAGTTTCTGACATATTGTTCTCAGCAAAGTGTAATTATATCACTTGTATAATGATACAATGCAATAAAGTGAACATGACTAAATTGGGCATTGCATTAATTAACCAGTGAACTTAAAATTCTGGGCCAATTTACATTAATCGGATACAATACAAAGTTCAGCTAGATTTTCGACTTGGCTCTTATGTCCTAAAATAAGAAATCCTCTTGTCCATTCCTGGCAAAGGCCAGTTTATCGAATAACACTGTAAGACACAAATTATGTGTGTCCTATTTTGAAAGGTAGCTGCCACTGTCTGCATTCATTCAAGACGCCACAGGCACAAAGCACTGTGACATATATGTATGGTAGCAATGAAGGAGTTAATCTGTTTTGTCTGCGATTTACATCTTGTGGTCGATTGTCAGTTAGACAGGTATCTGGGCAAAACTGATGACACAGCAAGTTTCTGGGGGCTGGAGCTGACATGGGATTGGTTGACAGTTGCAAGCAGAAAAAGAGCGGGAAACTGGAACAGTATAAAAATAAGCAGCACATGTTTAATCCTGTCAGAGTGGACTGAAGCAGGAACAGTGCAGACGGACCCCATCCACCCTCCCTTTACTTTTATTTAATTGTATTGTTTTGGTGTTGTGAAGCATTGGGGCAAAAGTCATCCTCAGGGTTAAGTTCTGAGGAAGGATATGGTGCTAAATGGTTTTAAATAAAAGGCGGTCAGGTTAGTTATGACTGACTGGCAATAAAGTTGAAAGTTTTAAGTAAAACGTGGTCAGGTTAGTTATGACTGACTGACTATTTGGTGGTTAATTAAGTTAAACGTTTTGAAAGTTGGTGAACTATTTGTTATATGGTTATAGATACAAAGTTATGGTTCTGAAGTTGTGGTTTTATGCCCCTAGAGCTTTGAATAAACACCATGGCCAAACCCATTAAAAAGTAATAAACGTTGCCTGTGGTGATTGTGTGTCTTGTTTTATTTATATGAATATTGCCTACCATACATAAAGAATATTAGAAGTTTTGGAGCAGCCTGGATTAGCAACCAAACCATTCCATGGAGTTGTGGGATATGACACTTGTCATAATAGAATAGCAATTGGTATGCTCATTATTATTTTATTATTTATATAGCTCCAGCAAATTCAGTAGTCCTGTACAATGGGTGGACTAACAGACACGTAATTGTAACCAGACATAACAGCAGAGGGGTTGAGAGTTCTGCTGGCTTGCTAGAGGGAGTGGGGTATAGTGACAGAAAGGGTTTAAGTAAGGGTAATGAAATAGGTTGCTAGAAAAGTATTCACTGAGAACTTAGGTTATTTTTGACAGTTGCAGCAGTGCAATCTGTAAAACCACTGAGAAGAGGATTGCAGTAATCAAGGCGAGAAAGAACAATGGCATGGACCAGCACCTTTGCCGTGTCTGGTGTTAAATAGGGGCGGATGCAAGCTATGTTTTTGAGATGGAAGCAGCAAGATTTGGCAATCGACTGGCCATGAGTGGTGAAGGAGAGGTCGGACTCAAAGAGAACACCTAGGCAGCCAGCCTTAGAGGTAGAGCGGATGGTAGTGCCATTGGCTTAGAGGGACACAGACAAGGGTGTAGCAACACTTGAGGGAGAAAAGACCAGAAATTCTGTTTTGGACAGGTTGAGTTTAAGGAAGTGAGCAGCCGTCCAGTTGGAAATCACGGAGAGGCAGTCAGAGACACGAGTCAAGATGGGCAGAGAGAGATCAGGAGAGGACAGGTAGATTTCTGTGTCATCTGCATATAAATGATAATGGAAGCCAAAGGAGCTGATGAGTTTACCAAGGGAGCCAGTGTAGACTGAGAGCAATAGGGGACCAAGGACATAACCTTGGGGAATGCAAACAAAGAGGGGTTGGGTAGAAAGGCAGAGCCAGAGAAAGAAACACTGAAAAAACACTGGGAACTGCATAACTGCATGAACTACATAACAATATCAACTTATGTGTTAGACATATGGCAAGCACAAGAATGTAGGGATGATCTTTTGCTCTATAAAATTACACTATGTCATATTTGCGCAAGCTGTGCATGTTAAATTATGCAAGTATCAGAAATTCAAGTGGGAGCAAGGAGATGTAAAAGGGCAATCATCACTACATCACCCCCTCCTGAAATTGTCTCTGTTGTAGTTTCCCAGGGAATGAAAATTAGTTATTCAAATTGAGTAAACTTTTAATACAAGAAATAGCATACTTACCATCTGTGAAACAAGGCTTGGGCACAAGTGCGTCTTCCAAATCATAATCCAACAGGAACTCTACCCCTTCTGAACTAGATCCTAAGTTTATAGTGCTTCCTTCTGAAGAGATGGATAGCTTTTTCTTCTGCAAACAAATCCATTCATTATGAAATTTCCATTTTCAACACATAAAAAAAAGTAACAAATATGATAAATAGACACTTCCAATTGAACAGGTGATGAATATACCGGTACTATATTAAAAGTAGAATTAATCATATTGTTCATCATAGCTGGTATACACTATGCATCCTGGTCTATCATTAACTTATCTTGAACATCAATAAACAGTGAAATATTATGGGACTTAAAGTGGGGTATTGCACATAACTGCACTACCTATCTAGAAAATGTAGTTTGTTACCTTCATACACGAAGGTTGCTGAAGCCAATAAAGAGGTTAACATGCTGCTCCTTACTAAGATAAACATACCGGTACCTTTTATGGTATGTTTCAAAATTGCATTCTAAGCAAATGATCAGTTTACTTTCTATATCATCAGAGACATATTACTTAACCTGTCCCAAATGTTATAAAAAAAATTTGTTTCAAATCCTTTATAGATAAATGCCTGTCTGAGGTTCTTCACAAAAGTGCAGCACATACTAATCTGGTCCTGGAAGATCAAGCATTAAAAAGGGCTATGAAGGAAAAAAGCTACTAAACCTTGTACTACATTTAAAAATTGAAAATGTAAGGGGTATTATAAAGAAGAAATTTACTTCTAAATGGGAGTCTGGGATCCAGTTATTTTTGCACTTGGATTTGCTCCTATTATTTTTCAATCTACATTTAAGGTTTAATAGGCAACACAAATGATTAAATGTTTGCAGGTTTCCAAACACACATTGTATTTTACTATCACTTACTGGGAGCTATTTAGTGCTTCAGATAAAGCATTAATTTATTTTTCATACATACATTTTTTTTTTAAATTTACAGTGTCAGTGAATGAATTTACCTTTCAACCTTTAGCTATATATTGATTTTAAAACTGATTTACTAACTGGTCAGCACAATATATGTTACCGGTTCAAATGGGAGGAGTGAATAAAAGTATACGATTAATTCAAATGTAGGTAAAAAAAAAAATTAAGGCATTTTATTGAGTCAATTCACCAAACTGGAATGTTTGCTAAAGCACATCCCTTCACTTTCATTAGGGCCAATGCTATAGTGTCCAGTTAATACAATCTCTTTACATTTTACTGCATTCACTACCAACCAAAAGCTAACCAAATTGAGCCATTTGAATTTTGGTATTTTCAAAAAAATACCATTTCTCATAACTCATTACTGAATTAGTATTTTGTGAACAGCAAAATGAGTTACATTTGGTTAGAAGACAACATTGCGACAACTGAACATCATTTAGTGAGTCCCTGAGAATATATAAAGAATACATTCTTGATATTGAATGGAGTAGGTTATTCACCTGCAAAGGGAAAATATTGTTTTATTCAATATATCCTACCTCTTTACTTTCCTCTTGATAAGATTCACTGCTGAAATCCTCTGAATCAAGAGTTTCACTGTCTGCTAAAGGCACACCTACAGAGAGGCACTGTTTATTATGCATTGTCAAATATATATCCTTCTCATCGACGATAACTTTTTCCACACCACTCTCTAGTGCATCATTACCATTTCTTAGGTATTCTTCCTCCTTGGTCACTTCCGCGGTAACTTTGGGGAAAACACAACTGTTTGCAATCGCTTGACATTCCTCAAACTCATTTGTTTCATTCATTTTGCTTTTATTTTTGAAAAATATTTTTCTGAAAGAATCACCTGAACATTTTGTGATATAGTTAAATGCATTTTGCATTCTTACCACTGCTATCTTTAGCTTATTAATGTCATTGTCATTGTCCATGGCAGAGAGATTGTCAGAACTAAATGAGCTCAAAAGCAAGGCCAAGAACAAATTCAGAACCTAAAATGAAGAATTAAACACAATAAATATACAGACAAAACAACAATGAATTTTATCCAAAACACACGGCAAACAAACACTTTAAGTGGAGTGCTAGAAATGTGTCCTCCACTTGTCATCAATGTATTAACATTATTTCCATTGTCAAATGTTTTATTTTTATTCAGTTGAGTGGCTATAATGGGTGTGGTGGAACCAACCTCGCCACTGGCCACTGGAGGAGTCTGGTCACCCGCCTCCTGCCACTGGACTATGGCCCCATGTTTAACACTGTTCTTTTTCACTGCAGAAAGGCTGGTTCGTGCCTTTCTGTGGACTGTTAAAGCCATGCTACCCCAGATAGCTATGCCATGGAGTCCAGCCATATACTGAAAGACTGTATGAAAGACTTTGGCTCCATGGCGATTGAACTGTATGTGTGTGATCTGAGCGCCATCCGGTAGTAATAGGCGCTCAGATCTAAGCTATCTGGGGATAGGTAGAATGCGTATGTTCTATGTGATAAATGTAACAGTATGTAATTTTATGTCTTTTATTGTCCTATGTCTGCCATGTGGCTAATGGAGTTTTGCCTCTGTCCTTGGAGATAATTGGATTACTTCCTAATTATCTCCAGGACAGAAAGGAGGGACTGTGATGCATTGTGGGATTGTAAGCTTGTGATTGGTCAATGTCCAATATGTTTCCCAGTCTTCCATCTGGTCCCCTAGGGGAGTGTCCACCAGGTGGGAGACCTGCATAAAAGCCGGGCAGGTAGCCCCCAGTAAATCAGTTCTGCTTGACCTCAAAACGAAGTGTCGGCTCGTTATTGGGGGAATTGGATTGTATGCTGATTGCCAGGAGTGTAAGCTGATTGTATGCTTTTCCTGTTCAGCTGCTTACAGCATTCAGATGCTTGAGAGCATTCGAATGCTTCTCGGTTTCGGTGGTTGTGGTGTCTGCTGCAGTGCTTGGAGTCCTCAAGAAGCGCTAGGAGCATCCTTCAACGGAGGTACCCAGTCAGAGTGCCAGGTGATCCATTACAATGGGTCCCTGAAATTGTGTGGTCGATTGCAAGATTTCTCTTGTCCTGCACATGATTGTTGCTACCAGTCGTGCGTGGATGTCCAACACACTGAGTACATGCCTTATTGCTGTTTCATCTTTGTTGGTTAGAAGTGTCATCAGTGTGCCTATGCCTATGGCGCACAGTATTTATTAAATGTAAATTTTATAAAAGGTAAGTTGCAATTCAAGCATAATACTCCTCACGTTCCATTAAAACAGGACTATTATTTAAATCAAATATTGTTGCTTTAAACATGCAGAAAAGCAAATAATAAAAAATGCTATTTTTTTTAAAATGAATTGTTTAACCATTTTATATAATTTTACATTTATATTAAGTGATATAAAAGCTAAAGGGCATTTAGAAATTTAAACCCAACTTTAACTTATATTGCACTCTGTCTGCAAAGGGGTAACTTATAGACCAACAATGTTAAATCACAGACAGTAGTACCGGTGATTTATTTATAGTATGTAATAAAGAAAAACATACCACCAGGTTTCCAATGACCATCACCAACATAAACACGATGAGGCATAAATATTTATCCGAGACTTCCATACAGTCCCACATGGTTTCTATCCATTCTCCACAGAGCACTCGGAACACAATCAGGAAGGAATGGAAGAAATCATTCATGTGCCAACGAGGAAGTCTATGGTCTGAGGAAATTTTCCAGACATTTTCACAATAATGTTTACCAAACAGCTGCATTCCAATTACAGCAAAAATGAAAACAATGATTGCCAACACCAAAGTCAAGTTTCCCAGAGCACCCACTGAGTTGCCGATGATCTTGATAAGCATGTTTAGAGTAGGCCAGGATTTTGCCAGTTTGAAAACACGAAGCTGGAAAAAAAAAGATAATGCATAAATATACTCATATGCCCTCAGGCTATAAATGAGTCAAATGGCCAGATGCAATGTAACCAATATCCAAGAGTTGTATGAAGACGGCTGCTCTCTTTGTCCTTAGTAAAATCCAAATTGTATTCCAACATTGTTAAAAGAAAGAATATATATATAATTGTGATCCTGATGAAAGTTCCTAAAGGATACTGAAACATATATATATATATATATAATCCAAGGTCCTGCACATGCCTGTCAGAAGTACTTGCCAAAGAGCAATCTCCAACCTCGGGTAAGCATTGGTCACGAAGGAGCGCTTTCACTACACTTTTCAAACAAATTAAAATGTTTATTATGAATACAGTCACATTACATCATGGTTTCAGTCTATAAAATACTTTCATCAGGATAACTGTTACTAACTGCAAACACCATCAAATACCCAGGATGCAAAATCACATGTTACCAGTTCCAACCAATTAGCTCAGAGTAATCACCCAGGAACAGCCCAAAACAATCGCCTAAGAGCAGTAATACTGTAATGGTGTAAATGTAATGGTGTATAAACATACAGTGAACTACTTACCCATCACTTATACACAGAATTGCAAATATAAAAGCAACACCATATATACCATTCACTGAGAGAGTCTCTCACTGTCAATATTACTAAGATTGCTTACATGGTTTGTATCAATAGCTGTCATGCCACAGTATCTGATGCCAAGTAGCAAAAGGTTCACAAGAGAATTATCACTAAATGGTGATACACAAGGAACGAAGAAAAAGGAGTATATCACCAGATAAGATGAAAATAATAATAAAAAAGAGACATTTATTATTTTACAAAGGTACATCAAACAACACTATGCTATAGAAATACAACTATTAAGTATAACATTTTGTTACAAATTAATAAATTCAATCCTGAAGGATGCAAATACTCAAATCCTCTAACTTGAAGGTGTATTACACTGTATCGAGCTGTTCAAGGCTGAAAATTACACCACATCAATATGTATATATAGTGTTAGTCCAAACAACACATTTAATATACTAAATCAAAAAAAATATAATCAATCAAAAAACATAGCAGAACATTGCTGAAGTATCAGTCCCAGGAAGAAGCCTTATCGTTTAGGCAATAAACTGTGTAAAACATTATGTTCATTAAGGCCCCTTGGGGCCACAGTGTCCAAGGTAAATATCCAAAATGCCTCACATTGCAGTAAGTCACAATCCCTGTCACAACCCCTGCTGGATGTGGGGCCATGTTCAATGGCAATAAATTTAAGAGTAGACAGCTGGTGTCCCTTCTCAAAGAAATGTCTTGCAACAGGAGGTGCCTCGTTTGGGTCTACTGCGGCAGATCAAATGGAAGCCCTGTGATTAGTCATATGCTCCCTCAGGCTGATGTAGGCCAGCCCACATGGGCACATAAATTTGTAAACAACATACTCATAATTTAGTTACATGTAGTGCATCTAAGACACCTGTAACAACTAATGTTTCTATGTGATCCATCTTTTAAGAACTAAGTATACTAATCGGTATGCATGAGCATATCCCTCAGGCTTGTACCCCTACGGTAGCTAATAAGAGGGGGATATTTTATAACGGCTGGTAATGTCAGATCTCTCTGCAACAGTTGCCAGTTTTCTATGAACAGTCCTTGCCATCTGGTATGATTTGCAGTTATATGCTTGTGGAAACACCACCATTTTGATTTCAGCATCCTTCTCTTCTTCACTATTTACTGCTTCTGCCATTTGGTGCCTGGCTTCTTCAAGGGCTTGCACCAACACCTCATGCTTATATCCACGTTCAAGAAATTTTTCAAACATCATTTTTATCATTATCTCAGACTCTCAATTGTTCCTTATTACTCTTATACACTGAGATATTGGCAGAGATTCCTTCAATTTATTAGGGTGGCAGCTGGTGGCAAAGAGCAACAAATTGTGGTCCCTGGGGTTTGGTATATAAGCTATACGTAAACTTGTCACCCTCCACACCAATTAGTAAATCCAAAAACTCAGTTTGGTCAGTACTGTATTTATATGTAATGTGTACTAGGGAGGGCAATGTGTTCATCAAACATTTGTCTCAATTCAATTTCGTTGCCAGACCATATCACCAACACATCATCGATAAATCTCATGTAGGCAGCGATTTTTGCTCCATATTTCTCCAGTATGTGTCTCAACTCATTTACATACATAATCCTCCCTAATACACAAGTATGTCCCGTAGAGGCCCCTAAGCTCTGCCAAAGACCTATGTATTTCCTCTGTCCGTACTCCCACCTCTAATGCTCGCCTCCAAGATTTCTCCAGGGCAGCACCTCTTCTGTGCAACTTCCTTCTTTGTAAGACTTTCACCCAGTCTCCACTCATTCAAAAAATCATTGATAACTCACATCTTCAAGAAAGCATATCAATTAAACTGATAGCAGGTTTTAATCCTCCACCCCCATGACTCCTCTCCTGCAACTGTCAAAAATTATCTACTAAGCCGTCAATGAATACTTTTTTAATAACCTACTTCGTACCCCTGCTTTTAACCTTTGTGTCACTATACCCCACTCCCTCTAGAATGTAAGCTCATTGAGCAGGGCCCTCCACCTCTCTGTTCCTGTACGTCCAGTTGTCTGGTTACAATTACATGTCTGTTAATCCACCCATTGTACAGCGCTATGAAATCTGATGGTGCTATGTAAATCATAAAATAATAATAAAATAATATTAAAGGTGTTGGTGTACATCGTCACCATTGCCAATCCAATTTAAGTAGCTGTAAGTGGTTTGTAATACTGGTCCTCAAAATGAAAATAGTTAGAGGTCAGAGTAGCAATAATTGCAAAACAAAGTCAATGGGGTACCTTAACGGTATTGGTGAGTCCGTAAGAACTTTGCTCATTGCTTCAACACCCTCAGAGTGTGGGATGATGGTGTACAAACTGGAGACATCCATTGTCACTAGGTGAACTGAAGTAGTTGGTATTGACATGCTGTTCAGTCTGTTAATCACATCAGCAAAATCTTGTACACAGGTAGGTAGTGCAGTCACTGGCCCTTTAAATACTAAATCCAGCCAGCAAGAAATTGGCTCAAGTAAACTCCCTTTGGATAATACAATAGGCCGTCCTGGTGGTTGGTGTGGGTTTTTATGAATCTTTGGTAAAGTGTACATTATGGGACATCTGGGATACTTCTCCAACAGGTATTCAAACAACGCGTTAGTAATAACACCTTGTTCTAAAGCCTCCTGCAAAATGTTATAAATCCTTTTCCCAAACTGAACACCAAACTTTCCTTTTCCCAAACTATGTAAGCAATCTTGTAATTTTAGTAATATTGACGGTGGGAGATTCTCTCAGTGAATGGTATATATGGTGACACTTTATTATATTCACAATTCTGTGTATAAGTGATGGATGAGTGTGTTAAGGTATGTGGTTCAATTGTGTGCTTATGCACCATTAGATTTGATCTGGTATCACTGCTCTTGGGTGATTGCTTTGCGCTGTTCCTGGGTGATTACTTTGGGCTAATAAGTTGGAACTGGTAACGTGATTTTTGCATCTTGGGAATTTAAGGGTGTTTGAAGTTAGTAACAGTTTTATTTATGAGAGCTCTCCTTCGTGACCATTACATATATATATATATATATATATATATATATATATATATATGAATATATGTTGAATATATATATTATATATTAATATATAGTATATATTAACAAATCTTAATAAAGAGGATGAAAACTGTGAAAACCAGTGTGGGATGGAAAAAATCTGTTGGTGGAAAAAAATAAAAATAAATCCTCGGAAAGAACAAAATGAAAATAAAACTCCACATAATGATAGCAAAAATAGTCTTGAAGTAAGAAGATATGTAAAACACAAGAGCAAACAGAAAAGCTAAGGGACAGAGGAATGTTGAAAACCAAAACTAACAAACAAAAAAAACAAAAACATTTTTGTAGAGTTATGATTTACACTACAAGTCAGCAGAGCAGACTAGAAATTTAGTATTAAACATTTATAATTATACATCGAAAATCACACACACAGCAGACAAAACATGCAAAATATTTATATAAATTCACAATAGCAAATAATCAGGTGTTCTATTATACAATAAACATTACTAAACATTTGTTAAAAGTAATAATCATTATCTAAATTCATGGATTACCACACCTACACCCATCTTATTCCATCATAGATCATTTTAGAACTTCTTAATTGACTTTAAAAATATCTTAATATGAACATCAAAATCCCTAGCCATTAGTACAGTTGGGATTTGATATAGAGAACCATTCCAATTCATGTAATTCTTACATAAAGTTCTCCAAGATGCAATACTAGGTGAAAGAGGGAGAGAGAGAGAGAGAGAGAGAGAGAGAAAGAAAGGAAAAAAGACAAAACTCCACCTTCACCACTCCTTCTCTCTCTCCTCTCCTTGCTAAACACACATAGATAAACTTTTAAGCATGTGTCAAAACCCATCCTTATATATGTACAATTTATCTCCAAATTATATAATATTAATCTGTTCTATTTGATTAATTAATTCAAAATAGAGATGATTAATCTTATGGCTGAAGTTATATTAGCTGATACCTTTTTCAATTTCTAGTTGAAACAGTAATTGTTTTTTTTAAATTACTTTTGGCAGTGGATCTCATTCAGTGTGGTAACATCTATTTTTGGAGTGTTCCATTTTTGGAGTGTTGGATAAGGTATAAAACTTTCCAGAATTATGATATTAGTGGCCTTGTGTATTTTACCTGAAATATTTAACTCCTTTTTTATAATTTTCTATTGACAATATTTGACAAGGAACTTTTAAACTGCCTTCTTGTGGAATAAAATTACGGCCATTAACTTCCTTCAATAATAAAACCTCAATATTTATTTGTTTTATATTATCTAACTGCAATTTATACCATGCATTGTTTTTTTTGTTTTTTTTACTTATTAGTTGTAGTTTGCATATGTACAAGCATGTAAGCTAGGTACATTTCCTTTATCAGTAGGTTTCCCAACCCTTCCTGAAAGCCCTCCTTTGCTAATGTGATAGAACTAAATCTAGGTCTTTTACCACGCCAGATAAAATTAGTAAAGCTTGCTTGAATCAGATCCAGAAAACTTTTTTTTGGTATTATAATGGGTAACATTATTAACATTAAAAAGATAATCCCATTTAGGAATTATGTATTACTTAATTATGTATATCTTTTCCCACCAAGACACGCTATATCTTTGCCATTCCTTTAGCTTTTTATTGGTGTATCTTAGAAGGTTCCAAATGTTAGTTTCCATCATATTGTCAATATTACCCATTATAGTGATATCCAGATGTTGAAATTCCTTTTTAGTCCAATAAAACTGATATTTATCTTTCAAAATCTGCAAATCTTTTTCAGCAATGTTTTTAGACAGAACCATTATTTTGTCTATATATAGCTTATAGTTTGAAGCCATACTGTGTAAATGTAATTCCTTCATCAACTCAGGTAATAAAACCAGCGGTTTTGTAATTGTAACAAGCACATCATCTGCATGTATACATATTTTAAAATAATCAGTTTTGGTTAAAATTTCTTTAATGAGCTTGTTATTTCTAATATTAATCGCAAAGTGCTGTATGAAAATGATGTATAAAAGAAAGAAAGACAATTGTCATCCTTGTCTGGTGCCATTGGAAATACTAAACCAATGTGAACCAAAATCAAATCCAGTAACTCTAGTAGATGGTGAGGAGTACAAAGTACCAAGGTCTACATGACTCCAATCCTCAGAACCAAAAGCCAACAATGCTCTATTTATGCACATTCAAGTGGTCTGGATGCAAACTCCCATCACCCTTAACCCTGTAGTGGTAATTATTGCAGTTTTTATAAACTGCAATAATTACCCCTGAGGGTTAATCCCTCATCTAGTGGCTGTCTACCAGACAGCCACTAGAGGGACTTGCGGAATTGAAACAGACTTTTGGTCCGTTATCTGACGCTGGATGTCCTCACGTTCTGCATGAGGACTTCCAGCATCAGATTTTCCTCAAAGGAAAGCATTGAATTATGCTTTCCAATGGGGAGATCCTAATGCAAGCGTGGCCATTGCTGCGCATTAGGTCTCCCCTGCCAGCAGATGTCGATTGGGGAGGAGTGTGGGTGGAGCTGAGCCAGTGCAGAGGGACATGACAAAGAGGAGATCTATAGTGCCAGGAAAGCGAGTTTGTTTTCCTGGCACTATAGAATCCCTTTTAATTTCTAACTATATAATTTTATCTTACACATGTAACTATTGGTGCCATATTGTGATATGCTACAAAAATCCTTATTATATAAAAAGAAACATATATATATATATATATATATATATATATATATATATATATATGTGAAATCTATGATTTAATACTACACTTATTCTAACTTATTATTCACACTTATCTTAAACCTGAAGTAAATAAAATGGTTAATTTTTTTTACAACTTAATTGTTACAAAAAAAAAAAACATACTGTCATAGTCCTTTTAGCTTTTAGCCTGTCGTTCATTACAAACATTAATCAAAACCATTATTTTACTTAGTTTAGCTTAGTGCTCTACATATTAATAGTGACCTTGACATATTCCACCCCATTTGTTACCATTTTTAAACTATATCTAACTGAGTGTGTGACATGGACTGTTAATCGCTTTAAAAAATAAATAAATATATATATATATATATATCAGCTATTTAAGGGTAGAATTTCATATAGCTCTGATCTCATACAGGAAAGCCATTAATAAGATTAAATATGTTATTGATCTATTTAATTGGTTAGATAAAAAAAAATCACACACACATGCACGCACACACACACACGCAAACTTTCTTCTTTTTACTCTTGTATAGTATGACACATCCGACAAGAGTGTAATATTTTTTTAATTTCTCCTCATTTATTTTTACTACTTTGATTGCCTGTACTGATTTCTTGTGTTCGAATGAGTGAAATTAAACAATCACATCTCTTGGGAGATCATTATGCACGTTGCCTTATCTGTGGATTCTGTAACATCTCAGAATTTTCCTTGTGTGGATCTTTAGGTAACTCGAAGAGGGCAAAAAAAATTAAAAATTCAAGCAAAGATTCTCTTAATTTCCTGTTGTGAGGTTTTCTGGAATATAATTGAACCTAAGATTGGTTCTTCTGGTTCTGACTAACAAGTCACATTTGTTTTTTAATCTAATTGTATAATTTTTGCATCCATTGTAGTTCGATTTCCTCTTATTTGAGTATAAATTCTAAAGAAGTTTATTTTTATTTAATACTTTGTATTCTTTGCATTTATTGTTGTAAGATCATATTTCAGGTCCAGAAACTTCACATTTACTTCTTCCTTGATATCTTTGACAGTTCCTTCTAGGTATTGCTTTAAAACATCTGGTGTAACAATATTACTGTTATCATCTTGGTTGCCAAATTGTTATTTTGAGCAATTGATGTTTCTAGAGGTGAGAATTCATCATCTGCAGAAACATGAGGTGAAAGAAAGAAGATAACATTTCTTCTTGCTTGTTATTCTTCCTTTCATTTTTATTTGTGTGATTATTATCCACAGTGCATTTTAATGCCATTTTGGAAGAAAATGCGAAGAAGGAATTAAAACTTTATTACTAATTATGTCTATTAGTGTATTAACTGTTGCTTTAAATAAAATACCTTTGTCCTTTAACACTGGTGGAAAAAGCCCTCTTACACTTTTTAATCCCAGACAGTCACTAATATAATTGTGATCTCATTGTCTTTTACTTTTGTTCTCAACCTTTTGGCTGTTATGCCAAGTAAGCTCAGAATGTTACCCTTTTCTGGTAGTAGCCCTTCCAGGACAGAGACACTTTTGATTTTAGGTAATCTTCAGGTGTTTGAGTTTTTCTGCCCAATATAGTCCCTGTACGGCTCTGCAATAAACATAATGAATTTAAGTACCTATGTGGAATTTATCTCAACCTCCTTATAAAAGTCTAGGCCATTATTTCTAGCTGGAATATCTTCCCACAGGGCTATTTTGTATAAATTGTTGCTCTTGACAATGAATGGCCCTTTTTAAGAAGGGGGACTCCTCTTTGAGGAGCAATAGGATTTATTGGTAGCTGTTAGTTTGAGACTTAAAGTCCCAGTAGTTAATACTTGAAAAATTCTCAGGCCTGAATCTAAATGATTATGTAGCTTTGAAAAATTGTTTAAAGTCATGAAATCTTGGAACAAAAGTTCTTTATTACATGTGTTATTGTTCCACAGGCTACTGTAGACACAAAATATTTAAACCAGTGTCCTAGCATGGGATATTCTCATTCTCACATACCACTCCAGGCATATTCCCCATCTAAGCTGCCGAGCCTCATATTCTAGCTCTTGTCTTGTGAGTGAAATCAGACCACAGTCCGGCATCCATATGCTGTAAATGGAAAATTTACATGGAACGTCTACACCTTCCCTCTGTCCCAAATCTCCATCACATCTCATTGTCGAAACAGCAACAAGTTTTAAATTGAGGGGAGTGTCAGACCCTTAGGCCGTATCTCAGCTGACCTTGCTTTCGGGGAACCGAGATCAGTTGTAGAGTTTGCAAGCGATGGTCAAACTTGCTGGTAGCTGGAGGGGAGATTGTACAGGACCCTGCAGTGTTCACCCATCAGGTACTTGGCATCCTCCACTTCTAAACTTCAGCATATGTTTGCTGTCAGATCCCCTCCCCTCAGGGAGCATGCATAATTACATCATCACGCTCCCCCTACTTATTCTCTCTATTTAGATACGAGAAGAAAAGAATCCTAAGGACCTATGTGTATACAGTTCAAAGGTGGATAATGATTCGATACACAATGTAAATATTACCAATGGGAATGAAAACGTATTACATTTACTATGCAACTATATAGTGATTTCATTGAAGCCTGTAGCATAACTAGATAGTTTTCCCGTGCTGAATAAAAAACAAATTAGAATAGTTCACATTTAAATTATAAATGAAAAAAAGAAAAACAAAGTTTGTTGGTACAGGGAGTGCTATTTTAAAATCAGAAAGGATTTTTTTCATGATTTTTCAAGATTAGTCGACATGTAAATATGGGGTTTTGCCTTCTTTTGCCCACCAGAAAATAAACGTGGATATGCACAACATAAAACTTCATGATCTTGAGTAATTTTCAACCTAAAGTTCTCTGTTACTTCTGGAACACGATGTCATTAAATCTCTATATCTCCTTTTTTTATTACATACTAGAATAACGTGTTACATATAGAGTATGGCTACACCCCACATCTAATAGTTTGACTCACCAGTCTAAATGAACGAAGAACAGAGAATCCTCCAGTTTTAGTAAGCATCACTTCCATTAAACTGAGGCAGACAATTAAGCTGTCAAATATATTCCACCCCTTCTGAAAATAATAGTACGGATCCAGGGCAATCATTTTGAAAATCATTTCTGCTGTAAAGATTCCGGTGAAAACCTAAAGATAAAACAGATTAAATAATCTACTCAAACAGACATGTTCATTAGGATGTATTTAGATTTTGTCTTTCTGTATTATGCAGTTCAATATAGTTAATTCAAAAGAGCAAAAAACAAGGTGCAAAAGAGTACTGAGAATGGACAACAGCTCAAGTAGCCTGCTCTTCGGTTGGTCCTCCTCACTCAGATCTCAGGCTGGTTTTAGCCCATCAAGCCATTATAAAAAGAATCAGGGCCATTTGCATACCAGACTAATTCCACCCATATCAGACTAATCCAAAATGAAGGCCGGCTCTCTCTGCACGATAGATACAGCAACCACAGGCGAATATTTCAACCTTGTACAAAGCAGATAGTGAAGGCCAACACTCCACTCAAAATTTGGGTAAAAATCCTGCAAGGTCCCCTTCCAATAACCTCATAAACAGTATATATATAGAGATTTATTCCAACTGTGTCTCTTTGTCATTCATTGTTTTTTAGATCATTTCAACCTTGTTAAGTATCCTCAGTGAGGTATAGCCAATACCCTTCTAGGCACCGTGACCAATGTCTGGATTACCATTTAAACTTGGGGATAACAAAAAAACTAGAGAGTAACGAGAATGGTCAAAAGCTCAAGTAGCCTGCATCTTCATTGGGTCCACTCAGATCTCAAGTTGGTTTTAGATCATCTTGTGCCATTGCAAAATGAACCAAGGCCATTTGTATATCAGACTGATCCAACCACAAAAAGTGGAAAAGATCCAAATTGTAAACTGACTCTCTCTTATGCATCATCAGTTAGGTATAGCCAATACCTCCTAGCCAATACCCTCTAGGCACTGGATTACATTTAAACTTGGGTAGAGCAAACAACAAGGTGTAAGAGAATACTGAGAAAGCTCAAGTAGTCTGTCCTTTTGAGTGGGATCAGTCTCATATGCAAATTGCCTGGTTATTTTTGTAATGGCACAAGATGAGCTAAAGCCATCTTGAGGTCTGAGTGGGGACCCACCAAAGGGCTGTCTACTTGAGCTGTTGCCCATATGCACTGGGATTCAGTTGATATGCAGGTATTATGCAAGTATCAACATCACCTCCCAATGTCAATTGGATTTTTCTAGATGGTATTTATGCACTCTCTCTAACTTTCAGGTTTCCTAAATGGTTTGGATACAAAAGGTATTACGGATCAAAACTACAGAGTCTGAAACTCTAGTGTAATATCACTAGAAAACTCTAGTGTAATATCGGATCTAGGGTTGAACACAACTGCTTAGTAGTGAGAAAGAGTTGAGCAAGTGTTTTATTAAAAATAACTAGTGCCATATAATTTTTTTAATCATAACAGTTTGTGTTGAATTTTTAATAGTGCATTTGTTTTTGCTGTTTTTGTATTGACAAAATCTCCATTGATTGTTTGTTTTGCATACTAATATTGGCATATTATGTGCCCATTGTGCTCATTCAGTTGAATATCTCACATCAAAATGTTAAGTAAGTCAGCTTTATAAGTTATCCTAAAAATAGGCAAATTTATTTTTTTATGTCACCACTAGCTGGCTAAACAATGATACATCCGTTTGGTAACACTCAAAAGTTCACTTACCACACTTTTCTAGTAAAGAGATAAATAGTTTGATAAATAGTTGTGATGTGATTCATATATAATTAAGCGTATCTAACCTCAATTAATGAGATGGTTCTAAACTACATTCACAAACTCCTAATTCTAATAGTGGATAGTTCAAGGGACACTGTAGGCACTGTATCTGCTTCATCTCATTAAACTGGTTATAGTGTATGGAGTCCCCTGGTGCCATCATTTCTTTCAGCATTAAACAGTTTTTAATGTTGTAATGTTTTAATGCTAAACAAGAGACCACGGCAGTCCATCCCCTCTGTGCTGCTTTGGCTAATAAGGAAGTATTACCCTGAGCAGCAATGGGCAGCTGTGATTGGCTGAGAGTGTCAGCTGACTGCTTTTAACCTGTCAGAGCTCCAACTCACAGTATGAATGGGTATGACAACAAGGAAGTGTGTAATCTCTGCCTTAGCTACACATACAGAAGGGGCCGGACTGTGGGTGATCAGGGACTCTTATTTTGTGGCATACTGCACAAACATGGTGCAACACTGAATGGAGGGACAGTGCCAGGGCACTCCAGGCACTATAACCAATTCAAAGAGACAAAGTAGTTATAGTGTCTACAGTGTCCCTTTAATGGATGTGTAAATGACACACATCATATAAGCTGCACTTGAACACATATATGAGTTGAATGCAATTATATATACCACTATCAGAAAATGTATGTTAATACAAATAAAATACTTACATTGTTGCCAACAGAGAGTACATGGGTAAATTGATAATCCATATGAGCATGTTCTATGGCCATGAAAAAAGTGTTTAGTACAATGCAGACTGTAATTGCAAGATCTACAAATGGGTCCATCACAATTAGTTTAACAATGTGTTTCACTTTCAGCCAGACATCACAACAGTCCCATATCAAGACACAATTTGCAAATTGATACCACCAAGGGGGGCATTTCTGTCTTTTTTCTTCCAGCTCTGAAGTGAAAATAAACATACATTGTTTTTATAACCTTAAAAAAGCATGTCAGTTAATTTTCAAATAGCATACTTAATTCTCACATCATGGTCATTAACAATACACAATGGGATTTGTAAGTTATATGAAGCAAATTATAGATCTATAAAAGCTACACAAAAATAGTAAATACAGATTTTAAAATGGTCATTAATATACATAATAAAATGTAATACTAAAAAATTAATTAGAAAAAAATATATATGGGAGGCTATAATGAATGAGAGCATTCATTGGTCTGTAGATTATCAAATGTTGACAGTCAAATGAAAGGTCAGCATTTCGGTCCAACTTGCAGGACATTGGTCAGAACACGACAGCCCATAGAATATGCTCTCTGCAAATTTGTAATGTGCGTGCAAGGCTCCTGCAAATTATATATTGAAACAACAGGCAGATCATGTTTTACAGCGTTTTAAAATCCCTTAATACATGTATGATGACCTCCTCTTCTGTGTAGTTATTGCCATATTGAATGGGGAATAATTTGTGGTCCATCTCTGTGTAGACTTTGGAAGTTTGTCAGGGTCGAGGTATACAAATTTTGGTTGGCACAAGATTAGTGGGAGTTATCATGAGTTATCACGAACAGTAGTTTCCGCTATTTTTATTCAACTCCCTTCTGTGGCATCAATTAATCTCAGGCAGCATTTGGTTATGTATTTCCAATGGCAACCCTAACAGTTAACACCTCCTGCAGTAGCCTACGTTTAACTGTATTACTATCCCTAACCTTAACCCTACCTTCAACTAATATTTAAAGACTTGCTCTAATCCTAACACACTCATCCTAGTCTAAAAAATACCATATGATATAAACAATATATAGAAACACCAAATTAAGTTTTCTTGTATCTGTGTTTCTGTCGACTAACATTGGGACCTTAACTGCTGTAGTGGCTAAACTCCTGAAGGTGGGTACATTAAGGGTTATAACATAAAGAATATTAAATTAAATGATAGTATATTAATAACACAACATCACTTTAGAATAGAGTTTAAGTTAGATATGATAGCAGCATTATACAGGTGATATATAAAATTAGAATATTGTGCAAAAGTTCATTTATTTCAGTAATGCAACGTAAAAACGAATGAAACTAATATATGAGATAGACGCATTACATGCAAAACAAGATAGTTCAAGCCGTGATTAGTCATAAGTGTGATGATTATGGATTACAGCCCATGAAAACCCCAAATCCACAATCTCAGTAAATTAGAATATTACATGCAATCAATAAAACAAGGAGTGTACATAGAACAATATCGGACCTCTGAAAAGTATAAGCATGCATATGGACTCAGTACTTGGTTTGGGCCCCTTTTGCAGCAATAACTGCCTCAATGTGGTGTGGCATGGAAGCTATCAGCCTGTGGCACTGCTGAGGTGTTCTGGAAGACCAGGATGCTTCAATAGCGGCCTTCAGCTCTTCTGCATTGTTCGGTCTCATGTCTCTCATCTTTCTCTTGGCAATGCCACATAGATTCTCTATGGGGTTCAGGTCAGGCGAGTTTGCTGGCCAATCAAGCACAGTAATCCCACGGTCATTGAACCAGGCTTTGGTGCGTTTTCCTGCTGGAAAATGAAGTCAGCATCCCCATAAAGCTCGTCTGCGGAAGGAAGCATGAAGTGCTCCAAAATCTCTTGGTAGACGGCTACGTGGACTTTGGACTTAATGAAGCACAGTGGACCAACACCAGCAGATGACATGGCTCCCCAAATCAGCACAGACAGTGGAAACTTCACACTGGACTGCAGTGTGTGCCTCTCCATTCTTCCTCCAGACTCTGGGTCCTTGGTTTCCAAATGAGATGCAAAAGTTGCTCTCATCAGAAAAGAGGACTTTGGACCACTGAGCAACAGACCAGGTCTGTCTTTCTTTAGCCCAGGTAAGACGCTTCTGATGTTGTTTGTTGTTCAGGAGCGGCTTGACAAGAGGAATACGACATCTGAGGCCCATGTCCAGGATTCGTCTGTGTGTGGTGGCTCTTGATGCACTGACTCCAGCCGCAGTCCACTCCTTGTGAAAGTCCCCAACACATTTGAATGGCCTTTTCCTGACAATCCTCTCCAGGCTGCAGTCATCCCTGCTGCTTGTGCACCTTTTTCTTCCACACTTTTCCCTTCCACATAACTTTCTATTAATGTGCTTTGATACAGCACTTTGGGAACATCCAACTTCCTTCGCAATTACCTTTTGAGGCTTTCCCTCCTTATGGAGGGTGTCAGTGATGGTTTTCTGCACAACTGTCAGGTCAGCAGTCTTCCCCATGATTGTGATTCCTACTGAACCAGACTGAGAGACCATTTAAAGGCTCAGAAACCCTTTGCAGGTGTTATGGCTTACTTAGCTGATTAGAGTGCTACACCGTGAGCCTAAAATATTGCACCTTTTCACAATATTCTAATTTACTGAGATTGTGGATTTGGGGTTTTCATGAGTTGAAAGCCATAATCATCGCACTTATGACAAATCACAGCTTGAACTATCTTGCTTTGCATGTAATGCGTCTATCTCATATATTTGTTTCCCCTTTTACGTTGCATTACTGAAATAAATGAACTTTTGCACGATATTCAAATTTTTCGAGTATCACCTGTATCTAATAATATATAGTGGGGTAATAGCTGCTTGATCCAAGGACATATCTGACTGCTATTTTGAGAAGGATTTTTTCCTAGTTTGTTGCAAAATTGGAAGCGCTTCAGACTGGGTTTTTCGCCTTCTTTTGGATCAACAGCAAAAACATGTGAGGAAGGCTGAAATTGATGGATGCAAGTCTCTTTTCAGCTATGTAACTATGTAACTAGGTAGCATACCTCCCATTGTTTCAGTTATTCTGCTGGCTGTACTCAAACCTCTTTTCTTTAACGTAGGATCCTTAAGTACATCCATTGAAACCAGGTATTTACTTGTTCTTCTCTTCTTAACATCTCTCTCGGTTGTAGTTACCTGAAAATTTAGCACATATATTAAAATAAATTCAAAAGCAAAACTAAACAAAAAAAAAAAAAAACAACCCTTTATCCATGATACAATTTAACATAAATTACAAAATCATATAGTATACATATAATATAACATGGACACAGCATTGCAAACCATAAAATCTTAACTTTTATAATAATCAATTTAATTGTCTGGTAGGTCACCAAGACAATAATTTCTCATAAGGGCCTATTCTCTCAACACCAGAATGTAGTGAATTGAAAACAAAATAGCCAAGCTGTATCTATAGCAGAGTTGAAGAAATTCTTCTAAATTAGCACTTTTTGCCTAAATGTGTTTAGTGAGTAAACTGCATAATGTTTATCTATTAGACTTTGAAATGTACATATTTTGTGTATAAACATAGATTCTACTGATTACATTTATATATTTTTAAAACAATTTGAAAAGAAAAATGCAGAAAAGAAAAATTAAATATAAATACTTTAATTCTACCATGGACAATAGCTCACCATAAATCATAAGCTGGTAATTTTGTTACATATTCATGTTTCATGCTGGTTTGGGATTTCTTAAGAAGATTGATATGTTCTGCAGTCATTCATATATATTTGCATAAAACATATAAAAGTAATTTGTATATATTAAATAATATTCCTTCTTGTGAATTTACCCCACAACAAATGGTGACTGCCATTACTTTAACTACTTTGTAAAAAAAAAAAAAAAAAAAGTATAATTTCTGTGAATAATAACTTTGGGCTGCTGTTATTTTCCTATTTAAAGATGATTAAATATTATTATCTGTCCTTGTACAGTAAGTCCTTGATAATATCTACACAACATGAAGTGTGTGCAATGCTACCCTATTAAGTAACATAAAATGTGAGTCTGCTATAATTACAATACTTTATTAAGTTAAAATAGGAGTGGATAAAAGTTGTTATAGTCCCATAATTCTTTACCAGTCTTATGGAAGGCAAAGTATCACGATCGTTGTAGCTTTATTACAGTTTGGGGATCTATCATTTGCCCACCACTGTTTTAAAGGAATTTTCATGGGGGTTATTTTGTTGATACTGATCACTGCCAAAGCATCATGGGAGTTTTGGTTCCATAGGTGGAATAGAGTTACCATCAGCACAATGTCTTTCTGGACAAACAAATGTATCATATTGATTGGCAGCACATGAAATTTCTGATTCTAGAATGTAGAATTTATATGTTGCAGGATTCCAGTTTTATGTAGCCAATGATTTATTTACTGCCTACAGCATTTGACTTCTACATAGTACAGGGCAGCAAGTTCCATCAATCTGAATAAGTATTATTGTTCTGGAAAACATGGTGGATATAGCAGCCCTGCCAGAAAGGGGACCTACCTTTTAAAGGGATTCTCTGAACCCCTGAAGTATGTTAGCTTGCTGAAGAGTATGTCATCTTTTTTCATTATTAAAAAGTGCAGATTTTAATGGAATTTAATCTTGTTACAGCTTCCTGGCTTTCAAGCACTCAAGTGTTACTTCATCGTTTTTTGGTGTAGTTCAGTGGAGCCAACCTCAAGAGACAACCTCAAGAGACTGCCCAGAGCATCTGCCTTGCAAAAACTATTCAATGAGCTGCATTGAGAAGTCTGTGATTGGACAGACACAGAAAGTCTGGATGGAGTTAGAGGGGGGTGGCTTGCAAAGGATGAAGATAAGAGAACTGCAGCTTTTGCAAGCTGTTTTAGATATTCCCAAATAATACATACATATTACATAAATAAGGACATAATTAAATGGATGCATGTTTTCATTTGGAGTATATCTATATATTCTTATTTTTTTTTATTTGGCCAGTGGAGTGTCACTTTAACTACTTTGAATTAAAGAAACAAAAGTCGGTAAGCACTATTTTATCCTCCGTTATTACCTCTGGGGGGAGGCCAGGGGAACTGCCAACCAAGGACACCACACCATTGTAATCTACTGTGTAGTGCATTTGTCCATTTGTAGAAAGCAATAGTAACATTCTGGAAGATCTGCTTATGTCACTGAGATTACTGTTACTTAGCTGTACATATCTTGCCAGGACAAAGAAGAGTAAATCCATTTGACTGTCATTATCATCAAAAGTTCTGTGTTCATCATCTGCAAAATAATTTTCTGAGCCTATGTCCTTTGCATAATCAGTGAAGCTGAACCTTCTCTAAAGGTGCATTGTCACCAAATGGGAAGGTGGAGGTTAAATAACACCCCCCACCCAATAAGACACTGACACTCTTTTGAAGTAAATGAGTTTTAACACAGTAAAGGAGTTTAAGCATGCATGGGATAGGCATAAGGCTATCCTAACTATAAGATAAGACTAGGGACTAATGAAAGTATTTAGAAAATTAGGCAGACTAGATGGACCGAATGGTTCTTATCTGCCGTCACATTCTATGTTTCTATCTATGTTTCTATGTAACTTATACCATAAAACAAACATACTGAAAGTCATTGTCATCTGAACCCCCAGCCATAACTAACATCTTCAACATGTCAAAAATATAAGGCAATCAGAAGAATAAATGCTGCCTAAAACAGCTGAATATCAGAGGTGTTACTCACACCATACCGGACGCAGAATTGCCCCATTTTGCTCGATGGCTCCTCGCAGCACTACAGACCACGAAGCAATCAAAAGCGGTTGTAATATATGGCATAGATGGCATATTCCGCATACCAAAGCCTACTAAGGCCCCGTCCACGGCTACAAGGGATATAATCCTGCAGTTCCAGACCCAGAAGGATATATCCGCTGTACTGGCAGCTGCCAGGGAACTCCCAACTTACCTTTTTGAAGAGATGACCATCATGTTCTATTCAGATCTCTCGGGGGCTACAATGGCGTGGAGGAGAACCTTGCACCAATTTACATCTCTGCTACGAGTGCACCACATAAGGTACCGCTGGGACCCAGCCCATACCCTGCAGGTCACCAAGGGCGACACCTCACACACAATACGCACCATGCAAGAGGCAATGAAGATCCTGACACAGTTGGATCTCTCCCTGGACTTGCTTGACTCGTCTATACCTCCAGCGAGGCCAACAAACCAAATTGGGACACTGCCAGCACACCGGAATTCATTCCCCGACGACCAACCGGGATAACCAACGCCGCAACCACAACCAGAATATAAATTGGGACTGAAGTACAACCTACGGGAACTGTGCCCCAATAATCAGGGCTGATCTTTGTTTTTGCTTTTGTTTTTATTTTTATTATTATTTTTTATCTTTATTTTAATTTTCATTATTATTATTGTATTTGCTGCCTGAAAAAGTTAATGCCTCACCCTGTGGGCCATTGCACGTGACCAACCACTGATCGGTAGGCCCCCAGTGCTTGCATGGAACTCTCTAACCATTTGGAGACAGATACCCCCCTCCCCTCCTTTTCTTCACATAATTTTGGTATGGGTATACTTGGATACCCAGACACCCCCAGAGCTTCTGAGCCAACAACAAGCCCAAAATTACCAACATTATACCAACAGTATAACTAAACATTTGAATCAACCAAGTAACTACCCTTGCTCTTTTATTAACTAGTCCAATCCAGTTCCTCCATAACGTTCCCTTCACCATCCCCGCCGCAGTGATCAAACGGAGACTTAAAACCAGGACCATGTGGAACTAAGGGAGGGAGAGACCAATTCAATCTTGTGAGTTAATTAGTAATGACAGAATTTTAAAATGGCTGGCCTATATACATCAGCCCTTCCCCCAAACAATAATCCCCCAATAACCACTAAGATCTACCTAAGCCAGCCTCCTAGCTCTGTCAAGACCCCTTTTGCCTCAGCTGCACTTGTTCAATAGGGATACAGGTCTTGCTACTCCATCTTAGAGAAAACATAAATCCACCGACACTCAACTGTGGCTAGAAAACCAAAACCAAATCAAAAGACAAGAACAACATGATGGTTGACTTTATTGATGGCATAAGACACAAAAATGATAATTATTATTATTGTGCCTTTGTAAAAGGTAAATTTGTGAATCCTTCAGAATTGTCTGTGTTCTTGCATTACAATTAGTTTTTGAGATCTGCTCTTCATCTAACACCTAATGATAGATAAAAAGAATGATATACAAAGAGCAAAACAATATGCTAAACAAAATTTTGGACAGTTAACAATAATATTGTTCAATAAATAGCACTTGTGGGTTAAAACATTTGAACTACAAAATAAAATATCCACTTGAGCAGGTTTAATGTATTTACAAAACGTGGAATTTCAGTGAATTAACTCTGAAAAGCCAAACAGACAACCCATGGAGAATCCCACCAGATCAGCTATTTTGCCTATATTTGGTAATTTGGATTTAGTTTGCCGTAATTTGGTATTTAGAGAATAATGTTAGAGATTTTTTTCCAATCTGCACTTTTGGCTTTTATCTCTTGGTTCTCAACTTAACTTTTTAATGAATAGATGCACAGCTGTGCTCTTTTATTTTCACAAACTGCATCCTGCTTTTAATAGATTATCGTCTACATACCATTCTAACTCCAATAGAAAGAGAAATGTATATAAGTATACAAACATTAAGGCCCTTTTCACTGTTTCATGGTACAATTTATAGCTCTAGTATTATATTTATTTTCTTGTCTTTAAGAAATTTCACTCATCTGGTATTTAATACCTCTACAGGCAGTGATAAGGATCCTAAAAGAAAGATCTATAAGAGATTTATAGGCAGTTTGAAAAATTAAGTATTGGTTCACGAGAGCTTCAACTTATCTGCAACCTGCACAATCTGACTCTACTATGGACCATGAACCAGACAGATATAGAAGATGCAAAACACCTATCTTAATAAAAAGAATAGCAAAATGAAAATAGTCCAGAAGCAAAGTCCAGGAGACGAGCAGGGGCCAGGAACCAAATCAGTTAGTCAGATGAGCCAGAATCAGGAGCAGCGGAGTCAGGAACCTGGCCAGAAGGAAAACACAGGAAATGTTCTGGGAAACAGGAAACCATGCATGGGTAATGAGGTACTGGGACTAGTTGCTTAAATAGCCTGGACTGATTAGCAAAATCCACTTTTAGCAAAAGGGGCTGGCTAATAACAACCAGGTGAGTAACCGTGGCAACAGTAATGAAGGGAGCTGATTGTTAAAAACAGCTGAATAGCTCAGACACAGAGAAAGGAAGGGTTGCTCAGAAACAGAGAAAGGACCCAGGATTTTAAGCAATCTCTTACAATTTTGCTTTTGCACACCACACTAAGTGTGTCTATATTAAAATCCAATACTGGTACTTACCTTTTTTTGACCCTCTCTTAATAAACCTTTTCTTTATGCTTAAATTTTATCAGTCAGGTATTATCAACACAATTCGTGTAGACCCTGAAAAGATCTTAGATTGATCATCATTAACCAGCCAATGATGTAGAGATATGCAAACATTACTTGGCCCAACATAAATCTATAGAACAGGTGATTGTGGTTACTTACTTACAACCTTACAAATCTACAGGTACGTGATTCTTCATGATGAGGATATTAAATTATCCTCAATTACCAAATGTTTTGCGGCTTGAAATAAGTTACTGTCAAACAGAAGATCATGTTATTGTTAATCTACCAAATATGTCACCTGTATGTCGTACAATGTCACAAAACCCAGGGTGCTTGTCATGTGCTAATCAACAGTGCAACAAACATTCCATCTGCATCCCAGATTTTACTCAGAGTTACCAGTTTTTAAAACTACCCATTTTATTTTTTCATCATGTTATTTTTCATCATTAGGTCTCAACTAACCTGCCTTAATGGAGACGTCCTTCTCCATGGCAGCCAAGCCATACAACGTCAGAGAGAGAATCTAACTAGGCATCCAGGTTGGTGAAAATAATGTATCTCCACTGGCATCCTGGCAACATCAGTTAGCTATGTAACACTTTTGATAGTATAAACTTGAATTTTTAATCTAATCGCAGCAGTGTAAACGTTATGCTTTCTTTTTTTTTAATGTTTTTTTTGAGGTGCACAGATTATGCAAGTTTTCAGCACGACACCTCCAACTTTGCACTTCCCTAAATGTACGCAATATAATTCAGCTTATTGGGCACCACTATAAATATAAATGCCAAATAAAATTTGGTCTGTAATAGTGGGAGACACCTAAATAGCACTTAATACCCATGTTAGCATTTATCTTTCAATGGTCCCAGGTCTATACATACATACACATGCACACACACCCATATATTACCTGAGCTTCTTCTTCTTGTTTTTTTAGTTGATCCATCATCTGCTGGAATTCAGCTTCCTTCTGCTCAGCTTCTATCAACATTGCTTGGTTTTGCTCTTCATATGCCATGGCGACTACAGCCAGGATTAGGTTTACCAAATAAAAGGAGACCAAAAAAATCACCAGAACGAAAAAGATCATGTAGGTTTTACCGGAAACCCTTAGGACCTGTAGGCAATATCAACCAGATATTAAACAATCAATATAATCAAAGCATAATGAATGGCACTTGAGCAGACTGCTTTTGATTTTTTTGTGCCCCCACCAGATATTAGGATGGAAACAAGACAACCATAGAAGTATACATAGACAGAGAGTAATGGAAGAGATGTATCACGAAAGCAAAAAACATTCTTACCCAACATGCTCCAGAACACCCAGCATCTGAAAAATCTTCAAAGGAAAGCTTTGAGTCAACACTTTCCGATTGGAAGGCCTAATGTGCATGCGGTGCTGTGCATTAGGTCCCCCTTCGAAATGTTAGTGGAGACGGAGCCAGTGCCAAGGAACTTTGGTGCTAGAATCGTGTAAATAGGGCCACTAGGGCAGAGGGAAACTATGACATTATAGGGTTAGGAATTAAGCATTGTATTCCTTACATTATAGTGTTCCTTTAAGGTTTATTTACTAAGCATTGAGTGGCAGTATAATGAAATCTGAAATTGCTAAATTTAGGCAAAAATATCTAAATGGAGACTCTGAGTTTGGGAATTTTGCTAAATTAAATATTTTTGCTTATATTTAGCAATTTCACATTTCAGGTTACTATCATTCAATCTTTAGTAAATTATTAACTGTGATTTCAGTTTGCTTCAGTTTGACATTTAGTTATAAAGCCCCTTAATGTTATACATATATGATATATTTCAGGATGGCAGAGGAGCAGAGGAATGTGCATCACAGACACACTGTCATGCACAGGGGGCATGATCATGTTGGCTTTGATTTAATAATTTTGGATAAGCTTTACAAGTGATTTCATATTTTTGTATCAACTTTTTTTTTTTAATTCCAAATTATTCAAATATAAAAATAAATCAAATAAATCTATCACTATATAAATTATCAAAATATTAAATCATTTTCAAAGTTTATCCCAAAAAATAATTATTTTAAAAGCTTATCTAAAATATAAAACTGCTTTTGCATATACATTTCACAAAAATACACATAATGAAAAAACTTGAAGCCCATTGGCTGATAACCTTCATTATGCTATTTCTCAATCTTCCTTGCTTACACTTAAAAATAGTAAAGTTGGCAAGATTCCACTATGCATTTTATACATAAAGTAAGGAACAAAACACAATAGGCACGTGACCCAAGGGTAAAAGTGTTAAAAATTACTATTTGCACTAGACCAAAAAGAATTATAACACAATCCCACTTAACACCACCCACACTTAACTCTAATGCCATAAAGCTGCCACTACCACTACAATTTATAAAATGGGAAGCCTTGATTTCATCAAGCACAGTAGATTAAACCCACAAACACAATTTAGCACAATATTTATGTAATTTGCAAAATACTATGAAATTGATCTGTTCAGGTTTGTGAATCTAGAGCCAAAAGTGTCAACAAAATTACTTAAAGCAAAAAAACACGCAGAAACAACACAAACAGATGCAAAAGTCAGTTCTGGATATAAAATAGGACTTAAACAAAACACAGAACCGATGCTAATGCCGATATATGTGCAAATCATCAAATCAGTAAGGCAAGAAGGAACTTCGAGTTTAAGCCCTCTCCTATGATGTTCAAATAATATTCAAAAGAAAATTTAGTTTCATGTGGGCTGGCACTCAGTTATATGTAATCTCAGTTATACGTTATCTCTATTCTCAGAAAACCCAGCTCCCTGACCAGTTTATGATACATGGGCCATTTGGATTGTTGATGTACACTCAACTCTTTTATAAGAATACACTTGATTCTTATACTTTATGGACTTTATCTTTTGATGTCAGAATTCTGGCAACAGGCACAGCCGGGTAGGATATTTGTAGAGATGTTAATTCATGTGATCAAAGGGTTTCATTTCTTGCCAGAAACATAGACCAAGGAATAATCAAGTTAACCCTTGCAATGTTGAGTCTTTGATCTGGGAAGAAACTGTAAAGTATACAATTAACACACTGGGTCTAGTAGCTGCTAAAGCCTTCTGATCAAGCACTTGAATGTTGAAAATTATTTACATATCAGTAAAATTCATAACTTTAGTCTTTTGATACTAGAACCTAAAGAATGACGGCTATATTAAAGCACAGTTTTGCCAGATTGTATTTTTTCCTGTGGATTGGTATAATTTATGTACTGTATTATGTATATTACGCACTTCATGAATATTTTCCAGATCATTGGAAAAATAAAAATGCATCTCACCTGTTGGTAAAGAGTTTCCCAGGAGTCTTGAGTCATTAACCGAAACAGAGACAAGAATGCCCAACCAAAGTTGTCAAAACTTGTGTAGCCATAGTTTGGATTTCTTCCATATTTTTCACATATGTAACCTTCTGGGCAATGACTAATTAAAAAGGAAAAATGTAAAGATAAAATTATGTTTAGTATCTTTTAATTAGAGATATTTGTTATAATTATGTACACTGAAACTCTTATTTATAAGAAAATGTGTATACTTTGGTGAAACTTGCATATTGTTCTTTGCTGACTGTTACTGTAGATGTTTTATTAAGGTACAATTAAAGGGGGGTGTGTTATATGAAAACACATTACATAGTTAATTAAGCTGAAAAAAGACATGTGTCCATAAAGTTCAGCATTTCTCACATCTGTTTTGCAACAAACTAGGAAAAAATTCCTTCTCGACCACAGAATAGCAGTCAGATCTCTCCTTAGATCAAGAAGCTGACATGTTTATTTAATAAACTCCTGATAACAATAAACTGAATGGCAACATCTAGGTTAAAATAGCTGATACGGAAATGTCTGCCAATTCAGCTATTGTCACAGCACAGAAGGAATTTGCATAGTCCCAACTTACAGTTATACACAATAGGACTGTGTTGAAATTTTAAGAAATTAGTCTAGATGAAAATCTTGTTCTTGAGTAGAACATTGGCTTTAAGATAAAGTAAATAGAATTGTTATTAATTCTAAATTTTCACGCTGGACAAAAGTGGTAAGTGGTGTCCCTCAGAGGTCTGTTCTGTGACCACTTTTCTTCAACCAGTTTATAAATGACCTTAAAATAGGCTTTAAAAGTCATGTGTCAGAGTTTGCAGATGACTCAATAATAGGAAAGGTTATACAATGTGAACAGCATATTACCTTGCTGCAGAGGGATTTACATAGTTTAGGGGACTGGATACTCAAATGGCAGATGAAATTTAATGTAGATATATTGAAAGTTATGTACTTTGTAATGACGAATGCACTGACAATTTGCACCCTAAGTGGTAATAACTAGACATGTGCATTCAGATTCACACAAATCAAATTTCGTCTGAATTACTGAAACATTTCGGAATTCGGAAGCTTGCCAAAATGTATGAATTTGGAAAGAATTGAACCATATTATTTTGCTTCCATTTTTCTTTCATAAGGATAGCAAATCAGGTGTTTTGAGCAATTGAGACAGAAAAATAAAGAAAAGTACTTTTTTCTTAATTTTGATTTGTTGTAGAGCTGTTTAGTTCCTTAGTTTTGTATCCTTAAATGGAATTGCCATAATTAAAGGATACCAAGTTAGGAACCTATCTAGTAAGCAAATGAAAGGGCAAATTTAATAAAAAGGATATCCTTATTTTTACTTTTTTGGTTGTTTGTTAGATAGCTCCCTAAGTGAGATTGCCCTGTTACGTGCAATCTCACTCATAAACTCATGCATGCACACTCTTATACTACCATTTAAATACACACAGTCATATATGTATTTATTTACTCATGTATGAACACTGTCACAAGTATTGTCATTAACCCATGCTTGCATACTGTCACACTTTTAATTTACCCATACATGCACACACTCATATACACTGTGACAAAACCCCTGTTTTATGGATACCAGTGCCCTTTAAGTATGCTGTTCGTGTATTTAGCACTATTTATTCCCTTTTATTTTGTTTACCGAACAAACTAACAAACAGCCAGTCCACACGCAAGTGGAGTGTGCAGCCTGTTAACCTCCCAGAAGTTGTGGTTAACCGCAGCTAATTGACGAATGGCTGGGTGGTCGCCGTTCATATGAACGAGCATGTGGCGGTGGCCATCTTAAACTGTTGAACGCCCAGAGGTGTTTTGTTGTCGAACGCATGGAACTGTTTTTGGACACTGTTTCACACAAACACCGCTGGGACTTCCAAACTTCCATCTATTCATTTCTGTTCATACGAACGCAGCATCGTTCGGTACATTAAAAACTCATGAACTAGACCGACCTGCATAAAAGGCCAAGCTGTGGCCACCATTAAACAGATCGTTTTACCTCTTTATGAAGTCTTGGCTCATGTTTGGGGGATTAGGAGCTATAGTTCACTACACCTTCTGCTACACTTGGATTTACACATGCATTAATACTGACATTTGCCCAAGCAGAGTCATATACATTGTCATTTACTGATGCATGAACACTGTCATTAACCCAATGCATTCACACTGCAATTTTCACATATATGCACACTGTCACATACACTGTCATTTACCCATGCAGACACACTATCACACACACTTGCATTAACCCATGCATTCCCAATTTGATTTGCCTATAAATGCACAGTCATTTACACTGTAATTTACCCATGTATGCACACAGTCACATGCACTTTCATTCTATCCATGTGTGCACAGTTAGTTGCCCTTACATGCACACAGCCATATGCACTGTCATTTATCTATGTGTGCAGTGTAGCTCCCTGATTTTTGTTCATCTCAAATAGGGCAATAAGGCAATATGGGTACCAAATTAGGGAGCTATCTATTATACATCATTCTATTATGGTATCTTTGAATAGTGCAATTCCACATAAGGTATCAAATTAGGAAGCTATCTACTAAATAGCACCCTAATCTGTTATCGTTAATAGAACAATCCCACACAAGGGCTTTAAATTAGTAAGCTATCTGATAAACAGCACCCTAATGTGGTATCCTTCTTTTAATTAAATCTCAGGATGCAATATATAATTTCGCCTTTTTATAAATGAATGGTAACATCTTGAAAATGAAGAGCATTTTTAGGCACCTGTTCTAAAGAAGGATATTATGGCACTTGCAATAATGGCCTACAACATGAATAATAGGAATGGAAGATTTTAGCTATGAAGAAAAGTTAACACATTTTAATCTGCTTAGTTTAGAAAAAAGGCACCTTGGAGGGGATATGTTAAAATTATACTGATATATTCAGAGCCAATACAAATTATTGTCTGGAACTATACAAATAGGACTATACATAGGACACCAGGTCACTCGTTTAGACTAGAAGAAAAGAGAGGGCAGGGCCTAACATAATAGGGACATGAACAATAGCGCTAGGAATACATTTTTATGTTCCTTTAAGGAAAACAACTGTACACATTTGGTGTTTTATTGATAATAAATCACAGTGCGTACATGGATTTCAAGATGCAACCAGAATAATATGCAGTAAAGAATACATGTAAATACGTTCTTACCCTGCATCTGTGTTACCACCGCAAAGAAAAGGATCCTTCTGACCTTTCAATTTGTAAACCGAGCCTGATTGTGGAAAACAAAGCAATGCATTACATCACTACATCCTGATAAATCTGTAATTTAGTAATAAATCAGTCCTCCAGCAAAGGTTTTTGACAAAACACACACAAATGGATTGCTTCTCCCTAATTACCATTTACCTTCAGAACCAGATAAACTAAATTGAGTTTTTTCAAGGTATAGAATGTGTGCTATGCGGCTGTAATAAAATATTGAATGCAGATGACTTGAGCAGGACATTTTATATATTTGGAATTTACAGATAAAAAAGTAACACTCAAGCAAGAATGGTTTACAATATAAAAAAGGAACTTAGGGATGCTCTAAATGAAACACAGCAAGCAATACTTTGCACAAATGTAGATAATTTGTGAATAAGCAATGAACTTGTTTTACATTTGCAAAATAGCAAAAGATGAGAATTCGAGAGCTCTGAATAGGGGAACAGATAGAATAGGGAAACATCTAGATTGAAAACATAGTAGACTTGAAAATGTTTTCCAATTTGACTACGGCTGACAAAATATTGAAAATCATGATGAACTCACTTTTGAAGAGAAGAAAACTATTTTATGTATGTTTGCTATATAGACAAAAAAAAAAAAGAAAAGGATATTAGAACTCTGCGAACAGCCAAAAGCTCGGAAACTCAACAGTTTGTCCCTTGGCTAACACTGTGAACTTGTAGGACCTAATCCCATAACATTGGTAATTCATTTGATACAACTGACCATATCATGTATTTTCCAAAATTGTTGATAATCTACTTATGCCATGCCACATTTAAACTATGAACTTGCATACAGATAAATTATAATTTACATATATAGAAGTAGTATTTATTTAAGCTTTGTAGCAAAGATTTTGGAACAAAGCACAAATTGTCTATTGTCTAAACCATTGCCAGTTAAACATCAAGACACTATCAAGATATTTTAATAATATATAGCCCAATTTAACTGCTATACATTTTTTAAGATAGCTTCCAGAGCTCTGTTGAAAGAAAAAAAAAAGATTCAACACACTCTAATGAGAGTCTTATTCTCTGCAGACTCACCTTAACTTAACCCCTTATGGACCAAACTTCTGGAATAAAAGGGAATAATGACACACATGTGTCCTTAAGGGGTTAAAGGAACTTCTATCTGTTAATTCCTTGAAATGCTTTGAAAAAACTCTATATTGTCAGTTAATTGTTATACTTAACTTTCCGAACTTCTTTTAACTATTTCCACTAACTGGACTGACCACCATCCAAGAAAATAATACCAAATAAAAAGGAGTTGGTAAGTATACCTACTTTTCAATTTCTAGGTAAAAACACATATCTAGTAAACAACTGAATACAAATTCCTTATTTTGGAATATTTATTCTGCAAAGTTTATTTTAAACTACAGCTAGGGTAAGGTACATAGTAGTTAATGAGTGTTTTTTTCTGGTAATGTTATCAAATTCAGAACTGTAATTTCAGATATTTAAAATTCTATCTTTGAATCACCTTTTAAAGTAGTTTAAATGCAGACAGGAATTAATTCAACTGTTAGCTGTCTTTAATTTTGTGATGCTGTTTGTTGATTTGCTAATGTAAAATATTGCATAGCAAAAGAGAGATATTGTGATTATTAGTTGTTAACATTTAGCAATTCAATTTGAATACTGTAGTCAGTTTAATTTGTAAACTGCATTTTTTTTGTTTTTGATGGTGAGAACTGTGTTGTTTAATACAGGGTTGTAATTGTTAATTGATGTTTCAGTAAAAGAACAGTTGCTGCCAGGTGGTGTTTTGTTCTATACTGCCTGCTCTTAATTTATTGTGAGTGACTACATTGCTTATCATCCAGACTGCATTACTCACTTTAGAGATCATATATTGACTGCTTAATTATTAAATTACATTATTGTACTTGCCATATTTTATACATTGTTCACTGGATTTTATATGTTTATTTTTTTGTCACAATAAAATTTAATTTGTATAATCTGTTGTGATATACAATTGTGTTAATTATAAAAAGTTAATTGAATAATGAATTTGTTTCTAAAGAATTTAAATAGTAGGCAATTTTATGCTAATTTATTGGGTGGATTTTTTCATAAATTTTACAGAGCTATAATATAATTGTTTGATATTAATAACATTATTCATTTTTGATAATATTTCTAAAATATTATATTTCATATGTTTTACCCCATTATTTCTCCTTCATTACATGTATAACCTTGTAAAAAGATTGTAGTGTTTGATGAATTTTTTTCAAATCACATATGTTGTCTGTGTTACACAATTTGGTTCAATTGACTGTCATCCACCACATGATGAATAGACTGCATTTATGTTTATCGCCAAATGTACAAAACAAAACTATAGGTATATGTAGGAATCAGGAATCAGTATATGCTGCAATAACTGGTAATATTGTTTATTAAGGGTTAACCCCTAAAACAAACACAAAAAAAAAAAATCAAAATTTGAATAATGTATATCCAGCTGTATGGATGACCATGGGAAAGCCTGATTTCACATGCTATATTATACATAATAACTTAATCAGAGCTGCTAACTAAGCTTTAGGCTTTGAAGACATAAGTGATTAACATCAGTCTTCCCATATGAAATAGCTTGAATAATATCTGGAGACAAAGTGCAATTTGTTTGTTGTTAGCACACTGGTATCTGTGGGGTGCTTATTAAATTACATCTGGAAGACACCTTCCAGATTAACCCCTGCATACGTTCATCTGTACACATACAGAGGGAGACCAAAAACTGCACTCTGGTACTTTTTAATTATCAGCTTTATCCAAGACTGGGATGTGTCTCTCCTCTACAGACCATGAGACTTACATTTCTCTACTGTGGAATCCACTCTTAAAAAAAGAAAAAAAAACTAAAAACAAAATAAAACACAGTTTAGTAAAACTTTGCATGGCAAATACAAGCTACTTATTTCTGAGTAGATAAGTCGTGTATACTATTCTCTGGAGACATGCATAAACTCCCCTTCTGTCCATATAGATTAAAATTTTACTATAATGGAGAATGTGAGTTGTGCTCTTATGCTTGAACTCTTTCCATTTAAAAATCATTACAATCTCAAATTATATCAAAAGTCATTGATTGTGTAAGGTATTGTCATGCATGAAAAAGGGCATTCATTCTCGGGACAAGAATATCATTTTGCCTCTTTATAAATCACTGGTAAGACCCCATATTGAATATGTTGTGCAATTTTGGGCACCTGTTCTAAAGAAGGATATTATGGCACTAGAAAAAGTGCAGAGGCGGGCTACAAAACTAATAAAAGGAATGGAACATATCGGCTATGAAGAAAGGTTAACAAATTTAAACCTATTTAGTTTAGAAAAACGTCGCCTGAGAGGGGATATGATAACTTTATACAAATATATTCGGGGCCAATACAAACCATTGTGTGGAAATCTATTCACAAACCGGACTTTACATAGGACACGAGGCCATGCGTTTAGACTGGAAGAAAGAAGATTTCGCCTAAGGCAAAGGAAAGGTTTTTTTACTGTAAGAACAATCAGGATGTGGAATTCTCTGCCTGAGGAAGTGGTTTTATCAGAGTCCATACAGATGTTCAAACGGCTACTAGATGCATACTTGCAAGAACAGAATATTCAAGGATATAATCTTTCAATGAAGGGTAATAACTGCTTGATCCAAGGATAAATCTGACTGCCATTCTGGGGTCAAGAAGGAATTTTTTTCCTAGCTTGTTGCAAAATTGTGCTTCAAACTGGGTTTTTCTGCCTTCTTTTGGATCAACAGCAAAAAACAAATGTGAGGTAGGCTGAACTTGATGGACGCAAGTCTCTTTTCAGCTATGTAACTATGTAACTATGTGTATTCTAACAATAAATATTTAGCGTTGGCTTAACTTAATATGCACGTTCAGTATTTATTTTCATAAGAAAAGCCCAGCAGACATCACATAGTACTCAGATTTTGCTGTTTCTAGAATTATGTAAATGTGTGATTAACTGAACTGTATATTGTGTATTGCGTTAAAAACCTTAACATAAATTCCCAGTATATAATAAATGCTATGGTACAAACAAATGCATGCATGCATATATGATGTCTGAAGCTCAACTTTAAAAGTAATGTGTAATATCCTCAAATGGGGAATAATATTAGGGGGTAAACTGTCAGAGAAATGTTTGACCTGTTTTATTGTCTAGCTCTCTGTCACTCAACAAGGTTGACTTACAAAGCTTGAGATGCTGAGGTTTTGGGAACCATGCCCATATTATCAGGCTGACAGATCTAAGCAAGGTTTTGTCTGTGTTAAAGTCTATGTACAGATTTTATCCAATATGTTTGTCATGCATAAAGGAGGCAGGAAGTTGCACAATATGCACATGCTGTACAACATTAAGAAAAATAAAAGAGGAAGCATAAATGTGTCCTTTAACATCAGAAGGAGAAGGGGCAGTATTAGCTGCAGTAATTGTTGCACATTGCTTCAGGTATAATTAATGATGTAAAGGGAGGCAGGAGCAGAGAACCTCCTTGCACAATATCCTATGCAATGAACTTATTATTATAATTATTATTATTATGATATTTATATAGCGCCATCAAATTCTGCAGCGCTTTACAATGGGTGGACGAACAGACATGTAGTTGTAACTAGACAAGTTGGACACACAGGGACACAGGAACACAGGAACAGAGGAGTTGAGGGCCCTGCTCAATGAGCTTACATGCTAGAGGGAGAGGGGTATAATGATACAAAAAGGTCATAATTTTTCTTTGACTAATTTATAGAAAGGAAGGTTAAAAACATGTCTTACTTTCATTGTAGGTCTTTTCAAACACAGTGATGTTAAAAGGTACTTCTTTTGGCCACAGCACACATTTACTTCTCAAATGTCCCATAAAAAGTTGCAGGCCTACTAGTGCAAATACACTCAGGCAGAAAACAGTGAGAACCATCACATTGAAGAGTTTCTTTACCGACTGGACAAGAGCCGCCACAATGGTCTTCAGACCTGGGATGTGAACAAATATTTCAATTATTTGAATGAAACATGCTGTAAAGATACATAAAACTTCATGAATAAAAAACATAAAATTTTGTACGTTCCATACCTTCTGAACACCTTCTCTTTCAAGTTATTTGCCAAACATTTACCATTAGGACAAGGGGAATGGTGGTGTTCTAGGAAAGTAATGAGTACATTTATTTTTCATATCAGCAAGCATATTGAGCATATTATTTAAAGGGATACTCAACCACCACAGTGTATTAGTTATTTTTCTAATATTCTCTGGTTATCATCCTATAGTTTTTTGTGAAAATATTTGGAAGAAGTTAGAAAAAAAAATGTCATTTCTGCAGGGTCCCAAAGACCATCTCCATGCATCTGAATTATTTTCTGAATCTTATTTTTGGAACACAACCTCCAATAGGATCTTTTTCTCTTATCCATACCATGTCCTTGCTCAACTTCAGGCTATTAAACAGCATCACGATTGTGCAAACTAACCACATATCATTGTCTTTATCATTGTATTCTAATTAATTTTCTGGTTTCTTATTTCTAAGCATCGTAACTTCATTAATTCAATTATTTCTGGACCAATTTGGGCTTCTCTCTATGTCACTTTGGTTACTGGTTCTGCTAACAATGACTGATTCAGGCTGCCTGACTAAGCATCCTGTTTGCATTATTCAGATTCTGAATTTTTCAGTCTCAATTCTTGTGCTGAGTTGTACACAGAGCATATAAAACCATATCTATTTTTTTATAATTAAACATCAACAACACTAAGAAATGGAATTTACGATTAATGGGGTTCACGTGTAAATACATTCACAGTATATTGTCAGAGATGTTGTGAGGGAAGAAAATACATATATATTGTGTGATAAAAATAATACATGCATATTAGCAAAAACGCAAATTGGCTAATATGCCATGAGGTGCTAAAATGAAGAAACAAGATGTTTTTCTGAAAGTATGACCAGGTCAGCTAAAATAGCCAGACAGTGAGTAAATACATCTATTTCAATAAATAATAAGAACACAGATAAGACAAGTATGTGTCAATTAAAAACACATGTTCAGCAAACACACATATATCGCTATAATGGATATATATTAAGTTTAATTTTATATAAACATAGAAATATAGTGTGATATATCCAAAGTGAGCAATTTACATATATAGAAACTATATATATATAAAAAAAATTAATTATCAATAGAGATAAATTAAGTTACACAGCTTAAATATCCTGAAATTGCCATAATGCTGGTTTTGAGCAAGGACACATTGGTTTGAGACCACAGTTCACATTGAGAGAAAAAAAGAAACACTGATCAAAGCATTTTGAAATTAAACATTCCTAAATTGTCCTGAACAAGAATTAAATCTATATGATAATAGCTGGTAACATTCCTGATGTAGACAACAGCTCCACCTGCTGTTTAAGACATATAGAAATATATATCAAAATGAAGTCAACAGCCATTAACATAATGACTTGCCAAAAATTCAGCTCAGAAGGTTAACAGATAAGGAATGACATATAACCCCAAGAAGACACAAACAAGGAGAGACACACAGAGGGACACACACAAGGAGAAAGGAGATAGGACACAAGACGAGAGACAGACAAGAAGATATCTTGAAAAAATCTTGAAAATAACATTCAGAACATCTATCGGTAAATATAAGGCAATTATACTAATTATAAAATTACACAACTAAAAGCTAATATTTCTGCCAGATTGGATTTCATGATAGCTTATAATAAAGACTGATATCTCAAACTGCAGACTAGAATATTAATCAAAATCGTGAAATAAAAAAATAGAATATCAAGAGATACCCAAAGGAATATTATCATATAACAATCTAGGAAATCTTTATCAGATAAGAACTGTTTAACTAAACCTGCAAGAATTTAGTTACTGGATGAATTAATTAATCATAATGAATTACACTGAAACAGCACTGAGCTGTTTAGAATTATGTGGTAAAACATTGTTGTAGAACTTTGTGTATAGATCATCTGAGTAAATAAGGAACTCTGTCCAGCTAAGTGTAATGAATGGTGTTTACAATAAACAACCAATCCACATGTGTTTGTAAATTGTACTAAGAAGTAAAAAGCTAAGATTGTATATTACGATCCTGAAAATTTCTGTCTTTAAATTATAATAATCCATATGCTGATAAACTCATATGGTTCCTTATAATTTAACAAAATAGTAACATTCTATTTGTTGATTGTCTCAATCAATAGTGTATGAAGAACATATTCCATATACTAACCCGGTTGATTGAATTTGTCATGAACTAACAATCCTATCACTCTAAAGAGTTTAAAATTGCTTTACTGAGATTGTGATACTGTACTATGACATATCTTGTTCAATATTATTGAAAAACTATTCACTAATTACCATATATATATTACACTTATTGACAAAAATAAATATAATTTTTATAAAAACTTATGATATTAATGCATTAAATATTAAATTCGAACAACATACTCCAGGTCTAAAGAGTTAATATAGTGAGTAACTTTTCGCTTTAAATAATAAATGGGAATTGCGCCAATAAAATATCAACCCCTGATATTTTAATAAAAATGATAAATTTTAATAATTTTTATGAAAATATTATTTTTAATAAATGAAAATGTATTAATAATAATTAATACCCATTAATATCCTCACAATATACAAAGGGCCTACCTAACACATAACATTAATTACCACGTACCTGGAATTACAGAAATAGTTTTCAAAGCTCTCAATACTCTGAAAGTTCGGAGAGCTGAAACGTTGCCTAAGTTTTCATTAAATTCTGTTACATACCTGTAGAATTGATAATAGCAATTGTTATTTGACAGGAAGGCAAATATATGTATTAAATTATTATTTTTTAAATTAAATATGTATTTTAATAAAGACAATGTTATTAAAATGCACTCAATGAATAAATATCAGTTCTGGGCAAATATTCATTACTTATTCACTTTGAAAGTATACCATTAGCTTCCAAGGTATTCTCTCACCGGTTGCTGCCATTTAAATAAAACTTCCAGCACCATAACCACTACAGCTTGCTGTAGGTAAGAAGTTCTAAATTTTTTTGACTACTTACAAGTTGGAGAGCACAAGGGTACTGCTGGCACCATAGCCCCTACAGTTTACTGCAGTGGATATGGCGCTTGGCAAGTTCCTTAAAGTCATCTTTGGTAGTGAGAAGGAGTTATGTGACTAAACTTCAATCTGTTTTTTCTGGCCGTAAATTCCCATTGTGAAGACATCGGCTGCCATTGTCAGTTACACAAGCCCACTTAACAAAGCCTGGTGATCTTAAACTTTTTTTACTTGGAATGTTTGGTCTGTAACTTTTCAGTTAAAGAGTGGGTTATCCAGCTAACAACATGTGCAAACTTTGTATCTCTATTAAAAAAAGATTAAAAACAACTGCGTTAGGTCTTCCTTCTGTGGCTGGATACCAATCAGTAAAAAAATATATACAATCAAACTACAATATACTTTTTTTTTTCTTTCAATGTTTTATTTTTAGATGCGTAAAATAACACAACCATTAGGCCAGGGTTAACTAAAAAGTAGCTGTAGGCGAACTGTACTGCCCATGAACTTCTGACAGAGTTTATATTGGCTGGCTGAAGATCATATGAGTTGTAGGTTAACATAAGCTGGTCTACTACCTGTTGACTAGCCCAGCACTAGTCTAATAAGACTCCTCTATTCTACAGGCTATGATTAAAACAATAGCTACATAAAGCTACATAAAGCAGGATTTAGAGCACAGCAAAAGGTATGATTGCCTTGTGAGAAAGCTGGTCCAATCGCAACAATTAAGGTTTTAAGGTACTTATTAATCTGAGATTAATCATGAAATATGTATCATATCTCCAGAGGTGTGTTGGGATAAAAAAATAGCAAGGCGTTTAACTCTCTCTTAATATATATAATATATCAACCGTTTCAACTCACCTGGGTCTTTATTAAGATTTATCCTTTTAAATTGAATTTATTTTGAATATTATTTGGGGTTTTACTTTGCAACTCATTGGCTTCCTGGCTCCACACATCCCAGGTTTATGATCTGCTTCATGTAATCAGGAAAGTTACCTTTTCTTTTGTATAACCAATATCTATATATACTGTACAACTGGATATTTTCAGTTTTGTCTCTACATACTATTCTGCTTTTGGAAGATACACCACCACCACTGCTGATGATATATCCTAAGACAGGGATTGTACCATCCACGTCAAATACAGCAGAGCTCTTAAAAGCTCTATAAAGTGTGAGTGTGCTTTCATTATACAATTATAATTTAGTTATCTTTTAAACACATTACACTATTGTTTGTTTATCTATTTTTTTTATATTACTAAAGGTCGTCTTTGATGTATGTATATGCTTTTATGTGTAATTACACTTAAGGGCTAAACACTTTTTAGATGTGGTTTAGGGGTTTATAATTTATTTGTCTTGTTTGTTTTATATATATAGAATGCTTATATATATACAGTTGTGCTCAAAAATTGCATACCCATGGAAAATTGGTAATATATGTACCATTTTTAAAGAAACACGAGTGAGCAGGCAAAACACATTTCTTTTATTTCTTATAGGATTAATATTCAACTGTAAGTTATAACAGAATGGCACAATCATAAAACAAAACATGACAGCAAAGAAAAAAATTAAATGACACCTGTTCACAAGTCTGAATACCCTTAGTTCTTAAAATTGTGCATTGCCCCATTTACCATCAATGACAGCGTGCAGTCTTTGCTATAAGGCCTCTAATACTTGCAGGTGGTCTTGGAAGAATGCAAAGACTTTGGTCATCTTGTGTGGAACGCACGTTTGGGATTAAAGTCAGAAGACTGTGATGGCCACTTCAGAACCTTAACTTTTTTTTACTGTAACCACTGGAGGGTCAACTTGATCTTGTGCTTAGGGTCATTGTCATGCTGGGAAGTGCAAAAGCGTCCCATGTGCAGCCTTCATGCAGAAGAATGCAAAATGTCTGCCACTGTTTTCTGATATCATGCTGCATTTTCACAAGATTCTCCTTGCCTTTAGATCTCATACACCCTAAAACATTAGTGAGCCACCACCATGCTTCACAGTGCCGATGGTATTCTTTTCACTATAGGTCTTAGCCCCTTTTCAAACATATGCTTATGATTTTGACCATAAAGGTTTATTTTGGTCTTGTCACTTCAAATTACAGTGTACCAGAAGCTGTAAGGTGTGTCAAGGCGTGACAAGGTGTTGTCGGGCTTATTGTAACCAGGCTTTTTTGTGGTACTGGTGACTTAAAGGTTTCTTTCTGTTCAGTTCAACCATGCAGCTCATTTTCTTTCAAGTATCATCGTATTGTACTCCTTGAAACAACCTGTGGGCTTTTCTTTGTATCCCAAACAATTCTTCTGGCAGTTGTGGCTGACATCTTTCTTGGCCTACCTGACTTTGGCTTGTTATCAAGAGATGTCCAAATTTTCCACTTCTTAATAAGTGATTGACCTGTACATTTTCAAGGCTTTGGATATTTTTTTATATCGTTTTCCATCAATAAAAAGTTCTGTTACTTTGTTACACAGGTCTTTTAAAATTTATTTTCTGCTCCTCATGGCTCAGTTTCTAGCCTGCTCAATGCATCTGCGTGAGAGCTAACAAACTCATTGACTATTTATACACAGACACTAATTGCAATTTAAAAAGAAACAGGTGGGAGAAATTAACTTTTTAAATTTTAACCTGTGTGTGTCACCTTGTGTGTCTGTAACAAGGCCAAACATTCAAGGGTATGCAAACTTTTTATCAGGGCCTATTTGAGTTATACCAGAAATCACAAGTCAAATACCAAGTGGAGGTCAGGATATCAGGAATCACAAGTCAATATGAAGTCGAAGTCAGGATACCAGAAATTATTAGTCAATACAAAGCCAAAGTCAGGATACCAGAAATCACAAGGTCAATACAAAGCCGGGGTCAAACACAGAAAATCACTAGGGAGCACAAAACGAGGATCTATACAGAAACCATGATAGGGCAATGAATGGGGGCTAAAACAAGACTTAGAAAGGCTTTTACCAGAGTGTATAATAGAAAAAGAGTAAGCGCTAATTAACAATTGCGCAGCAAATCTAAAAAGGGAAAGCCCTTGGATCCCTTTTAAAATACAGAGAGAAAATGACAAAAAGAAAAATAAGAGCTGCTCCAAATCCAATAACAAGAGATAAAACAGTATACAACTGTTTTTTTTATTCCATTTTGAAGAAGTCTTATAGGCAAAACGCGTTGTAGAAATTTTAAGATTGTGAATTTTAAGCTAAATAAAGGTTTTTTGGTCACTTTTTTTGTGCCAATCATCTTTTTAAATATACTCTGATTTTTTTTATTTTTTTTAACTGGCATTTTATTATTCTGCACTCCAAGATATCCTAGGTGAGGATCATACTACCAACACTGACATAAAAGAGCATTTAACCTGCTCTATACTTGTGAGTACCATTATTTACAACTGATATTTTAATATAGTGAGCACTACCAGTTGTTTCTTTTTACCCTTCTCCTGAGTGTTGGACATTCCCTTTACGGAAAGAACTTACTACATATCCCATAAGCGGGTGTTAAACCGTTGTACGTCCTTCATGCAGGAGCTAGTTATAGCTCTCATAAATGTGAGTTTATTACCATCTTTCCTATATTAGTGAATATATTGGATTGTACATATTGCACTATTTGTTTCCCTCACTTTTTGTCTTTTATAGTGGATTTACTTGGATAAAGACATTGAGGATACTACTCTCAATAAAGCACTTTACCAATCAAGTGAGGTCCTTCCATTTGGACTTTTTTTTTTTTACTGTAATTTACTGTACATTTAGACTTTTTCATTTTTTTCAATTTTGTTGTATAGTGTTTCATCTCTTGTTATTGGATTTGGCACTTTTTTGTCACTTTCTCTTAGATAGGCTTATCTATGTTCTGATAGGTCCTATCATCATTGCCACTCAAAATAGATTAGGATCCCAATAATGACGTAGTCACTTTAAGAATGGGCGTGACTTCACACCTACTTTTTATTTATAGAAGTCTTGTCACGTGGCCACATAGATCGGTCAGACTGCGCGGCAGGAGGAGGTCTGCGTGGCTCAAGGGAAGGAAGTGCACTCTACATTTATTTTGCCCAGATGGACAAAATTCGGTGAAAATGGATGAATTATGATGAGAATTCTCAAATTTTGTAAAGCAGTTTCAGTCCAAATTCAGTTGAACTAACTGAACCTGCAACAACAGGCTAGATGCATTCAGTGTCTTCTTTAAAATCAGTGTTTTTCACATCTGAACCCAAAACAAAATATACGATCCCGGTATATACAAACCAACTTATTTACACTAACTATTGTGCACTTGCTTGTATGAAAGTGAACGATTATTTTACATTTTATTTTCCTGCTGGCAGTACTAACAGCCAGTGGGAAAATCATTAAAGAACCATCTGCAGTAGGGGTGTGAAACGACATGCATCCTTTACAGATAACTGTCCTATTCAAATTAGCATTTATATAGTGTCGACATATTCTGTTGCTTTTTACAGTTATAGAAAAGGGGATATTTAGAGGTTTAGAAAGCCCTGATCAAACACGTTTACACTCTATGATGATATATCAATACCAATTTATCTGTATATATATGTGTGTGTGTGTGTGTGTTTGCATGTATGTATATATATATATATATATATATATATATATCCTGCTTAGTCTGAATCAAAGTCTTTTTAATACCTGGGTGAATCTTTTTTTTTTCCAGTTTAAGTCTTTTTTGTATTTTAATAGAGGACATTGATTTATTATGGATTTTTATTTGGAAGAAGAAAAAAAGACTTAGGAAACAAAGAAAACTGCTGAAGGTATTAGGTACATGTATTAGATGTATTGTCTCACAATTATTAGGGGTAATATATTTAATACCTCACACTTATTAGGGCGGTAGCTATTTTATTAGGGGGCCAAGGAATTGCAAAACCCTAGCCACTGGGAAGGGAGACAATTGGCCCTAATTTTGGGATGATAGACAATAACATGTCCAACACCATTTTTGACATTAATACCTCCAATTCAAAGCCCATTGGTGTGGGGTGGACAGTATTATGTCTACCCCACACCATTAAATACCTCTCACTTGAAGCCCACCGGTAAGAGGGTGGGGGTGGACTTAGCATGCGCTCACTTTGTTTTAATACACCCACCCAAAGCACATGGGTAGTGGTTGACAGTAGAATGCCCATCCTCAATTCTTGAGTTTTCAAATAGCTGGCTAAAAGCCCTCAATTAATACTTTTCTAACAACCTACTTCATACCCCT
>OW240918.1:31770721-31939878 GCA_933207985.1 Pelobates cultripes | reverse complement strand
GGGCCAGGGGAGAGGACCTTAGGTCCCCCCCCCCATTTTAGTATTTAGGGCCCCCACCCGCCGCTCAGGGGTGGGGGCCAGGGGGGAGGACCTTAGGTCCCCCCCCATTTTAGTATTTAGGGCCCCCACCCGCCGCTCAGGGGTGGGGGCCAGGGGGGAGGACCTTAGGTCCTCCCCTTATTCCAATTTAGGGCCCCCACCCACCGCTCAGGGGTGGGGGCCAGGGGGGAGGACATTAGGTCCCCCCTTCTTAGTATTTAGGGCCCCCACTCACCACTCAGGGGTGGGGGCCGGGGGGGGACAGAAGTTCCCCCCCTATTGTTTTTTTTAGGGCCCCCACCCACCGCTCAGGGGTGGGGGCCGGGGGGAGGACAGTAGGTCCCCCCCCCCATATCATTGAGTTAACTTTGATAACCCCCCACCCGCGCGGCGGGTGGGGGGGTTGTCAAAGTTAACTCAATGATATGGAATAGGCGGCGGACCGAACATCGCATATGTTCGCCCGCCGTGGCGAACGCGAACATGCGATGTTCGCCGGGAACTGTCCGCCGGCGAACTGTTCGGGACATCTCTATTAGTGAGCCACCACCATGCTTCACAGTGCCGATGGTATTCTTTTCACTATAGGTCTTGGCCCCTTTTCAAACATATGCTTATGATTTTGACCATAAAGGTTTATTTTGGTCTTGTCACTTCAAATTACAGTGTACCAGAAGCTGTAAGGCGTGTCAAGGCGTGTCAAGGTGTTGTCGGGCTTATTGTAACCGGGCTTTTTTGTGGTACTGGTGCCTTAAAGGTTTCTTTCTGTTCAGTTCAACCATGCAGCTCATTTTTTTTCAAGTATCATCGTATTGTACTCCTTGAAACAACCTGTGGGCTTTTCTTTGTATCCCAAACAATTCTTCTGGCAGTTGTGGCTGACATCTTTCTTGGCCTACCTGACCTTGGCTTGTTATCAAGAGATGTCCAAATTTTCCACTTCTTAATAAGCGATTGACCTGTACATTTTCAAGGCTTTGGATATTTTTTTATATCGTTTTCCATCAATAAAAAGTTCTGTTACTTTGTTACACAGGTCTTTTGACATTTATTTTCTGCTCCTCATGGCTCAGTTTCTAGCCTGCTCAATGCATCTGCGTGAGAGCTAACAAACTCATTGACTATTTATACACAGACACTAATTGCAATTTAAAAAGAAACAGGTGGGAGAAATTAACTTTTTAAATTTTAACCTGTGTGTTTCACCTTGTGTGTCTGTAACAAGGCCAAACATTCAAGGGTATGCAAACTTTTTATCAGGGCCTATTTGAGTTATACCAGAAATCACAAGTCAAATACCAAGTGGAGGTCAGGATATCAGGAATCACAAGTCAATATGAAGTCGAAGTCAGGATACTAGAAATTACTAGTCAATACAAAGCCAAAGTCAGGATACCAGAAATCACAAGGTCAATACAAAGCCGGGGTCAAACACAGAAAATCACTAGGGAGCACAAAACGAGGATCTATACAGAAACCATGATAGGGCAATGAATGGGGGCTAAAACAAGACTTAGAAAGGCTTTTACCAGAGTGTATAATAGAAAAAGAGTAAGCGCTAATTAACAATTGCGCAGCAAATCTAAAAAGGGAAAGCCCTTGGATCCCTTTTAAAATACAGAGAGAAAATGACAAAAAGAAAAATAAGAGCTGCTCCAAATCCAATAACAAGAGATAAAACAGTATACAACTGGTTTTTTTATTCCATTTTGAAGAAGTCTTATAGGCAAAACGCGTTGTAGAAATTTTAAGATTGTGAATTTTAAGCTAAATAAAGGTTTTTTGGTCACTTTTTTTGTGCCAATCATCTTTTTAAATATACTCTGATTTTTTTTATTTTTTTTAACTGGCATTTTATTATTCTGCACTCCAAGATATCCTAGGTGAGGATCATACTACCAACACTGACATAAAAGAGCATTTAACCTGCTCTATACTTGTGAGTACCATTATTTACAACTGATATTTTAATATAGTGAGCACTACCAGTTGTTTCTTTTTACCCTTCTCCTGAGTGTTGGACATTCCCTTTACGGAAAGAACTTACTACATATCCCATAAGCGGGTGTTAAACCGTTGTACGTCCTTCATGCAGGAGCTAGTTATAGCTCTCATAAATGTGAGTTTATTACCATCTTTCCTATATTAGTGAATATATTGGATTGTACATATTGCACTATTTGTTTCCCTCACTTTTTGTCTTTTATAGTGGATTTACTTGGATAAAGACATTGAGGATACTACTCTCAATAAAGCACTTTACCAATCAAGTGAGGTCCTTCCATTTGGACTTTTTTTTTTTTACTGTAATTTACTGTACATTTAGACTTTTTCATTTTTTTCAATTTTGTTGTATAGTGTTTCATCTCTTGTTATTGGATTTGGCACTTTTTTGTCACTTTCTCTTAGATAGGCTTATCTATGTTCTGATAGGTCCTATCATCATTGCCACTCAAAATAGATTAGGATCCCAATAATGACGTAGTCACTTTAAGAATGGGCGTGACTTCACACCTACTTTTTATTTATAGAAGTCTTGTCACGTGGCCACATAGATCGGTCAGACTGCGCGGCAGGAGGAGGTCTGCGTGGCTCAAGGGAAGGAAGTGCACTCTACATTTATTTTGCCCAGATGGACAAAATTCGGTGAAAATGGATGAATTATGATGAGAATTCTCAAATTTTGTAAAGCAGTTTCAGTCCAAATTCAGTTGAACTAACTGAACCTGCAACAACAGGCTAGATGCATTCAGTGTCTTTAAAATCGGTGTTTTTCACATCTGAACCCAAAACAAAATATACGATCCCGGTATATACAAACCAACTTATTTACACTAACTATTGTGCACTTGCTTGTATGAAAGTGAACGATTATTTTACATTTTATTTTCCTGCTGGCAGTACTAACAGCCAGTGGGAAAATCATTAAAGAACCATCTGCAGTAGGGGTGTGAAACGACATGCATCCTTTACAGATAACTGTCCTATTCAAATTAGCATTTATATAGTGTCGACATATTCTGTTGCTTTTTACAGTTATAGAAAAGGGGATATTTAGAGGTTTAGAAAGCCCTGATCAAACACGTTTACACTCTATGATGATATATCAATACCAATTTATCTGTATATATATGTGTGTGTGTGTGTGTGTTTGCATGTATGTATATATATATATATATATATCTATATATCCTGCTTAGTCTGAATCAAAGTCTTTTTAATACCTGGATGAATCTTTTTTTTTTCCAGTTTAAGTCTTTTTTGTATTTTAATAGAGGACATTGATTTATTATGGATTTTTATTTGGAAGAAGAAAAAAAGACTTAGGAAACAAAGAAAACTGCTGAAGGTATTTTATTTTACATGTATTAGATGTATTGTCTCACAATTATTAGGGGTAATATATTTAATACCTCACACTTATTAGGGCGGTAGCTATTTTATTAGGGGGCCAAGGAATTGCAAAACCCTAGCCACTGGGAAGGGAGACAATTGGCCCTAATTTTGGGATGATAGACAATAACATGTCCAACACCATTTTTGACATTAATACCTCCAATTCAAAGCCCATTGGTGTGGGGTGGACAGTATTATGTCTACCCCACACCATTAAATACCTCTCACTTGAAGCCCACCGGTAAGAGGGTGGGGGTGGACTTAGCATGCGCTCACTTTGTTTTAATACACCCACCCAAAGCACGTGGGTAGTGGTTGACAGTAGAATGCCCATCCTCAATTCTTGAGTTTTCAAATAGCTGGCTAAAAGCCCTCAATTAATACTTTTCTAACAACCTACTTCATACCCCTACTTTTACCCTTTGTGTCACTATACCCCACTCCCTCTAGAATGTAAGCTCTTGGAGCAGGGCCCTCCACCCCTCTGTTCCTGTACGTCTAGTTGTCTGGTTACAATTACATGTCTGTTAGTCCACCCATTGTACAGCGCTACGGAGTCTGATGGCGCTATATAAATACAAAAATAATAATAATAATATTACAAATTGTGAGCAATATCCAGATTTAGCAGTCCAAATGGCCCTGTGCTTCTATTTGCAGGTATAAAGAGTGAAAACAGTAATAAAAATACATGTTAATGTTTATGAGACCTCAGCATGTCATAAGAAAGATCCAATAAGCTCTCACATTGGTTCAGTTTTCCTATTAAAAAATAAGTAATTGCATTTTAAAAGATGGGTTCCCACACAAAAAAACAACAACAACAACAAAACAGAAGGGGCCAGACAATTATGTCTTCTATATTTCTGTCTCACAGGCTACATAATGTGGAGTAATATAAAAAGGGCCCAGTAAAAAATGTCCAATCTACTCGCACCTATAGCATGTGTGGCCCCATAAACGGTTCAACAGATTACCTGTCTTGTGTGATCTATAAATTATAGATAGGTCACCATAAGGGTCCAGAATATACGCAGTTTCTTAGGCACTACTATTAAAAAGAAAGATGCCTGCCTTGGGAATCAAAATGTTTAATTTTGTAAGAGAATAGCTTTTATTAATCTAAATGACGTTGTTATCATGCCCAGGAGCTACCAGTATATAAAATGATGAAATCCCCAGGTGACTAGTGCTCTTCAATGTCCCTTTAACATATGTTCCTCCCTTACCAATCAAATTAACAATATGGATCTGAACAATGAGTAAGGTTTCCAAGATTCAATTAGATTGTGACTTATTTAGTTTTATTAATTTTTAATAAATAGCCAGTCTTCACACTTTGCATTTCACCCCACAGTTTGTATACAGTATACAGTATACAGTAGCTCGATGACAGTTCATCTGTTTTATATTTCATGAATCCTAATGTTTTGTTTTTTTCCTGTCAGATTCTTAATTCTGGAAATTGAAAGAATTGTATCATTACCACTAACATTAGCGACCACAGCGCCACCTACAGAACTGTGTGGTAGTCTGGCAGCACTTACATTCATAACAATGTCTTTATTTATTACAGGTCTGTAATCCTAGTTTTTAAGTTCAGAAGACAAACCAGTAATGTGTGCACCTTGGTAGATTATACTCTTTTATTAGTTTATGGTCCTCAAGTTCTGGTGCTCGATGTAGGAGTACCCAGAATTGGGCCAGAATTGCATGATGGACTCAGAGGAAATGCGCAGCTTAGTCATTTGCACTGAGTCATCTGCTAACTACTCGTGACTTGATGATGGGTTGTGAGGAGAGATTTAAACAACACTGATAATAAAAATACCCCACTTGGTCTATCTAAACCTAATGTCTCAACTCAGTGTGAGAATGGTGGCTCAGCTCTAAGTTTCTGGTAGTGTATTTTTCCTCTTGATACTCCTATTCCAATACCAACATTGACACTGTGGCTGTTGATATGGAAAGCAGAAAACAAAACCTATTTTCATCCCTGTCATAATTGTATTTTTCTGATCAGTGACAATGGCAACATTAAGATAGTTAATACTGCCACAGTTTTTCCAGGAATAAGGGAAAAAGTTTCAAATCTTTCCATAATTTTCCCTTACTATTCAATCACCATGGCAGCATTGACATGCTGCCATGCTGGTTGATTAGAAACAAAAACATTATGGTAAGCATGGAAACAACTTTGCAATGTAATACAGTAATGTTTTAATCAGGATTTTCTTAGTTATTCATGTATTTATTTATTGTTATGTCAACATCCACATGGCAAACTGTAGGTAAAAAATGTCCTGGCAGATAAAGTAACATCATCTTAACTGTATTTGGCATGTAGAGATGTATATATATATATATATATTTTAAATACAGTGTTTATGTTCAAATACAGAGATGACAGGATAAATATCTAGTTTTGTTCCATTTTTTTTTGTCCAAATTATTTTGACGCCGGTCTGTCATGAGAGATATACATTTCATTTCAGAGCTGCTATGTTGCATGTAACAGACGTATTTCCATTTCCATTCCTAATATTTATTTTATTTATAAAATATTTTACCAGGAAGAATACATTAAGATGTCTCTCATTTTCAAGTATGTCCTAATTTTCATATACTTATATACTTACGCCATTACAATGACAGTAAAATCCAACCAGTTCCATGGGTCACGCAGGAATGTAAACTTCCCCAAACAGAATCCACGAGCAAGAATTTTAATCAACGACTCTAACGTATAGATCCCAGTGAATGTGTATCTGAAACAAAGTGATATTTTATTTTAGAATGGGTTTCATTCTCGTAATATTATGCAAACAAAGAATCACAAAAACCACATAAAATTGAGCAGGTCATGTGAAAAATAGCATTTCAAAATGTGTTATTACATGTTTTTTAACCCCAGACTTATACTTTAAATTTTGTCTTATGTTGACCACAGCAGTGGCACTCAAGTGGTTACTCACAAATTTAGAAAATATTACAACAGTCAATCTTTACTTTTAAATCATGTTGTCTTCTTTACTGTGCTGCTCCAATCACTGCTGTCATATGGGGAAGAGTCACTTTCCTATTCAGTTGTCCAAGTAGCTGTTTGTAATAAATATGCACTAGCTGCCACTGTGCAAATTATGCTTTTGAACCTGAATGAGCAGAGCTCTGAGCGAGGCAGGAAATGCTGTAGGAATTAAATCACAGCTCCTAAACGTTCAAAATGCTGATTAGCACAGCGTGAGCAGTCAGGCAGTGCACGCTTATGGCACAAAGACACATGAAATGGGTAGTGATGTTTCACTATTATCACATTACTGGGAAAGAGCAGGAAGTATGGGCACATCCGAGTAAGTTGAAATAAAGTAAAAACTTGAGGATTTGAAAGATAATAAATTAAAGCTTCCTGGCATCGTAACCCATACAATACGCTTTAAAAACCATTTGTATTAATTATTCAGTAAGGATATCTCACAAGATAGGCATGGAAGCATTGATTCCCTAGTGTGCTTCAGTGTGCTGACACTCAACATAGTTGGAACCTATAAGTCAAAACATTGGAATGTTTCTACTTATTTTATAAAAAATTTTTTAAAAAAAAATCCTTTTTAGGATATAATTTGGATGTAAATTGGTATATAGTAGACTGAAAGCATATTATAACACAAATTACTTGAAAAGTCACTTGCATATAACGTATTATTGCTTTTAATTTCACACATAAAATTGCAAGATATACACATGTATTTTTTTTTTGTCTTTGCATACAGCATTGTTATGTCTTACAGTCCAAGTGACTGTAGTGAAGTTGCTCTTGTAATTCTCAGATAAAACTGAAGATCTACAAGCACGACACCCCAACATAAAAATAAAATCTATAGCATTAAATTAATTGAAAATTAAATTGACATAAAGTACAGTTGGTTATCTGACATTTTTAACCCATTCAGGATGGAATGGGCTGAAAAACATTTTAAAGTGTTTAATCTTACTTAATAATAATCATGAAATACTGCAGGGATCGGTACTTACTCCACATTCTTGGTCCAGTCTGGAGGGGAAAGCCACGTCATAATAACGCAGTTGGTCAAAATAGTGCACATAATAAAAATGCTGAATAATTTGAATAACTGTCAAGGAAACTAGGAATGGGGTTATGTCTTAGAATGTTCCCAAATGGAAAAGAACAATACAAACAGTTATTGTGTAGCACTGTGGGGTTATTTGATTTCAGGACAAAAGAAAACGGGTCATGTTGCACTAAAAATAAGCTTTCATTATACCTTTTTCTTTGTTTTTATCATTATCAGAATATGTACTGGCTTTCAAAATATTTCACCTTTTTGACAGATATTATGTTCAATAATGATACCACCTGCATGATCAAAAGTGAGAATATTGAGAATCACATTAGTGAATAATTCATATTATTGGTGAATAATCAATAACCAAAACTGAATAATCTGCAAATATCCACTGAATTTGAATATAAGCAGATAGTATCTACTGCATTTTATAATTCACTAACCCATTTAAAAAAGGAACGATTTCATTCATTTACATATTTTCAATATTATAGGTATTTTAGTGTCCCACTTGGCTAAAATACAAGTTTAATTTTCATATTAAATACATCACACACAACCATGGAAAGGATATGAGTGGATCAAAATCTTTATAGCAATTCGCCGCACAGGAGTAAACGGAGTAAAAATGTACAAGGCAGATGTGGCACTGAAACGGAAGATTGCCTTTCCTCTATTCAATACTATAAAGGTCTGGAAAAAATGGGAGAAACAGATTGGGTTATCAAAGGACAAATATTCATGCATATGCATACACATTTCATTATTTTCTATTATTGCTCTTATTAAGCTCCATTATTATAGATCACAGCGAACATCTTAATTTAGGCAACAGTGGGCTTAGCATGACCATGTTAAATGGCCTAGATGTAGACATATATACCAAATGTGAATTGTACTAACAAACAGTTTCAGTCAAGATAATTTTTCAAGTATTTTACGTAATCCAATATGGAACCCAAACTATGTGATTAATAACCTTTTTTTGAAGAAATCCATTAGCACATGTAATCCCAAAGCCTGAGAAATCAAAGTGAATATTTTAAATTTACAGTTTTAAAATCTCCAGCTCACTGTTTGTATATTCATGCCCTGATTTATATAACAGGATCGTCTAAGGACAAAGCAACATCGGGGAAGTACTCACTGTTACTCCACCTTCTGCAAAAATAATAGTTAAAAAAAATTAAAAATAAATACAGGGCTTTTTATCAATTTAATATAACTAAGAAGTTGGGAAAGCATAAATATAAAGATTTTAAAGGGCCACTCCACTGCCCAAATACAAAAATAAATAAATAATTCCTTTTTTATAGAAACTTACAATGTGACGGGAGATAAGAACCATTCGGCTCATCTAGTCTGCCCAATTCTCTAAATACTTTCTTTAGTCCCTGATCTTATCTTTTATCTATGATAGACTTATGCATATCCCACGCATGCTTAAACTCCCTCACAGTGTTAACTGATTTTGACATATATGTAGAACAACCAGAAGGTTTGAGGTCAAGTCCAACCAGAATAAAAAACTTCTCAAATTGAACAAGTCATTGTTGTGTTTGAAGCAGTCAGGTAGAAATCGGAATAAAGTGCTATATGATCATTTAAGTGAAAATAAGTTTCAGCAAAATCCTGCAGACCACTGCGTGAACACCAAACAGTATGAAGGTGAAAATGTGATGCTGATAATATGGGTATATTAGCTGGAAGGCAATCCCATATGGCTATCCCATACCTCCACTACCCTCTCAGTAAAGTAATACTTCCTGATATTGTTTTTAAACCTTTGCCCCTCTAATTTAAGACTATGTCCTCTTGTTGTGGTAGTTTTTCTTCTTTTAAATATGGTCTTCTCCTTTACTGTGTTGATTTCCTTTATGTATTTAAAAGTTTCTCGTCTTTCCACCAAGTTATACATGTTAAGTTCCTTTAACCTTTCCTAGTAAGTATTATCCTGCAATCCATGAACCAGTTTAGTAGCCCTTCACTGAATTCTCTCCAAAGTATCAATATCCTTTTATGTTTACTAGATATACCTCAAGAAAAACTAAACTAATCTAATTATACACTTTTTTCATTGGAGCTTTCTCAGGTAAAAACCTAAGGTGCTCTCAATAGTGTTCATATTTATGGTACAATAAAATTGTTGTCTTGCCTCTTCCAATTGAGTGTGGAGTAGTAAAGCTCTAAACACGTGTGGTGGTGTTTCTCCATTATTTTGTGCACTTATCTGGTTATCCTACCCTTAGCATGTAGATTGCAGCTGGTTATTGGTCCAGGAGAGATGTTGGAAGCCAATGAGGCAGGCTTTATTTTAATGGAGATGACAAGGACTATGAATTATGGGAGACAAACGGGGCAATACAGTAAAGTGAGAAGTCAAGGAGAATTCAAAGTGAATTTTATTCACTTTGAATTGGTTATTGGTCCAGGAGAGATGCTGGAAGCCAATGAGTCAGGCTTTATTTTAATGGAGATGACAAGGACTATAAATTATGGGAGACAAACGGGGCAATACAGTAAAGTGAGAAGTCAAGGAGAATTCAAAGTGAATTTCACATTCACGGTAAAAGTAGCCAAACTGGAAACAATATCTCCATCAGACTTCCTTCCAGTGTGACTACTTTGGCCTTGAATTTGAAATTTAAATTCTCACTTTACTGAATAACCCTGAAAGTCCTCAAGACATCTGCAGTTGATGAAATCGTCCTGAGCAAACCAGATAATAACAATGTTGAGGATGAAGATAAACATTAGAATGAGGAAGCATATTATGATAAAAGTTCTTATATGATAAGTCTGTCTTTAATCACCATGGAGGCAGCTGCTCATAAAAGAAAGAAAAATAAATTTTTATGTAAGGGAAAGCCTGAAATAGTTTGTTTGTACATTGAGCTAAGTGTGACAGTGCAAATGAAAGTGTGACAGACTGTATGTGCAGAGAAAGCCATTACAGCATTAAGAAATGTGGTAGAAATGTTAAGTGATGAATTGCTAATTGCGATGATTCTGAAATCATTTAAACCGTTTGCCATTCATATCATGCAGAGTGAAGGAAAAGTACCTTTTATCCTTGCGTAGAGTTTAAAACACAGTTGAGAAGTTTAAACGATACTGAGAAACAGGGGCAAAAAAGGGGAAAGCAGAGAGGCCATTGCCCCCCACGCCGCCCTAAATCCAGGGCCCGCGCTACCATAAGGCGGCACAGGTTGCCCAGGGGCGCAAATATCCAGGTGACCGGCAGGAGGGAAGCACACAGTGCTCCTCTACTGCAGGTCATTTCCTGTAGCGTGGCCGAGTTCCAGTACCTTGGCTGCCTGGCACAGAGTGTCAGTCCTGTATAGCTCCCTCGCACGCCCTGTATAGGTCTTGGCAGCTGAATATGACGTCACTTTCTGGCCCAAGCACCACTATGGGGCGCACGTGGGAGCTATACAGGATATCATGATATAGAACAGAGCTACCTCTGAGGAGCAGAGAGGCAGCTCACTACACCCCAGGATCCACTCCAGCTATCCAGGTAGGGAAAATATGTGGATTGAAGAAAAAAAGTGTGTGTGTGTGTGTCCCACTCCCCATTCCACAGTGTGTGTGTACTGTCCCTATCCCCTTCCCACCATAGCCCCAGAAGGAGTCAAGGAGGAGAAGTGTGAAAAGAAGGCAAAGAAAAGGAAATTGGAGCAGGAAGGACAATGTGGAAGACAAGTGATCCCTCCACTTCATCCTGGACACTGGACTGAGGCTTTGGTACCTGACAGGCAGACATGGATCCTCTCATCATCCCAGGTAAAATAAAAAAATGTAAAAAAAACTATCAATGTATTCAATTTTTTGATTATGTGAGATGTAAACATATTGGTTATTTTTAAAGGAACACTGTTTACCATAGCAATGTTATCTAAATTAAGTTGTTATGGTGCCAGTAGGCCCCCGGGCGCTCTATTAACTTAATGGGTTAAAACCTATCCTAGATCTTCAGGTCCCTCAGCAGGAACCAACTTCTGAAACTGAGCAAAAATATAACTAGTATATTCTACAAATATCTTGCAGTAACTAAATTCTAATTGGGAAACAAAATGTATTACTTTTTTTTAGCTTAATGTCTTTAGCGAAAATGTTTGCAATTTGGATTTCAGTTAACTACAATTCAGATTTATCTAATAACCATGGCAATCATAATAAAAAACAACTTTCCTCCTGACTACCTTCTTAATTTATGTTATTCTGTGAAACTGTGCAGTATATCATATCGAATACCTACGACCACATATTAAACTAGGTTATTCAATGTGTCAGAATTATAGTGAATTGAAATCCAAGTGGCAAACATTTCGGGTAAAGACGTTAACCTAAAAATGTATTCATTTTTTTTTTCAGGATTTAGTGAGTAACTCCAAGATGTTTCTAGATACATGGGTAGGCAATTTCCAGATATTTTGGACCACATCTCCCACAATGCTCTTACATCAATAACACTGGCAAAGCATCAGGGGAGTTGTAGTTCCCAACATCTAGAGTGCCAAAGGTTGCCCAGAACACAGAAGGTTGCCTAGGATATACTAGTTTTCATTTGATCCCAGTTTGCATTGTAGATCAACCCTACATGATGCATATAATATTACTTTTATCCTATTCATGCTGTATACTAATGTTTAACCTTTTTACCGATGTTTAAACATGACAATCTATATATGTTTTTCTTTAAATTAAAATACTTATTAACCCCTCAAGACCAGAGTGCGTACTATTACGTCCTATTTTAGGCGGCTCTAAACGCCGCCGGGCATAATAGTACGCCCTCCGTTTTTTTCTTACTTACCCAGGGAGCCCCCCGCGGCACATCCGACGTCCTGCAGCTCCCCCCCCGGACTCCCGGCCATGTGAGAGTGAGTTCCTTGCGAGGACCTCACAATCACATGGCCGGGTTAGCTGGCTGCTGCATTGCCAGCAGGGGGGCTGCCTGTAATGACAGGTAGTCCCCCTGCTGGCTGGAAATAAAATAAAATTAAATTAAAAGTGTAAAAAAAAAAATTAGATACTTAGATCATATATATATATATATATATATATATATATATATATATATATATTATATATAAATATGATCTAAGTATATATATATATATATACACATATACATACACACACACACACACACACACTGTCTAGGTGTATTTTACTATTAATATATATAATTATATATATATATATTAATATCAAATTACACGTAGACTGATACTGATTAAATATATATATATAATTATTGTTATATATATTTATATATAATATAAAAAAAATATGTAACTATGTTAAAAAATAAAATTAAAAAAATAATTAAAAATAAATAATTAAAAAATATATAGATGTGTGTTATTTGTTCTAACTGTATTGTGATATTAATATATATAGATTTATATCAAAATACACATAGAACGAAATAATATATATATCTATATACATAAATATATACATATATATCACTATATATATACCTATATATAAATAAAAATATTAAAAAAAATTATATATATATATATATATACATATATGTATATATATATATATATATATATATATATATATATATATATTTTCCCAGGTCCCAGCACTCAATGTTCCCGGTCTTTTCCATGCTCCGGTGCAAGTAATCTCTGACCAATATATAGCATCCAAGTAGAGAGCACTCTGGAGTCTTCGTTTTATATCAAAATAAATACTGCTTTATTGTGCAGAATACAAAAATGTCGACGTTGAGGTCTTGAGAAAAGTCTATTGTGACTGAAACGTCGACATTTTTGTATTCTGCACAATAAAGCAGTATTTATTTTGATATAAAACGAAGACTCCAGAGTGCTCTCTACTTGGATGCTATATATATATATATACATATATTAATTCTACATATATATTTATGTAATATTTTTACGTAATTAGGTATCTTAATTAATTACAATTAGCGGGACCTGCCTGACAACCCATGCCGAAAGTAAAGGGAATTTAATTTGTTAGCACTATATTTAACCCTATAACTTTCCAAGACACCATAAAACCTGTACATGGGGGGTACTGTTCTACTCGGGAGACTTCGCTGAACACAAATATTAGTGTTTCAAAACAGTAAATGTATTACAACGATGATATCGCCAGTAAAAGTGAAGTTTTTTGCATTTTTCACGCACAAACAGCATTACACGGACAATATTATTGCTGTGATACTTTTTACTGTTTTGAAACACAAATATTTGTATTCAGCGAAGTCTCCCGAGTACAACAGTACCCCTCATGTACAGGTTTTATGGTGTTTTCAAAAGTTACAGCATCAAATATTAGGCTTGCGTTTCATTTTTTTCACATTAAAATTCGCCAGATTGGTTACGTTGCCTTTGAGACCCTATGGTAGCCCAAGAATGAAAATTACCCCTATGATGGCATACCATTTGCAATAGTTGATAACCCAAGGTATTGCAAACGGGGTATGTCCAGGCTTTTTTAGTAGCCACTTAGTCACAAACACTGGACAAAATTGGCGTTTTTTGCATTTTTCACACACAAACAAATACTAACGCTAACTTTGGCCAGTGTTTGTGACCAAATGGCTACTAAAAAAGACTGGACGTACCCCATTTGAAATACCTTGGGTTGTCTACTATTGCAAATGGTATGCCATTATGGGTGTAAATTTAATTCCTGGGCTACTATACAGTCTCAAAGGCAACGTAACCAATCTGGCGAATTTAAATTTCAAATGTAACATGTTATATTTGACCCTGTAACTTCCCAAAACGCCATAAAACCTGTACATAGGGGGTACTTTCTTACACGTGAGACTTTGCTGAATACAAATATGTGTATTTTATTGCAGTAAAAGCAAACAGTATTAAGACATTGACAGTTAAAATGTCATGTGGAACTAAAAATTTTTTTAAAAATCTTATTTTCTTCCATTTTTTTCATATTAAATTATGTTTCATAGCTAAATATTTGATATTAAATGAAAGCCCTGTTTCCCCTGAATAAAATGATATATAACAAGGGTGGGTGCATTTAATATGAAAGAGGTGAATTACGGTTGGACAGACATGTAGCGCAAATGCCAGGTTTTGTTTACATTTTGTTTTGTTCACAACGTGTACATTTGGCTCCGTCCTTAAGGGGTTAAACAGACAGTAACCCAGAATAAATCCAATTTGGCATTATCAAAAATGTATTTTTATTATTTTTTAACCCTGGTATACTGTGTTATATTTTTTAAATATAATATTTACTAAGACTTACTTTCTGATCAGCATAAAATGGATCAAGATCATCCAAGGGTTCCGATACCATCCCGCGAGGAATGTCCCCATATATACATGGTAGTTTTTTTCCGTCTTCCAAGTCAGTGTTTGGTTTTGGACACTTTTCATTATCTTCTTTGTGTTCTTGTTTGGATTTTTTTGTTTTTTGCTCTGAAATGCGATTCTCAATAGCTTCCAAAGATTCCCTTGTAAAATACCTGAAGCTGTCAGGTCCTGGTGGTAAAATATGTGTCTGTATTTTTTTCATCCTGCAATTCTTTATTTACAGCCCAGCTTTATGCTTTGCTCAACACTAAATTAAAACATAAAAATGCAATACCACAATAATTCAAGCAAGAAATAACTTTTTTAGTACATGATTGTTTGCAATACTCGCCACAATGTCTAGAAAGAGTCTCTGTTCAGGTTTTTTTGAGTGTGGTGATACAATTACAGGACTATTCACTAAAATAAGAAATCTAGAATTTAAAGTGAATTTCAAATGAAAAGCCAAAATAGCCAAACTGGAAAAATTCTCCAAGTCCGTTATGCTTTCAGTTTGGTTATTTGGGCTTTAAATTTGAAATTCACTATGAATTCCCCTTGATTTCCCAACAATTCTCATTTTAGTTAATAACCCTGTTAGTCTTTGTTTTTTTATTTTAAACCAACAAAAAAATATTTCTGTCTCACAATATCACTGTTATGTTAACACTATAGTTGCTTACCAATATGTTATTACTATTGGTCAACAAATTTTTATAATTGTGTTTGTGAACTTTCTTTTGTACAAAATGACAGAAACGCCAGACAAAATACTGATATTAAGCACATTAAAACTAGCAGGGCTTATTTTATTGAAATGTTGCCATATAACATTTAAATGACATATTGCCTAACTTTCAAAAAAGAGAAACCTCGATTGCTATATGGGATAACGCAGCTAGAAATGCACTTCATGTTGTGTGGTCTAGAATTTGAATAATATTTAGAAAATTATAAGAGTAATGGAATATATATGACTTTATCTCTGCATTCGAAAAACCGCTATTTGTATTCCTTACACTAAATCTGTGTACATTGGCCTTCAATATAAGCAGCATTTGAATGGTAGGTCCACCTTCAACTCAACAATTTGTGAAGCTACTGTTTACAACATAACAAGCTTTTGTTATCGTTTTTTTTAATGACACAAAAATCAACATTTTATCATTTAAAGCAACAGGAACATGTAAGATATTTCAAGCAAAATATCCTTTTACATTTTTTTTAGAATCCTAATCATAAAGGTCAGTGTTTGAGATCAATATGTACTCTAATCCTAACACATTAACCCTAGCCTAATAACATTGTGCAATATAAAATATACATAATGGTTAACAATGGGGTTTAGAAAATATCAAAATAAACCACATATGCCAAATATAAAATATAAAAAAATATAAAAATAAACCACAAGTGCGTTTAATTAGTAGGCGTTACAGTACAGGTTGGCAACTATTTCAGCGTCATTAATGCAGTTCATGGATGAGCTGAATTAAAATAGCAACAGTACAATATATCCGACTTACCTTGGGCAGATTATATGATGTATGTCTGTTTCTACCCAAGATTAAGGCTCTGAAACTATTATTTCAACAGGCAGATCATGGTTTAGAATACCATACTATATGGATGATGAGATTATTATTCAGAGATACGCACTCACAGACACTCACAGAGATATCCATTTCAGACACTCACATATATGTTTACTCACAGACATACATAATATATATATACATACAAGGATGCAGACAAACACACAGATATTCACTGGCATACACACAGATACACACTGCCTATAACACACACACACATAAAATATTGTCACTGCCACACACATTGACAGAAAACCCACACACTCTCACACTGTCAGACATGCCAACTCACTCAAAATGTTGAAATGTATCTTGTTTTTGTTACCTTCCTCTTTGCATACGTTCTCCTGCAGGAGGGTGTTTTCCCTGGCATCTATTGAGGATCCGGCCACATGCAGTGTGTGCTGTTTATTCACTGTTGTGTGGCTTCCTCCATGCATTGGGAGGAAGTGATACCACGTTAAATTCTCCCAACAATGCCACACAGGAGTGCAATGGGGAGCGTTAGTGAACTCAGGTAAAGGGTTTCCTCTGTTGGAGGTCTGAATTGCAGTCTAGTTGGAAAATACATTTACATCTTTACAAGTGGACCACACAGTGTGTCACAGGGTTCCATGTTCTTGGTCAGGCTCCACACTATATTACTGGCTTTTACCCTCCCTGCATTGTGAGTGGGACAAACAAGCACTTTTTAAAAATTACTGTCAGAGTGGACTAGGTAGGGTCTGGAAGCCTGGGTGGCTTAGCACCCAACTGCACACTCCCTCTTGTGATTCTCTACTGTACTAAGGAGAAACCATAGAGCCACCAAGAAGAGGGTTGCAACACATACTGAGAATACTGCGCTTCCAGACATCTTTGAAGTTAGATACAACTTCAATCCCATAAACCTCTGTTGTTAAACCTGTATTTAGACAATCATAAAGAGATAATTATTCACACTGTGATAAAGTGCATGGTATGATCAGTGAATGAGTCTACATTTCCCCTAGATTTCTAGAGAAGCATATAACATTTAACCCCAGGGGGAGTATGTACGCAAGATAAAATAATGTTTAGAGATGGTGGAGCATTTGGAGAGTAGGCCGGGCCGGTGCAACACTCCTCAGTTTACAATCAACTGGGATACATATTGTCCAGGCCAGGAATGCAGGCTGTCTCAAACCCATTGCGCAGCTGCAATTAATCAGTTGCAGCGGTGGGAATAAACCTCTCCCTGCTAGGCAGGTAAGAGAGATATGTGGTTTCTGCTTTGGAGGTTGGAAGCAGCAGGCTTGTTTGGAGCACTGGAGTGCAGAAGTTGGCAGTCATGGTGACTGAGCACTGGAGTGCAGAAGTTGGCAGTCAAGGTGACTGAGCACTGGAGTGCAGAAGTTGGTAGTCCAGGTGACTGAGCACTGGAGTGCAGAAGTTGGTAGTCAAGGTGACTGAGCACTGGAGTGTAGAGAATTGATAAGACATACCATTGGTGAAACCTTCGTTTTACCATTTTAGATAGGGAATGAAATGTCAGTAAGCACTCAGACGAGCTAGGATTTTGTTTCCAGGGACTTTTGATATATTGTTTCTTTCGTATTGCTGCTGTCTCTTGAGCGGATTTTTCAATAAATTGCCTGGATTGATGTTAAAACCAAAAGACTGTGCACGTTTTATACCCTAGAGGACTGTGCTAATTGCAATACAGGATGACAACACACACAAAATTAATCTGAGATTAGCACTGATAATCATTTATATAAGCAGGCACTCAAACATATCAAGCATTCACACAAACATACAGTAGAAACCATTCACATAAATACAAACCTATGTAGAGAACCACTCATTACACATGCACTGAAATCATATATACATGCATACCCTCATAATCATAAACATACACAAAACATACAGACAATAAAGACTCCTACACACACAGACACACACAAACCGACAAAATCATGTAGATAATCAGATTGTTAAAATAACAGATACATTTAGATAAGTAGGGCTATATGTTTCTATGAATTTCCATATATCCCACTCAATCATAACAGATATGCCATTTAGTGTCCTCAGCACAAATTATCAACTCATTCCCAGTATAGTTAAATCTTGCTTCCTTACCTGATGAATGCAATAGCATCGAACCACGCACTATGCTGCTCACAGGCCGGCTTTACAGAGCAACAATGACTGAAGAGAGCCAACATGCAGAACCCAGCAGCTGAGGGGAAGGCAGGGAAGAGCTGAGAAGGAGGAGCTAAAATCAATTTAGAATGTTTTACTGATGTAATCCTAAAGCAATCTAGTTTTACCTCCAGAAGAATTTGCACTTATTTTAAAGTTATAAACTATGTTGAACTGTGATTACATTTTTTATAACTATTGACAATTACAAAAAAGAATAATGGTGTTATAATCTATCCAGTACAGATAATATGTTTTGCTTTTGGAAGTGTTTGTTTAATTAATTTCCCAGAAACTCAGTTTAATGGCTAATAAAGAGCCAAGAGCCAACAGACCCATTTCATTTTCTAATTACTAATATACTTTTAAGCCACAGACAATAAATGCATGCACTTATATTCTTTGGATTGTGTTTTAATATTTGACACTTACTATTATTTTACAAGTGTTCTGTGTGATCACTAAAAATCTACATCTATATGATCCAATCCAAGCATTACCCTGATTTCCTAAGTAACACCTTTTAAGGCTGGATGCATTAGCTAACCTTAGCTGTCCTTTAGCTAAGCATCATGGGAAAAACAATCCACAAATGTGGATTGCCACGCATAGCCATCATTGGTTTAGGGCAGTGGTTCCCAAATCAGTCCCCATGCCTCACTAACAACCCAGGATTTAGGAGTAACCCAGTTGTGTCTAAGTAAAAAAAAACACCTTAGATATTATTGTGTAATCATGAATCACAAAGTGCAGTGTCGGAGTGTACAAATCAATGTGCTCTGAACAAGGTTGTATCCGCTTAACCACACACCAGTAGATACAAACAATAAACACAAACGATGGAGCACAATACAGAAATACTTATCTTAGAGTATAATTTATATAATAAACCTATGGCAAATAGAGAGACAAAAGGAGGAGGTAATAGTGCAGTATTGCCTATACACTAATATTCCCTAATGTTAAATATAGTTGCCACTCACAAGATTAGAGCCAATACAATTACCTGGCTCAAGGATGTTATGCAAGGGGATAATTATGGGAAAGGCGAACCCTCTTCTTTTTTTTTGTTTAATATATAGTTTTTATTATTTTTAATATAGACATGGAAAACAAGAGCTGTCTATGCATAGATAGAATATGGTACATGGTACACGATACACCACCAAGCATGTTATTTGTTATACAGTAAATGCACATAATAATGTTATACAGTCTGAGATAAAATGTTACATTGTGAATACTGATTGTAAGTATTCATAAATGTCAAGTAATGCGAAATGAATGAAGAGTCAGTAGGTAACCAGACATGAACATATATTCAGCATACAATAATAACGGGAGTTATTGCTTATATTGCAAACCTGAAAACATGTAATAATTTATATTCACATCATTACAGCAATAAGTTGTGACAGTATGCAACTATTATAGTAAGAATGACCATGGTTTGTGACCCAAACCACTCTCTAGTACAAGTTGCAATCGAATCACTTGAAAGGCTCTTAGCATGGTCATCACTCAGCAATATGGTAAACTATTTGAATAGATATTACTGATGAATGAGGTAAGAAGAGTAGAGATGAAATAATGGAAGAAAGTTTGAGGTGGCAGAAGTTACTGCCGGTAGAAAACAAAAAGGAAAAGGAGAAGATAGGAGAAAAAAGACTTCTTTTATATGCTTCTGCTCACTTAAAGTAATTGTCACGGATAAGTTCCCAAGCCATCCATTGATTGTGAAATTTGTTCTGTGAAATACAGCGTTTAGCCCAGGTGGTCTCTAATTCCATGTGGTCTCAATAATGACTTTGAGATATGACATTTTACAATGTACAATACAATGTACTCTCATGTTTTGGGGGCCACATAAAGAAAATCTTTGTCTGTTTATTATGTTTTTGGTTTTGACCCAGCTTTGTACTAACTACTCTGTTTCTCTGGTTTCCTTTACCTAGCTCTGGCTCTCATTCCTGTTATTTTCTGTCTTACTTTCATCATGGCTTGTTCTGAAATTCCGATTTTCCTTTTCATTTCCTCTGAATCCGGCCACTCTGGCATAGGTTTCTTGCTCTGTTTGTATTATTTCTGGTGGATTTATATTCTGCATGTTGGGCATAACGTTACAGTGTGTAAGAGTTTACAGTCAATGTTTCAGTCTCATCACATTGACATCTTGAAAGAAATCTGACAATTAGACTGAAATATTCATCTTGAGTGTGTTCCACTGAGGTATACATGCACACACACTCTCTCTAACTAGATCATACACGTAGACATTCATACACACATACCTTGACTCTCATTGATGTATACATACAGACATAACTGACTCTCACTGACACATACATAAACACTCACTGATACACAGAGACACACACATTCACTTTTACACCCTGCCTGAGTGACATATTATGAATCCCAATAGCCTCTGACATAAGTAATTGCGGATGTGCATTTGTCATTGTCTACTCCATGTCACAGCTTTTTTAATCGAAGAGGGATTTCACAGTCAACCCGAGAGCAGCTGGCCCCAAGCTAGAGCAGTCCAGTAATGTTCTAATTACAGTGGAGCTCTAAATCCATAAACAACACACGTTACCATTTTACCCCATTGAACCTCTATGATATGCTTTATATGTACCCCTGTATGTTTTATGATTGTGCTCCTAGAGAAAAAAAAAAGGGGGTTTTGCAAGGTTTTGCTTTGGATCTCTGTGTATATAGTTATACACATTTGTAAGAGATTTAATTAACTTAAACTTTGTATACTAATATACATTAATTATTTGACTTTGCATTATTTGTATAACTCTTTGTCACTTTCCATGTTTTATGCCAGTTTTCACTTGAAAGTCCACACTTTAATAATATATATAAACTTTTACCTTTTTCTCAATTTCTTCATGTGTCCCCCCTCACAGGGGAGTCTCTCACTCATCATTTCTGTTTTTTTTTTTTATATATATTTGAAGGCGTGGCCTGTTGTTGTGGGAGGGGCTTGGTTTTCCTTTAAAAGGGCTGCCAATCCACTCCCACCTTACCGTTGCTGGTCTGGCGAGTCTGAAACGTTTACTTCCGGTTCAGACCGCCATTTTGGATTTTTTTACCTGTCTTCCTCGTGGTCTCCTGGTCCGGTGTTTCCCTGGCTCTGCTACCCATCGCCGGCATCCGCGCAGACCATTCTCAGCTCCAAACCCTGTCTTCAACCATAAGTCCGGCCCCACCGTAAAGCAACAGCTGCAAACTTTGCTACCTTTCACGGCCGGGCTCCTTTCGTTTATACCGAGCATTCGGTTTCTCTGTCATGTATTTCAACAGCTCAAACCGTCTAATTCTAGTACACATATCCACCTATGCTTCGCATGTTTCACTTCATGTATCTATACGAACGCGACCATTCGGGCATTCTATTGTATAGCTCTTTTTCGGTATTCGAACGACACTTAGTGTATGCACTCATTTTGCATGATGCAGCTGTTCATGCATTCTTTCCTTTCGGTAATTACGGCCAAAACTCACAAAATAGGCACGAATTTTCACATAATTTTATTATACTTTCCCCCTTGCTGGTTACATATGATACTACAGTCATAAATATTCCACTTAGGGGTTAATATATAGTTAATGTATCTGAATGTTAGAACTTATATTGCCTGGACTTTTTCTACAGGTCCACGTTTAGGATTGCCTACTTAAGGATTAAAAAAAAATAAAAAATTGTGATAACTGACATTTGTGTCAAACTGTGGTTGCTGTCTAGGTGGGTTGATATTTGATTTAGGTTTAGGATTTGGGCCAAATGTCATGTTAATTTAGTTTACACATGTGAATTTACTCTTTTAGGTTCTAGAACTTCTGACGGTAATTTACAAACACTAGGAAATCGTGATCATCTTCAGTTTATTTACTACTCTCGGCATAAGTGTCTGGTAGGTTAATTTTATTTCGGGCCAACGATCTGGCCAGCTTATACCATAAGCACAGACGCTTATATGTTGATTTTCATGTCCATAGGTCGCACCACGATACTATTACAACCGCTGCTTATTTCTACATTGACAAATCGTCCTGTCTCGCATATCAAGTACTACGCCAGATCCCAGTACTTTATATTTAGAGTGGTACTGGTCCTAGGTTATGTGGCCCAATTAGGAATATATTTTCTAGTCTTAATCCATAGGCTAGTGGTCCCGCGAGGCCAACACCCTCATCCTCATACTCGGAGGAATACGTCCCTCGGGCCAAATCATAGCTAGCCGTCTTGCATAGTTGCATAGAGATGGCCTCACCTGTCACTCCCATTCTATCTCATGCTTTAATTGCCACCAAGAGGCCAACACCCCGCCACAACGTTCTGTGGCCTCATACTTTCCCCTCGGGCCCACGCATAGGTAGTGCCTCTCAAGCCACTTGGCAATTAGCAGGGACTCATCTGTCACTATCACAAAGTATAATTGTTTCACCGCTTGGTATCTAGCTAGCCTTACCAGAACTTTCGCTACCCTGAACGCCCGCTAGGCCTGGTACCCCTGTTCCTGGAACAGATGTTAATAGTCCTTCGTCCCTCAGATCACGGACCATTCCACGTCTCACTGCAGAGCTTAGAAGACGCTGCATCCCTTTCCCAGCTACTGCTAGGAAGGCAGAATTTTTTTAGACTTTTAAACACTACCACTGACAACTCCGATGCAGGGGAAGGCCCTAGTGGGACCCAGATGCCAGCTTTTCCCGCCGTGATGACTTCTCTTATGTCATCCATCGGCACAATTAGCACAAATAGGCTGGATAAATTGGAAGCAAGTGGTGCCAAACAGACCGCTACAAATCCAATTGTTGCCAGTCACCCTCTTACTGATTCATTGGAATCTATATCAATTATTGAATCTATTAATCCTTCACACATGGTCCCATCTCACCTTAAAAAGGACATTCTGGAAGGCAAGGATGTAAACCTGGTTTCATTGCTCATAGCCTCTCAGGATGTCCTAGAGAATAGGACCTTTGCATATGGGGAGATATCAGCAGGGCCGGACTGGCCCACCGGGATACCGGGAAATTTCCCGGTGAGCCGTCGGCACCTGGGGCCGGGCAGACACTTCGGTCTGCTGGCAGCCGCTGGGGGACTTGTCCTGGTGGCCGCTGGGGGACTTGTGCTGGCGGCCGCTGGGGGACTTGTCCTGGCGGCCGCTGGGGGACTTGTCCTGGTGGCCACTGGGGGAGCTGCACTGGCTCTGCTCCCCAGCGCGCAGCTGAATGAGACCGGCGCCGGAATATGACGCTCCGGCGCCCAGCAGCAGCGCGCGAGGGCGGGAGAGCCAGCGCAGCTCCCCCAGTGGCTGCCAGGACAAGTCCCCCAGCGGCCGCTAGGACAAGTCCCCCAGCGGCAGCCAGAAGACCTCCCCCTGGTGGCAGGTACTAGTAATGTGTCTGTCTGTCTGTGTTATGGTGCCTGTCTGTCTATATGGTGTGTGTGTCTGTCTGTCTGTGTTATGGTGTCTGTCTGTATGGTGTGTGTCTGTCTGTCTGTGTCATGGTGTCTGTCTGTATGGTGTGTGTGTGTGTGTCTGTCTGTCTATGTCATAGTGTGTCTGTATGGTGTGTGTCTGTCTGTCCGTCATGGGGTGTGTGTGTGTGTCTGTCTGTCCGTCATGGGGTGTGTGTGTCTGTCTGTCTGTCATGGGGTGTGTGTGTTTGTGTGTCTGTCTGTCTGTCATGGGGTGTGTGTGTGTCTGTCTGTCATTCATGGTGTGTGTGTGTGTGTGTCTGTCCGTCATGGTGTGTGTGTGTCTATCTGTCCGTCATGGTGTGTGTCTGTCTGTGTCATGGTCTGTCATGGTGTGTGTGTGTGTCTGTCATGGGGTGTGTATCTGTCATGGTATATGTGTGTTTCTGTGTCTGTCATGGTGTAAATGTGTGTTTAAAAATAGTGTTTTTGCTCACCTTTTTTTTTTCCCCACGCAGCGTGCTGGTCTCCCCTCGACTGGCCCTGCCTCTATAGCTGAGATCATGCAAAACGCCACTCCAATCAGCATCTCCTCATAGAGATGCATTGAATCAATGTATCTCTTTGGGGAACGTTCAGCACCTACAGAGTGTGGAGGCCCTGAATGTAGGTGCACTAACACAGGAAGCACCTCTAGTGACCGTCTGAGTGACTGTCACTAGCAGTGTCACTTTGAAGCAATGTAAACACTGCCTTTTCTCTGAAAAGTCAGTGTTTATGTTGAAAAGCCTGTAAGGACATGCTATAGACACCAGTACCACCACATTAAGCTGTGTGTGTGCGTCTGCTAGTGAGTGAGCTTGTGTTTTTATGTCAATGAGCTGATGTATATCAGTAAGATTGTTTGTCTATGAAGCTGTGTATCAATGAGCTTGTGTGTGTCATTGAGATGTCAGTGAAATTGCCTGTGTCTGCATGTGAGTATGCTTACTGTATAATTAAAAGTTTTACCCTGAAAGGACCAATATTTTATATTAGGAAAAGATATATATATATATATATATATTACTCAATCATCTGTCCTGGCAAGACATAGCCTTACATATTACAAGCGACAATATATGGCGCAGTGACTTATGGGGCTGGCACAAATTTTTTTCCAGGGCTGCTTTGTATCCCCAGTCCGGCCCTGAATATCAGTAGTGCTAAGGGCAAGAGACCCGAGGCTGAACAAAAAATTGACCATCCCTGAATTCGTACTAGGTTTTGGGATCTATAGGGATGTCTACTGCTCAGTATACCTGGGGAAAAGAGCAGAGCTGGATGCATACATGCACAAGATGGTGGACCTGGGGCACAAATACGGTGGTACCGCTTTTTACGATTAGCACCGTTCCTTTTCTGCAAAAGTAACTGCGGCTCTGGCTCAGTTCAATTTAAGCATTAATTGGAGCAAATTGGACACTGAGTTATTCTGCATGCACTTTGCAGGCCTCAGGACTCCAGCTTGTGCAGTTTGTGCATCTACCGCACATCACACCAATTTCTGCCCAAACACAGCAGAAATTGAATAAAATCAAACTACCTCTAACTTTCAAAAATCTGCTAGGGGGTTAAAAGTCAAACTGGGTAGGGATATTGTATTTCTAGGTAAATCCCAGGTTTTCAACAACCGTAATGCGGGGAATTGTGGTTTCAGCTCTTGCAGGCTGATGCATGTATGTTCCCACTGTTTCAGGGCCCATACAAAGACTATGTGCCTGAATAAATGTTCCCCAAACCGTATCACACGTGTGTGAACATCACATTATTGACCTCGCTGTTACAGCTACACCCATCACACCATTTCATTGACTATATTATCATGGGAATGACTGAGGGATTTCACACCGGGTTGGTTCATTTACCTTCAGGTACACTGGAAAGCGGCAACCTACAATCCACGTTAGACGATCCACAGTTGGTAAACACACTTATCACAACCAAGGTGCAACAAGGGTTTCTGTTGGGGCCAACACTTCACCTATACTGTGGACAGATGCCGTAGCAAACACAGGCTTTGCGGCCATCTGGGGTGATCAGTGGCTTTGGGGACCTTGGCTGACCGAAGTCGGATCACTGCCCAACTTCTCTGATACCTCAGCTTTATTCGAGTTGTACCCTATCGTGGCAGCAGCCATTGCCTGGGGACCATATTGGTCCGGTCACATGGTCAGGTGCTACTCAGATAATATGGCCACATGCCATATTGTCAATAAAGGCAGATCGGCATCACTGGTCATCATGAGACTACTAAGGCGACTCACATGGGTAGCGGCCACCTGTCAATTCTTTATCACATGTATCCACATTCCGGGGTACACAAACACCTCTGCTGATCACTTGTCTCGGTTTCGTTTCCAGGCTTTCTTCTCAACACTACCCACCGCTTCCAGACGAGCGACAGCTGCACCTCTATTCCAAGACATGATAATGGATTAAAGACTTTGTTAGATCACACACGTCACATTTCTCATCTGGCACTCTCAGTAAACACTAGGAACACTTATGATAGGGCTTTTCACGTATTCACGATATTTATCACTGAATTTCACTTCCACGACATGTTTGCTTTAGAAACGATATTAGGTTTTACTTATTTTTGCCACATCAACCTTAAACTATCCTTTAATACTATTAAACTGTACCTTACTGGCATCCAGCACCATATGCTTATCTGACAACCTAACACTACTGGCTTCTTGACATCATATCAAATAAAAACAGTACTTAAAGGCATTAAAGTTAGACACAGATGTTCCCTCACAAAGACTACCCACAGACAACAACATATTCCACTCTCTATCCAACATATTAGATTCTTCTCCTTTTGAACCCATAACCAATACCATAATAAAAACAGCCCTTTATCTTGCTTTTTATGGGTTCCTAAATCTCAGCGAATTTACAACCATGACCATTACAGCCCACGACTACCTAAGGACAATTGATTTACAAAAACATACTGGCCATTACATTCTATCCTTAAGACAATCAAAAACCAGCACCGAAGGATGTACTATTCAAATTCCTTTGTATCCCACTCACAATAAATGGTGCCCAGTGCAAGTTTTGGATACTTATTCCCTTTCAGCCCAAAAACAACCACAACAGCCTTTGTTCGAACTGCATGGACACACTCTGACCACAGCTAAATTCATGCTTTACGTAAGACTACTGTTGACCAGGCTCGGCCTAAACCCCAATCATTTTTCATGTCACTCACAGCATTTTCAGCATCCACTAATCACATATCCGTTCACATTATTAAGGCTATGGGACACTGGAAATCCTCCGCCTACACACTCTACATACCTAATCCTGTTAAAGAATTAAGACAAGCTTTCTGTGACTTATCTCAATAAACAAAGTTGGTTCACGAATTACGTTTCCTGGTATTTTTCTTTTGCCCACTTTTTATTACAGGCCTACTGCTTTGTCGGTTCCGGCACACCACAACCGACTGGTTCCAACTCATGGATGATATGGTTATAATATGCTAAGATTTTTGACTTTGGCCATATTGCCCCAACTACAAATATATATACATATATTTGTATTAAGGCAATTTGGCCTGGATTTGTGGGAGGTGCTTGGTATCCACTCCTAGCCTACTTAAGGCACACCCTTACCTTGCTCCTTACCGTACGAGGTCAGCATTGAATGACCCTCCCACCACACCACATTTTAACATTAATTTCCTTTCTATTTCTTTTTCCTTGGTAGGCCCTCTTCTTTCTCAGGCCTACCTCATCGTCGGTTCTGGCACACCACAACCGACGTGCCCTTTTTACTATCCTACATTTAATTATGGTATTTTACTCTGTACTATCATGATATTTCCTAAAATGTATTTTGCATCATTGATATTATATGTTAAAAACAGAAATCTACCTTCTGAATCTAGAGCTTGATAAAGAATTCCAACCTTTATGTTGTTGGAGAATACTATGGCAACTCCTCTTTTTTTCAGTTACAGAGGCATGAATGATGGTTGGAATTTTTTTACCTAACTCCCCAATTCACCTTTTCTGATATTTGCCAGTGAGTCCCCTGCAACATTCAGATGTCTCCTTTATCAGATAATTGTATACTTGATTTCTTTCTTGTGAAGTATTCATGCCCTGTGCATTCACTGAAATTAACTTAACCATAATCCAGAGTTTTTGAATTTTGGAAATCACACTCACACATAAAAAACTCAGTGGTCCATGAGTAAAATGTAGAGGTAAAATACACATTTCTTTGGGAAGAGCTCTGTGGCCCATTCTCAATATTCTGCACCCATTCTGGTGCGGTTATATGTCTAATTTAAGACACTAAATAGGGGGAGAGAAAAGGTCCATGCTGAAAAAAGTATTTGTTTTGAATTTCAAATTTATATCTATCTATAGATTTATATATCTATCGTCCTATCAATAGCACTTGTAGATAGAAAAGATAATGGAGAGGAGAGAAGAGACAGGAAGAAGAGAGGAAAAAAAAAAAAACCCGTACTGTACTTACCTGAGGGTTTTCTTTTTTCCTTTCTTACTCCTTTAAAACTCTTATCCATCTCGCAATATCCCTCCTACTGCATTATATGTAATTCCATCTCTCTGCTCTCTTGTGTATCTTTCCACTCTCCTTTTCTTGCATGTGTCCAAGCCACGTACATATCCAGTGTCTCTCACCACCTCACCACCTTTTGTGTCATCTCCACCCACTTCCTCATATCTTATCCAATCTCCCTCTTTTACAGGCTCTTGAATTATGGCTGTGAAGAGTCACGGCAAAGGGCATTCAAGTTCCATTTTTGTCAGTGAAAGGAGAGTTTAGGGTGAGTGGATTGAGAGATGGGATACTATGCCAAGTCGTGTTATCAATATTCAAAACTTAGACAATTGCTGTCTCTCCCACATGGTCATGCTTCAGCCAATAACATGATTTAAAGGTATTAAATGAGTATGTGGGTGTTCTCTATGATCTCATCTGTTGCTGGAATGTCTTGATATTCCGTCCTCGCTGACAACTAGAGGAGCTGTCTAAATTTAATTTATAAAAAAAAGTTCAGAAAAAAACAAACAAACAAACAAAATATTTTCTAAAGCTTTGGCTTTGAAACAATAACAAACACCAATAAGTGGTGATTTTTTAGGGATCAATAAGTTAAAATATTCAAAAGAAGGGAAGTTAACACAATGGGACATATTTATCAAAGTGTACTATTCTAAAAAATAGGTCTTAAGTACTAAAAGTGGGACAATCACCATGGAAGTCAGAGGAACTACCAGGCAGATGATACCTCCCAACTTTGGCTGTACAGGATGCTAGTGGGAGGGAAGTAAAGGGGGTGAATCAGTGATACCATTGTGTCACTGGCTCTGCCTGTTTTGCTGAGTAAAGGATGCAAATATACACGGGAAAAAAGGGTAAATAATCAAGTTTGTTTATTGAATACAAAAGAAAGTATGTAAATGTATTTAAATGCAAAATAAAGAATATAAATACATTGAACTGCAAAAAGCATACAAAAATTGATACGTCACCAATTAATTTATTGTGGAACGACATCTATGGCTGGGAAGCCCTGTTTCAGCCTTGCCAGGAGTCTCTCCTATTCTGTAAAATTCCTACGCAGTGCATCCACTTGGAGGTGACGCTTTGGGAAAAACTTCAAAAAGCCCCAGCTTTTATAATTGTAGCAATGCAATTTACATAACTAGTTTATATATTTTCATACATGCGAGTGTGCAGTTTCTCATGAATGCAAGATATCAGTCCACTCCAGAACATTAGCCAGATGCCCAGAGTTTCCAAGTATGATAAGACACCTGCACTTTAGAAGATTCTGGAAGTCTGGGTAGTATGCCCAGAATTTTGCAGCATCATAGGCTAATGTACGTCATAACTAAATAGCTTTACAAAGCAAGGATCAATATATTTATATAATTATCAATTCAACCGGTCCTTTGATAATCGATTTTAAAAGAGTAAGGGAATCATCATGGGATCTTTAAGACCTTGTCTAATATTATATGATAGATAACAATTCCATATTGTTAAAATAATAATTATAATAATGATCAACACAATAGGATGAATTAATACATTCAGAACTTTTGTAGCAGAAGGGGAATATCCTTCAATAAAAATATCTCACCAAATATGCACAGTTTCTTTAGCAATTTTAGAACCTAAATCTGCAAATATATTCCCTTGTATAATTATTATTATTATTATTATTATTGCCATTTATATAGCGCCAACAGATTCCGTAGCACTTTACAATATTATGAAAGGGGATTTAACTATAAATAGGACAATTACAAATAAACTTACAGGAACAATAGGTTGAAGGACCCTGCTCTATCGAGCTTACATTCTATAGGAGGTGGGGTGTAAAACACATTAGGACAGGAATGTGCAATCAAATAAGGTGGGCTGCCCTTTAGGAGAGGGCAAGAGAACGGTATGTGAGGTAGGGGTTAGTCTTGGAGGCCATAAGCTTTCCTAAAGAGATGGGTTTTAAGGCACTTCTTAAAAGATGCAAGACTAGGGAGAGTCGGATGGCGGTAGGCAGGCTATTCCATAGGAAGGGAGCACGCCCGCGAAGTCCTGCAAGCGCGAGTTGGCCGTACGGGTGCGGACAACGGACAGGAGGTGGTCACGGGCAGAGCGGAGAGACCGAGAAGGGACATACCTGTGGATCAGTGAGGAGATATAAGAGGGGCTAGAGTTGTTCAGTGCTTTATAGGTGTGAGTTAGTGCCTTGAATTGACTCCTATAGCACAGGAAGCCAATGTAAGGACTGGCAGAGGGGTGAGGTGTGAGAGAACCGACTAGAGAGGAAAATCAGTCTAGCAGCAGCATTCATTACAGACTGTAGGGGTGCAGTACGGCTTTTGGGAAGACCAAGCAGGAGAGGGTTACAATAATCCATGCGTGAAATTATTAGAGCATGGACAAACTCCTTGGTAGTATCTGGTGCAAGAAAGGGGTGGATGCGGGCTATGTTTTTAAGATGGAATCTACAGGATTTGGCAACATGCTGGATGTGAGGCTCAAAGGTGAGACCAGAGTCAAGTATGACGCCAAGACAGCGCGCTTGCAAGGATGGGCTGATGTTGGTACCACAGACTTGAAGGGAGAGCGAAAGAGGAGGATCAGTATTAGGAGGAGGAAAGACAAGGAGCTCAGTTTTTGAGAGATTGAGTTTCAGAAAGCGGGAGGACATCCAGTCAGAGATGGAAGAAAGGCAAGCAGTGACACGTTGCAGGACAGCAGGAGAGAGGTCCGGGGAGGAGAGATATAGCTGGGTGTCATCAGCGTACAGGTGGTAGTGGAAACCAAATGAGGTAATAAGTTTGCCAAGAGAGGCAGTGTAAAGAGAAAATAGAAGGGGACCAAGGACGGAGCCTTGGGGACTCCAACCGAGACAGGGCGAGGGGAGGAGGTATCATTAGAAAAAGAGACACTGAATGAGCGTTGGGAGAGATAAGAGGAAAACCACGAGAGGACAGAGTCACAGAGACCAAGCGATTGCAGAGTTTGAAGAAGGAGAGCATGATCAACGGTGTCAAAGGCCGCCGAGAGGTCAAGAAGAATTAGTATGAAGTAGTGGCCTTTGGATTTAGCTGCGATTAGGTCGTTAGTAACTTTGATAAGGGCAGTCTCTGTAGAGTGGAGAGGGCGGAAGCCAGATTGAAGGGGGTCAAGGAGAGAGTTGGAATTGAGGAAATGAGACACACGGGTAAAGACGAGTCTTTCCAGAAGCTTTGAGGAAAAAGGGAGCAGGGATATGGGACGGTAGTTAGAGGGGGTGGATGGGTCAAGGGATGGTTTTTTTAGTATAGGTACTACAGTGGCATGTTTAATGTCAGCAGGGACGATGCCAGAAGAGAGCGAGCAGTTGAAGATGTGTGTTAGAGAAGGCACGAGACAAGTGGAGAGAGATCTGATAAGGTGAGATGGGACAGGATCGAGCGGGCAAGTGGTGGGGCGAGAGGAGCAAAGAAGAGCAGCCACCTCTTGGTCAGTGGCTGGGGAGAATGTCTGAAGGGTAGGAAAGGCATGATCAATGTGTGATTGAGAAACAGAAAGGCAAGGAGGGGAGAATTCTTTCCTTAGCTTTTCAATTTTGTCAGTGAAGTAACATGCAAAGTTATCAGCAGTAAGGTTGGTTTGGGGGGTGGCCACAGCGGGGCGAAGAAGAGAATTAAAGGTGTCAAAGAGACGCCTGGGGTTGCGGGAACATGAACTAATGAGAGAGGAAAAATAGGACTGTTTGGCAAGGGCAAGGGCTGCACTGTATGAACACAGTATGAATCTATAATGGAGAAAGTCTGACTGGGTGCGAGACTTCCTCCAGGAGCGTTCAGCACACTGGGAGCATCTTTGCAGGTAGCGCGTTGATTTAGTATGCCACGGTTGGGGGCGGGTCCTCCTTGAGGTGCTTGCTTGGAGTGGCGCTGCAGTGTTCAAGGCAGATGTAAGAGTAGAGTTATATATGGAGATGGCCAGTGAAGGACAGGATAGGGAAGGGATGGACAGCAGTTGTGGATCAATGTCAGCTGACAACTGTTGGAGATCAAGAGAATTAAGGTCCCTCCTGAGTTGAGGCTGGTTAGGCGGAGGTTGTTGGGTGAGGGGGTACGTGAGAGCAAACGATAAAGGTGGTGATCAGAGAGAGGATAGGGAGTGTTGCAGATATTAGATACCGTACATGCATAAGTGAAGATTAGGTCGAGGGTATTGCCAGCAACATGGGTGGGTGAATTTGCCCACTGTGATAGCCCGAGGGAGGAAGTAATTGAAAGTAGTTTATTGGCTGCAGAGGTCAAAGGTGGGTTTATAGGAATATTGAAGTCCCCGAGAATTAGGGATGGGATGTTAGAAGAGAGGAAATAGGGTAGCCAGGCAGCAAAATGGTCAAGGAAGAGAAGAGGGGAACCAGGGGGACGGTAAATAACAGCAATGTTAGCAGCGAAGGGTTTGAAAAGGCGAATTGAGTGTATTTCAAATGATGGGAAAGAGAGGGAAGGGGGGGTGGGAAGAGGTTTAAAAGAGCAGTGAGGGGAGAGGAGAAACCCAACACCACCACCTTTACATTCAGAGTTTCTTGGGGTGTGGGTAAGTTGGAGACCACCGAAGGACAAAGATGCAGGGGTGGCAGTGTCAGAGGGGGAGAGCCAGGTTTCTGTTAAGACTAGTAAATCTATTGAACGAGAGATGAAGTAGTCATGGACAGCAGTGGATTTAGTTATATTGCAAACAGAGCGTGCGTTCCAGAGGGCAGTATTGAAGGAGGATTTAGAGGAACAAGAGATAGGTATGAGATTAGTGTGGATCCTTGGGTTAGTATGTGCTGAGTTTGTTGAGAGGGGACCGGGGTTTGGAGAGACATCACCAGCTGCTAGGAGCAGAAGGATAGAAAGGAAGTGAAGGTGGGAGTAGGATTTGAAAGTTTTGTAGGAGGGTATGTATGTGGAGGATTTGGAAAGAGTCGGTGGAGATAGGCTGGAAAGGTATGTGTAGAGTGCATGGGATGAATAGAGAGGGGAGGGGAGTAAGGTGGAAGTAATGATGATGGTGTTGCCAGGGACAGGTGAGTGAAAGGATAGGGATATTTTAGTAATGACAGAAGTTAGTGTTAATGTGAAAAATAGAAGGGAGAACATTAGAGAAAATGTGTATTATATAGATATGTAGATCATATATACAAACACACAATATCAATATCAATAAGTGTTTAAACCATTGTAAGGATGCAGTGTGTTAAATGAATTCAGGTGAGGAGTGGTTTAATGACTTGATTGGTGTGTTATGGAAACCTGCTGATGTGCACTATCTATAAATAAGTTGATGACCATGGGGTGGGATGGTGTGGGGTGGTGAGGGTGGGCAATCTTCTAGAGATAATACCTCTGCTCTGAAGATTCAGCAGGACTTGGTTGCTTGGGAGTGCTGGGTGTTAATGCTGTTTTAAGGGGCCCAGTCTCTGCTCTGAAGATATAACAGTTTGCATTATACTTTTTACTAACATTTTATTTTGTATAATTAAATCTTTTTTCCCGTGTAATCTGTATCCTTTATAACATCTTTCAACTGTTGCAATGAAATACTAATATTAAGTATCAGTAAGATATCAGGGTACTAATAAAGGGTAACCTGTTGTTTATCATCATGGAAAAAGGTATGTGTCTTGCCCCCAAATTAAATCAGTAACATTGGACATGCATCCAAAAAATGGATTAGGTAAATTATACATTAAATGGACACAATACACATTTAGACAACATCAGCTCATTGAAGTGTAGTACTGCAATAGTAATTATTGCAATTTTTAAGAAACTACAATAAATTCCTTGTAGGACTAAGACTGTCTCTAGTGGCTATCAATCCTACAGCCACTAAAGGCACTTCCTTCTTCCTAGGTAACTTTTGCCTAACTGACGCTGGACATACTCACACTGTCCATGAGGACATCCAGCATCAGTAAAATCATCATAGGAAAACATTGTAGCAATGGTGTCCTATAAGGAAGACCTAACGCGCTTGCGGCAATCGCGGCGAATGCGCATTAGCCCCCCTATTAGGTGATGTTGGAGGAGGTGGAATGCCGACCCAGAGACGAGGGATATTGGCTCTGGAATCAGCTAAGTACTGTAAGTCTCTCCTACAGTGCCGGGGAGAGCCATGAGGGAGGCGAGGTGGAGGGAAGTATAGTGCTAGGAATATAGATTTTTATTCCTAGCACTATAGTATCACTTTAAAGTTGTATTTTTGCTATTGTTTATTGTTTAACAAACAAATATATTAAGGCCATATCTCTTTTTTTTTATTAGACAGTGATTTTAAAGGGTGTTCAGTGGTTTCCATAGCTATATTTTCTCATGCCACATTTCAAAAACAAGACTTTCACACAAAGAAAATACAAATCTAGGACAGAAAAAACAAGTTTGTGTGCTTAAATAAAATGCCAAGGACCCCTTAAAAAAAGAAATGGAAGCTGCAAACAAAAATGGCGACCAGTCATTAACTCATGAACCACTCTTTCCTAATGAGTGGATGAACCTCCATTTCCCTCTTAGTCTTTCCTTTAGCATTAAGTGAACACATACAAGGGTAGCATTTTGAAATCCATATCAAAGAAAGTAGAAATCCATGCAAAACAAAAGTTATTTTGGCAATAACAGTAAGATTAGGCAATATTGGTGAACCAGATAGTAGGCAATCATGAGTATAACATGTCCACAATGTCCACATGTCACACTGTAGGTTTTTAGTTTCTTGTTCGAGAGGTGTTTCTTCATGGAGATGAGTTATGTTTAGGAGTCCATTTTAGTTAATTAGCAATATAAACACTGTCAATATAAACACCATGTCCCTCACCTTTTTATGAACCTAACTAAAATATGATTGTGCTAGTTTCTCTGTATTGTCAAAGTCCTCTAGTTTTTTTTCTTCCTTTTTTTTTCTTTATCATCATTGTTACATAAACACATTCTGTTAAATGTTATTACACTCATTTAATGACCACATAAATGTTAAATAAAACAAAAAATAAATTAATAATAATTAAATAATAAGGCTGCAAAAAGGTTTAGTGTAGTAGTAAAGGTTTTCATTAGAGTTTAGTCTATTGAAACATTAACAAAATATTCTTGAGGCAAACATCCTGGCTTTACTTACTTCATAACCGTTAAAGTGAATAAACACTCCCAGTTAGTATGAATATAAATTTATTTTTGTTTGAAGAAAACTTAGTTGTAGTTGATGTACTTAGTCTGTTGTCAAAGGTTGATTGTAACGTTTTGACCTATATTGAGGAAAAAAATCTAAAGGGTCTTAATTTGTGACATATTATATATGTATGTATAATATGTATAATCATTTACTTATTATGTCCACCTTCACCTAAAAATAAAAAAATTGTTGTTAGGAATTCCTTCTTTTTTACATGAAGGCACAAAGGTCAGTATCTGGAATTTCTGTAAAAAAATGAATTAATGTTATAGATCACATAATTAATGTTATAGATCACATAATTCAGATTCTTGTAAATTTGTTCATACATTTTTATTCTTGTAGCTTGCATTCTCAACTCACACACACAAGCAATACACTTTTTATAAATCTTGTTACATTTGGTGGGACTAAGTTTGTGTTTTGTAGTGATTTTTTTTAAGATGAGCAGGACAAGACAACATTGAATATTGAAGATAAAGGACATCTGTGCCAAAATTAACTGAAATATGTAACCATTACATTGCAGCATTGTAAATACCTATTAACTTATTCTATGCCATTATCATGCCTCTTCATTTCCCTCATTTGATACATATCAGATAGTAAAATATCCTTTGATAAAATAGTACTATAAAGCACTGAAATTAATGGGTAAAGTTAAAGTCATTAGGGTATATAATTTTGTATATGAATGAGGTGGGGGATTAATGCATCTTATTGTAGCAAAGCAACACTCATTCTAGTTACAACTGCCACACAAAACACAATTCAATCATAATAATACACAGTACCCCTATTTAATTGTTTTGGGTCATAACTGTATCGTATGCAATAATCATGAAAACAGCATCATAGAATATCAAATTCTTATATAACTCATACTCTTATACTACTGAACAAAATACTAAAGGACTAGTAGTTACACTGCATGGGTGTGCAGTAGAGGTAATACAAACTAAGATCAACATACAGGTGAACAAACAACAAAGCCTTCAAACAGCAACACAAAATAAACACTTAATTTCAACTAACCTATACTAAATGCTAATCTTACTAAACCCAGGATAGTACTGAAAATCACCATGGAAATCTTTCTCTATTCTACAAATGGGATATCTAAAATTTGTTTGTAATGAAAAAATGCTTTAGAACTGGTTGCATTATTTATTATTAATCAATCACTAGAATGTTCTCAGAACAACACAGCCTCTAGCCACACTTCACATTCACACCCCTAAATTTAGATATCTCTCTTTGTCTGTCTGAAATGCTTCAAGGCATGAAGTTCAACTTCATTTTATAATCCAACACTATATAAAATACAACAACTGTATTTCTTAAAAATAAAACTTATTCTAAGATAAACAATATATACCATATTAACATAATCAGTTACCATGTTACAAAGAAAATTGCTTCAAACATATCAGGATATTATTTCCATAGTACATGAAGTAATATGGATAATGAGCACTTTAGTTAATGACTCAAATATTGTATTAATAGCAGTTGCAATAATAAGGAAACAACATAAGGAAATTCCACAGGTATTTTACAACATAATAGATTTTGATTAATATCTAAGTTTCATCAAACAAATGTATCAATAATTGCCGATTTTATAGTTAAATAATTATTGCATATTTTCAATCTGAGCTGCAGACACAGATTTCAAATATACAGAGACTATTCTTTCTAACAGTAATAAAACTATTTAAAATGGTAAATCCGATAATTTTCATACAAGTATAAATATTAATCAAAGAATTCGAAAATAATAAAAATGCTGGATATAACAAATATCAAATGCATCAAATAAATATATTTCAATATATCACATATAATCCATGTAGAGAGCTCTCTGGGGTCTTTGTAATAAATTCCAAACTGTTGCTTTATTGAGCAAATACAGTGTTATGCACAATGTTGATTTACATTGTGTGTATTACTGTGTTATTAATACCAGGATCCCCAGAGAGGGCACGCAACACAAAAAATATATCTACCCATACTCCATGGGGCTCCCACTCTGGAATGTCTACAGTTGCTTTTGCAACATAAGTCCTTTCATCCTTCTTATTTCTTTGAAAAATGTTGCTCCTTGTAACACTTCAATCGTTCTGGGGACACCAGGGGCAAGTTGTGCTTTCCTAGTCCATGTGTTTCTTATCCAGGTATACTAAAACTATTACTAATATGCGAATACTTGGCTTATAGTTTTACACCAATCACCCATTATCCCGGTATCTACTCAGGCTTATTTTAATTATCACAGCCATCACTTGATTTCCAGCAGTGATCAATCACAGACTTTCGTCAAGCAACCAGTGTTGGGGCATCTTACACAGTATCACACAATATTTTTTTTATTAATTATTACAATAAGGGCAATATTTGAAATTGTGCAACCACTGATTTTCTACATTAATTACATATACAACTACAGCAGGCATCTTAGGTGCAATTATAACCAGAAATCCTTCTATAACGAGGAATAATATGTAAACCTATTAAGGTACCATTTGTTAAATAATCAGTTCCACATTGCCTAAGAGATGTACAAATCTCAACTCCAGTTTGGACATTCAAATACTCCATTACACTATGTACTATTTACATTATTTCACTTACATTTCTATATTAATTACATTTTCAATAAAGGTGATCTTGTTTGCATCCCACTGCTACCACCAAAATGTTTTGCAGAATAAAGGATACAAATGAAGATACCATTTTATTGAGTATATAATCAAATTTGTTTATTGAATACAAAAGAAAAACATGAAATATATTTAAGTGCAAAAGAAATGATGTAAACACATTTAACTGCAAAAAGTGTATAAAATTTGTTAAATCACCAATTAATTTATTGTAGAACTACACCCAGGCTCACCACGGCTGGGAAGCACCATTTCAACCTTGCCAGGAGTTTGTATTAATCGGGTTCCTATGCAGTGTGTCCACACGCAGGTGATGCTTTGGGCAAAACTTAAAAAAAGCAACAGCTTTTATAATTTTACCAATACAACTTACCTAACTAGTTTATGTAAGCGACATGTGCATTTCATATATCCGAGCTTGCAGCTTCTCATGTATTCAAGCTGTCAGCCCACACCGGAATGATGGGCAGAAGACACCCAGAGTGTTCGAGTCATGTAAGACACCTGCACTTTGTCTGGAAGATTCTGGATTTCTCGGCAGAATGTCCAGAATATTAAAACATCATAGGATATTGTAGTTCATTACTAAATAGCTTTAATTAGTAATACACTGCTCAAAATGAGCAGTCCTGTCCAAAAAGGGTGTGGAATTGCTTGGAAAGGGTTACTGATGTCCAGGTTATTGGCAGGTGAGCCTGGTGTAAATATGTGCCAATCTTGCATGGCCAGCCAACTGAAAGCAGACCTAGCAGACAGCACTGTTTTAGGGTTCAGGAGCATGGCCATATAATGAAATTCAAAACGTGTTATTTTGCAAGGCACATTTGTACGTTTAGGTAGGTAATTGTATTTTTTTGTTTTGTTTAAGAATTATAAATACTATAGTCCAGTTTCCCAAAAGTAGTACTTCTTAGGGCCCACCACTAAAATGTGTTTTACCTGAACAATGCAAACTAATTGCTATGGGCTCCTCTTGCCTTAAGGTTTATTACTTCTTTATATAGAATTCATTCTGGTCTGTTCCTTTCTAAAGCTACTGTTCTCACTCCATATGTATATACAAAATGGGAAGGAGTGTGTAAACTTCAGTACAAAAACATACACAAAATTCACACTAGTGCAGAACTAATGAAAAACCATTGTGGTTCACAAGAAATTGGAATGATATGCACTTGTGAGAACTGAAAAATTAATCAAAAGCAACAAATTACATATGTTTTGGGACCCCTGTCCCTTCTTTAATGTACAGACCCTTCAATGTCAATATGTACGATTGAATCAACATGATCACCAGTGGTGCAATCACCATTTAAATGTTCCTACTGCTCCAGTTTTAGAATGTTGCCCTATAATTACCATTTTATACATTTTCTTCATCATTTGACTATATTTGGATGGTAATATATATCATATGCCAAAAAATGCAATTTAATTGGACAATATAGGAGACATTTACACAAATGTATTTAATATAATGCAATATTTATTTAATCTCATATTGGACATGTCCATGGTATTATGGGCATCAATTATTTTAGCATGCAGGTGACAAATACATTCAGTGCGTTCAGTGATATTTTTTTTCCACTGTACATTAGTTTGGTAATCTAAACTGATGGGTTTTTTTTTATTCCGCAGTATTAAATTCAATTGAATGAAAACCTATACCACTAAGAGTTTGTGATGTTTTTACAAACAGGGCAGGGTCCTCTACCTGTTGTATCGGTCTGTTATTATTGTGTTTGTCTTTTTCCCAATTGTACAGCGCTGCGTAATTTGTTGGCGCTTTGTAAATGCCAGTAATAAAAATAATAATAATAATAAACACAAACAGGGTTATTCACTAACGTGAGAACTCAAAATGAATGCAAAGTGAATTTCAAATTTTAGGTCAAAGTAGCTAACCTGGAACCATAACTGACTCAGACAATTTATTCAATTTGGCTATTTAGTCCTTAAATTTGAAATGACTTGAATTCACTTTGAATTTTAACTTGAATGAATAGCCATGAGAATGGTAGGAAGTTATAAATACATTGATGCCGTTCTAAAAGTGATGCAATAACCATAGAAACCAGTTATATGTTCTAACTGCTCCAGTTCTAAAATGTTGCCCCATGATTATCTTTTATAAATAATCTTTATGTTTTGAGTATGAGAAGATATTTTCATGGTAATGTATGCTTTGTGAGATAAATGTCAAGAGAAAGGCAAACCACTTTTAGCCTCGGGGTATCACAAAAATCACTTGGAAATATGTTTTAAAAAAAGCTTTCCAGCATATTTCCTTTCTGCTTCTAACCCATGTAGTGATTTGTTTTTTAAATATTACTTTTTTTTTTTTTACTTAAATATTAATTTTTATTTTGACTTATATACAAAAACACTTAGAAAATGAATATATTTATTCAGCACATATCTTGTTTTGTTTAATCGTAAATTACTTATAATAGATTTTCAAATTTTTTCAAGTCAAATGTTATATTTTTGTATCATGTATAGCCTGATTTAAAAAAAAAAAATATTCTATGAAAAACTGGATGCTGAATGATAAAATGCAGAACTGTAGAATGCAAAAAGGTAGCCTGGCAATTTCACAGAACAAACAAATAATCAACCACAAGAAAAATAAGATAATTTGTTAGGAGTAGGGGGACCCATGATATAATAATCAATCAATTTGATTGTATAACAAACTCAAACTAAAAAATTCATTTAAAACCTTAGTCCCAAACTCTAACTTCAATCTCTAACTCTGAGCATGAACCCAGAAACAAACTTAAGGGTTAAGACTGCCTCTAGTTTGACTCTGTGAAATGATGCTTGACATCCTTACGATTTACATGAGGACGTCCTGTGTCTTGAAATACCCCATCGGAAAGCAATGATTCAATGCTATCCTAAGGATAATAATGCGTGGACACTGCTTGCCACACATGCGCTTTAGGTTTTAGAATCATTGAGGATCATTGAAGCTGGAATTAGGTAGTTAGAAAAGGATTATTAACCCTTTATTTGCAGCTGTGGGAGGGGGCACACGGGAGGGGGATGCAGGGGAACACTATAGTGTTATGAATAAGTTTATATTCCTAATACTATATATTAAAAACTAGTACCAAACTTTAAATCAAAGTTCAAAGGCTAACACTAATCTAAATGTAACCCTTATCAAAACCTAATTTTGAATTAAAAGCCAAAATCTATCAATTTGATATAGAAATATAAAAAAACTCAAAATTATCATTTGAGTTATTCTGTAATCTGTGAATATTATTATTATTATTTTAAATGTGTCCATTTTTATATTCTAGAACAATAGATAAAGAAAAACGATACATATTGCTATACCAATGCAAGAATTTAGCACAGTTTTTTCTATTTTTTCTATTTTAACATTGTCATTTTATCGTACTGTACTTTTTTTACCTTTTTGCTTTCAACAGTTTTGCAGTCTTTCATACAGTATTTGCAGTTTTCTAACTTTTTGTAATCATATGAGAAACCCTACATTAACAACACTGAATATTTCTTATTTTTGAGGAGCCATGGTGGTGCATGAGGACTTGTTTTAAACAACACAGACGTAGAATGTTATTAAATGTAAATAAGGTTTACCTGCATGTTATGGCCAAGGTTAGCCTTTTTTTGCCCATTAAGTATAGTATGGCTTTATATATGAAAATCCCTGTACATTTTTAATAGAGTAATGGAAATTATATACATGCACCTGCTATATATTCATAAATAATATCTTTTAGAAGGCAAACCTTTAAAATGTATTTGTTAACTTAGAGTCGTTAAACATGTCTTTTATGAAATACATCCCTGCACAAATTAGAATCTATTGACAATAATGTTTTTATTTAACAAAAATAATTAAATATAACATTAATTTCTTAAAACCGCTAAACCACGATGTAAGATGAAGCAGAATATCTTATTTGAAACAATTTTTCATCTTTTGGTCATATTAAATAATTCAGTACCTATGCATTCAATACGTTATTTTTATACAGAAGAGCACTTTACACAGACGGATATCTGTTGATATTGAAAAAAATAAAAATTGCTTAGTATAACTGAGACCCATTAAGACATCAGAGGCACATAAAACAAAGTGGACGTGTTAACTGGTGATGTGTTGAGAAAATAAAATTTCACTGCCTGATTTTTCAGCCTTGGTAATGGTCTTTTTCCTGTATAATACATCAATTTCCTATTCAGTTTTCATTTTCTATGTGATCAAAATGAATTGCAATATTGGTCACTGTGATTGTTCAGTATATTATATAGCCATTGATTCCTAAATTATCCAACTATCTGTGTAGATATGCAAAAGGTGCCATCGTGTAAACAAAGCTTTGTCATCCACAAACTCATCCAGTCTTTACTATGGTACTATTGGTATATAAAAGTTAATTCTCTTACGGTTTATAGGCACTAAACATAAATCATACATATAATAGTGAATTTGGCATAGATCCCCATAAAGAGGCCTGTTGACAATAAAAGTCACCATTAAAGGTTGTAAACTATGCATCACATATACAACGTCAGTGAGCAAAATAAATTTCCTACATCAAATTTGGGTCCTTGCTATTATCTTCTTTTTCCATGTAGTCTTTCTCATGTTTTTCCTCATGAGTGTTTATACTGTCATAAGAAGGTGGGGAAATTGATGAGGTGGATACGTCTGTCTTATCCTTGGTGAGGGTTTCATTATTTTTTCTTATGTTAGTACAATTATTTTTGTCAACTTTGTACACATATTTTTTGAAGCGACGCCGAAAGCAACGTTGAATAGCCATAGCAGAAAGCTCTTCTTGCTTTCGTCTTAAGGTAGTTGTGATTGGTTCATAGGGGACTTTTGAAGGGTTAGCTGCCATAAAACGTTCCTCCATTGGTTGTCGAAGTGTATCCATGTCTCCTCCTTCACCCAATACACGCTTTGTAAATGCAAACAGGATGTCAAGGCAGTGAATTCTGTCACCACTAACCATAGGAAGATCCATTGCAATAAGCTGCATTTTATTTGGTTTTGGTACGCGTAGAGGTGGATCTAACGAGTCTGCAAAATCTGAAAGCTTACTGTACTCAATAAACTGGGTTGCACCTGGGTCAAACTTTTCCCACACCTCATAGAACATGTCAAAGTCATCCTCTCCCAGTGGTTCTGCACTCTCCTCTGTGGCAACACTAAAATTTTCTAAAATAACAGCAATATACATGTTTACAACAATAAGGAATGAAATGATGATATAACTAACAAAAAAGAAAATCCCAACTGGTGGATTACCACAATCACCTTTTATAGAGCTTCCTGGGTGTTCTATGTTTGGGTTACAGTCTGGCTTCCCACTATTAAGAATTGGTTCTAATAAACCATCCCACCCAGCAGATGTTGTAATCTGGAACAAACAGATCATACTGTTTCCAAAAGTCTCAAAGTTGAACATATCATCAATTCCTGATTCTTTCTTAACGTAGGCAAAGTTAGACATTCCAAATATGGCATAAATGAACATAACCAAGAAGAGCAGGAGGCCAATGTTGAACAAAGCTGGGAGTGACATCATCAAGGCAAATAGCAATGTACGAATCCCCTTTGCTCCTTTAATCAGACGCAGGATACGACCAATCCTAGCAAGTCTTATAACTCTGAATAATGTCGGTGAAACAAAATACTTTTCAATTATTTCTGCCAGAAACATACCTGAAAAAAATATATTCATGAAACAAGTTCCAACAACACACTCATGGATACAGTAAAAATAAATACAGTTCATTTAAAATGCTCTATATGATAAAAAGCTATGATAACCTATCATGTTAGTAGTCTAATGGGTGTACATATAACATCTGTTAAACCTACTAATATTTTTTTTAATGGTAACATTGATATTCAAATTGTAAGTCTCAGGTATTCATGTGTTTTCTAAAGATTCATGCTAAATATTTTTCCTAAATAATACTCTGATTTTTTTTTTGAGTCTATGACTATTAAACCTATGCCGTTAAATCCCAGTCTCTGAAATTAAATTATCAGTAGGACCAGTTAAGCATTGATAAAGAGTATATCCATTCACCTATCCATCCAATGTATCTAATAAACAGATAAGTGCAAATCCACATTAACTAATTATGGGTCTGGACTTTTGGGTCTGGATAAAGAGGACATTAAAATATTGACTAGTGTTGCATATTCTCAAATATTTTAGCATCTACCAACTGCACGATAACACAAATAAAAAGCTCTATATATGAGAGTTCTTATACAATTTGCTTGCACAACACAGTATATCTACAGAACATGCAAATTGGAATAATAGCATTTTTTTTAAAATATTATCTGCACACATTTCTGCATGTTGCCTTAGCAACAGACTACTATTTTAAACAAAGGTTTTGGACAAACATTTGAAGCTGACGGCACTCAAAATTAAATTGTTCTGTTGTACAGATATTATATTAATTGTCTGATAATTATATATGGTGCACTCTAAAGGGGGGAGGGGGATTTAAAAGCAAAAACATAATTTACACTTAACATACATGAGCGTTTGGGCAATGTTCGATCAATGTTTTGGTCTGCCTGGACTTCATTAAGACCCCTATTATAATGGGCATGGCCACGGGCATCTTAATAGCCAGCACTTTTGAAATGACGGTGATATTGTACTGGCTACTGTAAATACATAAATAAGGGGAGATATGTTATGCCCAGAACCAAAAAACAGCAAATTAACTTCCTCTTCTAAATAGTGTTCATATGGGAAAGATAGAAACATGTTCTAGGTACTCTCACATATCTTTTCAATATCACTATGTGTGTTCATTTCAGATGTATTTAACCATACAGACAACTTACCTATTATAGAAAGGATGATCACAACTAGATCAAAAATATTCCAGCCAATGGTGAAGTAGTACTGACGGAGTGAAATCAGTTTTAGAAGAAATTCACCAGTGAAAAGTATAATGAATACCACATTGACCCAATAGAGGTTGTTTTCCACTTCCTTGCTTTGGTCATCTGTTTCAATCATCATGGTCACCATGTTAAGGCAGATTAGGACCATAATGGTGATGTCAAAAGCTTGTTTGGTTACAATATCAAACACTAGGCCTTGAAAAGCATTCTGTAGAGAGGCACAACAAAAAAGTCAATGTTAGTAAGAGTAGTTTAGATTGCATATATTATGAATTCGATCAGTTGCTTGAATCACCATATAGCTATATATACATCACGTTGCAAAAATTAAAAATATAGATGCTTAATTGGATATTAGGTGTCACACCATCTGTCTCTGGTTTTGAGATAGAAAACAAGCTTTATTAATTTCACAGGCATGAAAAACATCTGCATCTAAGAACGCACTTGTACTATCCTTGTTTGGAACAGTTCCCTGGTGTCTTCAAAAGTAGGAAATACGTTGGGATAGTGAGGAAGACCTGAAAATCGTGATTGTGTAGCCAAAATTGCGATGACTGGGAAGCATTGAATGAGAGTTTTCAGTATGAATTAGTGAGTTAGTAGGAATTTAGTTATAGTGGGAAGCATAACCATCTTTGCTGTTCACTTTTTCTTGCTAAAAGTATTTTAGTTCTACTTATTCAAATATTGACATTACATCATAATAAATTATAACATATTTTTGCTTGTACTGTTTGGTTTGAGTTGTTTGTAATGAGTGCAATGGTAGGAAAGCAGAAATCCATCAATAAATATGTCTGATTTAATTCTAACACCTTGCTATTTTGTACAGAAAATAAAATTATGTAGGAAACATTATATTTCAGGGGGTTGTGATATACTTTGGTTCTTACCGTAGGTCTTGGAATAGGTTTTTGTGGCTTTTTTGATCCCAATTTTTTCATTGCATTATAATATTTTTTTTGCTCCTCTGTCATAAATATATCTTGTCCTCCTAAGTATAACAAGAAGTCAATATTGGTTACAATATATATCTAATACATATATTTAGATGGCTAAAACACACATCATTGTCATGTTTTTAAAAAAACATGCACACACAAGTGAGATCTCAGAAAGGATAAGATAGCATAATACACATGTATACAGGGACAATAAAAACATCTCTCTGATGACCTGTTTATTAACAGGATGTTACAAAGGACAAAAAGTCATCAAATGAAAATTGAGGATAGGCTATTTCACCTGTACATTACATACTGTATTAAGGACAACAACAATTATTTTAATTTTTTCTAAAGGATAATTGCCGAGTTTAATATATTAACATATTTTAAATCTGTAGATGTTAATAGTTTTATTGATTTTTCCAGCTGCCATTTTAAACCATGGTTATCAAACATACCAAAAGGACAATTTTTAAGGTTGAAGAGAAATTGTACAGATGAACGGGATTTTAACGATCAGGTTAAAATTTTATAAAAACAATTTTTAGAAAAGGGATATGATAAAAATACTCTAGAAAAAGCCTATAAACAGGTAAAAGAGGAAGATCGTTTAGAAATTTTGAAATATAAAGATAAGCAAGCTAAAAAAGAAGGACTAGAAACTATCCCATTAATTTTTAATTTTAATTCTAACAACCGCACTTTACGTAAAATTATTGATAAAAATTGGCATGTTTTAAAGTTAGATGATGAGTTACGCCCACTAATAGGAGAAAAAGCAAAATTAATTTTTAGAGGAGCTAGAAATTTTAAGCAAATTTTAACTAGCAGCTTCCAAGAGAAAGAAAAGAAAGAATGTTCCAATAACTTTTTAAAGGAACAGAAGGGATTCTTCTATTGTGGAAATTGTAGAGGGTGTAAAGTAAGAGCTGGGAAAAATAGAAGAATTTTTAAATTCATTTCTTTTAATACTAAAACAGAATATGAAATTAAACACTTTATCACATGCAATACTGCTGATGTTGTTTATATGATAACATGCCCCTGCGGGTTACAATATGTAGGGAAAACGTCTCGTTCGTTAAAAATACGAATTAGGGAGCATATATATAACATCAGGAGAAGATTCCCTAACCATTGTTTATCTAAACATTTTTGGGAATATCATGATGGAGACCCAGCAGGCCTGGATTTTTTTGCAATAGATCATATTAAAATACACTGGAGAGGGGGTGATAAGGATAATCTTTTAAGTAAAAATGAGATGAAATGGATTTTTTATTTGGATACACTTACACCAGGGGGATTAAACGTAGATTTTGAAATTAATACTTATATTTAACTATAATTATTTATTAAATCTATTAGAGATTATTTTAGGTTGTTTTATATTAATAAGATATGTTTTAATTTCAATTTTAGTAATACTGATTAATATTTTATAAATATTGATTATAATAAGTGTATTTTAAGTATGATGTATTCTCCCGATATACCTTTAAATGTGAATAAGAAGATTTTTCTATTTTGATCTTTTATTTCCCTTTTAAATTTATTCCCTCTTCTTTTGCCTCTCTTTTACCTTTTTTAATCCTTTTTTTGAGAAAGAGAGAGTTTAACTGTTGCTAATATTCTACGTATTGGAATAAGAATATCTGACTATAATATTTGTTTCAATGCTATTGACAATATGTATGAAGTATGTTGCTAATAGGACTCTGATTATTGCAACATGAAAGACTGTGGAAGTGAATGGACCAGTTCGCTGTTCCTTTTCTTCAATGAACATGGAAGTAAATTGAGATCGTTAAGGACGCTAGGATGCCCAATAAAGTTGCACACAAAAAAAAAAGGGGGAGGGGCTTATTTCCGAAGAAAGGCGCGAAAATTTTCCTATTTAAAAACGGAACTGACTGAATGGACTCACACTTTGATAAAGGCTTTGGCTGAAACGCGTTAGTGTGCAGAGGTGGAATTGCTGAATTTTAACTTTTACTGCTGCTGTCTTTTTTTGCTGCTATACCGAATAAAGGTTTTCATTAAAGATCCTGCATCCTGGATTTTGTAAAGCAAGAAAGAGCAAGCAATTAAGCAGTTGGATTACAACGACCACCTCAATAATCCATTCAATGTTCCTAGTCTGAGCCAGCTTCCATATTAAGTGGCTCATGAATATGTGAGTTTATTCAAGTATTCACTCATTCATATATTATTTGTACGTTATTACCCTATGCCTGTTTTTCCCATTGTGTTTTTACAGGTTTTATATTGGATATAAGGGTAATTATTGTTTCTCTGTGCTCTCACCATTCTTTACTGTTTTAACCATTTATTTATGTGAGGTGGAGTGACCCACATTGCTGGTGATTGTAGCACTTTGTCTTATATTGTTTTTTTCACCATATATACACTTATTTTATTGTAATTATATTTTCTGCCTGTACTGTTATATGGCTACAGTTGCATGTTTTTTTTTTTTTGGGTGGGGGCCATATCCACTACCAGATACATGGACATGTAAACAATTACCTGGGTTATACCTGTACTTGATAGTCTGCTTATAATGTCCATGCTTAAATGTGTGGACCACACCTTTTGTCCATATTGTTGACAACATGCATTTTAGTTGCATTATTATATTCATCTGGCAGGCAAGGACAACAAGCTAACATCTGTAGGTGAAAACAACTCTAAGTAACTAAGCTACTGGTTCAGTGCCTACAAAGCCTTGATCAGATTACAGGGAGCCTACATTTCAGCCCCCTGGTGCCGGATCTTGGGGCATGTTTCCCCTGTACCTCTTCTTGATATCTGCTCTTTTTCAACAAGAAAGTCTCACCTTCCTTCCCCGTCTGTTGAGGGGGATTCTTTCCCTACTCCATGAGCAACACTTAATACATTGTTGGGGAGCCTTACACCTGACTGATAGAGATTATATGTTTTACTTATCTCCACGTATACCTATTAATACATTGACTATCTTTGTATGCATCACTTGCACTTTGACCTTTTACGTGATTATAAATTGGCAACCTAACATCGACAGACCATGTCCTATTTCTCTTACTTCCTCTCTTCAATGCATAGACCTAAGATCTGGGTAGGAAAGTTCAACAAATCACTATTGGACAACACTCTAACATACTCACTCACTTGACACAAATTCTTTGCTACAAACAAAACCCCATCCTCCAATCCTGCCCAACTCTGGGAAACCTACAAATGTGCTGTGAGAGGTATTTTAATTAAATATGCCACCACCCACAAGAAGCAAAGGGCTGCCCAAATTAATTATCTTTTCTCCCAAATTGCTTAAATAGAGATTATGCATAAACATAACCTTCAGATGACTCCAAGGTGCTTATCACACTACACTCATCCCTCAACTCACTTCTAAACTTGCAAATTCAACTTGCTTTCTGCAGAATACAAAAACTGTTTTAGGAATAGGACAATAAAAGTGTCAGACTGCTGGCTATAGCCCTTAAGATTAGATGGATAAAAATGTATGTTCCTATAATTCAACACAATTCCCGCACCCTCATTACCCAAACGGCAGCACAGGCATTCCGTCAATACTACTAAACACTGTACAATATTCATGACACCCCCTCACCTTTAAACAAGCCCCTACATCACCCGAGCAATTACTTACAGCAACACGTGACTATGGTCTTCACACCAGGAACCATTGCTTCTCTGGAATCCCCCTAGCACTTAAAACAGCTAAAATGGCAATGATGACCTCACAATTTAATATTAAAGAAAATACTTTGACATTCTGGCCCCTCGATTCCTGCAACTTCTGTACTACCTGATTGACAGCAATCACTTAGATACCTACACCCTGGGATCACTTCACTTTAATCTCAAAGTAGAGAAAGGATCCATTCCACTGCCCAAGCCATCGGTCGATCTCCCTCTTGAACACAAACCTGAAACGTGAACAAGATTCTTGCTCTGCATCTACAGCCTCATTTACCGACATAATATATACGGATCAGGTGGGTTTCGTACCCAGAAGGGAGACCAGGGATAATATGTGCTGGTGTAAATTTAGTTGACAAGTTGGGTTTAATTTATGTAAAATCAAACAGTAAAGCCTTTCAGGTTTGCTAAGAGGAGAATAATGATTTTTTTATGTTCACTCACAATAATGCAAATGAAACATTGGCAGAAAAAGCACCACATGAATATAAATAATAATATTTGTCACTTATCTTTTTTTTTTGTTGGTTGAAGTTATCGATGATGACACCAATGAAGAGGTTTAAAGTGAAGAATGATCCAAATATAATAAAAACTACAAAATATATATACATGTAGAGGTTTGCTTCATATGAAGGCTGTTCATTTACCTATGTGAAAAGCCACAACAGAATTTATCAATATTTTTTAAAAATTGGATGATCATTGAGTTATTTGATCTATTTTAAAGTACAATTAGATTTTACTACACATTTACTACATATTTTAATCTGAACTTATTCAAAGTCCAAGGAAGTTAAAAAAGAATGCATCATTGTATTGTGTTAGTAAGCTCAGACAACATCTTCAGACAACATCTTCATTTCATGTCTGCCAGAAGTACTGTGGTACTCCCCCATTGTGAGTAGTCAAACCATTTTAGAAAGGTTTGACCTTTTACCCGGGGTTTTTCGGGCACCATCCCAAGCCTTCACTGTAGGTACAGGAGAGCTGGAAGGTTTCTGTCTCCACTAAGCTTGGTGGTGCATGGCTTAGATCATTGGACAGCTAACATTCACAGTGAATGAGCTAGCCCTAACTGAAATTTAGAGTTGAGCGGACACCTGGATGTTCAGGTTCGCCGGGTTCAGCCGAACTTCGCCAAAATGTTTGAGTTCGGGACTCGAACTTGACCCCGAATCCCATTGAAGTCAATGACGACCTGAACTTTTGGGCACTAAAATGGCTCTCAAAAAGTCCTGGAAAGGGCTAGAGGGCTGCAAAAGGAAGTAAAATGTATTGCTTAAGTACTAATATACTTAACCAGTGGAAGAAGAAAAATGTTACACTGTATATAATTTTAAATAAAAAGTATACAAACATAGCCAGGATTCAGCTGTAAGCATTTGCAACACTTACAACAATCAAGTAACACACATTCATATAAAATGTAAGTTACCTGGCCAGTGTAATGACAGGAATGAATAAGTAGATAACTCCCTCATTCCCACGTTATTAGAGAGCTATCTACTAAAAGATACTAATGGCAAATTTACTAATACTAAGTAAAGATTACTTAGTATTAGTAAATTATGCCCCTACTCACTATACCGCGAGTAGGGGCATGTCTATTAAACAGGTTCCCACCTCCTGAGCCCCCACCCCTGAACGGCTTGGGGGCCGCTCCCCCCATTATTTTACTTTAGGTCCCCCACCCGCCGCTTGGGGGTGTGGTCTGGGGGGGAGGACAATATGTCCCCCCCCTTTTTTACTTTAGGGCCCCCACCCACCTCTCAGGGGTGGGGGCCGGAAGGGGCAATAGATTAAAAGCCCTCACTCGTACGTCACGAGTCGGGGCTTAGGAGGGGGGCACGGTTTAAAAAAAATTAAATCATTAAATCACCATTAAATCGCTGAACACCGGACTCAAACCCGAACTGATACTGAAATGTTCGGGTTCGGGGTCAAAAAATCGTAATGTTCGGTACGAACTCGAACTATATAGTTTGGGTTCGCTCAATTCTTCTGAAATTCCTAAGCAGGAGCTTCCAGTGCAGGAAGTGAGCAGTGCCCGGTGGATGCCAGGTAAAGAGGTAAACCATTCTAAAACAGATTTACTACTTAGAATAGGGGGGTATCTCAGGCACTCCAGACACAATCACAGTTATCATGTGTTCGCTGCAAATATTGGTCATATTGCACTATATATGTGTTAATTTTTATAGGCTACACAGTTTTACCCTCATGTTAGGGGTAAGTGTCATATTTTAAAACGCTCCACTATCTGACTGTGGTGGATGTATATGCCACACAGTTGAGGTATAAATTCTTTGAGCAGAGTTTAAGCATTTTCTTTGAGTAAAAATACTTTATAAAGTTTGACATATAATACATTACAGGTAATATACAAGTGCATTATTTATTTGTTTAATATTGAAAGAATGGGATTTTTTTTTTTTTTAAATGACGTGATTTACTTCACTAGCATAATAGAGATAGATAAACTATGGTCACTCTGAAAGCAAATGAGTATTTTTTTAGTTTTAGTCTTTAAAGACGTATAATACAATTATGGGCTTTTTTCCAATGTTGTTGCTCCTTTTTATTTATTTCTTGACACTACTCAGTGCTTGTTGCCACTGTTAGGCAGTAGTGGCTGCTCACTCAACTGCAAAATTTTGCCAGTAGGAACAGGGAGATACCAGCTGCCACTACTTAAATCTAGCCAATTATTAAGACTTAAGGCTCACTTTATTCTCTAAGAGAGCTGCTAACTGCTATTCAGTGACTGGTTTGCTGCTCTGTCGTTACTGTTTAATTATTGCCGCTAACTCTCAAAACATAACACTAACCTCTTGCCTGGTGCAAAAAACATAACAACAGCTAAATCCCTGTACATCCTGTAGGAAAAATACATGTTAGCTATAAAAAATACATGTTAGCTATATTACATTGAAACCCTAAAGCACATGTCAAATCATATTAGACCATATCAGAAAGCAAAGGAAAGGAGAGCGTTATTGTGGCGGAACCAGCCTCGCCACTGGGAATTGGAGAAGACTGATTGCCAGCCTCCTGCCATGTGACTATGGCCCCTGGGATGTATTGCCTGCTCTTCTGTACTGCTGAGGATTGCTACCAACTAGGTGGATTTGGCTATGGAGCTTGTGTAGTGCCCTCTGTTGGTAGCAACAGTAATATGCACTACCTGAATAGCAAGACTGGTAATTTGCATATTCTGATAGATTTGCATATGGCTAATTCTGCATGCAGGACAGACATTTTGTGTTAATTATGGTCTTCCCCACCCATTTATAAATATGTAATTATGTTATAATAAGTCACTGTATGTTGCCTGCTATGATTTGACTGTTTGTAATTTTATTGAGTTTTCACAGAAATGTTAATGTAATGACCATATGGGCTAGCCCAAGTAAAATAAAGTTTTAGACAGTTCTACTTCACCCTCAATTTGGAGTGCTGTCTCTTATTGGGGGAATCTGCTACAAAGGATTGCTATGCTTTGCATACTCTCTTGCTATATTCACTGCTAAGCTCTTGTAAGAGCTTGTTCCTGTCTTGCTCTCTGAAGGAGTCTATGGTTATGGTGTCGGCTGGAGTGCTTGGAGCCCTCAGAAAGCGCTAGGAGCATCCTTCAACGGAGGTACCCAGTCGGGGTGCCAGGTGATCCGTTACAGTTATAATAAAACATAAAGCTATTCATTGTATAAGTGAGGCACACAATCCACACATGTTATTTAAATGAACAATTCATCTCAAAAGTCATATCGATATGTATCTAGTGTAACACAATATCAGATACATTGCATACAGTCAGGTCCATAAATATTGGGACATCGACACCATTCTAATCTTTTTGGCTCTATACACCAACACAATGGGTTTGAAATGAAACAAACACGATGTGCTTTAACTGCAGACTTTCAGCTTTAATTTGAGGGTATTTACATCCAAATCAGGTGAACGGTGTAGGAATTACAACAGTTTGTATATGTGCCTCCCACTTTTTAAGGGACCAAAAGTAATGGGACAGATTAACAGTCATAAATCAAACTTTCACTTTTTAATACATGGTTGCAAATCCTTTGCAGTCAATTACAGCCTGAAGTCTGGAATGCATAAACATCAACAGATGCTGGGTTTCATCCCTGGTGATGCTCTGCCAGGACTCTACTGCAACTGCCTTCAGTTCCTGCTTGTTCTTGGGGCATTTTCCCTTCAGTTTTGTCTTCATCAAGTGAAATGCATGCTCAATCGGATTCAGGTCAGGTGATTAACTTGGCCATTGCATAGCATTCCACTTCTTTCTCTTAAAAAACTCTTTGGTTGCTTCGGGTCATTGTCCATCTGCACTGTGAAGCGCCGTCCAATGAGTTCTGAAGCATTTGGCTGATTATGAGCAGATAATATTGCCCAAAACACTTCAGAATTCATCCTGCTGCTTTTGTCAGCAGTCACATCATCAATAAATACAAGAGAACCAGTTCCATTGGCAGCCATACATGCCCACGCCATGACACTACCTCCACTATGCTTCACTGATGAGGTGGTATGCTTTGGAGCATGAGCAGTTCCTTTCCTTCTCCATACTGTTCTCTTCCCATCACTCTGGTACAAGTTGATCTTGGTCTCATCTGTCCATAGGATGTTGTTCCAGAACTGTGAAGGCTTTTTTAGATGTTGTTTAGCAAACTCTAATCTGGCCTTCCTGTTTTTGAGGCTCACCAATGGTTTACATCTTGTGGTGAACCCTTTGTATTCACTCTGGTGAAGTCTTCTCTTGATTGTTGACTTTGACACACATACACCTACCTCCTGGAGAGTGTTCTTGATCTGGCCAGCTGTTGTGAAGGGTGTTTTCTTCACCAGGGAAATAATTCTTCGGTCATCCACCACAGTTGTTTTCCGTGGTCTTCGGGGTCTTTTGGTGTTGCTGAGCTCACTTTCTTTCTTTTAAGGATGTTCCAAACAGTTGATTTGGCCACACCTAATGTTTTTGCTATCTCTCTGATGGGTTTGTTTTGTTTTTTCAGCCAAATGATGGCTTGCTTTACTGATAGTGACAGCTCTTTGGATCTCATACTGAGAGTTGACAGCAACAGATTCCAAATGCAAATAGCACACTTGAAATTAACTCTGGACCTTTATTTGCTCCTTGTAAATGGAATAATGAGGGAATAACACACACCTGGCCATGGAACAGCTGAGCAGCCAATTGTTCCATTAGTTTTGGTCCCTTGAAAAGTGGGAGGCACATATACAAACTGTTGTAATTCCTACACCGTTCACCTGATTTGGATGTAAATACCCTCAAATTAAAGCTGAAAGTCTGCAGTTACAGCACATCTTGTTCATTTCATGTCAAATCCCTTGCGGTGGTGTATAGAGCCAAAAAGATTAGAATTGTGTCGATGTCCCAATATTTATGGACCTGACTGTATACAGGGAGTGCAGAATTATTAGGCAAATGAGTATTTTGACCACATCATCCTCTTTATGCATGTTGTCTTACTCCAAGCTGTATAGGCTCAAAGCCTACTACCAATTAAGCATATTAGGTGATGTGCATCTCTGTAATGAGAAGGGGTGTGGTCTAATGACATGGGAGTGCAAGGTTTTTCTGTTTTATATATATATATATATATATATATAATACATGTGAGTCTGTGTGTGTGCATATATATATATATATATATATATATATTATATACACACACACACATATAATAAGTGTGTATGTAAAGGGAGTGCAGAATTATTAGGCAAATGAGTATTTTGACCACATCATCCTCTTTATGCATGTTGTCTTACTCCAAGCTGTATAGGCTCGAAAGCCTACTACCAATTAAGCAAATTAAGCATATTAGGTGATGTGCATCTCTGTAATGAGAAGGGGTGTGGTCTAATGACATCAACACCCTATATCAGGTGTGCATAATTATTAGGCAACTTCCTTTCCTTTGGCAAAATGGGTCAAAAGAAGGACTTGACAGGCTCAGAAAAGTCAAAAATAGTGAGATATCTTGCAGAGGGATGCAGCACTCTTAAAATTGCAAAGCTTCTGAAGCGTGATCATCGAACAATCAAGCGTTTCATTCAAAATAGTCAACAGGGTCGCAAGAAGCGTGTGGAAAAACCAAGGCGCAAAATAACTGCCCATGAACTGAGAAAAGTCAAGCGTGCAGCTGCCATGATGCCACTTGCCACCAGTTTGGCCATATTTCAGAGCTGCAACATCACTGGAGTGCCCAAAAGCACAAGGTGTGCAATACTCAGAGACATGGCCAAGGTAAGAAAGGCTGAAAGACGACCACCACTGAACAAGACACACAAGCTGAAACGTCAAGACTGGGCCAAGAAATATCTCAAGACTGATTTTTCTAAGGTTTTATGGACTGATGAAATGAGAGTGAGTCTTGATGGGCCAGATGGATGGGCCCGTGGCTGGATTGGTAAAGGGCAGAGAGCTCCAGTCCGACTCAGACGCCAGCAAGGTGGAGGTGGAGTACTGGTTTGGGCTGGTATCATCAAAGATGAGCTTGTGGGGCCTTTTCGGGTTGAGGATGGAGTCAAGCTCAACTCCCAGTCCTACTGCCAGTTCCTGGAAGACACCTTCTTCAAGCAGTGGTACAGGAAGAAGTCTGCATCCTTCAAGAAAAACATGATTTTCATGCAGGACAATGCTCCATCACACGCGTCCAAGTACTCCACAGCGTGGCTGGCAAGAAAGGGTATAAATGAAGAAAATCTAATGACATGGCCTCCTTGTTCACCTGATCTGAACCCCATTGAGAACCTGTGGTCCATCATCAAATGTGAGATTTACAAGGAGGGAAAACAGTACACCTCTCTGAACAGTGTCTGGGAGGCTGTGGTTGCTGCTGCACGCAATGTTGATGGTGAACAGATCAAAACACTGACAGAATCCATGGATGGCAGGCTTTTGAGTGTCCTTGCAAAGAAAGGTGGCTATATTGGTCACTGATTTGTTTTTGTTTTGTTTTTGAATGTCAGAAATGTATATTTGTGAATGTTGAGATGTTATATTGATTTCACTGGTAATAATAAATAATTGAAATGGGTATATATTTGTTTTTTGTTAAGTTGCCTAATAATTATGCACAGTAATAGTCACCTGCACACACAGATATCCCCCTAACATAGCTAAAACTAAAAACAAACTAAAAACTACTTCCAAAAATATTCAGCTTTGATATTAATGAGTTTTTGGGTTCATTGAGAACATGGTTGTTGTTCAATTATAAAATTAATCCTCAAAAATACAACTTGCCTAATAATTCTGCACTCCCTGTATTGTCCCTATATCAATGCTAAGGCCAATCACAGGGCACAAATGCTCAAAGTCAACCTTTTTACAGTCAAGTTGTAGTGCTATGATAACTTACACACCATGTAGTTCTGTAATTACCAGTGAGTGGCTAATTTGTGATTTGTCAGTATCTTTGCATGCAGACATTATTGGAGGTCAGCTGACAAACAAAGCAACAAGGCCGTAAACTAGTTGGTAATTAGTAACCACTAACCGGCGGCTGTTGTTAATGGTGACAGCTTATGGCAGCTATTTAGTGCCAATGTTGAAAAACAAAGCCCTAAGTTTGTAAACATTATTTATTTAACATGTACATATATGTAATAGATACTAACGTTTTTGGAGTCAACAGCTGCGTACATAATAGGCATCCATCCTTTGAATGTGGCCTTTTGGAGAAGAAAAAACAAAGACGAAAAAAGCATTATTACATTTTTTTTTCTGTATAATTTTTCCGTACAATATACTCTTTTCTTTACATAAGGGTTACTGAATTATCCTGGAGGAAATCTACTAAGGCTCCAAATTGCAAAATTCACATATAACCAGATTTACCTCAAAATTACTATTGTGCTGTTTACCAACAACAATGCAAATGCACATTCAAAGGTAAGTCCCAAATACACACTGAAGGTTGGGAATGTCAGAATTCCATGCAAAGTAAAAAATGTGCACTTTTTAAAAATTTCTTTATTTTTGTCTTGACATGTAAAGCGGCACATCGATTGCATTCGGCTCGTACAAAGGCGGAGGAATTGTAATTATATATGGTTCATGTTACAGAAAGAAAACATTGTTACGTGTTAAAACATTTTATAGTTAGGATGGCAGCCAACCGTCAAGAAAAATGTGCACCTTTATAACCACCAAACTACATCTGAATATTTTAAAATTGTCATTTAATTGACATTAAATACTCCCAAAACCATAACCACTGCAATGTGCTGTAGTGGATTTGGTTTCTTCTTTACTTATGAGATGCGGCTCCACTAAAGCCTGAGTCGTAAAACATGCAATCATGTGCACGTTATCAGGTAAAACAAAATTGTAATTTCCATTGAGCAAAGAATCATGGGAAAATTCATTTGAAAACATTTACAACAAATGCTCCGCCTATGCATATACATGTGAAAATACTTGAATACAATGAACAGTGTGAATTTGTTAGACCTATTTAAAAAAAAGCAAGGGTGAAGATGTACAATTGGTTTAAGGTCTTACCACTTGAAGCAATGCAAGATACCCAGCTCCAACATTATCAAAATTGACTTTGACATTCTTCCACCGATAGTCTTCGGTTGAGTTGCACTCACTTTTGTTTTTTACTACACTAAGAGGCAGGATATCACCAGTTGTGGAATTAACACACCGATAGAATTTGCCAGCAAGCAGGTTTACTCCCATTATGCTGAAAATTAGCCAGAATATTAGGCAAACGAGAAGCACATTCATGATAGATGGAATTGCTCCAATTAAGGCATTTACAACCACCTAAAAGAAATATATAAGAACACAATCAATAAAAAAAAAAAGAAAATTAATACACAAATGTATTGAAACAAATTACACTATTTATGATATATCAAAACCTTAGCTTGAATTGCTAAATCTGGAAAATCAAAAATGGAAAAAATAAAAAATGAGGCGGAAAAAAGAAAGAAGACAAATATTTTTATGTAGAAAAATATATTAATGTGGTTATTTTCCTAATTGTTTAAGATCAGTGACTTCATAGTAATTAGTTAAAGGGGTGAGTGAAGTCAGGCAAAGAGGATTGGGCTGAAGGGAGAACTTTGACTTGGTCATGGAGAAGAGGTAAGATTTATGCTTTATTTTGCTTTTTTTTAAATTGTGGTTTGCAGACCATCTCAAAAAGTTTTACACAGGTTTTTGGTTGGAGTAGCCTTTTAATCAATTATATCTGTCTAATTTAATTTAAAAGATAAAAAAACATAAATACAGGGACACGTCAAGCACTGTAACAACCTATATTGATCAACCTTTTCCCTTATCTTTGTTGACCAACAGTTTTCAATACTCATCACTTCTCCACAATTTCCAGTTTGATGAATACATCCATTACTATGGAATTGGTCTGTGTTAAATAATATTTGTTTAGTAGATTATGATATTTCTACTCTCTTTCAAGGCATTTGTATGGAGATGTTGTGGTGGTGAACTAAATGAACAGTTTTACTGCTTTTTGCGGAACACACTCCTACAGAGGATTGTAGTTAACTTGAATTAATTTTGCTTGTAAAAAGTAAAAAAAAATAACAATCTTGCTTACATGAATACAACCATTGTAAAGTCATAAATATATAAAAGACATAGACCTTCATTTCTCCTTACCCTCATTCCTTCAAATCTTGACAAAGCCCTTAGAGGCCTTAGTGCTCTTAGTGTCCGGAGGGACTTTATGGCTGCTAATTCAGAAAAGCCCAAGGCAGTAGCCACAAGACTAATCAAAGAAATCTACAAAAACAAATTTGATCGATCACTGTAAATCCAAAGCATCATCATTTATAATAATTATATAAACTGTAATATACACCTATAGTCAATAGCATTATAATATATAGATTTACCAATCCCACGTGCCTCCTACTTATGCTGATAGCTGTACTACTGCTTAGTACTTTTTCGCTTTCTCTTTGGCCATACTGGATTACAACTTAACATCTTGTAGCACAGACAAATTGACTCCATTCAATGCTGGCTGTTAAGTTATAACCAGTGAAGGTACGTTACACGTTTATGGTTTTAGCTGAGGGTAAGGTTGTCATGTATGTTTTTCTGCTTCTTTATTTTTTTTTCTCATTTGACTACATTCATTGTACAATAAATAATTCCATTGTTTAGAAAATAAGAACTATAAGGGATACTTGGTTTTGTTAATAGATGGAAATCTACATGACAACATCAAAACTAGGCATGAACTGGTGAGGATTGCATGTCCCACTGAATGCATTAATAAAATATCAGCTAGCCAATGCAAAATGCTTGTGAGAAAATCCAACAATAAAACATATCACTTTTAAGACATACAGAAATGTATAGAAAAAGATATGCTTTTACTTCAGAGGTCATAGAGTTACATTTACGATGATGATGTTTCTATAAGCTAGGAAACCAAGGCAACATTTTATCTGTGCAATTTTCATATCACAGAAGTGATATGTTTTTTGTTTATTTTAGGTATTTACCAATGGCTTTTCAGTGTTCTGCACTTGTGGAACAAGCTAAAATGCACTGCTTAATTTATGTTTGAACATTTTGGTCTGATGAGTCCTTGATATTATATTATTTATTTGAAAAGTTAGCAGGAGTTTATTAAAAAAAAAAGATAAAAGGCTGTTCCACAATGATGTAAGAGCCTGAGAAAGTCATACAGAAAATGATTACTTCAAGTTATTGCTGCTAAACGTGGTTCTACAAGCTACCAAATCATAAGAGGTACTGCATTTTGGCTTTATTTTTGCTAAATAAATTATGACACTGTATAATATGCCGTGTGTTGTTTTTAATCTGAGGTTGCGTTTACCTAATTTTAAGACCTGCTAAGGAAAAGATGATTGCTGTTAAGTCCTGATATGTAAAACCATAGAATCCAAAGAGGGCGTACTTTCCTTTTCCCATGACTGCATATTATAACACTTAAAAAAAACTTTGATAGGTCATTCTTCTGATAGATGTCCTTGAGTATGGACATCCTCAGTGTGACATGGAACAAAATAACACAGATATTGATGTATATCTTGCGAAAAAGCAATTACATATAAAGCACAATTAAAAGTGTATCACTTTAAAGTTGATAAACAAGAATACTACTTACAATATATGGAGCAATGAAAGTACTCTACATGAAAAGCATGTGTGGTATCTTTCCGTAACAGGGATGAGCAGTCTGGACGTTCAAATATTGCAATAAATGATTCCCAGTTGGTAGCCAGGAGATGAATAATAAATCCAAAATAATATTTATTAAAATTATTAATTAACAAGAGTATTTTTAAAATAATTGTAGTTCATCATTTTACTCTTATTCCTTACCTCCTCCCTACTGAAAGGATTAGCTCTATCTTATATCTTTATAGCTTTTTAAAAAAAACTTTTTAAAATACAATTAGGTGACTTTTTTCTCAGTTATTCAAAAATAATGTGACCATTGCTGTTAAATATCATTACCAAATCTTATATCAATTCCTATGTATTATTTATTTTTACTTATTTTGGTTTTCCAAATGTTCTGTCTACATTTATTCTCTTTTATTAATATTTTTACTATTCCCATCTATGCGAACGCGTCCGTTGGTTATTTTAACTACATAAAAAATGTTTATTTTCTATTTACCGTTTTTCATATACATATATATATATATATATATATATATATATGTTACAATAATTAAATCTTTCTTTATTTGCCATTTATACTGTGATATTATTCTGCTATTACTAACATAATTTTAATGTCTTTGTTTTTACATTTTTTTTGGTTTTCCTTTTTACAAGTCACATGGGTGTTTATATTCACATGATCACGTGACTATACAAATATTTTGTTTTTTTAGACTAATGAATGTATTCATTAGTATTTTTTTACTTTATGTACATGCACCACAATTGTGTAATTTCTTTATTGTGTTATTTTCAAATATTTGATGATGTTATGGAGTTAGTTTGCAATTTATGTGATTGTCACATACGTAATTTGTCTGGGAAAGACTCAATTTCTTCTCGATATTTAAGAAAATCCCACCAAGACTACCTTACACATTTGAAAAATAAATTATATGGCACAATGTATTTTGTTAATTCTATTACTGGTTTTAATTTTAAATTTTTTTGTTTTTATTTTTTTATACTATTGTTATTTAATAAATATTCTTTTGGATTATTCATCTCCTGGCAACAGATTTGAAATCATGCATTGCAACATTTAGACCTCCAGAGTACTTATTTCTGGTAATGATACCAACTATGCGTATCACGAAGTGCACTTCCATTGCACCAGATATTTGCACTATTTATTGTGTTTTGTATAAGACTGCAGTTTACATATGATACTGAATAACTACACATCCTTAAGCAGAGATTGTAACTCTATATTCTGATATATCTGAGCTGGCAAAAAGCTCTAAAGATGTGAGTGGCCATTTTGCTTAATGCCTATACACCAACACTGTTGATATTCTGCACTTTTGGATTTGTTTGTCTTCCTCTTGTTAAACTCCACCAAAGCATATTGAGGATACTTACCAGTTGAATATCTGCAAGCAAGGACTGTAACAGTGTATGCAGAAACCACTTGATGTTTTATGAAGCTCTATTAAATATGAGTGGCCATTTTTTTTATGAAGTTCAAGACTTTTTGTGTTACAATATACTACACTAGTGTTGTTTCTTTGTATCTGTGTTCTTCTGTTCCATATCACACGGAGGATCTCCATATCTATCAGGATACATTTAAGGAACACTACAGTGTCAGGATACAAAAGTGTAAATACTGATACTACAGTGTTAAAAACCCATGTTAGGTGGCTGCCCCTTCCCCTTGCCATGTTGAAAATATTATAAACTCACTTGTATTCTAGCACTGTGTGGGTCCACCATGGCAGGATCTGCCCCCACCATGCCTTCTTGGCTTAGTTCATCAAAACTGAGGATAGGAAAGCATTGAGAGGCTACTGCGTGTGTGCAGAAACACTGTGCTGCACCAATCAGCATTTCCACATAGAAATGCATTGAATCAATGCATCTCCATGGAGAATGTTCTGCATCTCCATGGAGAGAGTGAAATCCTGGACGTTAGTGCTGCACGTTGTGTGAGTGAATGCCACAAGAGATGTTCCTAGGCAGCAATGTAAACAATGTAAAACATTTCTCTGAAAAGGCAGTGTTTACATTAAAATCCCTGAAGGGAAATTATATACACACCAGAACAACTACATTAAGCTGTAGTTGTTCTGTTTGCTATTGTGTCCCTTTAAGGTATTCTGAGGAATATTTACAGTGTTATAATTTATACATTTTCTTGTGGCACAACCTTTTATCTCTCTTTTATCTTTCACTGTGTATTTGTGGACTTTGAGGGACTCCCCACAATAAGTATTTGCTTCCCACTTATATGCTGCCCATGTTTTTATTCCTTATCTCTAATAAGAATTTATTTTTCTCAACTTTCTTAACAATGTAAGCTTGATCGTGAAAATCTTAAAGATTTACTAGTATGAACCAATCCAGAATGATAAGACTGTAGTGCTCTTTTGCATGTCATATTCGATGAATGTGTTGCAAAAACACAATAATTTTAAAATATGTGGTTTGCATTATGATCATTGAAATGCATGTGACATATGAGTGCAAGTTGAAACTGAATTGAAATTTTTGTCTTGCCTTGTCTTAATGATAATTTAAAATAAAAAGCTACACATTTACATATTTTACATATTTACTTATAATAGTAATAAGAAAAAATATTTCAAATACTTTAACTTTCATAAAGCAGTAGGTAGACTTCCATCTACAATGAAAGATATACTCAGATATTCTAAACTGGTGAAGACAATGATTCCTTCAATCCTAAGTTTTTGAAGAAGGTAGGTGTACCCACTTCCTCAGGGGCGTCAATGCAATGGCAGTAAACATGGTGTCTTAACTAATCATAGATTACTATATAGAGTTTTCCTGTAATTAAGGCCTGGCTATATTGAAATATTTAATAACAGCAAGTAAAGTATGTGACAAGTCTATTTTTGTCTTTTTAACAAAAAGTTATATCAAATATTTTATGAGACTTCATAATTACACTTATGCAATGCTCTGTGAGTGTGGTTCAACATGAATACACTATGCTAAAGTGTGAATATTAATAGAGAATGAATTATAAGTACTTACATCTACAATCAGGAAATCAAGCCAACACCACGCATTTGTGAAATATTTAGCAAATCCATAGGCCACCCATTTAAGAACCATTTCTACAATAAAGACGTAGGTAAAGACTTTGTCTGCATAGTCCAAAACAGTTTTGAGAGTTCTATGTTTCTCAATATGAATATCTTCAAAAGCCTGTAAATTTTAAAAAAAGGTTTTTACATTTTTAAAAGGTTTTTAATGAAAACACCAAATGCAGATGCTTTAGCCAAAGTTGCAGGAAAGTAATGCACAAAAAACAGGAATTCAGAGAAGAAATAAAAATAACTTAAAGAAGAAATGAATGAATTAATATTTTAGCCCTTCTGTACCGCCACACCATTTTGAAAGGTAAGGTTAACAACCATAGCAGTGATCTACCTGGTCATTCCTAATTATTTAGGAGTGACATGACAGTAAACAAAAAATATGTAATCCTGCAGACTTTTAGCAGTGCAAAGTAACACCCTCATTGGTTGTGCTTTCACTTACCTAAAGTGCTGGTGGTGAACTTGCTCAAACGCTCACTGAATCCCTAACACGTATATGGGTAAGGTTAACAGGTACTTGATGGCATTCAATGGACCATGTATATACCATAAGGGGATCTGAAAATTTGCACCAATTTACGTTCTAAAAAAATGTTCTATAATGTTCTCTATAGTTCTCAATGTTTAATAAATGGGTGGAGGCACAAACATTATATAAGGAGTAGAAAGGAGTAGTAAGTGAACACAGGCAAGCCATCCTGTTCCATGATTTTAACTAACATCCTCCTACATTTGGAGTATAGGACTACTAATGCTACTGAGCATCCACCTGCAGTGTTCATTGGTTATAATATATTGTATTAATATATCTCCCTGCAAACAAATTGAGTAACCTTTAGCAAATATGTAATTGAGTAAAATTTTGCAGTTATGTTTACCCTGTCTTCTTTATACGGAGGCAGAAAAAAAAAGTATCCCATCTGGTGTTAGTCTTTCTTTTATAGTTCCTTTTGCTGCGTATTTATTTTCTCTTTTGACTCTATCCACTATCTGTCTCTCTCTTTCTCACTCCAATTATTGTGCTGTGAATTACCTCATTTGGGAAAAATATTGATGGGGTGCCCTCTTATTTGACTGTGGTTTGAGTGCAAATGTCTAAAGTACTTGCCATTGCAAATGTCCCACCCTTAGTCAATCACAGGACATAAAGTATTGTGTATTGTCAGAGGACAGTAGTGTGTGACTTAGAGAACTTACCAGTGCACCACTGCTAAGAAGAATCATGAAAATGATAAATGACTCAAACCAACTGTGTTCAACTATTGAGAAACAGGTTTTCCTGAGATTCCACCATTCTTTTCCTTTTCCATCTTCAATATTGACCTGGCAACATTTAAACCGTCTTACACAACCTATGAACACAAGACGTGCAGAGTAAGCTACATGCTGGCTTTTACCTAAAAATATGATTAAGGATAAAAAGATAGTGTGAATACAGGAATTATGATGGATACGATAAAGTGGACCTGTGGCTCACAGCTTCAAAAAAATAATATAATGCACTCTATATAGTGGTACTGATGTTTATGTGCTATGAATCTGAGTTTCTGACACATTGCACTCAACAAAGTGTCCTAAAATACGAAATCCTCTGGCCCATTCCTGACAAAAGATGGTTTATTGAATAACACTGCATAATACATATTACAAGCAGTAGGACACAAATTGTGTACACCACTGTCTGCATTCAGGCAAGAAAATTAGGATTTTTGGAGCAGCCTGGGTTAACAAACATTCCTTGGGATTGTGGGATATGGCACTTGGCATTATAGAACTGCATTGGGTATGTTCATAAACATAAAAAATATCGACTTATTTGTTAGACATTTGGCAAGCACAAAAATGTAAGCGTGATCTTTGGCTCTATAAAATTACACTTTGTCATATTTGCAATAGCTGTGCATGTTAAATTTTGCAAGTATCAGAAAAGCATGTGGGAGCAGGGAGGTGTAAAAGGGCAATCACTCAAAATTGCCTCTTTTGTAGTTTCTTGGGGGATAAATATTAGATACGCAAACTGAGTAAAAATTATGAGATCTCATTTGTATCACATTCTTTGAATCATTTACTAGGCATCATACACATTCTACACATTGTACAAAATAAATTGATACTTCCTAACGCTTTGAATGTTACAAAGAATGTTAGTTTGTTGTAAAGCATAAAAAAGAGGAAATATGATGGAATAATTTATATACATAACCTAAAATTCGTGACAGTTCCTACTCCTAGCTCTTTTTGTCTCTGCTATTTGGGAAAAACAGAGGTGAGTTAAAAATATTTTGCTAATGTCTTACCTCTTAAGACAAGAAATATTTGTTCCTTGCCCTTTACCTGTTTTAACTGTGGAGATCCCTGATAGGTGCAAATACTTAAATGGTTACGCCAACTCTTTGTAATAAATATTTTTTTTAGTGAATAGTGACCTATTGTGCATTATTAGTTAGTGTCATCTTATTGCTTAACAGATCTTGCATTGCTAGTTTCAGGTCCCCGCACCCCAACTCACCTACCTCATGCTCTCATGCCATGTCTCCCTTTTCCTCCATGGAGACATCGCATCGGAACGCTGCTCACCATGTAGCACAGCTGGCCGCGTGTGATCCTGCAGGCACCACCACTTCCTGAACGTGGCTGCACATAAGGCGGAACTTCGAAAGAATCATATGGCGTGCGCATGGAAACAAGGCCTCTTAAAGAGACAGGAGGTGGAGACGAGGGAGGAGCTACCGTAAGTTTACCACTTCCTCTCCCCTATTTTAACTCCACTAACCCTTGAATCTCGCTCAGTTATATTGTGCTCCTGATTGTACCTTGACCTTCAGTGACTAACCTGTTCTATCCTGCTTTTGACCTTTGCCTGAACTCTTGCTTCTGAACATGAGCTGCCCGTCCTGACCTTTGGCTTTCCTGACTATTCTCCGTTTGAATCTTCTGTACTCTGAACTTGGTTTACTTACTTTTAGTGCTCCTCTGCATCATGGCTTAGTCTACTAAACAGTTATCCCAACATCTAGTGATAGCTGTGGGAATTAGTCATTGTCTTTCTTATCATGAGGTATGATATAAGGAGGGTCTCATGTGATCCTTCATTGACACTATTTTGTACAATCATGCATGTACAAGAATGGTTCCTGGCAGATCAAGCACTAGGAGCTAGAAAGAAGGCAGCACCTGCAGAGGACAGCTTCAGGTAAGAACAACTACTGCACTCCCAGGTCACCACACTCCAAGTGAGGATATCATCTTCAAAATATGGAAACACCACAAAGTCACTGTAGTTTGGCAATCATGATGTAGGCATAGAGCTTTGCAAACTACCTCAAACATATACATAGTTTATAAAGTGTTTATAAAGTGTCAATGCAAATAAAATTTCTGATTGGAAGGCTATTTAAATTTAAGAAGTAAAATGTATTTCATAATCTCTTACAAATGCAGCTGTGATTATTTTCTTTAAGAGTTGCATTGTTCATTTCAATGAATTTGAACGAACAGCTAATGGTATCGCATGTTGTTTCATTCTCAGCTTCCTAGTGGGCGATTTGTATAACAATGTATTGCTTAAGAAAGAACAGTGAACTACACAAGGCAGTAAAAGATTTAAAAAAAAATCACTGAATGAAAAGGGAACACGGGAACAGAAAGGGGGGGGTGGGTGAAAAAAGGTTTTGAAAATATAAGTTTTCATCTAGAGACTGATATTTAGAAAATATATGTTTTCATATAGAGACTGACATAGACATATTTCATACAAAGAAATTACAGAGGACCGATAGATAGATAGATAGATAGATAGATAGATAGATAGATAGATTTAGTAATGTACTTATTGGTTGGTATCATGCATTAAACTCTGAGAAAGTGTTTCTCTTTTTTAGTTGGAAAACATTTAATACAAGAAATATTTTGCTTACCATCTGTGAAACAAGGCTCAGGCTCAAGTGCGTCTTCAAAATCATAATCCAACAGGACCTCTACCCCTTCTGAGCCAGGTCCTCGGAGGTTTATAGTGCTACCTTCAGAGGAGCTGGATAGTTTTTTCTTCTGCAAAGTAACCCATTAATTATTACATTTCAGTTTTCACCATAACAAACATGATAAGTAGACACATGTTAACATGTTTTAAATATTGTTTGCATTTAGTGACTATAATGGTGTCTTCAAGGTTCTAAACAGTGCTGTAAATCATTTTCATGCAATAGAGAGCAAGAATAACTCAGATTTTTTAATCTGTTGGACTTGTATGTTAACATTATTGTGATTTTACTGTTATGCATCTCTTGTATATCTCGAATACTCTGATAGTTCCTTCTTGGGTGTAGAAACTCAGGGAATCATGTTTCCGCAACTATCCCAGAGTTCTCAACTTGACATGCAAATGAGCACAGACAGACATTGTGTTTTAGACTTCATACTGTGTTTCTGCAGATACCCATAGCAATGGACACTTAGCGATGGATACTGTTTTAAACATGCCTTTTTAAAGCAATGTATTGGTTATTAGTGATGTCCCGAACGGTTCGCCGAATGGTTCGCCGAATGGTTCGCCACGGACGGCGAACATAAACATAAACTTTGACCCTGTACCTCACAGTCAGCAGACCCTCCCTCCCAGGCCCTCCCACCTCCTGGACAGCTCACTAAGAATGCAGCTTCACAATGAATGTAAAATGGATGCTGTCCAGGAGGTGGGAGGGTCTGGGAGGGAGGGTCTGGTGCTGATTGGCTGGAATGTGTCTGCTGACTGTGAGGTACAGGGTCAAAGTTTATGTTTATGTTTTCCATCCACGGCGAACCGTTTTGCGAACCTTTCGGCAAATCGTTCGGGACATCACTATTGGTTATGATAAAAAATGATCAATGACCAGAAACCAGCAATGTTCTACAGTTTTGACCTTGTGGGTCTCATCAGAATATGGCACCAGTTCTGGTCGGGAAGTTGAGATTTCTCTGAGACTTCAACTTCCGCCACAATCTTATTGGTATCTGCCTATATGCTCTTGGAGAGACTGCAACAAATCAGTGAACTGCTAATGAGCACAAATATACAGAAGAGGATCACACACAATGATCTAAGTCCATCCTTCCAGAGATAGGAGCAGCACCCTCTTAACAATAGGCAACTCCACGGAAGTCTTTAATAGGATCCAGGTTTTGACTCTGCTCTGTAGGTTTTGTCAAGTCTTTGAGTCAAAACATTGTCTTTTGGCTTGATCCTGCTAAAGTGTGCCCAGACTAATATTTTGAATATGACTATTGTAAGACATAATTTCCAGTTGAACAGATAATGAATATGCTATATTAATTCTAGAATTAATCCTGGTTCACCATGTACTATGCATCCTGTTCTATCATAGTTATTAACTTATATTGAAAATCAATAAACAGTGTAAGATTCAGGGACACACATAACTGCATTATCTATATAGAAAATGTACTTTGTATAAGAAAACACAGAATATAATTTTCGTCTCATTTACCATATTCTCAATTACTATATTCCCCTAATCTGCAAACTAAAAAAACACATTTTAAAAAAAAGTTGCTAGACACAATAAAAAGGTTAACATGCTGTTTCTTACAAACTTAAACTTACCTTTTATGGCATGTTTCAAAAATTGGGTTCTAAGCAAATGCTCAATTTGCTGTCTACGTTGTCAAAGACATATTACTAAATCTGTTTCACACCAGATTAATCTGGTGCTGAAAGCTCAGTTGCCCTTTTTGCAAGCATTAAAAAGGTCTATGAAGGCAATGAGACACTAAAGCTGGGACTACATATGACAATGGAAAATTTAAGGGGTATTAGAATTATTAGGTTTACTTCCAATTAGGAGTCTGGGACCCAGTTAGGTTTGCACTTGGATTTAATGAATTTACTTTACATTATTTTTCAATCAATATTTAAGGTTTAATAGGTAAGACAAAGGAATGTTTTCAAATGCAGGTTTTCAAATGCACATTACAAATAACTATCACTTTCTGGGAGCAATATATTGTTTTAGATATAGCATTACATTATTTTTTTATGCATACAATTTTTCATTTACTTTGTCAGTAAATTAATGAACCTTTCAACCTTTAGCCATATATTTATTTTAAAACTAGTTTTCTAACTGGCCAGCACAACATGCTCATTTTAAGTCTGTTTAAAATATATATGTCTTTGTTCAAATTGGAAGGGTGAATAAAAGTATATAAATCATTTAAATTTAGGTAAATATTTATTCAAGCAAGTTATTGGGTCAATTCACTAATCTTGCATGTTTGCTAAAGAAAATACCAGTACTTTCATTAGGGTAAATTATCTAGTGTTCAGATAATACATTTCTCTAAATTTTATTGCATTCACTACCATCCAAAAGCTAACCAAATTGAGCAATATGAATTTTGGTATTTTCAAATGAATCTCATATCTCATAACTCATTTCTGAATTAGTAGATTGTGAAAAGTAGAATGAATTACATTTGGTTAGAACAGCAGAATTGTTACAACTGAACATCATTTAGCTGCTGTTCAGTTTCAGTTCAGTATTTCGTGAATCCCTGAGATAATATAAGGAAAACATTCTTTATATTGACTGGAGTAGATTATTCACCTGCAAAGGGAAAATATTGTTTAACAGACACATTCAGATAATTCTTATTTGACTTTAATTGATAAGTACCAGGCACCGTTATCTAAGTTGACCTTGACTCTAAAATTAATCTTTCCAGTATTTGCGGCATTGGTTTGAAGCTACTGCGTGTATGTAGCATTCAAGAGGAAAGAAAACAAGAAAACCAAATGTTAAGTATTAGAATAATCAATAAAAAAAACAGGCAAACATTATTTTCTTATCAATGGAATCATGACTCAATGCAAACAGAGTCTATTCATCAATTTACAAAATGTTGTGATTTTGTAGTAGTTAGAGAATTATCAAAACAAAAGTTAAATTTGCATTTTAATTTGACTTTCATATTATTCTCACCCATTTATAGATCAATTGATGTTACATGTAAGTTAAGAGCAACATTAACAGAGAGAAAATGATGAATATTCTCTTTACATTTTATCTTAGCAGATCTTGCAATATTTAAGACTTGTTTTTTTGGACAGAGTATAACATGCACGTAAAATTGTCGAAGTATAGTGGTACAACCACTTACCACAAACAGCCATTGTACAGCAACATCAACATTACTGTTGATGAATAATATGATTTTTTTAAAGCATCATGCTGCTCAATTAAATTCAGCACCATGGAGAGTAGCAAATGCCAACCCTGTTATGTGAACATAATATCTACTGTTTGAATCACAAAAACAGGGTAGGTTTGCCAGTCTTGCATGATCATGCTATGGTAGGTTTAAATAGTACAGCACTTCACACAGCTGTGCAGAAGTCATTTTTGTGTTGCAATGGATGGAAAGGACCATAGCTGAGTAGCATGCAATCTAATAGTAACTGGTAAAATAACCATATATTACTTGTGCAGATACGTTGCTCTGTCTTGTTAAAAAAAAAAAAAAAGCACCCAGAGCTGCATTCTTGCCTCCTTCAACCTGGGTTTACCCCTGTGAGAATTGAGAAGGGGAAGCAATAACAGTCAAAATACAGCATTATTTTCATTTTAGATTTCTGATTTGTAATTTTTAAATAAACATAGGATTAATTAGTTACATGATCATTACGTCAAGCTTGCATGCAGTTAAAGCCTTTATAGTTAAACATGTTAAAGTATTTTTATATTTTGCCAGTATTCAGAGTCATGTTTAAATATATATTCATTAATGTAAGCATGCTTTTAATAATTTAATTGCTAAAGTAACTACACTCACTCTTTTTCATTCTTTATTTTCAATTTCTTAAAGTGACTTTGTCCCCCCCCACCATCCCTACCCATATGAGTATTTCACAAAGATAGGATAGAGACTACTTTGTCTCAGTATTTTCCCTATGCTTGACAAGCTTGTCAAAATGGGCAGTTACCTTTTGTGAAGCGTGTCCTTTCCTCCAGCCAACACCAGTGACAGCTGTAGGGAAAAAAAAACTCTGTCTATGAAGGATCCTGAAGTCTTACGGGATCCTCCAAAGACTTCAATGCTGTACTCTCACATGTGCATGTGAATACATATCTGATGTTGGCTTCCGGCAGCTGAAGAGGACTGGACACTTGTTCCCTCAAGTGACAGATTCAGGTAAGTAAAACCTTCTTTTCCCTGCCCCCCTTGGCCACTGAACTCCCAGAAGCGATGTAAACAAATTATGCAAAGACCACAGATGGTGACAGATCCGCTTTAAAACATAGTGTTCTGGATATGGATATAGCTTGCTTGAGATAGAATAATATTTGTTACTGTGTTTATAATGATAATATCCAACTCTTGCTTACATGATTTCTCTAGTGACATACAATACTTCTGCATTGCAAAACAACATTTGACTTGTGTATACACTGGTTTGGAGGTGTAAAGATTAAACACTACCTCTTATGTACACAGCACTTTCTCTAGATTGTACTTTCACTTGAGCAGGGATCCCTTCACCTCCTGTTTCTGTTCACATTAATTTGACAGACATATTTTATTTGCCTGATCAGTTAGTATACCCAAGGTAAATCACGGCAGAATTAATTGACTCTCTAAATTAATAACACTAAGTTGCTTCCACTGTAGTATTTTAATTTGTTAATAAGATATTTTCATTATTTTGCTCACATTACTATTTCTTTTCAGCAATGCAAAAATGTTTATGTATTCGATCAGAATTTACATATATACTTATTATAGTTGTCTCTATGAAACAAGGCATTATATTTCAAAGGGTAATGCAAGCCACTATTGCAGCCTCCTAATATTTTCTGATATGTGCAAGGAGAAAGGCCCCTGAAAAATAACTTCTGACAATGCCTCTACAGAGCAGGAAGGAGACAGAGGGTGACATTAAATGCTGTCCTTCCACAAGAAACAGAGTGATTGTCCAACTTGCCATCAGAAAAAAAAGGTGTTTCCCCAAAAGATGAGGACCAGTGATTGAGATATGGGAAAAGGTAAGTAAGATTATATTATTGTTTTGCGATGTAATAGTAAGCTAATCACATTTATACACAGATAAAGACCTTTTAAATAAGACACAGCTAGCTATTCAGTGTAAACAATTATTGATGTTTAAGAAATCCTTAACATTTCAAGATAGTACAAATATAGTATTGTTTTAATTAATCAAGAAACAATACACTGGAAAACAACCTTGAGATGTTTCATAAACATTTCAGTAATAAAAAATGAAATTACAAGATACATTGCACTTATATAACTTTGTTCTTGAAACAAACATCAAGGAACACTGTCATAGAGGCTCATATCTGAACACAGTTCGTAATTAGTTTTGTTATGGCTTATTGTAGAACTACATTAGAACTGCTATCCTAAAGAATATTGAAAATATGTGTCTACTAATGTTACTTGAAAGCATCTGTCATCTGTTTTTCTGTTTTTTTTTCAGTATATTCTTTAAAAAAATATGACTATATAGTTATATTTGTTTTTCTTGTTAGTGTGTATATTTAATGACAAAGTAGAGAATGAACTATGTTATCTAAATTCCCTTTTTTATGAAGCTCGATCAGACTTTGTACGGAGATTCAAGTATCAAAGTCCTTCTTCTTTTCTCATCAATCATAATTTGACTCTAAGTTGACTTTAGGCTGTCCTCAGCAATCAGGATGCAAAGTAAGGGAAGCTGGTAACTTTCAAATGTGGAACATTTAAAAAATAAAATGAGATATAAAACCATACAACAAGATTTTGATACATTATTTTACTATGCTAAAACAACAATATTACAGATGCTTTAATAAACATGGATATATAATTAGATATATCCTACCTCTTTACTTTCCTCTTGATCAGATTCACTGCTGAAGTCTTCTGTGTTAAGATTTTCACAGTCAGATTCTCCAACAGCTATAGGCACTGCTACAGAGAGGCACTGTTTATTATGCATAAGCTCATCAACGATATCTTTTTCCGCACCAGTCTCTATTGCACCTGTTGTTCCATTACCATCTCTTAGGTATTCTTGCTCCTTAATCACTTCCCCGATAACCTTGGGGAAAGCAAAACTGTTTGCAATTGCTTGACGTTCCTCAAACTGATTGGTTTCATTCATTTTGCTCTTTTTATTTTTGACAAATATTTTTTGGAAAAAATCACATAAACATATTGTGATATAGCTAAATGCCTTTTGCATCCTTCCCACTGCTATCTGTAGGTTATTCATTTCACTGTCATTGTCTGTGGCGGAGAGATTGTCAGAACTAAATGAGCTCAAAAGCAAAGCCAAGAACAAATTCAGAACCTAAAATGAAGAATTAAACACAATAAATGAGCAGTCAAAAAAAACATACATTTTATCCAAAAATCCATGGCAAACAACTACTTTAATGTGAGCACTAGAAGTGTGTCCTTCACTTGTCATCCATGTATAAAAAGGTTACATTTGTGAGACCCTTGTATGCACATGGCCTGACATGCCTGCTTCTGTACTCCTCCCCGAGTTATGCACACTGAACTGGGTGGGCAGGCAACACACTTTCTTGTCTGTATTGTAATGAACTGTACTTTTTCTTTGTTTTTCTTTCTTTCTTTCTCATTGGTTAAGCTATGTACACACCCTGTGACTTTAATAAGCTGTGCACATCCCATTAAACTTTGATGCTTTCTGAGACTTGTGTTTAGGTGTGTTTCACTAATTATCACAAGACCTTGAAGTTGGAAATCTTGGTTGGATAGAAGTAGTCCATGGCAGGAGGGAGATAATGTGATCACATAGGAAAGTTCTAACAAACTTGGGGGCTCCTCTGGGATGAAATCACTTCAAGATGTGTGTACTGTTAACCTTTTTTTGGGGGGTCTTTCGCTTGGGCTAAGGCCATTATGAACCATGCTTAGTTGGAATATGAAAAGTGTTTCTCTTGTAGTTTAAGTGGTGAGGCTACGCAACGGTTAATTTATTGTTAATATATAATCTTTGACAGATTAATACAGGGGCCACTCAGGAGCTAAGTACATTTTACTTAATTATTCTGTCCCACCAAGAGGTCCTGCTGATTTTTGTTGTCTATAAAGCCACATGATTTTGTGTAAATATATATTTTGCTTTTATTAACCTCATTTTTACATTTCCACTGATTCTTTGCTTGTAATTTTCAGATATGGGGCACAGTTTATAAAAGGAGGGCTCTGATCTTCCTAAAATTTAGTTTAAAACTGCTATTGACGTTACTTCTTCTTGTGACACTAATAGTAGATGTAGTTGTGAACCTGTGAACGTTAAAGGGGGAAACCCCTAAATATTTTGTGTGTAGGATTGCTTGTGTATATTATGCTACTCTAATTGTTGATAATATTGCAAAGTGGACTGAGTTAGCTTCTCCTTTCTTCAGAGATGAACCTTTGTTGTAACCATACATTGATATGAATAAAGGGTTGTGTTTGGGTGACAAAACCTGGCCTTATTATAAGGGAGACCCTTTGTGGAATAAAATATATATGAGAAAATGAAGGAAAGTGTGAGTTGTTCTAGCTTATTGGAACAAAAGGGAGGAACCACTTCTTACGCTTTGAACCTGGGTGCTATATGGTTCTAAGCCTGTGTTCCTGCCTCTTAGCCACTTCAGCTCTTTGTTTAGCCTAAAACTTAGCCCTACCATGTCTCCAGCACTGGGGGCTGGACTTAACATGTGACTGCTTCTGTCAATCAAGGTCCACCTGCATAGCATGCCTAATCAGCCAGGTATAAAACACTACCTCTCTCTGAGGGCAGGATCAGTTCATTGACTCTTGTTCCTGTGTTTATATTTGTGATCCAGTGTTCTCCAGTTGGCTCCTGACCTTGGCTTTATTATCTTGACTTCTGGCACCCTCTGACTTTTGGCTTACCCTCAACAATTCTCCTGCTTGTGTCCTTACCTGTACTGCAACTTGGAGCAAAATCCTGCACAGCCCCCGTGCACAGACTCACAGGCCAGGTGAATTCTTACATGACCACCCTGGCATGTGTTTAATTGCAAGGGTGAGCATATATCTCTGACTACCGGACTCCCACCTCAGGTAAGCCATTACTGAGTCAAAACATGAGTAAATACATGACACTTTAAGTTCCAGACTGAAGATCTCAATGGGATTGTGGGATTATAGTGATTTGTTAATGATGTGGGAAGCTATAGAAAAGCATTGGAAAACTCAACATAAGGACAGAAAGAGTATGGCTGCATACTATGTACCAAAGACCGGGTAGCAGTGCATGGGGATAACACCCTATGCATGGACACGATCAGTGTTTCAGTAGTGGGCAGAAAGGTTATTGGAGGGGTGAGTACCCAAACTATAGAGAGACAAAGAGGGACCACCCACAATGGTAGACACATCCTCAGAGATAAGGTAATGGCCTTGTCTTCTGCACTCAGTGGGGAGGACATTTTGATGGTAGTGGACAATACCATGACTCCCTTCAATAGGGCTGCCAGAAGTTGTATCTCTGGAAAACTTTTACAGCTCTTTCATACATAAAATAAGCTTCCACAAGTGTCACTCATTGTTGAAGATTCACTTTGCAATCTTCTTGCTGACACTGGGGCAACTGCTTCTTCACTCTGCGGCACCTTTTGCAATGGACCACTGCATCAAACCAGAGAAATCTCAGTGGGCATTTATGGAGTCATAATACCAATATCTACAACATCCAAACTGTTAGTTAAAACAGCTGATGACTCTCTTGACACATATTTTTGTTTCTGTCTGATTGCCCAGTTAATTCACTGGGCAGAGATCTGATAGCTAAGATAAATATATCTGCAGAAATTGATCATATGGGAGGAATTACAGTTCACTTCCCATTTCTGGCTAGTTCTCTTAATCACTCCACACAGGCATTCCTTGCTGGGACATTTTTCAGGTCACATACAGGTTAAGGGGAACTGCACATTCCATGTAAAAATAAGTGCCTTACTATCTTATGTGACTGATTACCCAACCGTTAGTGAACTACTCTGTACCTTTTTATGGGAAGGCCCACTGACTATCTACAACCAGACTGACTCTGTATTTAATTTAGCAAACAATGAGGACAGTGAACCTTAGAGTAACTTTGCTACCATTACAAGAGTGTTGGCTTGAAGACAGGGTGTGCTCCTGGTGACAGATCAAGGACTGTATAGATGGCAGAAGGGAACTGATTTCTTGCAGTAGACATAAAGGGATCCAGCTAGTGCGTAAGGATATCATTTCACGCAGCCGCTGACCATTGAATACTTCCATTAATCCCATCCCCAAGCTTGTAAGAGGGGAATACAAGGGAATTCAGATTTACACTTTAGCACCCTAACATGAAACCATTATTTGCATTCATGCATAAAGGGAGTCAATATACGTGGAATTGCCTGCCTCAGGGCTTTTGCGACTCCCCAAAAGCGTTGTCTGTCATGATATGCCTCACCCTGGAGTAATGAACTCTCTCCAGTATAAGGGTAATGTCTTCTGTGTCGTTGTTTTTAAAGTAGTCTGTTATGGTTTTTCGGGTGCAGTGGAGGATGTCTTCATCATTAAGTAAGGTGTTGTTTAGTTTCCACGTCCATGTGGTGTGGTATTGTAGTTTTCCTAGCGTGATTGTGATGTCTGCATGGTCTGACCATGTGATGCAGTTTATTTCTGATTGTATAAGTTTTGACATGCCTGCGCCATTGAGAAAGATGTGGTCTATTCTAGAGTATGTGTGATGTGGTGTAGAGTATGAGTAGTCTCTTGTATCTGGGTGTTGTTGTCTCCACGCGTCTAATAGTCCTGTGTGTTGTAGATATTTGTGTAGAAGTTTGTCTTGTCCCCCCCCCCCGACGTGTGACCTTGGTATTCCTGGTCTGGAGCTTCTGTCAATGGCTGGGCAGGGAATGGTGTTGAGGTCTCCCCCTACTACCATGATCCCTCCTTGTTGGGTGGCTATCAGTGTTTCCAGGGAGGTCCAGAACTGTTGGTCTAGTTCGTTGGGTGCATATACGTTTACTATGTGTATTTTTGAACCGTGTAGGGTGCCCGTGATGGCTATATACTTGCCGTCCTGGTCTGTCTGTTTTTGTCTCCAGTATAAGGGTGATCCGCTACTTTGCAGCCCAAATCTCCAGGCCTGTCAGAAGGACACATTGTCCTTGCTGTCTCATTTACATGCAGTAGGACACAAAGTATCACTCAAGAAACTGCAATGTTGCCTCCCTCAAATCAAATACCTGTTCCAGGGCAAAATGGTCCTTGCTCCACACCACTTTTAGACTATTATGCAATTGCCAAAGCCACATAATAAAGCCACCATGCTATCATTTTTGGGGACGGTGACATACTGCAGACAGTGGATACCAGACTGCTCCCACTATGACCACAATTTGCGGACTTCTACCACTAAAGAGGCCCCAAAGACTATTCAATGGACTCAAGAACTACAAGAAGCATAAAAGGTGCTCAGAGGGGCACTGTGCTCAGCCCAGCACTCAGGTTAACAAACTAAAACAAGCCTTTTTACCTGTGAGTGAGAGTGGGGTGACTGCAGCTGTTCCTGTCTCAGGTCCTTTTTTTTTGCACAAATCTCACTAGGTCATACAGGTCCTTAAAAACCTTACCTCACAATGTATGACAGCACAGAAAAGGTCTAGATATGAGACTATTCTCACTTCCACACAAGGCCTTAAAGTTAAGTATTCCTCATCCTCCTCAGGCCCAGCAGTACTGATTTATATACTAATTTTGATGAACCTTCTTGTTGTTGAGGATGACCATGATTGTAATATATATCGAGGCATCACCCAGACATGACTTGAGTGATACCCCTTACCTGACAGTAACGTGGTCTTTGTTGATTGGTCCTGCACCAGGTCCTCTGACAGTGTATTTTTGACAGGTTTCTCAGTTGTCCAATAACTAGATGTTGTTCTTATGGCACACTCTGTGCCTTTCCCCTCGGCTTTGGCAGCAGAATTGATTGCCCTCACACAGTATTCTTTTTAGAGATAAACCAGTTACTGTGACAAGCCCAATCTTACCACTGTGCTTTGGAGGAGCACTCAGGTTAACAAACATATATACTGTGCTTTGGAGGAGCCTGGTTGCCCACCTGCTGCCTTTAGACTATGGCCCCATGTTGAAACACTTGATTTTCCCCTGCAAAGACACGAAAGCCGGGTCATTTGGTACTTGCCCTACTTGAACAGTGATACCCCAGATAGCTATGCCATGGAGCCCATTCGTATAAGGAAAGACTATGTGAAAGACTTTGGCTCCATGGCAATTGAACTGTATGTATGTGATCTGAGCGCCATTCAGTAATAATGTGCACTCAGATCTAAGCTATCTGGGGATATGTTGAATGTACCTGTTTTATGCAATAGCTGCACAGTTATATGTTTTTATGTATTTTATTGTCTTTTGCTACTATGTGTTCAATGAAGTTTTGCCTCTGTCCTTGGAGATAATTGGATTACTTCCCAATTATCTCCAGGATAGAAGACTCTTTGGAACTGTTTTTTTGGGGGCAGAAAAGCAATGCTTCATTTAGTCATAAAGGCATTCAATCTAACTTTTGACCCACTGGACCAATTTGTATGATTTTGACATATGTTTGTATTTTGGAGTATGCTGATTCTGGAAATGTAAGTGAATGTGATGTATACTTTTAAAGTTATAAATAATGTGGAAAAACTGTATTTCTCTGCCTGTGATAATTACATTAACCCATTGTGTAATGTAATTCTATCACAGGCAAAGGGGAGGATATTGTGTGGGAGTGTCTGAGTGTATTATTCGTGTTTATTGGTTGTTTTACAAAACACTGTGGGTGGTACTAATGTGTGAAAATGTGTATATAAGAACAATAAACCCATAGCTCTGCCTGTTCCTGCTTGACCCACAAAACGGAACCTTGTCTCGTTCTTGGGGGGGATTTATTGTATGCTGTTCCAGTTTGAGTGCTAGGAGTCTAAACCTTTTCATATGTTTTTTCCTATTCAGCTGTTTACAGCATTCTTATGGTTCCGGTTCAGCTGTTTACGGCATTCATATGCTTTTCCGGTTCGGTGGATTGGTGTCTACAGTAGCTGCCTGTGCATCTGGAAGGGGAATATCCTCTAAACAGCGTTTAACCCCTTTTATGCCCGGGGTGCCGTTACAGTTACTATTTACACAGATTCTGCATATGCCTTTCGGTGTTGTACATGACTTTGGCAGAATTTGGCAGCAAAGAGGTTTTGTTACTGCAGATGGTAAGGGGATATCACGAGCCTAAGTAGTCTCTCAGCTTTGGAACCTCTATTACACCCTTTCCATATTGCCATAGTGAAGTGTTTGGCACATACATTATCGCAAGATGACATCTTTAAAGGAAATGTTTTAGTTGATCAGCTGGTCAAACAGGCCACCCTCTCATCTCCACCACATTCTGCATACTCCTTCACAAGTATTGACATACAATTACTCATTGTTATAGTCTCTAAATTTGCTTCCACTACTGACTTACACCACCTACAGGCATTGGCATACCAACCTATGGGAATCTCGAGATTTGACAAAAGTTCTTAAGGCCTTTGGTCAAACAAGGCGGGACAAGTTGGACTCCCTAAAGTACCGGTTTTCATTAGTCATTTACAGGGTTTTGGAAATAAATGTACTAGACAGGTTTGTGAGGACATGATAAAGAGGTTTGTATGTTGTGACCTGTCTGACATTATTCAGAAACATGTATGCATGTTCCTCACTTGCAACATGAATAACCCTTGGAGGAACAAACTATGGTAAGCATGATCATTTCCTCTTACCAGATGGACCAATGCAAAATCTATAAATTGACTTTACACATATGCCAAAGGCTAAAGGTGGGTAATATTTACGGGTCATTGTTGACCATTTCAGCAAATGGCTAGAAGCCTTTCTTTGAAAATGGAGACAGCAAAGGTTGTAACTCAGGCCTTGTGCAAGAACATCATACCTAGGTTTGGGTGCCCACCTCAGAAAAATAGTGGCAGAGGTAATCTTGTGCATTGATTGGAAAGGCCATGTCCCCTATTACCCACAATCATCTGGTCAGGTAGAAAGAACCAACAGGACTATAACAGACAAACTGAGAAAGGCATAAATGGCACCTTTCACAATTGGCAGAACCATCTTCCGGCAGTGTTAGCCAAAATCCGAATGACCCCTAACAAAACCACTGGTCTTTTACCTTTTAAAATATTATTGGGTAGGACTTAACCAACCCGTTGGGCAAGTAAAGGACCACAGGCAAACAAAATTTTGAAAAAAGGAGGAAATTGCAACCACAAGTATGTGCCATAAGTGCTACAGCTTTAATTAAAGAACAAGCATCTATACAAATGTTTCGGGCATAGCCCTTTCTCAATGCATCGTGTCCTTAAACATTAATGCAACACTCACCGTTTTATAAGCAAAAGTAAAATAACAACCTGAACCCACCCCTGAAGTGAATGTGGATTGTTATTTCACTTTTGTTATTTCAATTTTTCTTTCTACTTTGAGTATTGTGGTAACTCCAGCTTCTATCATTTTAGAAGGACCACAGGCTTAGACTGAGGAAGTAGGTGGTGGAACTTTGGAATATGTTGCTACTCTGGTAAACTAAATTGAATGACATGTGATGTATATCTGCCTCTTCCATTTCCAGGTGAAGAACCAAAACACCCATTTAAGCCTAAAGACAGAGTGCTGACAAGAAAGCTGAAGAAGAACACATCTACAGATACACCTTCTGAATCTCCAAGCACAGTAGTAGCAGTTACAAGGACAGTAGTTCTTACAGGCAGCAGCCCAACATGGGTCCATGCCTGGAGGATCAAACACACCCCAGTGGAGGGGCACCATGGCCCACAGACAGAAACAAACTCCTATATCAAACAAATAAGTGTTTTTGCAAGATGTTTCTTATAATGGTCATATTTTCAATCATTGTCTTATTGTTCATTATTTTCTTATTAGGTAACCCTCTCTATCATACCCCTAGAAACAACACACCTGTTATACTAAAACGGGAATTGTCGAGGTCATCATGGGAACATGATAGTGTATATATTAAACAACTGAGGACCACCTATTTGCAACTAAATATCTTTCAGCCCTGCTGGATACGTGAGCGTAGTCCTACAAGTCTAAAACAGGTAGTCCCTTGTAGAGGATTCCCATTAATTGAGATAGGATTAGAAGTGTTGATACCCGAGGACAAGATATGGAATTTCACTGTGAATCACACAAATAAACCTAATAGAGTCCATTTGGCAAAAGGGATAAATACTGGGGCAATAGTGTATATTAATATGGAGAATAATATTTTTAAGCCTTTTACAGAATCCCTTGCAATTATATGGTTTAATAATCTCACCAGTAGTACACAAACAAAGGAAGATTTTAACATCAGGTACAATATCTTCCTTTCTTTAGAAATAAAACATGTCAAGGAGAGAAGGAAGAGAATACTACAAAAGGGAAGATATACCAATGGTTTCTCCTGCAGAGGTAACCTTTTATTAATATAACAGAATCTAGTCAGAAAAGCTCTATATGTTGTTACATTGTGTGTTTCATTTGGGTATCCTAAGCAATTCAAGTGGAAAAATCTTGGTTGGACAGAAGTAAAAGTCCATTTCAGCAGGCGGATAATGTTATATGTTTCTCCATCCTTGAATGCATTGTTTTTGGGTATATTTAGTTGGGTGGCTATAATGGCTCCATGACATAGTGGGGTCAATTACCAGCTTTCTGTGGAACTGCACATGATCAGAGTCACCAGTTCTACATGTGTAGATGTCAGACACACTGATTACTTTCCTTTTTGATGTGTCACCTTTGTTGGCTGCAGGAGTTAAGCATGTGCATCAGTGTGCCTGTGTGTCGATTAATAATGAAAATCTGACTGGATACCACAACAATGTTTAGGTAGCTCCAGCTGCTTTGCATGATTCAGTGAACATATGACACAATAAATGCCCCTGACAAGCTCCAGGATGTGTTTGGCTATTCCAGTGCCCCTGTTGCAAACTGTTGCTCTTTTGAACTTGTCCTTAATTGCTGACTACTTAACCACTGGTTTGTTATCTGGACTGCACACCTTCTCCTTCTGCATTGTTCTACACACTGAATATGAGTAAACATCTCTACCTGCACCCATTGGCTATGATGGTATGGACACTGCTACTTACATAACCGTTTCAGAACCTGTGCCTGCTCTTTTTGAAAAGGAATGGTTTAACTATTTTATATAATGTTATATTTCTATTAAGTGATATACAAGCAAAGAAGCATATGAAAATGTAAACTCAACTCTAACATACTGCAGTCTGTCTGCAAATTGGTAACTTATGTTTAATCACAGACACCAGTACTTCTGATTTATTTACAGTAAGTAATAAAGAAGAACATACCACTAGGTTTCCAATGACCATCACCAACATAAACACGATGAGGCATAAATATTTATCCGAAACTTCCATACAGTCCCACATGGTCTCTATCCATTCTCCACAGAGCACTCGGAACACAATCAGGAAGGAATGGAAGAAATCATTCATGTGCCAGCGTGGAAGTCTATGGTCTGAGGAAATTTTCCAGACATTTTCACAGTAATGTTTACCAAACAGCTGCATTCCAATTACAGCAAAAATGAAAACAATGATTGCCAATACCAAAGTCAAGTTTCCCAGTGCTCCCACTGAGTTGCCGATGATCTTGATAAGCATGTTTAGAGTAGGCCAGGATTTTGCCAGTTTGAAAACACGAAGCTGGAATTAAAAAAAATAAAAAATACAAAACAAACCTTAATAAAGATGGAGAAAAGTGCTAAAACTAGTGTGGGTTGGAAAAAACCTGTTGGTGGAAAACAACTATGAAAAATAAAGCCTTGGTGAAAACAGAACAAAATGAAAAGAAAATTCCATATGGATACTAAAGATGGCAACAATAGACTCAACATTAGAACTTTATTATAATCTCAATTAATTTATATAACGGATTATGGATAAATTCACATTATCTTGTTTTATTCCTTGCTGTGCTTTTAAGAAACACTTCATTTTATATAGATTTTAAATAAGATTCATTCATTCAGCTGAATCCCTATTAAGTCTATTAATGAATATGACTTTTTGCAATTAGACCATACAATGAACATGGAATGCTTTATATTCACTTGCATGACAGCGGTTTATCAAAATGGAGAGGAATTACCAATTCCGGGGCTTTTTTTCTCGTGTGAATTAACCCCTTCCTAACAAGCTCTTTGCAAAAAAAAAAACACCTCCAGACTCCATGTAATTTGAGACTCCTGGAAAGTAATGTTTAAATTTATTTTACCTTTCAGTATGCATAGATAACACATTATTAAATGGAAACAAAAACAACCATTTAGCCTGGACAAAAAACCTTTAAAAAATAATTTATTAAATATTGTTGTATATGATTTATTTATTATGTAAAATGACATGTTGCCAATATCACCCTCACATTGCTTCTTTGGACACACACATACTTATACATGTGCACACATATATATACTGATAAATGCACGTATATGCACACTTTGATAACACATACACGTATATGCAGATATTGAAGACAAGCCCACTGATACAACTTCTAGAAAAGTGAACACACATATATTCACTGCTGCCACACATAAACACACCCTGTCAAACACACACAAATATTCCATGTCATAGTAATATATACACTCGCACACAGACACCAAAATACACTGCCAGACACATACACATGATGACATACATACAAATACATTGATAATAACACACAGTGTCAGACCTATACATGTATAAAACAGTTTACAAAAACATTGGTCTATATTACTGCACTACACTCATATATAAAAAAATTGTAATCTCAAAAACATGATAGCTTCCAGTTACGCAATAAAAACTGATGTTGGGAACACCATTGGGCTCTCTGGTACCTTTGGAGGATGTAATTCTTGTAAAGCTTGATACACTATGTCTTTGGATAGAGTAAATCAATTCTCCAGCTTTCTAATGGGAGACATTTTTAAGATTAAGTCCAAGGTTGGATGCCACACGGACTTTGTAGTTTATTTGCGGCAGTGCCCGTGTGGCAAACATTATGTTGGATGTACTAAAATAATCCTTAAAGTCAGGGTTTTAAAACATCTAAATAATATAAAGAAGGGCCTTATGACACATTCAGTCCCAGTTCATTGCAAGTCCTGTATCCTATTTTTCATTTTAAATTCTTTAAATGTATAGGTATTGAAAGGATGACATCGTATTGGCATGGTGGTGGCAAGGTAAAGAAACTTGCGCAATGTGAAACCTATTGGATTCACAAACTCCAAACGTTGGAGCCAAAGGGACTTAATGTGGACATTAAGGCCCTGTGGATTTAATTAGTTTTTTTATGATTTGAACTCTCTCCTATCATATCTCCTCCGCTTTGTTTTTGGTTTATGCACCTTTGGTATATCTTTTCTAAATGTATTCTCTGCCTCCGTACCCATATGTTCTGTATACTCTCTATATGGGGGATACCAATCACCGATTTATGATAGGCTTCATAAATCGGTGATTGGTATATATGAAAACAATGCAGTACATCAATTTTGTTTAATCACAATTTTGAATATAATCGAAATATTAGGTATTTATGGTTTAATGTACCTATTCACCCTGACATATCTGGTGTTACTCTTAACAAATAATTCTATGATTAAAACCATTGTAGCAAAAGAAAAATATAAATATAAATTGTTTTTGTCTATCTTTAAATTAGGGACATATCACAACTGGGTATACGGTCATGTATTATAAAAATAGGTATGTGTGGTTACATTAGATTATGTTAATTTATTTCAATAACTATTGTTTAGAACATGAGAAAGAACAATTGACATTCATCAATTATTGCACATATTCACTTTATTATATTCACTGTCACTTTAAAGAATTAATCTTTGATTGAATGATGTAAAAAAAAAAAAAAAGAAAACAAGAGATATCATTAATAAAAGAAAAATAATTATTTATGCTATGCAATAATCACGATATAGGTTCATTTTCTTGCACTTCAATTCATATTGAGGGTTCTGATTAATGATCATCCATGGTATTATCAACCCTTCTCTTTAGCAGATCAAATACTTGCTGTTTGTTTTAATAATACCATTGTTACATCTTGCAATATCTTTGGCGACCACTAGAGGTCGCACACTACATCTATGAACTCTATGGCACATACACAGCCATCTTGATCTCTGTGGCTTACATCACTCAGCGAATGGAACGCGGAAGTGTTCAATGGAACGCACTTCCGGTTCCAATTTTCGGCAGATGTTTAATTACCATCTGAGACATGGGAGATAATTCTTTGAAGATCTAGAGGTGATCCAGTGCAAGAAGGGAACCAGTAGGACCACGGAGGAGAAACAACGCCCTCTGAACCACCAATTAACTCAGTGATCAGCTCTATTAAAAGGGACTCTGGGGTGGGAATTGTTAGGCTGTTATCTTTGTATAACCATCTGTAATTTACTTAGATTTTATGGTCTCTGAGGAAGTTCCAAGTGTAGGACGAATTGCGGGAGACCACAACTACTGCTGTTTTATTAATTTTATTTGATTTATTAAAAAAAGCCGCTATTTTATACTACCATCCGGAGTCCTGATTTCCTGCTATCCTGCAGACAGCGGAGAGGGCTCCATAGCACCCCAATTACATTGGGGGAGGAACCTTTTGAGCGCATAATACGTCTACATCTTGTGAGTACACTTTTGTACAGGGCACATTGTTTGTTAAAATTGTATTACACTATGTTTTGTTTATGTTCTTTTTAGATTCCACAGCCTTATCCCATATGTGTTTTGCTTATGTACATGTTCTGGCATACACACACTGTCACACATACACTGCCAGTAACATACACTGTCAGACACATGCACATGGTGACATAAAAACACTGTCACACATACACTTCCAGTAATACACACAATCAGACACACACATACACACACACACACACATATATATATATACACACTGTCACGAATACACTGCCAGTAACACACACCATCAAACACATACACACATATACATGCAGACAGACACCCACTGTCACATACATACACACTGCTATCCTGGTGGTATAGTGGTGATAGTGTGCTGTAACACTTGCAAGCAGCCATCATGCTGCTTCCCTGCTCCATTATGATGCACAGCTTGACGTAGTAATGGAGCAGGGAAGAGTGTGGTGCCTGCTGCCAGGAGTGACAACACACTTACACTGTGCCCTCTGCCCTGACCTAGCTCTGAACTCCTTATCATCCTCAGCTACCCTCCGATTAGCTTCTCCTCTTGGTGGAGGGTGCCTGGGCTGTGCTTTCATCCTTTTTACTGTGGCCAGCAGTTCCCATGAGTGAAGGAGCTGTGCCAGCCCTCTTCATGCACTATCCTCATGCTCCTCCAGCTCACAGTGTAACTAGAGCGGTTGCAGCTCTCCTCTGCCCCACCTCTCCCCCCAGAATTATCTAAAAATAAAAATATGGAGGAGGAATGGAGCACAGGCTGCAGACATATCAGGATAGTGTAAAATCTAAGGGAAAAAAAAAACTGCAGCCTGTGCCTTCGCTCCCCTTCCTATTGGCAAATATTTATGTTCCTTCCTTCCTGCTCCGGCTGCACAGAGGGAGCTGAATGTTGAGCTTCCTGAAGTTCAGATTGTGGCGACTGTTAAGGCCACTACGTTGGGAATTTAGAAGTTATAAAAAGCACAATTTGCAAAAAAACTAATTTAGTTGCAATAAACAAATTCCATGCGCAATTATGCAAATCATGTATAAATGACTGCGGGGTATGAATACATAACTTAGCAATTTCCATACATGAGTGCTGATGGGAATGGGTTAACAGTTCTGGCTATCTTTTCCATCATGTATTACTTTCATATTTTTTCTAACATTTTTGCATTGGAAAGAGTGTTCTGTTACACCACAATTATTTTGGCATAGGAAGCAAAGCTGCGTACATGCAGAATTTCTGCACAGTTAGCAGGACATAATTGTGAAGGCACAAAAGTCTGCAGGTATTTACAAAGAAAGGTTTCATAAATTGGAACAGATTTTCAAACCATTCAAAACAGACACTTTTCGAACACTTTGATAAATCTCTCTTTTTGTGTTTTTATGCTCTGACAAAATGTTATGTGAACAAAATATGGCCCATGTGTATACAGTTCAAAGTAGCATAAAGATTTACCACAATGTACTACAATGTTCATCTACTACAAGGACATCCAGTAAGCAAATATTACCTATGTGAATCAAAAATCTTCTTTAGAGTACAAACGTTATATATTTACTTTGCAACTTTTACTGAAGCCTGTAGAACAATTAGATTTTTTTTCCCATGCAGAATATAAAACAAATTAAAATAATTCACATTTAAATTATAAATGAAAGAAAAAAAAAAAATTAGGAGTGTTATTGTGAAAACAGAAAGGATTTTTTTCAAGATTAGAAGACATGTAAATATGTTGTTATTCACTTCTTTTGGCCCACCGAAAGATGGTTGTGCACAACATGATCTTGAGTAATTTTTCAACTTAAACTTCTAAGTTACTTCTGGAATATAATGTCAACATATATCTGTATCTCCTTTTTCGTTACATTCTAGGACAGCAGGTTACATATAGAGTGTGGCTAAACCCCACATCTAATAGTTTGACTCACCAGTCTAAATGAACGAAGAACAGAGAAGCCTCCAGTTTTAGTAAGCATCACCTCCATTAAACTGAGGCAGACAATGAAGCTGTCAAATATATTCCACCCCTCCTGAAAATAATAGTACGGATCCAGGGCAATCAGTTTGAAAATCATTTCTGCTGTAAAGATTCCGGTGAAAACCTAAAGATAAAACAGATTAAATAATCTACTCAAAAAGACATGTTCATTAAGATGTATATATGTTTTGTCTTTCTGTATTATCCTATTCAAAATGAGTAATTATAAAACATGCTATAAGGAAATTATTTATGCAGATTCAGTCCATATGCAGATATTAGGTAAGCATCAACAACACTTCTTAATGTCAGTGATCAATGGAATTTTGCAATATTTAGAGTATTTAGGGACTCTCTTAAGAATCATATAAATTGTAAGTTTTCTTAACTGTTTCCAGATCTAGTGCTGAACAAACCTGCTTGCTACTGAAAAAAAGCAAGCAAATGTTTTATTAAAAATAGCTTCAAATTGATGTGCCATATCATATTTTTATCATTGATTGTTGCTCATTGTGTTCATTCAAAAATATATTTCACATGTTATGTATGTCATTTTTAAAACTACGAGTATTTATTTTTTCATGCGACTTTTAGATGGCTAAACTATGATACATTAAATTGGTAACACAAAAGTTCACCTGCTACACTTTTCCAGTACAGAGATAGTTTTATACAGAGTTGTGCTGGGATTAATATAAAATCAAGGGTATCTAACTTCAATTAACTAGATGCTTCTGAATTATATTCACAAATTCCTTATTCTACCAGAGAATAGTTCATGGATGTGTAAATGACACACATCATATGAGCTGCACTTGGACGCATATATGAGTTGAATGCCGTTTGTTTACAATCAACATTTACCACTAAGCACAAACTTGTATTAATACAAATAAAATACTTACATTGTTGCCCATAGCGAGTACAGAGGAAAATTGATTAGTCATATGAGCGTGTTCTAGGGCCATGAAAATGGTGTTCAGTACAATGCAGACTGTAATTGCAAGATCTACAAATGGGTCCATCACAATTAGTTTAACAATGTGTTTCACTTTCAGCCAGGTGTCACAACAGTCCCAGATCAAGACACTATTTGCAAATTTATACCAACAAGGGGGGCATTTCTGTCTTTTTTCTTCCAGCTCTGAAGTGAAAATAAACATACATTGTTTTTATTACCTTAAAAAGGCATGGTAATTAATTGTCAAGTAGCACACTTAATTTACACATTATTATAAGTTACATGAAGCAAACTATGGATATTTCAAAAACTATATAAAATAAAGATTGTAAAATGGACATTAATATACATAATGAAATATAATATGCAAAAAAATACATATAGGGAGGGTGAACGATGAAGGAGAACATTCACGAGTCTGTAGATCATCAAATGCTGACAGTCAAATTAAAGCTCAGCATCCAACTTGCAGGACATTCTTCAGGACATCCGTTCTTTCAGGATACCCGAAGAAAGTGCATTCCAGAATGTTGTGATGGCAAGGCTCCTACACTTTATATATTGAAACAACAGACAGATCGTGTTTTACAACATTTTAAAATAGTTTAATACATTTATGATGACCTCGTTTTTTTGTGCATTTATTGCCAAACTGGAATAATGCTTGTTTCTTCTCTGTGTAGACCTAGGTAGTTTGTGCAGTACTCTGTATAATCTTAGACAGAGCCATGATATACATATTCTGGTCAGCTCGAGATTACTGGGAGTTACACTTATGAGAACAGCAGCTGCCAGCTAATTCATTAATCTCAGGCTGCACTTGGATATCTATCTCCAAGTGCAATCTGAACAGTAAACACCTCCAGCACTAGCCTAAACTACAACATGAAGGCCAAATGTTACTGGAATACTATCCCTAACCTTAGTCCTACCTTAAACTAATATTAAAACACTTACTCCAACCTTAACATACTCATCCGAGATTACAAAATAATCATATTATACTTGACCTTCAGTCTCCTGGTTTTGTTATAATGTCCAAATAAGCCATTAAAAGCATTATTTTACCATTATACATGGTCCACTGTTATGTATCCTCGAAATATGAAACACACATAGGGAACATGCATCCTATCTATAAACTTTGTTTTGTTTTTGGTTTTCCATGTATTTTTGTTTTCTAGAATTGTAGGTTTTCCTGTATCTGTTTTTCCGCCAACTAACACAGAGACCTTTACTACTGGGTTGGCTAAACTCCTGAAGGTGCATATGTGAGGGATATAACATATAGTAGATCAATGTCACTTAAATTAGCCCTTTTGCTAAAGATAACAGCAACATACCTTCCATTGTGTTAGTTATTATGCTGGCTATACTCAAAGCTCTTTGCTTTAATGTAGGATCCTCAAGTAAATCCATTGAAACCTTGTATGAACTTGTTCTTCTCTTCTTAACATCTGTCTCGGTTGTGGTTCCCTGAAAATGTAGCACATATATTAAAATAAACTCAATAGCAAAACAAACAAAAAAAACTTTATCCATAATATAATTTAACATAAAACTGCAAGTCCCATAATGCTTTGCAAGTCTTATAAAAAGACAAAGCAGCATGGCGTTTATAACAGTTGGGGATCTATCATTTGTCCACCTGTTCTATAGGATATTTAATCTAAGAGAATTTATGAGGCAAACAACACCACAAAACGCTTCAAGGGTTATTTGCTGATACTGATACTGACAAAGTATTATGAGAGTTTTGATTCCATAGTTGATAATAGAGTAGCCATAAGCTTAATGTCTTCCTGGACACACAAATTTATCATCCTGATTAACAGCATAGGATATTGCAGCTGTTAGTATGTAGAATTTATATACTGCAGGATGTCAGTTTAATGCATCCTATAATTTATTTACTCCCTGCAGCATTTGATTTCTACATACTACATACTATTGTATAAGTATTGTATAAGTAATATTGTCCTGGAAAACATGGTGGATATGGCATATTTGCCAGGATGGGGTTCAATCTTTTAAAGGGACACCCCAGCCGCCTAATGCATGTTAGCTTGCTTTTGTATTTGACCAGTGAAGTGTTTCTCTAACTACCTTGTGTGAGACAAACAGAAACTGATGAGAATTACTTTATCCTCAGTTATTACCTCTGGGGGGAGACCAGGGGAACCACCAACCAAGGACACCACCCCATTGCAATCTACTGTGCTGTGCATTTTTCCATTCATAGAAAGCAATGGTAACATCCTGGAAGATCTGCTTATCTGACTGAGATTACTGTTACGTCGCTCTACATCTCTTCCAGGCACAAAGAGTGAATCCCTTCGACTGTCATTATCTTCAAAAGTGCTGTGTTCATCATCTGCAAAATCATTTTCTGAGCCTATGTCTTTTGCATGATCCCTGAAGCTGAAAATGCTGGCCTTGCTGCTCCGTCTTGGAGAAAACAAAAATCCACGGACATTTAACTGTGGCTAGAAAAACAAACAGAACAAGTAGACCGGTAAGACAAGAACAACATGATGGCATAAGACACAACAAATAATAATTATTATTGTGCCTTGCTAATAATTAAGTGTGTGAATCCTTTAGTATCATCTGTGTTCTTGCATTACAATTACCTAAATTGTGATCTGATCTTCATCTAATGCCTAATGATAGATAAAAAGAATGAAATTATACAAAGAGCAAAATAAAACAAAACATGCTGAACAAAAATGTAAGACATTTAACAATAAAAATGTCTTTCACTAAATAGTACTTGTTAGTTGGAATATTTAAACTGCAAAAGAAAGTCTCAATTTCAGCAGAGTCAAATGCTTATTTACTAAACACAGAATTACTGTGAATTAAATTGAACAGCAAAGTGGTCAACTCAGATAGAGAATTTCTCTGGATCAGCTATTTTGCTTTTCATTTTGTTATTTAGATTTAGTTTACAATAAATTGGTGTTTAGTGAATAATAGTAGAGATTTTTTTTTCAAATCTGCTTTTTTTGCTCTAATTTCTTGGTTCTCAACTCAAGTTGCTGCTTAATGAATAGATACACAACTGTGCTTTTTTATTCTTACAAACGGTATTCTGAATTTAATAGATGACTGTCTACATACAATTCTACCAGCAATAGAAAGACAAATTAATACAATTATACAAACATTAAGACCCCTTTTATACTACCATATTTATTTTCTTATTGTCATCTGTTATTTAATACCCCTAAAAGAAAGGTCTCCATAACAACATATCATGTAGGTGTTTGAATATGCTTAATAAGGCATAATGTGCATGAGATGTATTTTATTAAGTGCATCCTAACATTTTTAGAACTTTAAGAGACTTGAGAAAAAAGTGGAACATTTCATTTTTGCCACTCATCATAGTCCAAAGCACAAAGGTTTGGTCTGTGCACAAACTATTTTACAACGTCTTCCCAATAAAACAGTCACTCAATCACTACTAAATCACCAGAACACAAAAGGATCCATGACATCTCGACATTTATTCTTTTTCTACAACTAAGGCTATGTTTCAAAAGAGTTTAAAATTGAGTGGTCTCAAAATGTTGACATCATAATAAATTGTACACTGAAAAATAGTGAGTATTTTAAGACAACAAAATTTTACACTGTTTTGAAATATTGACTTCCCATATGTTTTGTTCCCTATACCTTTTATCAACCCTGTTCTGAGTCACATTTTTAGTGTTCATCAAGTGTTCATCAAAATGATTTACCTGTTTCCTATGTCTCCTCCAGTTCTTCCTCTCTTTGGCACTCTTGGAACTCAACTTTGATACTGTAGAGGAACATTCAGAGCTGTCATCCGGTGCAGCATCTTCATTTAGGACCTGTGACTCGGCATAAGCTGCAGCTATAGCCTAAATAATAATTTCAAACTTACAGTTTAGTGAAAATTTGTCATAGAAGACATTTCATCTTTCTTCACCTTATCATATTTACTTATATATCTTATCACTTAAGAAAAGCTTTGCCAGGTGTTAATTCTACTAAAGCTTACACATTGAAATGCAATTATTGCTCAACGTGTTTTTTTCTTGAAAGTAAATGATGTAATAGACTTTTCTATTAGACTTCTATTTTGATAAGACAATGGCATTTTATGCACAATTCAGTCTTTGGAGGATTGTATCATCTTCTTGAAGATAGACATAAGACTGATCAGGAAGATACCCTGGTTGTGGATAGACAAACAGTCACCAAATAAAAGTTGTTGTTTTTTGCTCAACATATTGAGACAGTTTAATGATAACTGAATATAGCAGACCATTGTACCCTACATTATATCAGTCTAGAGGAAAGCAGTGTGCAGGTGGTGACAGTGACTTAGCATGATGTATTGTAGTCTAGAAGTTGCCATAAATACTTGCAAAGACTTGCATAAATAATACAAACGAAGAATTGCTTATATGACCTAGTTAGCTTGTCATATGGGCTCAGTGAATAAATACCAAGATCATACAATGAAAAGTGGACTACAACAACTGATATGGTGCATATGATTTATTAAGAGGAGTAGATACAAAAATAAGCATTAGTGCATTAATGCATTATATAAATTCTTTTGTGCTGAGTTTGGGGCTTGCAGTACCCCTAGCATAGAACTCCTGTATAGTTTTAGTACAATATCAAAATCCTATTGGTCTTTGCAGAGTTAATTTCCTCTGCCTACCCCTGTGTGATTGTAATTTGTATTGTTCTCTGATGTTGTTCCTGACTTGCCCACTAGAGTGCACCCTTTCCAGTACATCCTACAGTTACCTAGAATGTGTATATATAAACAACAAACTTGCTTGCCTATGACCTACCAGGCATTTCATTCTATTCATAATCTAAAGGATAACAGTGACATAGATAATATCTTGCATCTAGGCAATTCAGGTGCATCATTGATGCTCAGCAATGTATTGGGTGTCACTTATAGATACTGGTTAACCTTGGGCATTCTAAGGTAGATATCTATAATAGGCAGGACAGGTTTTCCACAAATTTCCCATTGGCAATAACTCCAACCAAACAGAATATTTGTCCATTGGTGCTTGTAGGAAAGTGTAAAACAAGCCATCAAGTCAGTTAGTTTAAGGGAGCGAGAGAGCAATATGGAGGAGAGCACAAATCTGGTAATGTAACATCCACTGGTACTTGTAAAGCTTGTTGTAAATATAGTATATACATTATGTAACTGTTAGTCTTGTATGTTAAATGTACGTTTCTCCTTTACCTAGGCCTAATGTGTGTGTTTTTTTTTTTTAGATTCCTCTTGTTTATTGTTCTAATATTAAACATTGCATTGGTTGAACGCATCACTCTCATTCATTGTTTGAAGTCCACATATTCTATTGAGTTAACACCTAATGTGATTTATCATATAGAAGGTGTTAGAAGCTTGAATGCTTAATAGCATCATAGAAGCAAAGAAACGAGTTCCTGTTGGTCCTAACTAATTCTGTTATTTTCGTAGAAATTTTTTATTCTATATTGTTATATATATCTAGCTATCTTTTATATATAACTTAGTGTTGTTAAGCATTGTGTTGATATATATATAAGCCAGATAATACCTGTATTCAATATGCTTCTATTGTCTAAATACGTTCCGTTAGTGAGTTATTCAAATAAGCCAGGGATGTATGGTAAGATCTGTGTAATGTATGGTCTATTATTATATTTCTATATAACTATTTCTGGATAATTTGTAAATACATAAACACATAACACATGTTAGGCAGATTTTTCCCATATAAGTCACCATCAGATATGGTGCCAACAGGCCACTAATATAAGTAGCAACAGTGAGGGAAAAAAGCATTTGGTTGTATTTGAACGTTTGCCCACTGACAAAAATAATCCGTCTATAATTTGATGTCTTTTATACAGGTAACGAGCTGAGAGTCAGTGTGTGCCCTATGTATCTGTATGTGTGTCACTGTTTGTATCTGTATAAGTGACATTATGTATATCTGAATGTTTGTCATTAAGTGTCTGTGTATCTGCATGTGTCTATATGTGTACCTGTCTGTATGGGTGCCTGTGTATCCGCATGTGTGTCAGTGTGTGTCTGTGTATCTGCATGTGTATCAGTGTTTGTATCTGTAGGAGTGTCATTGTGTGTATCTTAATGTGTGTCTGTGTGTATGTATGTATCTGTGTATCTGTGTGTTAGTTTGAGTGTCTGTGTATTTGCATGTGTGTCAATGTGTATATTTGTGCATCTGTATCTGTATGTGTGTCTATGCAACAGCATGTGTGTCCTTGTATGTATGTGTTAGATGTTGTGTATCTGCATCTATGTCAGTGTGTGTTTGTTTGTTTATCTGCATGCGTGTCAGTGAATGCATTTGTGTGTTGATGTAACTGTAACCCCACCACACACAATATCACCACCTTCATCCTGGCACACTCACAATAATCCTGTCACTCACCCATGCCATACTCACTTCCCATCACTCTGCCATATTCTCCCTATCACACTCACCTTCTCTAGCATTGTCACACTCATTCTCAATCACCTTGTCACACTCACTCCCTCTGACCCTGCCACACTCACCCTATCACATTAACCCCTCCAATTCTGTCATTCTCAGCCCCCCCCAACCATGCCACTCTCACCCTGTGGGGCATGAATGTGACACATGGAGAGGCTGGGGACATTCAGACGTATGGCCCAGGGCAATTTTCACACCAGGCCCAGTGGTTTTTAGTTACGTCTCTGGTCATATGGTATGACTGGACTGAAACAACATGTAGCATAACTGTATAATTAAACCTGTAATTAATTATAGAAAATTTCTGCACAAATGTGAGCACTTCAAATGCTCTTTACATATGGACATCCCTAGTTGGCTACCAAGCTAGGCAGCTTGTCTTACTTGTACACGGGTGACATCCCCTTTTACATATGGGGTACTCAGAAATTGCTAATTTCATGATAGTACACTCATCTGCAGGCATTGTTCCCACCCAAACCTCTGCTCACCAGACAACAGAACTAATGTTTTCAAGAAATCTGACATCTCTATAGATTCTACAGACACTTTGATTCTAAAAGGTTCATGTCAGTAAGATAATGTAGAGTCTTATGCAAATTTCATACAGTAAGACTGTTTAACCCTTTCATGACAGATGATATTTCAGCACTATCAGCAAGGACGAGATGTAAATAATGAAGAAAAGGTACAGGCACTCCAATATCTTCAGGCACATTTATTAAGAACAAAAGGAATACTACATGTTTGGACCCCAAAAATGGGTCTTCGTCAAGCTTGCAAATGTATTCAGCTATAGAAATCCAGTAATTCTGAACATAATTGTTGCGGAAAAATATTGAGATTGTGCTGGCCTATGGTCTGGCTTAGCACCCTTGGCTTCTGTGGATTGAGTGCGGTTCCTACTTGATACATATCAGCAAGGAAGAAGCGTAATTTTAATCTTGAAGGGATCTCTTTGTATCTATGTTTTCTAAGCATTTTTGGTTTTTTTAGTATCTGTCAGTTCAGGTGTGCAACAACAAGTTGGTTAATTGTTTCTGCCTTTAATGATTAATGCTTGTGTATTTCCCTTATTGTTATTGAATTTGCTAAGCATTAACCCCTTAAGGATGGCGGGCGTGCTATGCTGTCCTTGGGGAACCGGCTCTAGACATCGGCGGGCGGCATTGTGCGTCCACACTGTCCTATGTACCTACCTGCTCGCTGGCGATCCCCCGCCGGGGTCGCAATGGGGGGACTTGCCTGGCATCCCAGGGAGTCCCCCTGCTGCAGGACCTCAAAATCACATGGACGGTATAGCCGTCCATTGCAGTGCCAGCAGGGGGTTTGCCTGGAATGACAGGTAGTCCCCCTGATGCCTGTAATAAAATTAAATAAAGTTTTAAAACAGATTCAAATTAAATAATATATACTTAGATGATATATATATATATATATATATATATATATATATATATATATAAATATATTATATATATGATCTAAGTATACACATATATATATATATATATATACAATATTGTCCAATGCTTGCACTCCAGTACAGTAATATGTATAGCCCGGTGCTTGTCGGCACAAATAATAGATAAGAAAATATGAAAAGCACCCCCCTCAATAGTGATGTCGCGGACATTAAATTTTCGGTTCGCGAACGGTGAACGCGAACTTCCGCAAATGTTCGCGAACCCGGCGAACCTGGCGAACCGCCATAGACTTCAATGGGCAGGCGAATTTTAAAACCCACAGGGACTCTTACTGGTTGAAGGGGGGGCGGGTGAGGGCCATAAAGATAATGAGGGGGGACCTACTGTCCCCCCAGCCCCCACCCCTGAGCGGTGGGTGGGGGCCCTAATAACAATAAGTTGGGGACCTATTGTCCCCCCCCGCGGCCCTAATAACAATAAGGGGGGGACCTATTGTCCCCCCCCGGCCCCCACCCCTGAGCGGTGGGTGGGGGCCCTAAAATGAACAATAAGGTGGGACCTATTGTCCCCCCCGGCCCCCACCCTTGAGCGGTGGGTGGGGGCCCTAAAATAAATAATAAGGGGGGGACCTATTGTCCCCCCCCGGGCCCCCACCCCTGAGCGGTGGGTGGGGGCCCTAAAATGAAAATACCCCTGCGTGGCGGGTGGGGGCCATATTGATAATGAGGGGGTTGACAGTAGGTCGGGTAGGGGCCATAAAGATAATGAGGGGGGGGACCTACTGTCCTCCCCCCGGCCCCCACACCTGGGTGGCGGGTGGGGGCCATAAAGATAATGAGGGGGGACCTACTGTCCCCCCCGCGGCCCCCACCCCTGGGCGGCGGGTGGGGGCCATAAAGATAATGAGGGGGGGGACCTACTGTCCTCCCCCCCTGGCCCCCACCCCTGGGCTGCGGGTGGGGGCCCTAAGTAAATCCCCCCCCCAAGGTGATTAGGGGTCCCCAAGCCCCTAGTCACCCACCCCCCAAATAAAAAGTCCCTACCTACCCCCCTCACCCTAAAAAATAGTGAGGGGGGAATAAAATAACTAACCTGTAAAATAAAAGTAAACTTACCATTCAACGTCTTCTTTTTTCTCAAATCTTCATTTTTCAGCCCCAAAGAAGGCCAAATAAAAAACCAACATAATCGTCGAATAAAAAAAAAAAAAAAAAAAATGAAAAAAGAAAAACCCGGGCGCCAAAAAATAATAAGAGATTGGAGCTTGTAGGGTGGGGAAGGCTTATAAAGCTCTGCCACGCCTCTGCATAGTTAAGAACACTCTGATTGGTAGGCTTGCCACCAGAGTGCTATTTGTCATTTTACAGCTGAAAATTAAAAGAATCTTGAAAGTTATCTAACACAGTGCTCTTGTGTTGAAGAAGAATAGCAAGTAGGGAAATTGGAACTTTCCCACGCTTGTGTAAAATGACACAGAGCACTGTGATTGATGAGCTTAGCTCCACCACACAGGAGTGCATACAGCGTGGTACCCCAAAGAACTTTCCCACGCCAGTAAAATGACACAGAGCACTGTGATTGGATGGATTTCAAGCCATCCAATCACAGTGCTCTGTGTCATTTTACACAGCGTGGGAAAGTTCAATTTTCCCACGCTGTGTAAAATGACACAGAACACTGTGATTGGATGGATTTCAAGCCACGCTGTGTAAAATGACAAAGAGCACTCTGATTGGCTTAAACCGACCAATCAGAGTGTTCTAAGCCTAATTGCAGGGCGGGGCAAGGCTTTATAAGCCTTCCCCCGCCCTGCGGAGCTCAGTCTGCGCGGAGCCCTCCTTGGGTGAAGATGGATTATTTTTTTGCGCTCGGGTTTTTTCTTTTTCGTCGGGTTTTTTTTTTTGTCGAATGGTAAGTTTAATTTTATTTTACAGGTTAGTTATTTTATTCCCCCCTCACTATTTTTTAGGGTGAGGGGGTAGGTAGGGACTTTTTATTTGGGGGGTGGGTGACTAGGGGCTTAGGGACCCCTAGTCACCTTGGGGGGGGAATTTACTTAGGGCCCCCACCCGCAGCCCAGGGATGGGGGCCGGTGGGGAGGACAGTAGGTCCCGTCCCCCCTCATTATCTTTATGGCCCCCACCTGCTGCCCAGGGGTGGGGGCCGCAGGGGGGTGGACAGTAGGTCCCCCCCCTCATTATCAATATGGCCCCCACTCGCCATGCAGGGGTGGGGGCCGGGGCAGTAGGTCCCCCCCCTCATTATCAATTTGGCCCCCACCCGCCACGCAGGGGTGGGGCCGGGGGAGGCAGTAGGTCCCCCCCTCATTATCAATATGGCCCCCACCTGCCGTGCAGGGGTGGGGGCCGAGGGTGGACATTAGGTCCCCCCCTCATTATCAATATGGCCCCCACCCGCCGCGCAGGGGTGGGGGCCGGGGGGGGCAGTAGGTCTCCCCTCATTATCAATATGGCCCCCACCCGCAGGGGTGGGGGGGACAATAGGTCCCCCCCTTATTGATCATTTTAGGGCCCCCACCCACCGCTCAGGGGTGGGGGCCAGACGGGGACAATAGGTCCCCCCTTATTGGTATTTTTAGGGCCCCCACCGGAGGGGACCCTTTTTTTTTTTAAACAGTGAGCAGCCACAGGCTGCTCACTCTTTAATAGACATGCCCCTACTCGCGGTATTGCGAGTAGGGGCACAATTTACTAATACCAAGTAGTTTTTACTTAGTATTAGTAAATTAATAGGGAGCGGACCGAACATCGCATATGTTCGTCATCCGTGGCGAACGCGAACACGCTATGTTCGCCAGGAACTGTTCGCCAGCGAACCGTTCGGGACATCACTATTCAGCAACTGCCAAAAGTGATCAACGTTTCAGTCCCATATCGGGACTTTCGTCAGGATGGATCCTGACGAAAGTCCCGACATGGGACTGAAACGTTGATCACTTTTGGCAGTTTCTGAATAAAGCTAAGTTTATTTTTTCACCTTATATGAAGTCCCTGGAGTGCTTTTCATATTTTCTTATCTATATATATATATATATATATATATATATATATATACATACAATTACACATACATACACATACACTGTCTAAGTGTATTTAAATAATATATATATATATATATAACAATATATACAATAGTCGATGTTTCAGTCTATGCAGACTTTTTTTGTGTCTTGAAAAAAGTCTACATAGACTGAAACGTCGTCTCTTGTGTTAATCACTGTGTTTTCTTAATAAAGCAGCAGTTTGGATTTACTTTACCAAGACTCCAGAGTGCTCTCTACTAGGTATATATATTTTGGTTGGAGATTGTGCACAGGAGCACAAAAAGACCAGGAACATCGAGTGCTGGGACCTGGAAATGTATATATATATATATATATATATATATATATATATATATATATATATATATATATATATATATATATATATAAATTCAGATAGTGATCAGCACTCACAGATTTTCAAGAATTAAAATTAACAATTTATTAAGTATCCATTAAAAGATCAACGTTTCAGTCCCAGCAGGGACTTTCATCAGGATCAGGCATGATCCATATGGTCTCAAAGGCAACGTAACCAATCTGGTGAATTTCAATGTGAAAAAACTGAAAAATGTAATATGTTATATTTCACCCTGTAACTTCCCAAAACACCATAAAACCTGTACATAGGGGGTACTGTTTTACACGTGAGACATCTCTGAATACAAATATGTGTATTTTATTGCAGTACAAGCAAACATTATTATGACTTTCACAGTTAAAATGTCATGCAGAACAAAAAAAACCAAAATTTCTTAGTTTTTTTTACATTTTATTCATAATAAATTATGTTTCATAGCTAAATATTTGATGTTAAAAGACCTATTTCTCCTGAAAAAAATGATATATAATACGTGTATAATATATATAAGTATTTAATAAGTGTGGGTGCACTTAATATGAAAGAGGTGAATTACAGGTGAACAGACATATAGTCAAATTCCAAGTTTTGTTTACGTTTAATTTAAATCAAAACGTGTACATTTGGCTCAGCCCTTAAGGGGTTAACTTTCCTCCTGTTTTCTCTTTTTTTATTGCCTATAAGGCTGCTGGTGGTTTTATAGCAGTAAATCTAAAGGTCAGCATATGTCACTCTGATTGATGTTAAATATTTATCTTAGTTAGTAGGTTTTGTTTACACATTTGATTGCCTCCACCTCCACTTGTGTCATGTAAGCATGGGCATTGATTCTGGCAAACCTCAGCAGATAACATTCCTGATTGTTTCACCTACTTTACCCTAATCCTTATTTTGCCGCAACAGTTATGTTCAGAATTACTGGATTTCTATAGCTGGATAAATTTGAAGATTGCGATAATTTATACATTTATATAAAAATACCTCAGGAAATATTTGATATCTTTGACTTAAAAAGTATTAATATTAATTTGACAAGCTTCTTTTGGTGGGTTATTCCATAAAGTATAACGTGAATAAACAAGACAACTGCAAACGTAATCCAAAATAGCTGCAATTTAAAATATCCTGTGCATCACCTATTTTTCCAGCTTAGCTATTTAGCTATGAAATTCCTTTGTACGTTCAACACAATTCCCATGAGTAACCCCATTAATAACATTTCAGGTGTAGCCATATTTATAAGATAAAAAATAGGTGCTAAAATAGGGCAAACTGCAAACTAAAGAACAAACTACACAATGTTAAATGTAATTTTTCACTATACTATTTTCCTCAATAAATGTGACCTTGTGATAATATAATAGACAGACAATTAACCCTGCAGTAGCCATGACTCCTCTAAATGGCTCTGTGTCTCTTATGTTCTTTCAGGCATTGATGTAAATGGTTGCAAATATAGATTTAACCCCCTTAGCACCGAATGATGGCACCATGAGAGGAATGCTTGTGCAGTGACAGCAGTTATACTGCATTTTATGTAGATGCACCCTGGGGGAAAAAATAGTGCCTGGATCGCAGAACTGTCAAGGCTGTGTGTTTTACTTCCACCCCAAGCCTCTCCCCACTGCAATACTGAACCCAGAAATTGCTCAATACATTTGCTTGTTTTATAAGAATGAAGAAGTGTCAGAGAGACAGTTCTATTTTTAATTTTATTATTTGATGGATTACAAATGCTGTAAAATAGTCTATATACTATAGGAAAAAATCCACTCCTTGAAATGGGCTACATCACTAATATTATGTGTGGTTTTTCATCTTAAATACCTAATTTCTCTCTCTCTAGCCTAAGCAGCACATTTTAATTTTGTTTGTTAGGGAAGCTAATCTCCTATTGATTTATAGATAAAATGTTCTGTTCCAGCGTAAATAAAATTATTATTTGAACAGATGTTTCTAACAGGTATGTTCATTTAAGGATGTACAGTTACTCAGTAATCAAGTGCCATATGGCCAGCAGAGGGACACTTGTTACCATCTCTGATCACTACATGTTAAACCTTCCACAGGCAAGGCAGTGGTAATACCACCGCCTTAGTTAAAACTTGAAAACCCAGGTTTGTGTCCTGGTGAGATCACTTTACCACCATGAGCCAGACACCTAAAGATATATATCCACCTCAAATCCTCAAAGATTGTACGTTTTTTAAAAGCAGTAAATTCTTTACCTCAAAATATCCTATAATTGTAAACACATAATTCTCAAACTATACTTTGTTCACAAGTTTTAATTCAAAGTTACAAACTGTCTGTTGTTTGCCAATTAATGTTGTTCCTTTCTGATGTTTTATGCCTTGCAGATTATTGAATATTTGGGTTCTATATAGAAAATGCTCTCACCTTCTAATATATCTTAAACGGTTCCATAGTTTGTGCTCTGAGATTTATTGTCAGGCAAATGCTTCTCCCCGCATTTATCTTCCCTCACTACTCAAATTCACTCTGGTTTGCTGTTTTTATAAAACATACTTTCCAGATTCATTACTAAAACATAATCATATCTGATAATAGGGATCTAACTGCACCTGGTCCATAACCTTCTTAGTAATCTAAAAAGATGGGAGCCATTTGTAAATATATTGTTATGCATCTGTCTATCTTTATGTTGCAGATTTCTCCTGTTGTGCTCAAGAATAATCCCCGACAACTTCTTGAACCATTCTTTTCAGGTCAATAAATTCTTTCTGACATAACTTACACCTGAATGTCTGTGAATGGTTTAATGCACAAACTGTACATTTAGCTCATGGTCATGAAGGCGTGCTTGTTCTAGCTATTAGAACCCAGTTAATTTTCCAAGGTATATACCTCTTGTACTATTAGCTATTCTCATAAGCTATTCTCTTATTTATGCATTTACAATATAGCATATTTCATTTCAAGGGCCTGCAACACAGGTGGCGCACTCACCACTCGATCTCCTGTTAAACTAAAAATAGCCACAGATTATTAGGTATCTCTTTTTGTGAGGCCAACTTCTCAATATTAGAATAATGATGTACTTCAGCTAAAATCAGAGGCAACTCTTCAGAAACTTGCCCTCAGCAGTAAAGTAGGGCCTAACCTCTAGTGTCAACTCATTATTTTTCATATATGAAACTAACTAACTGTAAATAGAAACTTTATAGGCAGCTTTTTAAATCAATTATTCAGGAAAGCCCTTACCTATCTGCAACCTGCCCAATCCTTTAAGCAATCTCTAACAATCTCGCTATTGCACACCACAGTAGGTAGGTTTATATTTAAAACTGATATTGGTGCTTGACTTTTTTTGGCCCTATCAGTAAAACTTTTCTTAATGCTTAAATGTTATCAATCAGATATTCTCAACATAATTCTTGTAGACCACAAAAAGGTCCTGGATTGATCCTCATTTCCCAGCCAAAGATGGACAGATATGCAGACATTATTTGGCCTAACATAAATCTATTGAAGACGTGATTGTGGTTACCTACTCACAACCTTATAAGTCTACATATACTTGACACTTAAAGCTAGATGAGAACATTAAATTATCCTTAATTACCAAATGTTTTACAGTTTGAAGTAAGTTCCAGTCAAATAGAAGATCATGTTATTGTTAACCTACCAAATATGTCACATGTATGTCACACAAAATCACAAAAGCCAGGGTGCTGGTCATGTACTAATCAATAATTCAAGCACATTCCACCTGCAACACAATTTTTACTCAGAGTTACCCCTTGTTCGAATTACCCATTATGTTTTTTCATCATATTATTTTTCATCATTAGGTCTCAACTAAGGTCCCTTCCCGAGGAACTCCTTCTCCCTGGTAGCCATGTTCCACAACTTCAGAGTGAGAATCGGACTAGGTATCTAGGTTGTTGGAAATAATTTAGCTCCACTGGCATCTCAGCAAAGTCAGTTAGCTATGTAACAATTTTGATAGTATAAACCTGAATTTCTATTCTAATAGTTTTAGTGTAAATTTTATAGTTTCTTTTTTTCCTTATATTCTTTTTGAGGTCCATAATGTATGTAGGTTTTCAGCACAACGCCTGCAACTTTTCACTTCCCTAAATGTACTCAGCATCCTTTAGCTTATTGGGCATAACTATAAATATAAATGCCAAGTAAAATTTGGTCTGTAACAATGGGAGACACTTAAATAGCACTAATCACCCATATTAGGGATTGAAGTAATGGTAGGGATAATCACTGATAACTGGAGCATTTATCTTTCAATGGTCCCAGGTCTATACATACATACACACACACACACACACCCATATATTACCTGAGCTTCTTCTTGTTGTTTTTTTAGTTGATCCATCATCTGCTGGAATTCAGCTTCCTTCTGCTCAGCTTCTATCAACATTGCTTGGTTTTGTTCTTCATATGCCATAGCGACTACAGCCAGGATTAGGTTTACCAAATAGAAGGAACCCAAGAAAATCACCAGAACGAAAAAGATCATGTAGGTTTTGCCAGAAGCTCTTAGGGTCTGCAAGCAATTGAAAAATAACAATATCAACCAGATATTAAAGGATCAATATAATCAAAGCATAATGAATGGTACTTAAGCAGACTGCTGTTGATTAGTTTTGCCCCCACCCAATATGAAAATGGAGATGACAACTATAGAAGTATACATTTATAGAGTGTATTAGAAGAAATGTAAAAGCAAAAAACACTCTTACCCAGCATGTGTCTTAATGTTAGTCCTAAGGTTTGTGCTATCTCTACTGCCAGAAGACAAACTCCCTGTAGGAGAAAGTAAACGGTTCTCCTTTTTCTCTAAATGCCTCCAAGTTTCAGAAAAAAACACTTATAATTAAGGTTTAAAATGCTAAACTCACAATTTGTAAGTTAAAAAGGACAAGATTTATCTTAAAAACCTGGTAGGATTTGGAGATGTTAAGGACCATCAGCTGCACTCTCATACACTGAACTTATCATCTATGAAAATGTGTTACAGTCTGAGATATAATTATCTTTTATATAGCATTTATATCAAATCATTCTGCAGTGCTTTACAATGTTATAAAGGAGGGAATTTAATAATAAATGAGAAAACTATCACAACATTTTACAGGAATAATATATTGATGAGGACCCTGCTCGAACAAGCTCGCATTCTAAAATCAACATAATATACAATGAGTCAAATGTCAGGAATCACCCAAGAACTAGCACAGCACTTACAGGGACACTATAGACACCCAGACCACTCAATCTTATTGAAGTGATCTGGGAGCAGTGTTCCAGTCCCCTTAACCCTACAATGTAATACGTTTTAGAGAAATTGCAATGCCTCCATTGCAGAGTTAAGACTGCCTCTAATTGATGTCCACCAGACAGTCACTAGAAACGTTTCCTGCTGTTTCATGTAGTTTAACTCTGCAAAGTAATGCTGGACATTCTCTTGATGCGTTAATGGGGCTGGTTTTTCTGAGAACAGAGAGAAGGAGTTGCGTATAACAGAGCCAGCCCAGATAAAACTAAATTTTCGCTTAGATATTATTTGAACAACATTGGACAGGATGTTAGAAGTTCCAACTTGGCCTACTATACAATTTGCATGGATATCTGCATTAGTGTAGGTTCTCTGTTTTGTTTAAGTCCAATTTATATCCAGAACTGACTTTTGCTTCTGTTTATTTTGTTTTGGTATGTCTTTTTGCTTCATATAATTTTTGGCAGTATGTAACTTTGGGCTCTAGTATCTGGATTCACAAACCTGAAGATACTAATCACAGTATTTAGCAAATTGCATAGATATTGTGCTAAAATATTTCCATATGTATTGGCAATCTACCATCTGTAGTGCCTTAGATAAATACAGTAATAATATGTGATACCGTACTCTTGATATGATGCAAAAAAAGTTGTATTTATTCTAATATAAGTACTGTAATAACAAGTTGCTCAATAGCAGAGCAAATGCTTACCTATATTGTTCACTTTCACAATAATAAGTAAAGGCACAATTGCATAACAAAAAATTGATACATAAATAAAAAAATACATAGAAGTATAAATGCATGCACCCCTTGCAGGTATGCTTCCTATCAGCTTTGCTATTGAGCAACGTGCTATTACAGTACCTATATCTAAATAAATACAAAGTTTTTTTGCATCAGATCAAAAGTGCGGTATCACATATTGATACTATAGATATTATGCTAAATTGTGTTTGTGAAATGAATTTATTTTGCGTGATGAAATCAAGGCTTCCAATTTTATAAATTGCCTTGGTGGTAGCAGCTTTTTGGTATTAGAATTAAGTCTGGGTGGTGTTAAATGTGACTTTGTTATACTCCTTTTCTGTCTAGTGCAAATAGTAATTTTGACATTGTGTTTTTTTTGTACTTTATGTATTAAACGATGTGACATTATTTGTGGGATATATGTCCAATGATACATAGCTGAACCTTGCCAACCACTGCCACAATTACAACTGCTATTTTTTTTACATGTTAGCAAGTAATGTAGGAAAATAGGAATATGATCAGCCAATGGGCATTTTTTTTTCATGATGTTTATTTGTGTGAAATGTGTTTACAAAAGCAATGGCCTCAATTCTATATTTTTGGATAAGCTTTTCGAATAATTTTATATTTAGGGATAAACATTTAAAATACATTTAATATTTTGATATTTTTTATATATATTTTTATACATATTAAATATTTTTTGGCATATTAATATTTAGAATTTTATTTTATTTTAAAGTTGATACAAAATATAAAATCATTAGTAAATTATTAAATTAAGGCTAGTACTAGTGGGTCATTGAGTTGGAAAAAAAATGTAAAGTATACAATTAACACCCTGGCTATGCAAGCTGCTGAGCCTTCTGATCTTCTGAAGTATTTGAATGTTTATAATTATTTAAGTATCTGCAGTATTCATACTTTAGTCTTTTGATACTACCTGAAGTATGACAGCTATATTAAAGCACAGATTTGCCAGATTTAAATTTTTCAGTAGATTGGGATAATTATTTACTATTATATATATTACGCACTTCGTGAATATTTTCCAGATCATTGGCAAATTAAAAATGCATCTTACCTGTTGGTAAAGAGTTTCCCAGGAGTCTTGAGTCATTAACCGAAACAGAGATAAGAATGCCCACCCAAAGCTGTCAAAACTTGTGTAGCCATAGTTTGGATTTCTGCCATATTTTTCACATATGTAACCTTCTGGGCAATGACTAAATGAATGGCGAAAAGTAAAGAAAAAAAATTACATTCAGTATTTTTTAGAAGATGCACAACTACTGCACAAGTTATTACAAACCCAACATGTTTACTTTATAATAGTTTAATTTAGATATTTTGGAGATAAAGTCAATAACAGTTACATAGATGCACCCCAACAGAAGGAGTTGCCATACAGAAAGTTATTACTGAATAGAGGGGAATTGCAATCTGAAAAATGCTGGCACAGTCCATTCAAATACTTGTACTGGCCCTTAGAATCATAGCTTCTAAATGTGCTATCAATTAGCAAAGGGTGTGGACTTAGGGCTCGAGCAGTTTTCACAAATATCTTAAAGAATACATGATGAAAGGGCAAGCCCTTGTTCCTCAATTAAGTCTTCACCGAGTGCCTCGACCCCCTTGAGGCACTCAACACACAGGCAGAGCATTGGAAGCATGCCCGATGGCTTCCGATGCTCTGCTTCACTACTGGGCTTCACGTGGGCCAACCCGGAAGTGATCGCTCCTGGAGAGCAATCACTTGGCCATCAGTCAGTCAGGAGAGGTATTGCAGGATGCCTTGACATCGAAGCATCACTGCAACACCCTTAGAGAGGCTGGAATCGATCACATTCACTTCCAGCACTCATATTTGCCGCGGTCCTTAAGGGGTTATTACAGGACAGTTACTATAATAATGTACATTGAAACTCTTATTTATAAGAAAATGTGTAAAGCTCTCTTCTGACTATTCCATGCACTGTGGATGTTTTATTAAGGTAAAATTAAAGGGTGTGAAAAGAAACATGCGTCCTTAATGCTCAACCTTTCTTGCATCTGTTTTTGCTGTTGATCCAAAAGAAAGCAAAATTTAAAGCACTTTACAATTCTGCAACAAAGTTGCAATTTCTTCTCAACCCCAATGGGTTCTGAAGGCTTTATATTTGGCTTGAAAGTTGGTGTGAGTGGCTAATTCGCATTTACAATTTCTTAAAATTATATTATACAGCTTTTGTTGTACTTTCTATATCTTCCCTACCAGGAAAAACCCTATATTCTACATTTATACTGATTGAAGATTTGAAGAAATCTGCAGGTTACTTCTTGGCTAGAAGGGAAGTTAATTGTCAAATAATTTGCATGCACTTTTTACACTAAGCACTTTATTTGTGGAGTTGTGAAAGTCGCTATTGTATTGTATTTTATTTTACTGTTTCCTAAACCCCAATGGCAGTAAGATCTCTTTTTGGATCAACATTTCTCCCAATTCAGCTATAATCCAATTTCACCACTCAGATTTCAGTTTGCTGAAATTCTATGAAGACGTAAGTAGACGTATAGCTCAGGATGTTGCAGTACATGTGATCTACTTGAAATTTGCAAAGGTCTTAGATACAGTTAAACACAATAGGCATGTGTTAAAATTAAAAGAAAAATAGTCTAGATGAAAATATGTGTTCTTGAGTAAAATATTGGTTTAAAAATAGAGTACAGAGAGTTGTCATTAATGATACATTTTCAAGCTAGACAAATGTGGTAATTGATGTACCTCAGGATTCTGTTGTGGAACTACTTCTATTCAACCTATTTAAAAATGACCTTGAAATAGCCTTTGAAAGTCATGTGTCAGTATTTGCAGATGACTCAAAACTAGGAAAGGTAATGCAACGTGAACAGGATATTACTTCGCTGTAGAGGGATTTAAATAGATTAGGGGACTGGGCACTTAAATGGCAGATAAAATTTAATGTAAATTAATCCAAGTTATGCACTTCATGGTGAAGAATGCACTTGCAATTTATACCCTGAACAGTAGTAAATAGACATGTAAATTTGGACAAAGCAAATTTAGTCCGGATTACTGCCAAATTTTGGAATTCTGACATTTGCCAAAATGAACGAATTTGGAATGAATTTAACCCTATTTAAATTATTTTGGATGCATTTGTTTTCATAAGGATAGCAAATTAGCGTCTTATCTATTAAGCAACCAAGACAACAAAATTAAGAAAAGTGCTTTTTTTTCCTTCCATCCATTTAGTAGATACAGTAGCTCTTTAGTTAGGTATCCTTACGTGAAATTGCCATAATAAAAGGATACCAAATTAAGGACTTATCTACTAAGCAAATGGAAGAGCAAATTTAAAAAAAGGTGCTTTATTTTTGCTTTTTCATCTGTTTAGTAGATAGCTCCCTAATTTAATACCATTATATGAGATTCACTATTTAAGGATATTGAATGTGGATGCTGTTTAGTAGATAGCTTGCTAACTTTGTACACTTATATTGGATTGACCTATTTAGGATACCAAATTAAGGGAAAATGTAGCAGACAGCTCCTATGTTTGTATCCTATGCCCTATTACCAGGGCCGGACCGGCCCACCAGGATACCGGGAAAATTCCTGTCTGGGCTGGCGGCAGCAGGGGGTAGCTGGCTGTGCTGACAGGCCGCAGGGGGAGCTAGCTGTGCTGGCTCTGCTGATGTCATATTCCGGCCCCGGTCTCATTAAGCTGCGCCCTGGGGAGCAGAGCCAGCACAGCCATCTTTCCCTGCGGCCGACAGAGCTGCCAGGAGCCAGCTCTCCCCCTGCGGCTGCCAGCACACCTGACCCAGCTGTCTGCCCTGCACAACTCCTTGGCTATATTATGTGTCAGTCTGTCAGCGTGTGTGTGTGTGTCTGTGTCATGGTGTGTGTGTGTGTGTGTGTGTGTGTGTGTGGTTTTTGTCATGGTGTGTGTCTGTCTGTCATGGTGTGTGTGTGTGTGTCTGTCATGGTATGTGAGTGTCTGTCATGGGGTGTGTGTGTGTGTCATCTGTCATGGTATATGTGTGTGTCTGTCATGGTGTATGTGTGCGTCTGTGTGTGTTTAAAAATAGTGTTTTTACTCACCTTTTTTTTTTCCACGCCATGCTCCGGGCTGGCAAAGATTATTTTTCCAGGGCTGGTTTGTATGCCCAGTCTGGCCCTGCCTATTACGTACATGCACACAGTCATAAACACATGCATGCACACTGTCACGCTCTCATTTACCCATACATATATACAGTCATATGTGTGTTCATTTACCCATGTTTGTACACTGTCACAAACACTGTCATAAACCCAATTATGCACACTGTCACACTGTCATCCAGCCATACATGCCTACAGTCATATACATATTAATTTACCCATGCGTTCACACTGTTATATGCCCATGCATACACAGTCATATAGACTGTAATTTACCTATTTATTCACACTGTTATTTGCCCATACATGCAGTGTTGTTTAACCATGCATATTTACTGTCATTAACCCAATGCAATCACACTTTAATTTTCCCATACATGCACACAGTCACACTCTTGTTAACCCATGCATTCACAGTATTTGCCCATAAATGCACAGTTCGATACACTGTCATTTACACGTTCTTGCACACTGTCACATATACATGCATTAACTGATACATTCCCGATTTTATTTTTACATATATCCACAGTCACATACACTGTCATATTATCCGTGTATGCACAGTTATTTGCCCATAAAAAACGTTCTGTCATTTACCAATGTGTGCGGTGTAGATATCTACTATACAGCATTCTAACTTGGTATCTTTGAATAGAGAAATTCTACATGAGGGTACCAAATTAGGGAGTTATCAACTATACAGCATTCTAATGTAATATACTTGAATAGGGAAATCCCACATGAGGGTACCAAACTAGGGAACTATCCACTAAACAGCACCATAATTTGGCATCCGAAATAAGAGTTCAATCACACATAAGGGCTTTCAATTAGTAAGCTATTTGATAAACAGCACACTAATTTGGTATCCTTAGAAAGGGAACTCACACAGAGGGGAACCAAATGAAGGACCTATCTGTTAAACAGTGCCCTACTTTAAATCCTTAAAAAGGCAATACAACATAAGAGTACAAAGTTAAGGAGCTATCTAATAAAACAGCACCCTTATTTGGTATTGTTAAATAAGTAATCCCAAATAAAAGTACCAAATATGGGAGATATCTACTAAACAGTGCCCTATGTGGAGTAACCACAATTTTAGATGTTTCAGAATTTGTTTGCATGAATTTTGATAATTACCGAATTGCAGCTGAGACAAATACTATATTCATAGTAATAAATAACAATATCCAATGTCAATCAGCAATTGCTAAGATATTGTAAGAATCTGCCATTTGCTATATCCGAATACTATTTGAACCGTATTTGTGATCTGTATATTAATATGGTTATGATATAGTTATATAATATAGTAATAATAGATTTTGATGTGTACATATACAGAACTGGTTGTGAGTAGATCTAGTTTCAGAATGTGAGGTCATTTACATGCACTAAACAATTCTGACCATCATGTTCCAGATAGTTATGCTAATTGAATATGAAAGAGAACTGGGTACAAAAGAAAACAGCACCTTTGAGAAGGACCATAAGGGTTGTAAATTCTCCAGATTTTCTGTCTCTATACAGGGGGATGGAAAATGTTGTCAGATTAACTTGATGCCACCATACCTGTAAAACTGGTCTAGAGGTCCGACTCTTTGTAAGTGTTATGGGGCAGGGCCAAACCATCTTTAAGCAAAGTAGTACCTTAATATAACTGGTAGTAAATCTTGTATGTAATGTATTATATTATATTGTGTCCGATGCCTATGATTTAATACAATGTTTATATGTTAAAGGGACAGAATAGTCACCAGAACAACCAAAGCTTACTGCATTTGTTCTGCTGAGTACAATCAGCCCCTTCAGGCTTTTTGCTGCAAACACTGTCTTTTCAGAGAAAATGCAGTGTTTACATTACAGCCTAGGGATACCTCCACTGGCCACTCCTCAGATGGCTACTAGAGGTGCTTCCTGGGGCAGCGCTGCAGAGTAAGCAGCACTGCCATTCAGTGTCTCCACCCTCTGCATGCAGACACTGAACTTTCCTCATAGAGACGCACTGATTAAATTCATCTCTGTGAGGAGATACTGACTGGCCACTGCTGGGTTTGACTTGTGCTGGCCCCGATCTTCCTCCTTGACAGTCTCATCCAATCCTATGGGGAAGCACTGTGATTTGCTCAGACTACCATTTCTGATAATGTCAGGCAACCAGGGCCAGAGCCAGGAGCTGCAGACTTGAGTACAAGTAAGCTTTTACTATATTTAGGGAGGCAAGAAGGGCCAGGGGGGCTAGATAGTGGTTTTAACTCTACAGGGTCAGAAATACATGTTTTTTGTTCATGACTCTATAGTGCTCCTTTAATATTCATGACAAAACTGCAGCAGTAGTCTGTTAACAACCAATATCAATATAAGTATTATTTTTACATACACTTATCTGTGTGTTTTATTTGTCCACATTTCCCAAAGAATAAACATGTAAGAAAGTCATACTTTCTTACAGTACATTCATGCATATAAAGGGGCATTAATTCTCAGGATCAAAAAATATATCATTGCTTCTTTATAAATCAATGGTAAGACCTTACATTCAATAGGCAGGGCAATTTTGGCACCCATTCTAAAGAAGGACATTATGGCACTAGAAAAACTGCAGAGGGGGGCTACAAAATTAATAATGAGAATGGAAGATTTTAGTTATGAAGAAAGGCTAACATTTAAATCTCTTTAGTTTAAAAAATGGCACCTCAGAGAGGATATGATAAAATTATACTAAAATATTTGGAGCCAATACAAATCATTTTTTGCAAATCGATTCATAAAGAGAAAAACACATAATATATCATGTCACCCTTTTAAACTGGAAGAAAAGGGAGGGCTGTGCCTAAAGTAATAGGGACACTATAGCATTTAGGCAAACAACTGCACACATTTGGTGTTTTATTGATAATAAATCACAGTGTGTACATGGCTTTCAAGATGCAACCAGAATAATATGCAGTAAAAGAATACATCTAAATATGTTCTTACCCTGCATCTGTATTACCACCGCAAAGTAAAGGATCCTTCTGACCTTTCAATTTGTAAACCGAGCCTGATTGTGGAAAACAAAGCAATGCATTACATCACTACATCCTGATAAATCTGTAATTTAGTAATAAATCAGTGCTCCAGTAAAATGTTTTTGACAAAACACACACAAATGGATTGCTTCTCCCTAATTACCATTTACCATCAGAACCAGATAAATTAAATTGAGTTGCTTCAAGTTACAGAATGTGTGCTATGTTGCTGTAATAAAATACTGACTGCAGATGACTTCAACAGGAAATTTTATATATTGGGAATTAGGGATCGTACAGATAAAAAAGGAACACTCAAGCAGGAATGGAATTTAGGGAACATGGAATTAAGATGTTCTGCTAAGGAATTGATGAAACACAGCAAGCAACACTTTGCACAAATGTAGATAATACGTGAATAAGCAAACTTTAAGTTTTGCATATACATAATAGCAAAAGGAATAGGAATTCTGACGAGAGAAAACAGAGAATATGAGAACAGCCAGAAACTCAGAAAAACTCAACAGATTGTCCTTCATTTAATATGGTGTATGAATGGGATATATTCCCATATCATTGCTAATTAATTTGATACAGCTGACAATATTATATATTTACAATGTTGTAGATTATCTATATGTATAAATAATTGATAATTTACCCATATAAAGTAGTAGTATATCTTTAAGCCCTGTAGCAAAGGTTTTTGGGAACAAAGCATAAATTGCACAAAGCACAAATTCCCAGCAAAACATCAAGATTATCAAAATATTGAGGGTGCGTGGCCTGACAGCCGACCAGGACGGACGTGTAGTCTGTGAGCTCCACAGAATCCACGCTCAATCCAGCTACTGCCATCAGCATCGAACAAAAAAAATTTGGTCGAAACAAACCCAATATGTCTGGCACACAGACTGGACCCAAAACACAGCAAAAAAAAAAGGAGAGCCAAAAGAAGCCGTTGTTTCAGTAGCCGACATGCTCACCACTCCACGCGGCTCACAGGCCGCGTAAGATGGCCGCCAGCGCAGCCCGCAAGGCCACAACTCCCCAGCTACCACGGCAGAGATGGACCCACCAAAACACCAGCAGAATGACAACTCACTCATTCTCAACAAGCTAATGTAAGTCCGCAGTTACCTGGCAGGAGAAATAACCAAAAGTACCCAGGCACTAACAGCCGAAATCCAGGCTCTGGGAGCAAGAACAGCGGCCTTAGAAAACAGGGTGGACGCAGCAGCACAAGCCCACAATGCCATAGTAGCCCACTCCAAAGCAATGGAGAAGAGACTCACTGACATGGAGATGGCTGTGGAGGACTTAGCGAACCGCACCCGCCGCAACAACGTGCGCCTGAGAGGCTTACCGGAGACACCTAACGAAGGCTCCCTAATCGAAAAAATTTAGCACTTCTTCAAACATCTTATACCTGATACCCCGAAGAAAAATGGACCATCGACAGAGAGCATAGGGCTCTACGCGCCCGCAGAGCTGAGGAGATCCCACCTAGGGACGTAATAATCCGGTTCCACTATTACTCCTCCAAAGAAGCAGTCATGCAGTATGCCCGGCACAATGCCCTTAACTACCAGGGCGCCGACATCACCATATACCAAGACCTGTCACCAACGACGTTACAGAGAAGAAGAAAATAAAAACCAGTAACGACTCTCCTGCAAGAACACCATCATGTACATGTGGGGCCATCCCTTCAAGCTGGTGGCCTTCAAAGAGGGTACCACACACACCCTCCAACCCAGGAGCGACCCAGAGAGATTCCTCCGCAGCCTCCGAATAGAGCCCCTGCCAAACCTCAACCTACCGAAGGACCCAATGCCAGATCTTACCACGTTGCACAGAGACTGGATCGACGCAACGGAAACAGAGGGCCGCCACACCTGAACAACAACAACACGGCTGCCACAACCATCTCAGCGGCGGAGACTGGCGGCCAAGTCTGGAACTTCATGAGATAAGTACCGCACACACACCCACCCAAGGCGGCCACATTGCCGGAGGGAGGGATGGGAAGGGGACTGGGGAAGCAACTGCTCGGGACTGGCGGGGGGGCCCCCTCTCAAACCGAGATGCCAGTCCCATACTAAGACTGCACAGAGGGCTATTCATTCACCAACCACCCCTATGGGTCTCCTAATGAAAAAAAATATATAAACAGATTAGAGAGAGCCAAAACCACGGACATTCTACTGCAAAAACGAGTGGATATCTCAGGGTCACTGGCCCTACACACGCCTGGAGGACCGAGACAGCACTCCTAGACCCTAAAGAGACATACAAATGTATAGTTAAACAGTGCTAAGTATTAGAAAGCACATGGGGCCCGGAACCGAATGAACAGGGCAAGTTATGTTTAGCCAGGGCGCTGATATTACACCAGACTTGTTTTAAAAAATTAAAATTAATAACAAATGAACATATATAAAAAAGGGCACGGTTTGGCGACATAGTCACAAAGCCGATACACACCTCACACCAAGAGAGGGAAGAGAACACCGAAGGGCCCACCCTTTATCCTAAGGCACATCAGGAAGAAAAACCCACACATAATGTAAGAGGTCTAAGCCTCCCATACACGGACACAGTACGTTTAAACCACAGGGCAATGTATATACATAGCACACTGCAGCCCGAAAACAGAAGGGACAGGCATCAACCTGACAGACATGCGGAAAGCGCATTCACATCACAGGGGTACATAGCACATTGCTGACACCCACACCACAGAAACCAGAGATTGAAACACAACACTGCCTCATAATGCACACATATAGGATAATTTTCTTACCCCAAAGCGCCAGAACGCAAATCCGGAAAACTAGCCCTAAGAGGGGAACTGTCCAACAGCGTTATAACTATATACGCAGTCACACGGTTAGTGCAGTCAGTTACTGAAACACAGCCAAATACCAAGTTCACACAAATTGGCACAGTGGATGTGTGGGGCACTACACCCGCTCGGGAAGAACTATGACGGCCCGAGAGATGGGTGAACGCCCACAAACCACTCTGGCAAAGTATAAGACCAGATTGTATTATACTTATTGTTACGTTTTTAATGTTTGTGTTTATGCTTTTGTTCTATTGTTACATACTATCATGCAACATACAAGTGAGACCGACCCCCACAAACACAAACCATACCCTGAGACTAGGACATCAAACCCATATGACAGCAACAAACAGGAAGCGAGAGCTGACAGGAAACTTAGCCCACAAACTAAGCATTCTCACCAGATGCCCCCTGATTCTGAAAATCCTTACCATAAACCCTAAAGGCCTTAACACCTCCAACAAGCGTAGACTCCTCCAACGAGACATAAAATCTAAACAAGCAGATATTGCTTTTATACAGGAAACGCACTTACCCAGGTCAGCGCCTGTACAACTGAAAAACCACATCTACAACACGGTATACGAAGCTCGGGCACTAAGGAAAAAAGCAGGAGTTGTAATACTAATACACAAAAGATGCCCGTTCATGCTGACGCAATCACAAATAGACCCAGAGGGCAGGTATATAGCCTTGACCAGTACCATACACTCTACAAAGGTACACTTGGTTACCATATATGCACCTAATGCACCTGAACCCAGTTACTGGGACTCATTAGAAACACTACTAACAATCCTACAGGGACAATTCTAGTGATGGGGGAGAATTTAACGCGGTACCTTGCCCGGCGATAGACAGGAGCTACATACCGGGTCTGGACCGCTCACAAGGTGGGGGGAGACAAGAAAAGCTATTGCACACGTTCCTCACCCACACGGGACTTCTAAACGCATGGCACATTCAACACCCTGACACAAAAGACTACACGTACTACTCGACACCATACAACACTTACTTGAGAATAGACAACATCCTCCTAAACGGAGCTGGGATGACCAAACTGAGCAAGACAGAAATACATAATATCACATGGTCTGACCACGGAGCCATAACAGCCACCTTGACCAAACTTCAGCACCTCGGTAGCTGGACGTGGAAACTGAACACTAATCTGCTTAGAGATGAAAACATACTCTGTGACACCAAAACCACCATTGCGGAATACTTCACTAATAACGACAGGGAGGATATCGGTCCTACACCCTTATGGGCAACCCATAAAGCAGTAATGAGAGGCCACTTCATTAAAGCAGCCACTCATAAAAAGAAAACCAAAACAAAACGTCTCCTAGAGCTTCAAACAGACCTGAGGAGAACAGAAACCCAACACAAACACAACCCAACCACCACAAACTTCCAAGAACTCCAAACCATTAGACACTCCATAAGAGAACTGTCCATAGACGAGGTGACGAGATCTTGCAAATGGTCCAAACGCTTATTCTACGAAAAAGCTAACAAAATGGACACAGTATTAGCAAGGACACTAAGACCAAGGCCCGGATTCTGACAAATCACGGCCATTAAGACACACACCAACGACACAGTCAACACACCTAATGATATTAATAAGGTGTTCACAAGATATTTTAAAACACTATATAATCATTCCCCCGCAACGATACCGAACAAACCCAATACCTGACAAACATAGAGACCTTTTATAACACAAACCGAATTACCCAAAGTAACCGAGGGGGAAGCTGAAAACTTAAAGGAGCCAATCACGCCTGAGGAAGTCGCAGCAGCGATCTCAACCCTCAAAGGCAACAAAGCCCCCGGACCTGATGGGTACGACATGCAATACTATAAGACATTCCGAGAAGAACCGATCCCACAACTGACCAAACTATACAACCATTTCCTTCAAGGAGGGACCCCTGACAGAGACATGGCCACAGACAATATTATACTGATACCAAAACCAAATAAAGATGCTACCCAAGCCATCAATTATAGACCAATATCCCTCATCAACTCTGACTTAAAAAATTTTTGAAAAAATCTTGGCAACGAGACTAACACCGCTTTTACCCAGACTAATTCACTTGGACCAGGTGGGTTTTATCCCTGGCCGACAATTATACGAAAATACCCGCAGAGGGGCAGACCTAATATGGCATATGACGCAAACAAACTCCCCATCCCTGGCCCTATCGCTAGACGCGGAGAAGGCCTTTGATCGGGTGCAATGGCCATTCCTATTCCGACTCATGGACACACAGGGCTTCCCCGAACCATTCATTACAGCGATCAAAGCACTGTACATGGACCTACAGGCCCAAACTATAATAACTGGAGCCCAAAAAACACCCTTCCGAGTAAGCAACGGAACGAGACAGGGCTGCCCCCTATCCCCCCTCCTCTTTGCAATAGTGCTGGAACCACTACTGCAAGCCATCAGAAAGGATCCCAACATACAGGGAATCCCCCTAGGCAACAGATAATTTAAAGAAGCGGCGTACGCAGACGACATACTGCTCACACTCACGAACCCAAGACGATCTATGGCACACCTCAACACACTCTTGCAGACTTATGGAGTAGTTTCGGGATACAGAGTCAACCTTACCAAATCTACAGTGATACCATTCCACCTAACGGAGGAAGATAACACACACATAACCACCACGCACAAAATTAAGATGAACAAAGAGACACTCACATACCTCGGGATACAACTCTCAGCAAACCCTAATGCGCTATACAAACAGAACTACACAACATTAATCAACCCACTAAAGAAAGACTTAGAGAAATGGACAGATAAACCCATCACATGGATGGGCAGATTACACTCGATAAAGATGAACATCATGCCCAGACTCCTATTCTTATTTCAAGCACTACCGATCAGGGTCACCAGAGGAGACCTAGCCGACATACAGAGAGCAATAGACGCATTCATATGGCAAAGGAAAAGACCCCAGATAGCCCGAGCCATATTATATAACCCCAAGTGGAGGGGGGGACTGGGATTACCTCACCTCTACCACTATTATTTAGCAGCACAGGTAGCGCAAATAGCACATTGGCACAGCCCCACCGGCCAACACCAATGGGTAGACATAGAAACATTACTGATGGGTGACGATTCACCGCAACTCTTAATATGGACCCCCAAAGAACACAGGGTACTCCTCAGAACCACTTGCCCAGCAATCCTAAACTCTATGGGCATATGGGACAAAACAGCCCTAAAACACCACCTCATGAACAACCCCTCTCCCATGGCACCGGTACTCCGCAATAGAGTGTTCCCACTGGGACTAAGCACCACTGCCTTTACAGGTATAGAGGCCACAGGGATACGGAGATACACACAATTATACCAAGACAAACAGTTAATAACATACGACTACCTAAAGACCCTTGCACCCCTAGCGACCCAAGATTTCTTCCACTATATACAAATTTGTGATTTTGCCCAAACCACGGAAGTTAGGACAGCACTCTCCAAACAAATTACCTTTTTCAAACGCATATGCCTCAACGAAAGCATGCCCACGAAACTGATCACTAACATGTACAGCCACATCGGAGTAGAGTCCGGGGAATGGAGCACATTAACTTACACAGACAGATGGGAAGCTGACCTGGGCGAGAAGCTGGATGGGGAAGAATGGCGGGACATATGGGAAACATGCTCCAAAGTATCAATCTGCACTACACTACAGGAACAAACATACAAGATCCTGTTCCGGTGGTACACCACCCGGTCAAACAATGTCACATGGGACTATGTCCCACAGACACTTGTTGGCGACTATGTGGGGAAAAAGGCACATATATCCACATGTGGTGGCAATGTCCCAAAGTAAGAGCATACTGGGAAGAGGTGACAGACATGAACTCCCGTATACTACAAAAAAGACTAACGACAGAACCATGGTCATGCCTCCTATCCAGGACTAGACAAATATGACCAGAGACTTTTAAACATGTTAAACCTTGCAGCACAAAGAGCTCTAGCACAACACTGGATAAAATCTGAAACCCCACCCATTACGTTAGTGCAAACAAAAATTAGAGACAACTGTATAATAGACAAATTGATGGCCTAGGTCCAAAACACCACAACCACTTATCAAAAAGTCTGGGCATTTCGACACATGATACCCTCCCCCCAAAAGGGACATACACAACAGAAATGACTGGTCAGTCTTAGCCTACCAGGGGAAAAACAGACTGCAGAGACCTGACCCGACCAGAGAAACACTGAAACACAACAACGAAGGGTAATATAAAACAGAATGCAGCTTACATATGCTAACAAACATATTGAAAAAAATATCACTTGTATTTATGTTAGGAAGTTATCTCATTTCTTTTTATGTATGTTATACATGTTTATAAAAACAAAAACAGACAGTTACCATATAACCACGGGGCTTCTGCTTAAGCCAAAGAACAAACCAATACTGCAATGTAACTGTCGATGTAAAAATAAAGAATTGGAAAAAAAAAAAAAAAAAAGATTATCAAAATATTATATCATGGGCCAATTTAATTACTACTCATATCTAGTAATGTGTTTAGACACTGACCATCATTTGGACTTTACTCTGATGAACTGTCGTATAAACTTTATTCTAAATCGAAAATGTAGAATAATCTATCCAAAAACATGAAATCTTTCACATGCTCTGAAAAGAATCCTCTCTCTTTATCTCTGAACAATCAAAACAGTAACAACTACTAATGGGTTTTAATGTTCTGTGCATGTTACATGTATAACATTGTAACAAGATTGTATTGTTTTTCCAAGTCACGTATGTCTGCCTGTACTATACAATTTGGTTCTATTGACTGTATCCCACCACACAATGAATAAACTACATTTATGATTATTTACAAAAGGTTTGTCACTTCCAAGTTGCAATTGTCACTTCTGATACAAAAATACAGTTGGTTTCCTACATTTATTGCTTCCATAATTGCTAACATTGTTTAATAAGGATTACCCCTAAAACAAAACAAAACAAAAAATCAACAGAAAATAAACACAAAATTTGAATAATGTATATCCAGCTGTATGGATGACAGCAGGAAAGTCTGCTTTTAACATGTTGCATTACACAAAATAACTTAATCAGAGCTGCTAGCTGAGCTTTAGGCTTTGACGACATAAGTGATTAACATCAGTCTTCCCATATGAAATAGCTGGAATAATATCTGGAGACAAAGTGCAATGTGTTTGTTGTTAACGTACTGGTATCTATGGGGAGCTTATTAAATTACATCTGCAAGACACCTTCCAGATTAACCCCTGCATACGTTCATCTGTACACATACAGAGGGAGACCAATACGTTTTACTCTGCCTGGTACTTTCTAATTATCAACTTTATCCAAGAATGTCTCTCCTCTACAGCCCATGAGAATTCAATTTCTTTGATGTAAAATCCACTCTTGAAAAAGACTTTCCTTGAAATAATGGAGTAGTTTTTTTTTTTGCTTAAACTCTTCTATTTTAAAAAAAGAATCATTGCAATCTCAAATTATATCAAAGGGTCATTGATTGTGTATTCTTACAATGACTATTTAGAGTTGGCTCAATTTAATATGTACATTCAGTATTTATTTTCACAAGAAAAGCCCATACCAGTTTCTCAGGACCTAACTGATTTTGACATCCCATATTACTCGGCTTTTACTGTTTTTAGAATAATGTAAATGTGTAATTTAGTAAAGCATGTATTGTGTATTACCTCAAAAAAGCTAATTATGAATTCCAAGTATATAATAAATGCTATGGTAACAAACAAATGCATGCATATACCAGCATCACATATGATGTCGAAAGGTCAACTTTGACAGCAATGTGTAATATCCTCAAATGGGGAATAATCTTATGGGGTTAACTGTCAGAGAAATGTGTGATCTGTTTTGTCCAACTCTCTGTCCCTCAACAAGGTTGACTTGCAAAGCTTGAGATGTTTGAATATTGAAAAATGAGTTATTTTTATATAGTATTTACAATGAAAAAAAAAAACAGGGAACTACGAGTAAGCTGAGTAGGTATCATTTGCAATTTAATGGTCACTTGGCCAACAGAGATACTCGCCTTCAATTGGTCCCCATATATGTAAAATGGATGTTATTTATGACCAATTTCATTGTAAATTGTGGTTAGAGTCCGAGTATGATAAATAGATATCTACTGGCTAATTTATTATAAAATTACTCCCATTCCCATCTTATCTTGTATTACAGTTTTGCAAATAAGTCTGTGCACAGATATTATCCAATCTGCGGGCCAAGCATAAAGGAGGCAAGAAGTTGCACAATATGCAAATGATGTACAAAAATAAGAAAAACAAAAGAAGAATTATTAATTTGCCCTTTAACATCAGAAGGAGAAGGGGCAGTGATTGTTGCAAATTGCTTCAGGTATAAGTAATTATGTAAAAGGAGACAGGAACAGAGAATCTCCTTGCACAATATCCTATGCAATGAGCTTAAGCTGTTACTGTTCCTTTAACATGAGGCCCATATTGACTTGGTTCTCATGAATTGGAATCTTGAGTCATGTAAGTTTCTTCTGACCTTGGAAAAAGTGCACATTCCTTATTGATTATTCTGCCACCAGAAGCAAATGTGTTTTCCAGTTTAGTCAATCTTATGCAAAATTAGCATTAAAGAGTATTTTCACAATAATTTCTGTTTTACTAATGGAGAGAAAGGAAGGTTGAAAACATGTCTTACTTTCATTGTAGGTCTCTTCAAACACAGTGACGTTAAAAGGTACTCCTTTTGGCCACAGCACACATTTACTTCTCAAATGTCCCATAAAAAGTTGCAGACCTACTAGTGCAAATACACTCAGGCAGAACACGGTGAGAACCATCACATCTGAAAGTTTCTTTACCGCCTGGATCAGGGCCCCCACAATGGTCTTGAGACCTGGGATGTGAACAAATATTTCAATTACTTGAATGAAAGATGTTTTAATGATGCATAAACCTTGTATGATTAAAAAACATGTTAGATTTTGTTAATGGCCAGCTTTAGGCTTCTACGTTCCATACTTGCCAAACACATGTACTATCAAGTTTTTTGTCAAAAATTTACCACCGAGACATGGTGAACGGTAGTGTTCTAAAAATGTAATAACCACCTCACCACAGTGTAGTAGTTACTTTTCTAATATTCTCTGTTTGTCATCCCATAATAGTTTGTTTTTGTGAAATCATTGGGAAGCAGTTAGACCAGTAGTTCCCAAACCAGTCCCAAAGGAACCCCTACCAGTCCAGGATTTAATGATTAACCTGTTGTGTCTAATGTGGTTTTGAAGAAAAGAGACAACTGGGTAATCCCTAAATCCGTGACTGGTAGTGGAGCTTTGATGACTGATTTGGTAACCACTGAGTTAGACAAAAAAACGGGATCTCCTTAGGCACCAGAGACCATCCCTATGCATCTGAATTATTTTCTGAGCATTATTTTGGAATTAATCTCCAATAAGATCTTTTTCACTTATCCATACCTTCCCCTTGCTCAACTTCAGGCTATTAAACAGCACTCTGCATCACGATTGCACAAGCTTCATAGATATCATTGACTTTATCATTGTTTTCTAATTACATTTCTGGTTTCTTGGTGTCTTAGCATTATAACTTCATTTATTGAACCTTTTGGCTTGTTCCTGGACCAACTTTGACCTCTCTGTATTTCCTTTTGGTTCCTGATTTCGCTAACTATGACTGATTCAGACTGCCCGACTAACCATCCTGTTTGCATTAAACAGATCCTGAATTTTTCAATCTCAATTCTTATGCTGAGAGTTACACAGAGCACATTACACCGTATCTAAAATTTTAATAATTAAACATCACCAATACCGACGGGACACATAATTAATGGGGGTTCAAACACAAACACAAAAACAACCACAGTATACACAAAAGGGCCTACCTAACATCAATTACCACCTACCTGGAATTACAGAAATTGTTTTCAAAGCTCTTAATACTCTGAAAGTTCGAAGAGCTGAAACATTGCCTAGGTTTATAAATTCTGTTACATACCTGTTGAATTAATAATAGCAATTGTTATTTGGAAGGAAGGCAAATATTTGTATTACATTTTTTTTTTATTAATTATGTAAATATAATTAAGATCATGTTATTAATCCTCTAGTGTATAATGCATAAAGAGCAATTTTGGGCAAATGCTAATTACTTCTTCACTTTGAAGGTGTCCCATCAGTTCCCAAGATGTTCTCTCACCGGTTGCTGCCCTTCCAAAGAACACTTCTAGCACCATAACAACTACAGCTTGCTGTACATAAGATGTTCTGAAATAGTTTGACTACTTACAAGGGGGAGAGTGGCACCAGGGTACTGCTGGCACCATATCTACTGCAGCATACTGCAGTGGATATGTTACTTGGCAAGTTCCTTTAAGTCATCTTCAGTAGGGAGAAGAAGTTAGGTGACTGAACATCAATCTGTTTACCCCGGCAGTGCATTCCCATTGCAATGACATCAGATGTCAAGGTCACGTACATTAGTACCATTAGCAAAGCTGGTGACCTTAGACTGTTTAACCACTGCCTAAATGACCAAGTATAATTTAAATGGCAGTGCTCAAAGAGGGAGTTGAAATCTTTGCTATAATGTTTTTACTTGGAATGTTGGTCTCTAATTTTTAGTTGACGAGTGGTTTATCCAGCTAACGTCATATGCATAATTTGCATGTGTATTAAAAAATGGTTAAAAACTACTGTGTTAGGTCTTCCTTTTGAGGCTGGATACTAATCAGTGAAAAAATAAATACAACCAAACTACGATATACTTTTATTAATTTTTTTATTTACATTTTTAATTTGGGATGCCTGAAATATTACAACCATTAGGCCAGGGTTAACTAAAAAGTAGTTGTTGCTGAACTGTAAATCCCCTGAAATTCTGAGTTTGTCCTGGCTGGCTCAAGATCATATGAGTTGTAGATCAACATAAGCTGGTCTGCTACCTGTTGGCTAGCCCAACACGGGTCTAATAAGACTCCTCTATTCTACAGGCCCTGATTAAAACAATTGCTACACAAAGCAGGATTAGAGCACAGCACACGGCATGATTGCCTTGTGAGAAAGCTGATCCAAGGTACTTATCAATCTGAACAGATTAATTTCGAGATATGAATAACTTCTCCAGAGGTGTGTTGAAAAAAAATAGCAAGGCGTTTAACACTTTTCTCTCTGTGTGTGTTTGTATATATATATATATATATATATATATATATACAGATATAAATGTATAAATGTAGGCACCAAAACGATTGTGTTTTGGCCAAACACAACACAACTCCCCACAGTGCAAATGCAATACATTACTGTCAAGCAATAACCTGGAGAATACGTTTCAGAGTTCAAACTGCATTATGGCAAATATCCTTGCATATTTTTTTTTGTTATTTTTAAGCTTTTAAAAAAGAAAAAAAAGAAAGAAAATAACTTGAGGCTGAAACATTGATAATTGTTTTTGTAACCACTCGTTAAATACTTCTTTGACACACGTGTTATCATTCTATGGTTTATGTGTTATATTGCTTGAGTAGCACCGGGGCAGTGATTGCTTGCATATTTTTTATGAGAGTGCCAGAACATTTTATATACAAGACATTGTGTGGAGGTTGGGCGGGCTTAATGTAAAATGTAGAAGGGGCTATCAAATACATTATTTGGCTGAAGCCCCTGGTCAATTACCAATCTATTTTGAAACATTTGAAAGCCTTTCAATCATAGCTGCAAACAGTAACACATTCACTAAACACTGCATTTGGCCTGCATGGACAAAATTCTGTGTAAATGGCTGAATTCCAACCAGCATTTCTAAATATTTTGTAAGGCAATTCCAGTCCAAATTCAGTCAAACCAACTGAACCTGCACCAACAGGCACGATGCATTCAGTGTCTGGTTTAAAAAGTCTAGATACCTTTCTCTCGGTCCCAAAACCCATCCCACTGCAGGTCTGGTGCTTATCACCCGCCAATGCTTTGAGGCCTAGAGAAGCTCTTGGGTGGGCTGCAATAACTCATGCCAAGATCGCATCCTCTCTTACACCGACCAACTCACCAGATTGTATTTATCCAGATGCTGATCTTGATTTCATTTGGTTTCATTTTTATTGTGCTGATATTATACTGTATACTGCTAACAGGCACTCACAGTTTTTTCAGGCATACCTGCCCTAACTATGTGTAGGTTGTTCCGGACAGCAGATGCCTAAATCTCACACTATGAGAGAACAAGGGATTGGTTGCACTCACCTGAAAATGCTTAAAGGACCACTCTAGGCACCCAGACCACTTCAGCTTAATGAAGTGGTCTGGGTGCCAGGTCCAGCTAGGGTTAACCCATTTTTTCATAATTATAGCAGTTTCAGAGAAATTGCTATAATTATGAATGGGTTAAGCCTTCCCCCTAATCCTCTAGTGGCTGTCTCATTGACAGCCACTAGAGGCGCTTGCGTGCTTCTCACTGTGATTTTCACAGTGAGAGCACGCAAGCGTCCATAGGAAAGCATTGTAAATGCTTTCCTATGCGACGGCTGAATGCGCGCGCAGCTCTTGGCGTGCGCATTCAGCCGGCGGGGCGGAGAGGATGCGGAGAGGAGGAGGAGAGCTCTCCGCCCAGCGCTGGAAAAAGGTAAGTTATTACCCCTTTCCCCCTTCCAGAGCCGGGCGGGAGGGGGTCCCTGAGGGTGGGGGCACCCTCAGGGCACTATAGTGCCAGGAAAACGAGTTTGTTTTCCTGGCACTATAGTGGTCCTTTAAATGAGGTGCTGCTTGGGGCCAATAAGTACATTAAAAATTAAAATCCAGATCACTCCCTTATCTACTAAACAGATACTTTGGTGCTGACCGATTTTATTTGTTTTATTAAAAACACCTAATCTAGGTAAAAAGTAATGGGGGTTTAGTTACATTATATGATCATACATTGCATAAGCCTGCCACAATGTTAATTTTTACTGGATCTGACACTATGACATATTGCTTACCTCTCCCCGTATGCCATCATACCAGATGCATACTTACCCACTCTAGTTAAAGCCTCTTGAAAACCCACAATGCTTACTACTCACAATGTATAAGCATTTTATGCATCTTATTATTACACCCGATACCAGCATGTTTCTTATGATCTTTTATACTGCCTCTTGTTTTTGTTTTTCTAACTAGGTTTGATTTAGCATAGGGAGCATATATCTGGTATGTCGACAAGGGACTGATATTAGCTAGACAATATTGTCTATGTTAAGAAATATGTGAATATTATGCGTCTCTTCATTGTCCCTGGTTACCTGATGTTTGATTTTTTTTGTTTTAAAAATGGTGCACTACTACATCCAAGCATAACATACTTTTTTTTAACGTTTCTGTACCACACGCTCTTGTCTCATGCTGAAAAATGTGTTATCTAAGCACCTCAAAAACAAAGAATTCAAAAAAAGAAAGATGTCAAGAGTCTTGTGTATCACAAACGTTAATCTTGTTAGAGAATAACTCCTATTAAACTAAATGACATTGTTATAGGGCCCAGGGGCTATCCAGTCTATAAAATGAGTAAATCGCGAGGTGGCTAGTGGTCTTCAATTCCCCACCAACATATGTTCCTCCCTAACCAATCACAATAACAAAAGGGACCAAAACAATGAATTAGGTTTACCCAAATTCAACTGGATTGTGAAATATTTCGTTTTATTCATCATTAATAAATAACCAGCCTTAACGCTCGTCTTATAAATCACAGAATGTTTGCAGTTTCCCTGCAAACACATACTGACCAGATGGTTTGCATTTCACCCCACAGTTTGTTATCATGTGTGTATACAGTAGCTTGATGGCAGTTCATCTGTTTTATATTTCATGAATCCTAATGGGTTTTTTTCCTGGCAGACTCTTAATTCAGGAAATTGAAAGCATTGTATCATTACCACTAACATTAGCGACCACAGCAACACCCATGGAAACGTGTGGTAGACTGGAAGCCATTACATTCATAACAATGTATTTATCGATCACAGGTCTGCAATCCTAGTATATAGGTTCCGATGACAAACCAGATTTTCAGAAAATCTTTAAAAGGGGCAGTCTAAGCACCAACCTTATTTCATCTTAAGAAATGCAGCCTTTTCTAATGAAAACAGTACTTCTCGATTTCAGTCACTAGGGGCTTCAGATTAACATAGATACAATATTTATATCAATTGGATGTCTGTTGTCAGCAAGTAAAGTATGCAGACAATCGAGTCTGTATGTGTCCAGTGTCTCACAATGGGTTGGCAGGTCACAGCAATCTCTGCATATGCACCATTTATAACCATTCCTTCTCTATGATTGAAACAAAAGTCATCTGTATGGATGACTTCAACGGAGCAGGATCATGCTCTAGTGATGAGACCGTCCCAGTGTTGGAATAAAAATAATTAAAAGTAAAAGAAAGAAAAAAAAAAAAGAAAGTAAAAACAAAGGAACTTTCTATTCTAAAAATTACAAGGACCACATCTAATTAGAAAATATAGACAGACAATTAGACAGATTATTAAAGTGCTTCTTTAACAATATAGTTGTAGAGTGAAATAAACTTTCATTTGGCCTGTTACCAATACAGAATGATGATGTTGTAGAGCAGATATAATGCTTAACAATATACTAGTGTATTTATGGCAAAACTATATCACATTGGTCTTATACTAAATACCCAATAATTTGTTCGTAATATGATTACAAATATTACAAACATTAATAGGGTCTCGTATTAAAACCAAGATTTCTTGGTTATGTAAACTGCCACAGTAGCATACTGGGGTCATAAGTCGTTATGACCCCAGTATGCAATTGATCCTGAACTTGTTTAACCAATGTCTGAGGCCTAGCTCATGGTCCTATGTTTGCCATTATCCTTCTGATACCTTTAATGTCTCCTGAAATTATATAGGAGAACCCAGAAACAGGCCAAAATTGCATGATGGGATCAGAGGAAATAAGCAGCTAATTAATTTGCATTGAGTAACCTGCCAACTACTACTTGTTGGTAATCTACTTTTGTTATTGGTACTCCTATTCCAATACCACTACTTACTCTGTGGCTGTTGACATGGAAACAGACAATAACAAAAAGTATTTCCATACTTATCAGTGACCATGTCAGCATTAAGGTAATTAACACTGCCTCGGTTTTACCAGGAATAAGGAAAATAGTTCCCATGCTTTCCATAATTTCCCTTATCTATTCAATCACCATGGCAACATTAACTACGATAATGCCACCAGGGTGATTAATTAGGAAAGTAAAATTACCTTAAGTATAGAAACAACTTTGTAACATAATACTACCATGATTTTATCTGTTTATTTATTTATTTACTTATTTATAGTTAAGTCAACGTCTACATGGCAGATTGCAGGTAAACAAATAGCCTTATTCAATGCTTGTGCGTTAGTATTGCAAAGTAATAATTAGCAGTTACAGTAACATCTTAAGTGCATTTGGCATATAAAAACGGAAACCTATTTATTTTAAATATAGTGTTTTTGTTCGATTACAGAGATAGCAGCATGAATACCTAGATTTGCTCTATTTTTTTTCTCCAAATAGTTTTGACTCTCGTCTGTCATATGAGATATAAAATGTAATTTCAGAGCTGCTGTGTTGCACGTGACAGATGTATTCCCATTTCCATCCTTTATATAATTATATACTTACGCCATGACAATGACAGTGAAATCCAGCCAGTTCCATGGGTCACGCAGGAATGTAAACTTTTCCAAACAGAATCCACGTGCAAGAATTTTAATCAATGATTCTAATGTATAGATCCCAGTGAATGTGTATCTGAAACAAAGCAATATTTTAGAATGTGCGTCATTCTCATAATATTTCTGTGAGTTTTATTACAGAAAAAGAGAATCACAAAAAAAGCAAAAACAACATGAAATTTAAAATATAAATGTAAAAAATAGCAACAATATGTTAACATGTTAAAATGTGTTATGACATACCTTTTAGCCCCTTGAGTAAAAGATGTATGCAGTACATTTTGCCTTACGTTGTTCACAGCAGCGGCACTCAAATAGTTACTAACGAATATAAAATATTACAACGCTGAAAACTTTCCTTTTAAATCCTTTTGTCTTCTTTTGCCTGCAACTCCAACCACTGCACCTGCCCAGTGCTTTCATATGGAGAAGAGTCACTTTCCTATTCAGCTGTCCAAGTAGCTGTATGTAACGAATATGCACTAGCTGCCACGGCGCAAATCAGACATTTGAATCTGTAGGAGCAAAGCTCTGAGCTAGGCAGGAAATAGTGATTTGGGAGTTAAATCACAGCTCCTAAATGTTCAAAATGCTGATTTGCACAGCGTGAGCAGTCAGTCAGTGCAGGCTTACAACACAAGGACACATGAAATGGGTAGTGATGTTTCACTATTATCACATTAGTGGGAAAGAGCAGGATCTATGGGCACATGCGAGTAAGCTGAAATAAAGTAAAAACTTGAGGATTTAAAAGATAATAAATTAAAGCTTCCTGGCATCGTAACCCATACAATACGCTTTAAATGCCATTTGTATTGAATATTCAGTAGGGATATCTCACAAGATCATCATGTAGGCGTTGATTACCTAGTGAACTTCAGTGTGCTGACACTCAACGTAGTTGGAACCTAACATCAGACGTTTTCTAATTTTATGAATATTTGTATGGCAAACAGAATTACAGGATATTGTTTTTATAATTTTTAAGATGTAATTTGGATATATAAGCCTAAAAGCATATCATAACATAAACTACTTGAAAAGCCAATTGCTGCATATAACATGATTTTGTTTTTATTTTTAAACATAAAATTGCAGGACATAAAAGTTCACACATTTATTTTTTGCATTGTAATGTCTTTATTCCAAGTGACTGTAGGGAACAAATTGCACTGTAGGGAACAAATTGCAGAACCATTCTTATAATTCTCATATAAAACTGAAGTTCTGGATGCATGATAGCTAGTGATGTCCCGAACTGTTTGCCGAACGGTTCGCGAACGGTTCGCCACGAACGGTTTGCCACGGACTCATCATTGAGTAAATTTTGACCCTTACCTCACAGTCAGCAGACACATTCCATCCAATCAGCAGCAGACCCTCCCTCCCAGACTCTCCCACCTCCTGGACAGCATCCATTGTGAAACTGCATTCTTAGTGAGCTGTCCAGGAGGTGGGAGGTTCTGGGAGGGAGGGTCTGCTGCTGATTGGCTGGAATGTGTCGGCTGACTGTGAGGTACAGGGTCAAAGTTTACTCAATGATGAGTCCGTGGCGAACCGTTCCCGAACCGTTCGGCGAACAGTTCGGGACATCACTAATGATAGCCCAACATAAAGTAAAAATAATACAATCTATAATATTAAATTTAATGATAATTAAATTGATATAAAGTACAGTTGGTTTTTAGACATATTCAACCCATTCAGGATGAAATGGGCTGAAAACCATTTTAATCTGTTCAAACTTACTTAATAAAAAAGATGAAATACTGCAGTGATCAGTACTTACTCTACATTCTTGGTCCAGTCTGGAGGGGAAAGCCACGTCATAAAAACGCAGTTGGTCAAAATAGTGCACATAATAAAAATGCTGAATAATGTGAATAACTGTCAAGGAAACTAGGAATGAGGTTATGTCTTAGAATGTTCCCAAATGGAAACGAACAATACAAACAGTTATTGTGTAGCACTGTGCAATTTCTTGATTTCAGCACAAAAGAAAACTGTTCAACTTGCGCTAAATATGAGCCTTCATTGGCCTTTTTCTTTGCTTTTATCATTATCAGAATATGTACTGGATTTGAAAACAGTTCACCTTTTTAATGGATATTATATTCAATAATGATGCCAACTGCATGATCAAAAGTGAGACTGTTGAGAGGCATATTAATGAATAATGCATATTATTGGTGAATAATCAATAATCAAAGCTGAATAATCTGCAAGGTTAAATATCCACAGAAATTGAATATCTACTAGCTAGTATCTACTGCATTCTATAACTCACTAACCAATCTAAAAAGGAACCACATTTTGTATTGTACTTCTGGGCTATTTTACAAGTTTAATTTTCATATTAAATACATCACACACAACCATGGAAAGGATATGAGTGGATCAAAATCTTTATAGCAACTCGTCGCACAGGATTAAATGGAGTTAAAACGTACAAGGCAGATGTGGCACTGAAACGGAAGATTGCCTTCCCTCTATTCAATACTATAAAGGTCTGGAAGAAAAGGTAGAAGCAGATTGGGTTATCAAAGGACAAATACACATTTCATTATTTTTTATTATCACTCTTATAATGGTCCATTATTATGGGTCACAACGGCCATCTTCATTTAGGCAACAGTGGGATTTGAATGACCATGATAAATGGCCTAGCTGTGGACATGTATACCAAATGTGAACTGTACTAAAAAACAGTTTCCGAGAAGATTATTTTTCAAGTATTTTACACAATCCAATATGAAACCCAAGCCATGTGACCAATAAACATTTTTTTTTTACTGAAATCCATCAGCATATATCACCTCAAAACTTAATCAAATAAAAAGTTTATTTTAAACTTTACATTTTGAAAATCTCCTGCTCACTGTTTGCATATTCAAGTCCCATTTAAAGAACAATGCAACACCATGGCAAAGCAAGAACCTACAGTCACTCTACCTTCTACAAAAATAACAGCAAAATAATCAAATACAATACAGAGTTTTTATAAATTTAGAATAACTGAGAAGTAGGGAAAGGAAGAAGAAAATTATTTTAAAGGGACACTCCATTTCCCAAATACAAAAATACATAAATCACTATTTAGCAGATATACCTCAATGAACACATGCTAATTATACATTTTTTTCATTGGGTTATAATCCTAAAGTGCTCTCAATAGTGTTTATGAACAAGGTACGATAAAGCTGTTGCCCAGTAAAGCTCTAAATACGTGTGTTGTTCCTCCATTATTGTGTGTGCTTACCGAGTTATTCTACCATCAGCATGAAGATTGCAGCAGATTATGGGCCCACAAGGGATTCTTGAAACTAATGGAGCAGGCCATGCTTTGATGGAGATGACAAGAACTATGAATTATGGGAGACAAACATGGTTATTCAGTTAAGTGAGAATTCAAGGAGAATTCAAAGTGAATTTCAAATCCAAGGTAAAAGCAGCCAAACTGGACACATTCTCTAAATCAGCTATGCTTCCAGTGTGGCTACTTTGGCCTTACATTTGAAATTCTCTTTTAATTCTCACTTTAGTGAATAGCTCTGAAGATTCTTGGGACATCTGCAGTTGATGAATTTTAAAGAAAGCATTCTGAGTGAATCGGTTGCTACCGATGATGAGGATGAAGATAAACATTAGAATGAGGAAGTATTTGCTGCGTTATATTAGTTCCTAAATGATAATGTCTGTCTTTAATCACCAGGGAGGCAGTTGATGATGGAAGAAATACCAAGAGGTTATTCAAGGGAAAGCCCGGAATAGTTTGTTTGTACTCAGAGCTTAGGGTGACAATGTAAAAGAAAGGGTGACAGACTATATGTACAAAATTAAAAATATAGTCCAGGCACTCAGGTTCACTTGTGCAGTAGTTTTATTAAAAAGACAGGATAAACAGGCAACGTTTCGAATCTAAACTGAGATCTTTTTCAAGCTATTTGTACAGACAGACATTACAGCATTAAGAAATGCGAAGGAAAAGTAAAGAGATGGATTGCTGATTGCGATGAGTCTGAAAGATTTGCCAGAATTGTTTAAATTGTTTGCCATCCATATTACACAGAGTGAAGGAAAAGTACATTTTGTACTTGTGTAGAGTTCAAAACACAGTTGAGAAGCTTCAAAGATACTGAGAAAAACTGTGCTAGTTCAAGTGACTACTTGATTTAAAATGGACAACTCTAATATTGTCTGTCACCATTATAGCCAAGATAGCACAGAGCTAGAGCATACCCATACGGTCAAAATGGTGGCCAGTCGCTAGAGTGTAATTACTCTATTAGCCTGACACACAGAGATGCAGACTGCAGGCACACGAACAAAAATAATGTTAAACTACTCATATCTTTAAAATCAGAGATTACAAACTTGATAGGTTAATATCGAAAGGGCTAATGGTTGACACAGTGACAACTTCCTACATAATTACCAACATCAAAACATTTACACATTTTGATAACACCTTTAACCCCTTAAGGACACATGCCATGTGTGACATGTCATGATTCCTTTTTATTCCAGAAGTTTGGTCCTTAAGGGGTTAAACCAGGAAATACTCCATAGAGCTTGCAGATGGGAAAAAGACAGTATTTATGGCACTGAGAAGCAACAATAAATAATAGGGTATCAGTTAACTATAAACAAGGCAGATGTGAACTTGTTTGTAAGAATGTCACCAAATTCATAATTCATAACTATCTGAATATTTTTGCTAAAAATTAAGAAAGCTGTCATGGATGTTATAATATTCAAAATTGACACAACATTCTAGGTCACTGTAATTATGATGACATTGCAAAGGTACAGAATGTTGTTCAGAGTAGAAGCAAAGCATCTGATGTCATGGCTACAACAGCATAAAACTGGTTCATACTAACTTCGCAGGTATTGTCATAGATAAAAGGTACATAAAGGGTTACAGCCTTAGTCTTAATTCGGTTCTTCCACGTCTGCAGGGGTTAAAAGCTAAATAGTTTTGTCAGCAGTTTCTGCAGATGGTTTTTGTGTTTCTCATGAAATGTTACGTTTGCTCTAACCTTGCATAGTTTATATAACACTTTCAAGTAAGCCATTGTTTCTTTGGTCTTATGTTTATGCACACATGCGCAGTAGACTAATTGCCATTTTATATATACGATGCTCTCCCATTAAAGATTGAGAAGATGATTTTGAACTACACACATCTAATTAGGAGCCCCTGGTTATCTCTCTTGGATGATTTATCCGTTAAAATTGTCTATATCAGTATAATAAAACCTCAAACTAAAAAAGGTATCAAGTATGCTATGGCAATCACTGATGACTGTGTTTGTATACTTCCCGCAAAAGTAAGAGTTATGCAGTCCTAGCCACCAAAAAAGTAATTGCTGACAAAGCTGCATTTGGAAACATTAAGTGGATAAGATCTGACAATGGTATTGAGTTAATGGATGAGTTCTACGTCACTACTAAACAAGCAATGTGTTAGACATGAAGCCTCATTGATATGTGACTATTTAACCCCTTAAGGACCAAACTTCTGGAATAAAAGGGAATCATGAAATGTCACACATGTCATGTGTCCTTAAGGGGTTAAAGGGCAAGATGTCTGTTGAAGGAAAGTGAATTGCCAACGGGATTATGGATATATGCAGTAATGACTGCAGCTCATATTCGAGACGTGCTTTAACAACCATCTAGTAGAAACTTCATGTTGTCTGTTAAAGGGAAAAAGATGAAGATTTTTGGGTCAGAATGTTTTGCATATAAATATTATAGCAAAAAGTAAAATTGAACTTTGTGAAAGAGGAATCTTTGTAAGATATGGCAAGAACAGTTAATCTTATCTAATGTATTATCCTGACACCAGAAATGTTCTCAAACACAGGCTTGTGACGTGTTACAAGGAAAGCCATTGGAAAACAAACTCAAACTGATTGATTGAATGATGAACAGGATTCCTACAGAGAGTGGAACATGCCTTCTATACCAAAAACTAATAATGTCAAAGGATAGTGTTTGTAAAAGATCCAAAACACAAGGAGTGAGGAAAATGGCCAAACACAGAATGATCATGGTAAAAGATACCCTAAGAGAAATAGAAATATTCCTCAGTATCTGAAGGACTATGACTCAGACTTCAAAAGTAATGACCATGTATTAACAATCATTGATTATTCTTACAGGCTGTTTGACGTACCACAAATCTTTGAAGATTCCATATTTTCACTTCAGTCACAATTCTGGCTTAATGCTATGAAAGAGGAAATTGATTCACTAAGTGAGAAGGATATATTAACCTTGACCATGTTACAAGAAGGTAGACTTTCACTGGGGAGAGTCGATGGGCGTATGCAATAAAGAACAAAGTTTATGGATCAGAAACATATAAGGTCAAATATGTTGCTAAAGTTTATAATCAAGAAAAGGGAGCTGATCACAAAAAAATATTTTCTCCTACTGCAAATATTATGTCAGTGCAAATCTTAATGCAACTAGCAGCACAATATGACTCACTTCTTCATCAAATGGATATAAAATCAACTTATTTACATGCTCCAATTGATTGTGAAATATATGTTGAACAGCCATAAGGTTTGAGGTCAAGTGCAAACAGAATGAAAAACATGTTCTCAAATTGAACAAGACATTATACTGCTGGAAGCAGTCAGGTAGAAATTGTAATGAAGTGCTATATGATCATTCAAATGAAAATACGTTTGAACAGAAGCCTGAAGACCCCTGCATTTACTAGACATGTGCAATTCGTTTCTTGCCAAATATGAATTCGGACGAATTTCGGGCAATTCAGACATTCAGGTACTTCCGAATTTCTGAATAGCCGAAGTGCCGAATTACCGAGGTCCCGAAGTTCCGAAATTACGGAATTTCCAAAGTGTCAAAGTGCCGAATTTCCAAAGTGCCAAATTTCCGAAGTGCCGAAGTTCCGAAATTGCCGAAGTGCCGAAGTGCTGAATTGCCGAAGTTCCAAATCACAGTATTGTGTAAATACTAATATACTTACCCAGTGGAAGAAGAAGAATGTTACACTGTATACAATTTTAAATAAAAAGTATACAAACATAGCCAGGATTCTGCTGTAAGCATTTGCAACACTTACAACAATCAAGTAACACACATTCATATAAAATGTAAGTTACTTGGCCAGTAAATGTAATTACAGGAATGAATAAGTAGATAACTCCCTGATTCCCACATATTAGGGAGCTATCTACTAAAAGGCTGAAAGACCTACATTGGTCTTTCAGCCAAATTTACTTATACTAAGTAAAGATTACTTAGTATTAGTAAATTATGCCCCTACTCTCTATACCGCTGCTCACTGTAAAAAAAATATGGCTGCTCACTGTAAAAAAAAAAAAAAAAAAGTTCTTTGGAATTTTCCCAGGCTGTGTAATTTGACTCATACCACTCTGATTGGTGGATTAAGTAACCAATCAGAGTGTTATGAGTCAAATTACACAGCGTGGCAAAATGACAGTACTCTGATTGGTGGATTTCAAACCAACCAGAGTGCTGTGACAGGTAAATGTAGATTGGATGGCTTAAACCCACCAATCAGAGTGCTCTGAGCCTAATTGCAGGGCAGGACAAGGCTTTATAAGCCTTCCCCCGCCCTGCAGAGCTCAGTCTGCGCTCAGGGGTGGGGGCCAGGGGGAGGACATTAGGTCCCCCTCCTAATTAGTATTTAGGGCCCCCACCCACCGCTCAGGGGTGAGGGTCAGGGGGGAGGACATTAGGTCCCCTCCCTAATTAGTATTTTAGGGCCCCCACCCACCACTCAGGGGTGGTGGCTAGGGGGAGGACATTAGGTCCCCCCCAATAAGTATTTAGGGCCCCCACCCACCACTCAGGGGTGGGGACCAGGGGGGGGACATTAGGTCCCCCCAATTAGTATTTAGGGCTCCCACCCACTGCTCAGGGGTGGGGGCCAGGGTGAGGACATTAGGTCCCCCCTAATTAGTATTTAGGGCCCCCACCCTCCACTCAGGGGTGTGGGCCAGGGGGAGGACATTAGGTCCCCCCAATTAGTATTTAGGGCTCCCACCCACTGCTCAGGGGTGGGGGCCAGGGGGAGGACATTAGGTCCCCCCTAATTAGTATTTAGGGCCCCCACCCACTGCTCAGGGGTGGGGGCAAAGGGGAGGACATTAGGTCCTCCCCCCATTATTTTACTTTAGGGCCCCCACACGCCGCTCAGGGGGGGGGGCCAAGGGGGGGGCAATAGGTCCCCCCCTTGTTTTACTTTAGGGCGCCCACCTGCCGCTCAGGGGTGGGGGCCGGGGGAGGCAATAGCCCCGCCTTTAGTTTAAAAGCCCCCACTCGCGATGAGGGAGGGGAGGGGGGACCCATTTTTAGGTCTTTCAGCCTTTTGGTAGATAACTGGGTAGATACCGTGGGAATTAGGTAGTTATCTACCAAGCGGCTGCAAGAGACGTTCCGAAATTCCGAAGTACCGAAGTTGCCGAAGTGTCGAATTGCTGAAGTGCCGAATTGCCGAGGTCCCGAAGTTCCCAAAATTACCAAATTTCCAAAGTGTCAAAGTTTCCGAAGTGTCGAAGTGCCGAATTGCCGAAGTGCCGAATTTCGGAATGCTGAAGCGAACTGAAATATTTTCCCGTGCACATGCCTAGCATTTACACCAAACACTATGAAAGTGATACTGATAATATGGGTAGATGATCTCATCATAGATGCCAGAAGAGAAACAATACTCAAGAATATAAAAAGAATGCTAGCAGCTAATTCAAGACAACCTTGGAAGAATCAGCCATTTCCATCGTCTTCAAACAAAGTGATGGTCTAGTAAAGTTAAACAAAAAGAGATACATATCAAATATACTGGAGAAGTTTGGTATCATAGATTGTAGGCTCAGATAAAACCATATGAGCAAAGACTAGATCATGATGAGATACTTGACATATACAATAAACAATGTGCTATGTTACAAGAAGTGTAATCAGGACCTGACACTAGAAGCATACAGTGCTTTTCATTGGGTCTCAGATGTGAATAATAGAAGGAGCATGACAAGATACTGCTTTAGTCTTTTTGAGAACGGTCCACTGGTTGCATGAAAGTCCAAGAAACAGTCTACAGTAGCTTTGTCTTCATATGACGCTCAATGGATGGCTTTAGCTGCTACACAAGAAAGTTTGTACTTGATGTCAATATGAACCAGTACAAGTCAGTACAATATGGGAGCAATAGCTCTTTCAAGGAATCCAGTTTAACGTAAAAAATGTGAACATATTGATACCAAATATCACTTCCTCCCATCAGTGATCAATGAAGGTGGCATGGTCCTCGATTACTGCCAAACTTACGGGAAGATAAAAGGTTCTTGAGTTATTTGAGCTATTTGTGTGTAATATAAGTTTCTTAAATATATATAAGTCTGTTGTCAATAACATATATGAGAGCAAGGGGGGGCCTTAAGGTTTAAACCTAATGTGCTCTCAATAGTTGATAAAGTTGTTGCATTGCCTGTTCCCATTGCATGTTGAGTAGTGAAATGCTAAACATGTATGTGTGTTGTTGTTCCTCCATTATTGAATGCACTTGCACGGCTATCACACCCTCAGCATGGAGATTGCAACAGTGCTTTATCTAGAAACAGCTTGCAGAAGCTGAAGGCCTATTGTCTGCAGCTTTTTGCAAGCCCTGCCCTTCTTCCCCAGCCCTGATTTCTCTAGCTATAAAGTCACAGATTGCCCAATGCAGCTCATTGAGAAATATTTGCAATTCTGATGATCTAGGCAATTGCCTTTCTCTTGCATTTAGCTCCACTGAGTTAAACAACCAGAAGGTAACACGACTGGTAATCCGCACTTTTTGTAAAATTAAAACATAGAACACTGCTTACAGAAACACTTTAGCAAGCTAAAGTGCTTTGGGTGCTCAGAACATCCAATTAAAAGCATTAATTTAATTAGAATATTTTAGGCATATCTTGAAGTTTCTCACGAAATTGTAATTCGGGGAAAAAAAATAAATGTTTTAGCTTAATGTCTTTAGCAAAAAAGTTTGCCTTGTGGATTTCAATTCACTACAATTCGGATTTATTGAATAACCATGCCAGTCATAATAATAACAGATTTAATCCTTCTTTAAATGTGTTCTTCAATGAAACTGTACAGTGTGTAATACTGTGTATCTAGTAAACTGGATTATTCAATACATCTGAATCGTAGTTTGTAGTGTATTAAAATCCAAGTGGCAAACATTTTGGCTAAAGACATTAAGCTAAAAATGTACTCTTTTTTCATTTCAAGATTTAGTGAGTAACTCCCAGATGTTCCTAGGATATATTAGTCTTCATTCGATCCCAGTTTGCATTGGAGAAAACGAGATAGCATAAATTAGCTTGTTGATCAAGCCTGCATGGTGCATACAATATTTCAGTCATCCAATGCTTGCTGTATACTTATACATTCAACCCTTTTGCAATGTTTAAACATGACAATCTAAATGTGCTTTTCTTTAAAGTGAAATACCTGCTAAACATACAGTATCCCAGAGCAAATCTTATTTTGCATTACAAAAAAAAATCTATTTTTTTTAACTTATTTTTTAACCCTGTATGCTGTGTTATATTTTTGAAATATAATATTTACTAAGACTTACTTTCTGATCAGCATAAAATGGATCAAGATCTTCCAAGGGTTCCGATACCATCCCGCGAGGAATGTCCCCATATATAAATGGCAGTTTTTTTCCAGCTTCCAAGTCAGTGTTTGGTTTTGGACCAGTTTCATTATCTTCTTTGTGTTCTTGTTTGGATTTTTTAGATTTTTGCTCTGTAATGCGATTCTCAATAGCTTCCAAAGATTCCCTGGTAAAATACCTGAAGCTGTCAGGTCCTGGTGGTAAAATATGTGCCTGTTCCATTTTTTCATCCTGCTGTTATTTATTTACAGCCCAGCATCATGCTTTGCTCAACACTAAATGAAAACATAAAAATGCAATACCACAATAATTCAAGCAATACACAACTTTGTTAGTACATGTCTGTTTGCAATAATTACTACAGTGACCACGTTCTCGCTTTTTGAATGTGGTGATAAAGTTACAGGACTATACACTAAAGTAAGAATTTCAAATGAAAATCTAAAATAGCCAAATTGGAAAATTCCACAAGTCCGCTACGCTTCCAGTTTGATTATTTTGGCTTTAAATTTTAAATTTACTTTGAATTCCGAACAATTCTCACTTTAGTTAATAACCTTGTTAGTGTTTTTTTTTGTTTTGAACCTAAACATGTTATTTATGTTTCAAAACACTCACAATATCACTGTTATGTTAGTACTATAGTTTCTTACTAATATGTTACTACTATTGGTCAACAGATTGTTAGCAATATGTTTGTGAACTTACTTTTTGTACAAAATGACAGACATGCTGAAAGTACTGATATCCAGCACAATATAATTAGTAAGGCTTCTTTTATTAGAATGTTGCCAAACAACACTTGAGTGATATATTGCCTAATTTTCAATAAGAGAGGCCTCAATTGTCAAGAGAGATAAAGTAGCTGGAAGTGCAATTTATCTTCTGTGGTCTAGAATTTTAAATAATATTTAAGTCCGATGATTATTAGAATAATGGAGAATATATAACTTTATCTTATTATTCACAAAACCACTACAGCAATTATATTCCTTACACTACATTAAGCATCTTTGTACGCTAGCCTTCAAAACAAGCAGCATTTGCATGGTAGGTCCACCTTTAACTCACCACTGTTTTCAGTTTTTCAATGTCACAAAAATCAACAATTTATTTATTTTTTTATAAACAACAGGAACATTTAAGATATTTTAAGCATAATATCCTTTTCCATTTTTTGGAATCCTAGTCAAATTGGTCAATGTTTAAGATCAATATTTAATCCTGACACACAAACCCTAGCCTAATAACATCATTCAATATAAAAGATACATCACAACAAACCATGTATTATGAGAAACAAACTGCCATTGAGGGGTTTAGAAACTATAAAAAAAATAAGACACAAGACCGGGCTCAAGTGGTTTTTAAAAGTCTATGTAAACCAGAGACTGTTAAGGCAGCAGGGAGATGCACATGCCCCAGTGCTGCCCGACTCCGAGATTAGTGGGAGTTAAAGTCTCAGACAAACATACAGATATTCAATGCCATTTACAGATACACACTGTCTACAACACACACACACTGACAGAAAACCACACACATCTTAATGCTGTCAGACATGCCAACTCACTCAAAATGTTGAAATGTATCTTGTTTTTGTTACCTTCCTCTTTGCATACTTTCTCCTGCAGGAGGGTGTTTTCCCTGGCATCTATTGAGGATCCGGCCACATGCAGTGTGAGCTGTTCATTCACTGTTGTGTGGCTTCCTCCATGCATTGGGAGGAGGTGATACCACGTTAAATCCTCTCAACAATGCCACACAGGAGTGAAATGGGGACAGTCAGTGAACTCAGGTAAGGGGCCTGCACTGTGGAGGTCTGAACGGCAGTCTTGTTAGGGAAGACATTGACATCTTCACAAGTGGACCACACAGTGTCACAGGGTTCCATGTTCTTGTCAGGTCCCACACTAGAGTACTGAGTAGCTGTACCCTCCCAGCCCTTAAAATGGGGCACATTCACACTTTTTTTTATTTATCCACACTATGTGTGTGATTATAGAGGGGCTGGATAGGGGCTCAGATCCATGCTAGCTTAGCACAAAGATAACCGCGCTCTCTTTTGAAACTCAACTGACCTACAGCGAAGCCACTAGGCCACCGAGAAGAGGATTGCATGCAACACATACTGAACATAATGAACTCACACTGAGCTCTCAGATTTCCTTGAAATTGTATACAACTTCAGTCCAACTTACCATTGTTGTTAAACCTGTGTTTAGACAAACATAAAGAGATAATTCTTCACACACACGCAATTAATCTGATATACAGCGCTATGGAATTTGCTGGCGCTATATAAATAATAAAATAATAATAATAAGCACTGGTATATACACCCTGATAGCCATTTATATCAGCATGCACTCAAATGTAAACACATAACCACTAGCAAACATTCACACAAACAGACAGTAACAGCCATTAACATAACTACAAACCTAGCATTCACACTAATACAAACCTACATAGAGAATCACTCATTACACATGTACAGAAATCATACACATGCATACCCTCATAATCATAAACATACACATCAGCAGAGACTTCTACAAACACAGACACACACAATCATATAGATACTCAAAATAACCCATGCATTTACATACCTCATTCCCTGTATAGTTAAATCTTTCTTCGTTATCTGATGAGCACTATGCTGCTCACGGGCCGGCTTTACAGAGCTGAGCAAGGCAAAGATGAATGAAGAAAGCAAACATACGCACTATGCTGCTCACGGGCCGGCTTTACAGAGCTGAGCAAGGCAAAGATGAATGAAGAAAGCCAACATACAGAACCCAGCAGCTGGGGGTGGCGCGGAAGTGCTAAGAAGGAGGAGCTAAATCAATTTAGAATTAATTGTGCATGGGATGGGAGTGGCTCAACTGGTGGAAAGGAGTGAGGGGTATAGAAAAGTAATTAGTGAATGGGAAGGGGTGTCTGTGCACTTTACCTAATAGTTTCTGTAAATCTTATAATCACTGGTCTTCTCTATGGATGGACTCACTTTCAGACTCAGTTCCATAAATTCCAATTATGGTAAAATTAAAATATTGGCTGTTTTGGCCCAAATGTTACATTTCACCACCCTTCACACCATGCTCATTTTATTTTTTGTAAACCTATTAGCGAATCAAACATATTTTCCCTGTACACTTCTTTAATTTAAAACATTTTATTGATGTAATCCTAAAGCACCCTACAGAAAAAAATGGATAATTATTTTAAAGTTATAAACTATATTGAATTGGGATGACATTTTTTTTATAACTATTGAAAATTACAGAAAACCATAATGGTGTTATAACCTCTCCAGTACGGATATCATTCTTTTTCTTTTGTAGTTCAATTATTAATGTGTTTGTTTAATTCATTTCCCAGAAACACAGGATTTAATGGCTAATAAAGTGCCAGGAGCCAACAGACCCGTCTCATTTTCTAATTACTAATATACTTTTAAACCACAAACAATAAATGCATGCACTTATATTGTTTGTATTATTTTATAATATCTGATACATACTATTATGTTACAATTGTTCTGTTTAATCACAGTTATCTACATGATCCAATCCAAACATTACCCTGCTTTCCCAAGTAATAGGTTTCAAAGTTGTATTACCATCATTGACTTTAGGGTCTTGGCAACACAACATGGCATGAATAAAAATGATTCAGTTGACTGGGAAATAAATACCCTACAGGACAGGTAATGCAAAATGTGATTTACTAGTGGTATCTGAACTGCATAATATTAAACTAAAGATAGTGTGAACAGGAAATAATATTATGTTCACACGCATAGTGGCAACACCAAATTATCTCAGAAATGTCCAAAAAATTTAGATTGTATTTGTAAATCATTCTATCGCTAAATAAACAGGATTCTTCCCAAGGTGCTGGACTTTTCCCAATTATAGATAATGTGTAACAACAGGTGCATGTAGGTCTGCACACATAGATAATCCCAAATAATCCACAGAAAAATGATGTATAGGAAAAGAGTGCACATTTATTGATAAAAAAAAAAAAATATGCATATCAACAAATTATGGTGTCATACTGTCACAGCAGCCCTCATAGATGCTAAAGGTAGTACAGGCATATCACACCAAATCATTGTAGTCCACTGAGATGACACAAATTTCCCAACAAGAGAGAGAATTTTAAAAAAAAATTATGTTCAGAAAATATCTAATATAATATTTACTCTTGCTGGGAAATTTTATCAATAAAATGTGTGCAGACCTACATGCACCTATTGTGACACATTATTTGAACTGCGTAGCAGAATAAACAACGTCCAGAAAGAGCACAACTGCGACAGCCTAAGAAATTACAAGGCCTTTAATCATTTAATAGATTGTGGTTTTTCTTACTTATTTTATGGCATAAATGTTATAGCTAATGCGTGCACCTATAACGGCTTCCAAGTATTGCACTGCTACATAGCTTACTCTGACTGGCAACTGTACTGCTCTTTTCTATGATGGTATATTGAGAGAAGCAAAATATAATAAATAGAGTCAAAAAGTATGGGGGCAATGGTTCCCTGTCATTTGTATTAAATGGACCCCGAGATTAACCAAGAGGCTTGCTAGTTTTGCTCCCCTCTGTGTGTGCTTTTGCAATTCATATTTCAGTCCAAACCAGGTATGCTTTAGGACGGTGATTCCCTGTTAGACCAATACAATGCTATAGTCTCTATACTGAAAACTACATACTTAGTACCTACTAGATTGAAAAAGATGCTCATTCTCTGATATGTAAATACACTGTAGGGAAGGCTGTGGTGGTGTCCTTAAATCAAAGTTTTATGAATAACCTTGGCAATGTTCAAATGGCTCTGTTGTATGCATGAAGGTCTTTATATATAGTTTACTTTATCACTTGAATTTTTCAAAAATTGATATTAGTGTTACATTTTTTTTTCTGGGAACATTTACCAAGAGACTTGGATGTTGTCTTTTAGGACTGTCATTTGGTAAAAGCAGGAGTAAGTGTTATTGGACCTTTTTAAAGTGGTTGTTGTTTTTATTTATAGTATTTTACTTATGGGCATGACATCTCATTGGGTCAGGTATTGAGTACCTATGGTTAAGTGGGTTGAGTTCAATAAGTCAAGGGGCAGCATTCTACTATTAACCCACATCAGTAGTCGTCACTATTGGTAACTATTTTTTAAATCCAGAGGGCATTGTATCCTTTTCTCCTTTGATACGAATATAGGAACAGTGGGGAAAAGGTTCCAAAGATTAATCATCTTGGAAAGGTAAGAATAAGTCTAGTGATTTTATTCTTAAATACCATTCACCTTTTTTTTATGTTTTCTCAAAACAAGTTCTTTTTTTAATTCAATGTGTTATTTTTTATCTTATCACTTTGCAAGAATCAAGCCCTCTCCAGCATTTCTAAAATGCTCACTCTATAACTTGTATATGTACCTATATTAATCTGTTCATGTTCCTACATTTTCATCTCTCTATTCCTCACCTAATTAATTCCAGTATTCTCTTTGTGCGCCTTTCCTCCCACCCATTATATTCCCCCATCACTCTAACCTAGCTTATATAATTATATTCTGCCTTTCTGCTTTCTTTTCCATATGATCCCATGTAGTTATTAATTCTATCCTATTTTTTTTTCTAGTATTCTGCTTCTCCCACGTCGTAATTATCACATAGAGGTAGGAATCATTTTTTTCTACTATTTCCACCTCCTTCGTCCACCGTTCTTTGCCTTGAGTAAGACGGCATTTACCTAAAAGGTGATGGACCAGCAGGCATAAAATGCATGCATTGTTACTGTTCAGAAAGGGATATGACTAAGCTGGCATTCTCTGTTTGTAGCTGCTTGTACTGCTTGCAGTTTCGATTAATAAAAAAAACTAACTAGGAATGTATTCACTAAACAATGAATTGACTACCACAGTCTTCTAATTGATATAGTACAGACAGACAAAGGCAAATCAGCACAATACGTTTTGTGAAATCTGCTCAAAAGTTGACAATCTGAAAGCAAGGAACTGTTAGAAAACATGTAGTGTGGGGGTCTTCAATGGTGGTCCTAAGCTGTTAAACTAATTGGATTCTTATAGGCACAATTATCAAGGTCAAAAAACCTCACTAACACTGGTATTACTAACACCATCACCTAAAACTAACAACCCTTTTAGCATTGCAAATGACAACAGCTGCAGAACTGAGAGGAAAGACATACAGATACAGTGGGAAACATTACAACCATATTTACCAATCCTGGTTCATGGATTGCAGGGTATGCAATGTTTGTATAGCTTGGAGGAAAGACGAGACGGGGGATATAACAAAAAGAAGAAAATCAACCACAACAAGATGACAGTCTTAAATTAGAGGGGCAAATGTTTAAAAATAATATCAGGAAGTATTACTTTACTGAGAGGGTAGTGGATGCATGGAATAGCCTTCCAGCTAAAGTAGTAGATGTTATCACAGTGAGGGGGTTTAAGCATGCGTGGGATAGACATAAGGCTATCCTAGATATACGATAAAACCCAGGGACTAATGCAAGTATTTAGAAAATCGGGCAGACTAGATGGGTCGAATGGTTTTTATCTGCCGTCACATTCTATGTTTCATATGTAACATACTGTAATGCATTTTAATCTGTGTGTTCCATTCAATGTTGCAGCTGAGGATATGGAAGACATATAACGGATCATTAATTTAAGGTGACAAAAAAGAGGTGCAGGACACAACCATTGGGGAGGGTGCAAACAGGACAAATGCACATGGAAAAAAAATATATAGGTGGAAACAGAAAATGGAGCAATATGTTGCCAGGAAGAAAAGACACACATGTTTTTAAACATTTTGTATTAAAAAAAAAAGATAGTGTGGCTGCTTTCATGCCAAATCTTTTTTTAAATGAGGTTGAAATTTTCAACAGACTTGTGCCAATGCAAACATGGGTTTGGAAGGGAGTAAGTTAAGATCTTTTTTTTAAACCAGAGAAACTCTGACCATTCTGTCTCTGCTTTTATACAAAACAAGATCTGGCCTAAATCAGTGACTGTATGAGATTATAATTTGTTAGACCCATTTAGCAGCAATGTGTTATGGGTGGTGTAGTTCCCTGTTATGACTACTTCTCCAACTATTTCGTAACCATAACTCCAGGTTATTCAAATAATCCTTATTTAGGCAAAAGCATGAAATGAGCAGTAATTTCACAAAAGCTGCAAAGCTACCTGGGTAACCCCAGTTCTGCAGTGACTATCAAACAAATGCTGATAATCAGCACTTGTTCAGATATTAATCAGTGTATGTTAATTAGACTGGAAGCCAATTAAATGTCATTGCACATTTCTTTCACATGAAAGGTCCTGCAAACATCTTCATTGAGTTCCACATGAGAACAAACAGATTCAAATTCTCTAAGCTCGATTCTGAAGGAGTGAATGATTTTGTAACTCTCAGAAGGCTTTCTTATCGACCTTAATTCAAAGCAACTGAATTATTCTAGCCTAAAAACGTATCATGCCTTATCACTTCAAAAAAAGAAAGTTAGTTCAAGCTTTGGCTCAGAAACTGTTTTTTGTTTTTTTTTGTAAAGCAAAACAAATGTTCTTGCTTGCTGTGGCACAGTCAAAATATTTAATACTCTTTGTGAAATGTTACAATACAGTCATTTATAGTTGGAGCTTAAACTGGCACTTTAAAAGTTGCAATTACTAGTTGATACAGTACATGTTAAAACAGTTCTTGGCATCCTTGTTATTTCAGAAGGTATTGCTTTATGACTTAAATCACAGACTAACAAGCCAGATCCGCTGTATCCCTTCCCTCTCACCATCACCCCCTTCCTCTCACCATCACCCCCTCCCTCACACCATCACCCCCCTCACACCATCACCCCCTCCCTCTCACCATCACCTCCTCCTCCCCACCACCATCACCCCTCCCTCTCATCATCTCCCCTCCCTCTCACCATCACCCCCTCCCCTCTCACACCCCTCCTCTCACCACCACCCCTGCCTCACACCATCACCCTCTCCCTCTCACCATCACCCCCTCTCTCTCACCATCACCCTCCTCCCTCGCATCATCACCCCCACACACCATCACCCCCTCACACAATCACCCCCTCTCTCTCACCATTACCCCCTCTGTGTGTCTCTATCTGTGTGTCTGTATGTGTGTGTTTGTATCTATATGTGTGTTTGTATCTGTGTGTCTATCTGTATGTGTGTCAGCGTTTGTCTGTATGTGTGTATGACTGTGTTTCTATGTTAATGCATGTACCTAGGTGCCTGTGTATGCGAGCCAGTGTGTGTATATGTGCATACCTCTCAGCATTTTGCCTACACTACACACAAATACAACCCTGCATCCAAATGTCAACACTACATAAAAACACACCACCATATTCACACCACCATATTCAAAAACCACATTACAGAAAAATGCAAGCCTGCATTCAAATGCCAATACGTGCAAACACACCGTACATTCATTCACACATACTCCATACAAAAACATGCTTACATACAAACACACAAACACTGCTCAGTGCTAAATATATATAAAAAAATACAAACACTGCTCAGTGCTCAATACATGTAAAAAATGTGTGGGTGTTTTTTAAATTTTTAAGCTGGGGGTGGAGGGAAGGGGTGCCAAATATATGATCACCCCTGGCTGCAGCCCTCTGTCATTCAGTCAGATAAACTTTTCATCAGAAAATAGGGGTTACGATTGTAACCCCGCCTCTGTCGACCCACAAACCCTAAATTTCCCCTCTTGCAACTGACTCCGCCTTTCCCTGCCCAAACATTCTAACTCCGCCCCCGCCTACCATGGCCCCCTCCTCCCAAGTCCTACCTCCAAAAGCCAAGTCCTTTGAAGAGGAGAGCAGTGGGAGGGTGCAGCTTCCATGGGCTGCTGCCCCTTTCCTGTGCCTGCTGGGAGCGACCATGAAAATGACTGGAAGCATGACACCAGAGCAGGTATCATACTGATTGTGCTGCTTCCAGTGCCCCCTGCTCCCACCTGAGTAAGTGAAGAAAGGAGGGCAGCTTGCTATATGTATGTATTAGGCAGTGTGTGTGTGTGTGTGTGTGTGTGTGTTAAGCAGTGTATGTTTGTGTGTATGAGTTTTATTAGACAGTGTGTGTATTTATTAGGCAGTATGTGTGTGTGTACTAGGCAGTGTGTGAGTGTATGTATATGTATTAGGCAGTGTGTGTATTAGGCAGTGTGTGAGTGTATGTATATGTATTAGGCAGTGTGTGTGTGTGTATGTATTAGGCAATGTGTGAGTGAGTGTGTGTGTATGTATTAGGCAGTGTGTGTGTGTGTGTGTATTAGGCAATTGCACACAGGCATACAGGGTCACCTCCCAGGCTCCTCCCCCTCCCTGGGGTCCCAGGGCGGGAACAGGAATTCTTTCTCTTTATCCTCAAAGCCCGCCACCCAAACATAGGGTATCCCACACCAGACGACAGGGGGATCTTCTTCCCAGGAGCCTCTGTACCTGGGAGCCAAAGTGCGTGAAAAGGTATCCTCCCTTTGTCTCCCAGGCACAGAAAAGCCCCCCAAACTAGCCAGTGCCCCAAAAGTGCCCAAACCACCCTCAGGGACCCTCACATCGGCCCCTGTCATGAACCATCTACATTCGCGGGACCCCTGTGTGGTAACCAGGCAAGGGAAGCATTTCCTTTTGAGATACAAACTCTCCCCCTGGGTGCCATTCATCTATACGAAAGAGCACTCATTAATTACTTCCCTTGCGGTTTCACACTTATGTTGCGAGTGTGAACATTCTAATTGATTGGTGTGAACGTTCTAATGGGGCACTGGGGAGGTCCACATTCGGTAAATGAACGGGTCGGGAAGAAATCCACGAAGACTCCCTCTGTATGGCGTATGTCTATACGAAATGGCGGACACCCAGGGGGGAGCACGCACAACGGCTTCCCTTGCGATTTTGGCACTAGGTCAAGGCGAGAACATTCTAACTAGGGTTCTAAATGGAGACAGATGAGCTCCTTTAGCATGAACGCTTGCAAACAGGGAGCAGGGTACAATAGGCGAAATACAGGGAGGACATACATATTACAAGCAGGGAACACATGAACAGACCATGGGTCTGCCACACCGCCCAACGATTTTTAAAAAATTATTTTAGGGCTGCCTTGGAGGTTGTTAAAGTAAAGCAGGGAGTTTACCTCAGGCAAGCAAAAGGATGGTATAACTGGGCATGGCTGCAGCTCACAGAGATGTGTGAAGAGCAGGAGCATCCAGTCCTCTCAGTGCTTAAACCTTATGGCCACCATGATTCAGTGGGATGTCATACCCGGCAGCTTGCACGCTATAAAGGGCAGAGTGAGCATGTAACAGGCTGCTGCAGGTATTCTGTACTGTGAGTGAGTGTCAGAAAATATATAGTTTGTGTGTGATTGGGTCAGTGTGTGCCGGTGTACAGTGTGTTTGTGTGTGGGCCAATGTGCCGTAGTTTGAGTATAGGTCAGTGTTCAGTGTGTTTGTGTATGGGTTAGTGTTAGCGTTCAGTGTGTGTTTGTGTGTGTATATGGGTCATGGTGCATTGTGCATGTATTGGCCAGTGTTGGTGAGTGTCAGTGTGCAGTGTGTTTCTGTATGGGTCAGTGTTAGTGTGCAGTGTGTGTGTGTGTGTATGGGTCAGTGTTAGTGAGTGGCAGTGTGTGTGTATGTGTATGAGTCAGTGTGCAGTGTGTTTCAGTGTTCAGTGTGTCTGAGTATGGCTCAGTGTTAGTGTACACTGTATTTCTGTATTGGTCAATGTGTTTGAGTCATTTGTTTTTGTGTATGGGTCCACTTAAAAAAGTGTGTGTGTGTGTGTGTATTAGCCAGTGTGTGAGTATGAGACAGTTTGTGTGTTGGTGTATGTATGTTGGTGTATGTATTGCATGTATGTAATAATCATATATTCCAATGCACTTATTAGGCAGTATGTTAGTATGTATCAATAAAGCAGTTTGTGTGTGTGAGGCAGTTTGTGTATGCATTAGGCAGTGTGTGTATATGTATTAGAAGGAGTTTGTGAGTGTGACGATGTTTTTTTTATTTTGGTGTGTGTGTATATATTCGTCAGTGTGTGTGTGTGTGTGTGTGTAATATGCATTTTGTTTGCCTATATGTATAAGGCACTTTCTCTGTGTGTGTGTGTGTGTGTGTGTGTTTGTTTGTATTAGGCATTGAGTGTGTGTATGTATAAGGCAATTTTCTAAGAAAGAGGAATACGCCACACACATAAAGTATATGAACTTGCTGAAGTGCTTTATATGTCTGGAGTTTGACATTTTTTTGACAGTTTCCAAAGAAATTGGACCTTTTATAATTGGGATCAAAACAGTTCCCTGTCTGTCACACAGCTAGGAATGGTTAATTCTCCACAGAGCTAAAAGAGGAGGCACCTGCCTTCTCCCTTTCTCAATGAGCTGAACTAGGTAAACATAGGAAAGCTGTGATCGAGTGTGCATGCCCACAACTGTAGCCCCAGACAGATGCTTCTCAGTGAGAAGCCTCTGATTTGACTGTTTGCAGAAAAAAAAGCATATTTTCTTTGGGGGTATATCTAGAAATCAGTGGAATGTTTCCTTTTGGAGTTTAGTGAATGAACTTGTGGAACTATGTCAGGGGGAGGCAAAATGGATCTTTGCCTAGGACCGCAGAATTCCTTGCACTGGCCCTGCCTTATGCTATGGTAAACTACTCTTGCTGATTCTGGTTACAAGAATTAACCATGACTGATATTGAAGCCCACAAATAAGGGATTGTAAACCATTCAATATTAAAGGATTTGTACACATTTATGATCTAGGAGAACAATACTGTTGATGTTCTGTCCCAAACTTTGGCAGAAACAGAATGTTCTGCCAGTTCATTTTGTCAAGTACTTTAAACAGGTGTTCATGTTGATTATGAATTGCTATGTTTATAACGAAGGCACTTCAGCAACAGGAATAAAATCCTGCCTTGTTATAGCTCTCTTTCAGCTAAAAGTCACAATATGAGTCAAATTCGAAGGAAATCTTTGGTCAAGCATTACGAGGTGTGTTTAGAAAACTGTGATTTACGAAAGGTTAGTTCTTTCTCCCTGGAATCTCAAAGTTTGACTGTTTTCATCCTTGATTTCTATCAGTGGCACTGCATGTGGGGCTTTACAGGAAGAAACCCAAAAAGTGTTCTTTCAAAACTGTGACAGAACCATCTGTCTGCTTATTGCTGGTGGATTCGTCTATTTCTGCCCCCTTTCGTGTAAATGGATGTTTCCATAGCCCAGCCATACGAATGACTGTTTTTCCCAAACAAACCTACCGAACGGACGGCCACCCAAGAGAGAAGTGTGCTGCTGTTTAACCTATTGATCCCAATCAGAACGTTGTGGTTAACCGCAGACACTTCTCAATTAAACAAATTCAGGGTGGTCGTCGTTCGTATGTCGACCACGAGGCAGCTGCCATTTTAAACCACGCGAAAGCCCAGCGGTGTTTGGCTCTATTTCTATGGAACTAAAAACGGACACTTTTTCTGCCGAACACCGCTGAAACAACGGAACGCCTGGCTGCCTCCACGAAAGCATACGAATACCGGCCGTTCGGGAGGTTTGAAGCATACGAAAGGACTTAACCCAGATAGCCTTCCCATGGAGTCATTCGTATACCGAAGGACTGTAAGAACTTTGACTCCATGGCGATTGAACTATGTGTGTGGGATCTGAGCGCTATTCGCTAATAATATGCACTCAGATCCAGGCTATCTGGGTATATGTGATACGAAGGGGAAATGTTCGGTTATTTTAAAGTTATGTATTTTTATGTCTTTTATGATTTTATATTTAAAATGGCGACTGGCTTTGTCCTGGAGATAATTGAGTTACTTGGTAATTATCTCCAGGGCAGAGGGGAGGGAATCATAGTGCATTGTGGGTAAAAACTGTGTCTATGTGTCTGGAATGTCCCCATATCTGTCTGTCATTTAAGTCTCATAAATACGGGCAGGTAGCCCACAGTAAAGCCAGATCTTGTTTGACCCTCAATGCGGAGCTTCTGTCTCGTTATTGGGGGATTTATTATTTGCGTTTAGAGACTGCTGGATGGAACCGAAAGCCGCTTGGTGGATATTATTGTTCGGCGGCTAGCAGCAGTTCGTGGAGTTCCGTTCGGGAGGTTGGAGCCTTTCACTGATCCCGGTCGGGATATTTCCGCTTCCCCTGAGTTTGGTTCGTGCACTACGGTTATGCGAACGGAGATTATTGGTACTGCAGCAGGGGAAGGTCGACTAAACGGCGGCTTTATTTAAAGACACTGGGGGTGTCTTAACAAAAAGTTTTTAAGTTCTCCTCTCTTTAAATTTTCACTTTTCAGTTATAATTAGCCATGGTGCTTGGAGTCTTTATGTGCAGTGTTTCAACTTGAAACATAGCTGCCTAGGATGTAACTCCCCCACTGGCAGCGTCTTTTGCACGACATTTGGGATAAGGCTCAGTCATGAATGAATTAAAATCACTAATATGTTAAGCACTGCACAAAGGCTTACACTCTAATAAGTCCTAAATCCTAATGTTTTCCTAATGTTATAGAGTTCTAGAATCTTTTAGAAGCATTAAACTCAAATGTCACAGAACCTGGAACTGTTCTGGACACAGATGCACCCTCTAGTGGCTGTCAGGAAGGTGTGTTTAGCCATGCAAAGAAAACATTGCCATATTTAATGTCAAATGTCACAGAACCAATTCTCACTCTGCTATGACAGCCACTAAAGGTGTGTTTAGCCCTGCGATGAAAACATAACGTATCTCTAAAAAGGCAATATTTTACATTGCATTTGCAAAATGCCAGGAGCACTTCCACCAGACCACTTCATTGCGATGAAGTGGTCTTGGTGCAAATAGTGTCCCTTTAAGGTAACAGGAAATGCCCATCTTTCTCGAATTTCAGTTGCTTTGCCCATAATCAAAACTGCAGTTGTGCTAATAGCATCATATGAAATAGTTTACATTTTTATAAAAATACTGAATCATTAACATATGTTCATGACTACTAAATACTATCTGGTCTATACAGACAAGTAACCATTGTTTCAGAGAAATAAATAACAGATACAAGCTGCACCCTTGACAGTAAATAGCTCATTAATGGTCTGAATAATAGAGTACAAGGAAAGGAAGCTCTAATTGCTAGTGGGGTACCACAAGCAGCCCTGCTTGGGTTTCTTCAATTTAATATGTTTATTAGAGATATCAGAAAGCACACATGGAAGGGAAATTATGGCTTTTGTCCCTGTAGACACAAATAACAGAAGGAGGGCTGACACACTAGGGAAATAAACCACAAGATTAATTATTCAGCACAACACAAACTTGCAAGAATGTTCATTTTGCAGTACAATGCCAACAAGTACAAACTATGTACTAAGGAAGCAAAAATCCAAAAGATTGAATATTTATTAGAAGTAAATGACCCAAATTAGTAAAAAAAAAAAAATTAAATGAAGGGCACAGGAATGAGTCCTCTTGACTTGTTAGTGGACCTCAATCAGGTCATCGTTCATCTTAAATTGAAGGCTAAAATAGCAGATCGGAAAACATAGCTGACTCAAAGCGATAAATTTTGACCTAAAACTTGACATTTCAACTTCAATTCCCTATGAATCCTCAACGTGTTACATTTTAGTGACTAACCTTTATCGTAAGGAAAATATTGATTGTACAGTGTAATCCCTTTTATACACACCTGTCATGGGAACTAACCACGCCCACCCACCTGGAACTTCTTGCAAAGGAGACATTTTGTGGTATATGTATGTGCAAGAGGGACAGAAGTCCCTTTGAAACTTGGTTATAGTCACAGCTTGGCTATTTAAAACCTAAATCTTCCACTTCGTTGTTTAATTCTCCACAATTGAGTGTTCAGTGAAGAAATCCCGTTGTGGTGAAGTGGCAAATTCTAAGTCCAAATATTTCAAATGGAAACAAAACTGTGTTGGAAAAGTATTCCAGCTTGGCTTTTTTGACATTTTTGACATAAAATCTACCCACAATTCTTACTTTAGTTAATAAAATTCCAGTTGTGGTGGTTTAAAACCAGCTTTGGAAATTAAAGCATTAGTAGGAGAAAAAGGAAAATTATTGAACTCAGCAGAATGAGACTCTATAAAGCCTTACTATATAAGTCACAGGTTTCCATATTGTTCACCATGAATTGGTACTCAGTGGTACATGAATTATGAATTGGTACTCAGTGGCTTTTGGTATGTTACCGAATGATTTGTCGAAACCAAAACTACAACAGTTGTAAAAAAATTATAATTTCTGCTGAATGTGAGATACTTTCTAACTTGCTTGCTATTTTTACTTGAGTCATAACATGATACATGGTCTACCCATTAACATATCTCCCAACATTTCAAATGTGCAAAGAGGGACACTTCCTTTGGGGAAGTGGGGTGAGAAATTGTAGGTGGTTTACGTATAAGAATACATAAAACAAAAATGTAATTAAGAACAAGAACAATGTATTTTACTTCCACAGACTGATTTCTAAATACATTTATTGTAGTTTAAAGCTGCTCTGTCACACCCCACCACAATGAGAATTTGTGATATTTTTTATGCTCATGAAACTACATTACTGAAATACAATTTATTACAAATGGATAAGCCCATATTGCTTTACGAAGACATTTAGTGGCTGAGAGTCAAGAATCTGGATTATACCCAATGACTGTCATTTATTATGATTCACGCAGATGAAGAAATATAAAGGGCAAGCAATGATACAGTATACATTAATGTTTCATTCACAATTTCTAGATATTTGCTGTCTATATCCCCAGGCCTACACAAAGAATTTATTCGTGCCAAGATGATATGGATATTAGAACTACGGATAAGCTTATCTCAGTGTGGAACATGTGTCATTTTCATATCAATTAATCTGTCATGATTTGTGAGATAGACTGAGTATTATGTGAGAATAACATATCCGTGTAGAAATTATAGGATTATTCATGATATCAGTCACAAACTAAACATTAAGGATGACATATGCGACTGGGAATCAATTACTAAAAAAGTATTATTAGAAATACCTTAAAACATGTCTTCAAGTAGAATTTATATCCCAGACACAGCAACTTCATGTTGATGAATACTGTTGCAATCTAAAATAAATGAGCAAAGTTAGTAAAATTAAGGGCACAGGAATGAGTCCTCTTGACTTGCTAGTGGACCTCGAACAGATCATCATTGATTTTAAATTGTAGGCCAAAATAGCAGTTTAGAAAACATAGTTGGCTCTAAGCTTACTTCCAGTTGAGCTATTTTGACCCATAAGTGACATTTCAATTTTAATTCCCTATGGATCCTCAACAGGTTCCATATTCGTGACTAACCTTAATTGTAACGGAAATATTGATTTTACATTGTGAATAAAATATATTTATAGTCAGAATACTTTACAAACCATGTTAAATGTAGATGTCCGTCTAGACCTACAACATTTAACTTGATTTTTTTTTACAAATCTCTTTTATACACTGTAAATCTGTCTTAGAAACTAAACACCCCCTTCCACCTGGAACTACATGCAAGGGAGGTGTTTTGTGACATATTTTTTATTATTATTATTTTATTATTTATAAAGCGCCAGCAAATTCCTTAGCACAAGAGGGACAAGAGTCCCTTTGATAGTGTCTGTATGACTTTTGTTTTCCTTCATCAGCAATCAAGGAAAATTACTTAGTAGCCAGTTTCCATCAAGAGAGTTTTCAGGTTCACTTCCGGATGGCTCTAGTTGGGTGGTTTTAAGTCAGTTTATTTGAGCAAATTTTGTCACCCATACTTCAGGCTGCAATCTTGAACATTTTTTTTTTTTAAAACAACTTCTAGCAGAATTTCGTCCCACAACTTGATCTTTATACAGTTGCAAGAAAAAGTATGTGAACCATTTGGAATGATATGGATTTCTGCACAAATTGGTCATAAAATGTGATCTGATCATCATCTAAGTCACAACAATAGACAATCACAGTCTGCTTAAACTAATAACACACAAAGAATGAAATGTTGCCATGTTTTTATTGAACACACCATGTAAACATTCACAGTGCAGGTGGAAAAAGTATGTGAACCGCTAGACTAATGACATCTCCAAGAGCTAATTGGAGTGAGATGTCAGCCAACTGGAGTCCAATCAATGAGATGAGATTGGAGGTGTTGGTTACAGCTGCCCTGCCCTATAAAAAACACACACCAGTTCTGGGTTTGCTTTTCACAAGAAGCATTGCCTGATGTGAATGATGCCTCGCACAAAAGAGCTCTCAGAAGACCTACGATTAAGAATTGTTGACTTGCATAAAGCTGGAAAGGGTTATAAAAGTATCTCCAAAAGCCTTGCTGTTCATCAGTCCACAGTAAGACAAATTGCCTATAAATGGAGAAAGTTCAGCACTGCTGCTACTCTCCCTAGGAGTGGCTGTTCTGTAAAGATGACTGCATGAGCACAGCACAGACTGCTCAGTGAGGTGAAGAAGAATCCTAGAGTGTCAGCTAAAGACTTACAAAAGTCACTGGCAAATGCTAACATCCCTGTTAGCGAATCTACAATACGTAAAACACTAAACAAGAATGGATTTCATGGGAAGATACCACAGAGGAAGCCACTGCTGTCCAAACAAAACATTGCTGCACGTTTACAGTTTGCACAAGAGCACCTGGATGTTCCACAGCAGTACTGGCAAAATATTCTGTAGACAGTTGAAACCAAAGTTGAGTAGTTTGGAAGAAACACACAACACTATGTGTGGCGAAAAAAAGGCACAGCACACCAACATCAAAACCTCATCCCAATTATTTTGACTTATACGCCTCTGCGCAGGCAACTATGTGTTACTCTGAGTTAACTGGAATATGTCGGCCTCACATTATATACACTTTCAATGTGCACGCCTCTGCGTAGGCAACTATATGCATGAATGATACCAAGTTCAACACCCGTGTTTATATTGCTGACAATAAACATATTTAAAAAAAAACAAAAAAAAAAAACCTCATCCCAACTGTGAAGTATGGTGGTGGGGGCATCATGGTTTGGGGCTGCTTTGCTGCATCAGGGCCTGGACGTATTGCTATCATCGAAGGAAAAATGAATTACCAAGTTTATCAAGACATTTTGCAGGAGAACTTAAGGCCATCTGTCTACTAGCGGAAGCTCAACAGAAGATGGGTGTTGCAACAGAACAATGACCCAAAGCATAAAAGTAAATCAACAACAGAATGGCTTAAACAGAAGAAAATACGCCTTCTGAAGTGGCCCAGTCAGAGTCCTGACCTCAACTCGATTGAGATGCTGTGGCATGACCTCAAGAAAGCGATTCACACCAGACATTCCAAAAATATTGCTGAACTGAAACAGTTCTGTAAAGAAGAATGGTCAAGAATTACTCCTGACCGTTGTGCATGTCTGATCTGCAACTACAGGAAACGTTTGGTTGAAGTTATTGCTGCCAAAGGAGGTTCAACCAGTTATTAAATCCAAAGGTTCACATACTTTTTCCACCTCCACTGTGAATGTTTACATGGTGTGTTCAATAAAAACATAGCAACATTTCATTCTTTGTGTGTTATTAGTTTAAGCAGACTGTGATAGTTTATTGTTGTGACTTAGATGATGATCAGATCACATTTTATGACCAATTTGTGCAGAAATCCATATCATTCCAAAGGGTTCACATACTTTTTCTTGCAACTGTAACTATATATTTCATAAATATATTATATAGACAGATATCTATCTGTCTATCTATCTATCTATCTATCTATCTGTCTATCTATAGATAGATATCTGTCTGATCTTCCTTTTTTATTTCTATTGGTTGCTCACTCACTTGATCTGTGTACTACAAAATATACAAATATTATTTATCTTATGTATATATTTTACGGTATACTTTTTGGCTCATTTTCGCATAATTTTGGTTTGTCTTAATAGTTCTTCCCAAAACTATTGCATTGATGAAATTCAACCAAATTAAATGGACGCATGAATGAATTTTGGTCCAACCAAACTTTTTTTAAAAGTTCAGATGAACTGATTTGGCCGATACAAACCTTATGCCATACACAAGTTAAGGTTAAGATAGATAGATAGATAGATAGATAGATAGATAGACTGTTGGAGCCATGTTGCCTCTTTGGACTCAGACACACTAGAACACGAATACATGTACATATGTACACAGACTAATATATGCACTCAATAAATGTACACAAATGGATAAACACACAAAAAGACAAAACACACAGACAAACATGCAAGTGCACAGAGACATACACTGACACACACATACTAACAGATACAAACAAAACTACAGTCTATGTCTGACATTGTGAATTTGGTTGTGTGTATTTCTGACACACATTTCTGTATTTTCTGAGAGAAGTTCATTCACAACAAACTTTTTCCTTTTGCAACTGTTAAAATTGTGTATACATGATACCTGGGTATGGGAACATACACTGCAATTCATTTATACATGATACCGAAGTAATGGGGTTAAAGATTTAATAAATTCCATCATAACCTTGTTCAGACAAGAACAAATATTGCAAATGTTTCTTCTCTTCTCTGAATCCCCCTGTCTGTCAGCATCAGATGCATTTTCCACCCAGATTAAATACACTTTTCCCACATATTTTGCTTAGAAAATAAGCCTATTGTCAAATAATTATCACTCTAATGTTACAGCCCTCATGTCTCTGGTCTACTTGAAAAAACAAGTAAAACAAGATACCCTTGGGTCTCATCATACGGCTTGAAAGAATGGTCAGGCAGAGCAAACTGTAAACATGAAACAGTAAAAAGCCTGCGGTGCTACTGACTCAAGGCTAACCCGTCTGATCTCTCATAGACAGTGTTAAATCCACTGAGAGTCCCCAAGGGACAGAAATGTGCAGCTGTGCATTAAACTCCAAACAAAATTGTTAAATGAGTTTATGGTTTTTTTAAATTTTTTAATTTTTTAATATATCTATTTTGTAAAAAACACGATAGTACTCATAGATGCTTTAAAATGAGCCAATCCAAGTACGCAATTTGCCACCCACTTCTCCAGATTGTGAGCAATTCTCTTGTAATGGTGTGTCCAGTAGAGCATCTTACTCACATGAGCTATTTGCACTCCTTCCTGCATCGGAAGTGTTACAATTACGGTCATTGTCTCTTGTTATTGACTCATTCAACATAGTCAACAAATTCCCATGTATCAATCAGTTCAAAATGTCAAGGCAGATTTATTTTTTACCTCTTTCAAAGAAATCGAGAAACAAAATATGTATGTGTAAATATATAACATTTTTAAAGTGTTTCTAAAGATATAATCTGAAATGACCTTGGCCAAGTCACTGTTGGCTACAAGAGCTCATTATCCCTGCAGAATACCACATCCATCAATGTGTACTTTGTCAGAGCCAAGAGTATTATTTTTTATGAGACATGTCAAATGTCCAGATCCTTCAATTTCATTGTGTTTTCCAAAAAGGGTACAATAATGAAAATTGACTTTGATGGGTAATCTCAGAATATTTATTCTAATAGTAAGTGATTGATGGATTTGCATTTTCATTCATTTCCAGTGTACAAGCAGAAAACAAGTGGAGTAACAATTGGTGATAAGTTCATAGAACATATTACTTATAGTTAAAAGAGAATACAACCCCTTTAACTAGGACCACTTGTAATTTTTATGCCGCCTTTGCACTCCAAAAGAATGCATTATATGATCGTTACAAATTATAGTTACAATTATAGTTAATATTAGCCTAATTATAGTAGGCTAGTTTCATAGTTTTCATTTTATTTCAATATACAGATATTTTATATGGGTAAAGGATTCGCTGCTAAGTGATAAAGCTTGGGGGAGATTGCAGTACACCAATTGGCTACACCAATCAGATAAGGAACAGAAATCATAGATGACGCCTGCTGTCCCCACTCCTATTTAACATTGCTCTAGATCTGCTAATACGAGTGATAAAAAAACTCCTTAACTGTACTTGGCTAATTGAAAGACTACCACAAAATGGCGGGCTTAGAAAAAATTGGACCATTTCCAAATCTCCCTATCTGAAATAGGATCAACCACCCTCTCTTCCATTTTCTTATCAACTCACTTGGGTCTCAAACATATTGAAAAACTGTCTGTTAACACCCATAGAGATCTTTCTACATTATATAGAACTAACGTATTAGTTGTATTACAATCTACATAGACTGAACTGGACAGTTGGCTATCTCTACCACTTACCTTCATGAGTAGAATACATTTATACAAGTTAACTTTTTTTCAGCGTGCTTATATATACAAAGCAACCCACAACCTCACCGTAAATGCTGGGTATGGATAAAATACCCTAATCTGATAAATATATTTTAAATATAGCTTTCCCAGAAGATTTCCCAGAATACATCTCCCTTTTAGAATATAGTTCTGTATCCCCTACATTGTTTGTATTTTTGCTTTACTTTTTCTAAGTTCTCCCACTCTTACTATCCAAGAAAGATGAGAATGCCTTGAACAAAAAAGTATGACAATTCATATGGAACCGCCATCCAGCAAGAATCAGTTTAATAAATTGCACCAAATTAAATACTCATGAGGTTTGCACCTAACTAATGCACACGAATACAATTTAGCCTCCCAAACAAAATAAACCCTCTATTGAATAGAGAACCACTCCACATTAACTACAACTAAACTAGAGGCAGCAGTTGCTAAAGACATAGCATTACCAGCTTTTCTACACTGTCCCCACCACCTAATACCTCCTCATATACTCAAAAACCCTCTTTTAGCGACCACAATAAGTGCATGGAAGCTGGCAAAGCTGAAACTAGACACTCATCCAATAAAATCACTGCATCTTCCCTTACTCAAAAATTCCATGTTCCAAGGAGGGTGGCTGGCCAACCATTTTCACAATGAGCAATTCATGTCTATAACACAATATACCGCTTTATCAATAAGGCTTGAGAGATCGTCTTCTGGTATTCCACTTCCCTGGCATGCCTATCTATAATTCCACTCTTGCATCTTTCAAATTCTAAAGGATCTCAATGACACTGATTTGTACAAGTCCCTTGACCTCACTACCACGCCTACTTCAACTTACACCACATCCACACTCTACTCCCTCCTACGAGATACTGTCGATTTGAAAACTATCCAAACTGGTATTTCTTAATGGCTTGTTCACTTTTCCATTCTCAAAACTTAAGACATATTGAAAGCACATTAATTTTTTACCCAAACTCTTGCCAATATCTTCCTATCAGGAAATGAGTCTTAAAATGCGCCACTGTGCATATTACACTCCTGTTATACTATGCGCAAAGAGCAGAAAATCTGAAAATCTGTCTGTCTGAAAATACAGATATGTACTATTGAATTTCTGTCAATTTGGAAATTCTGGAAGGAAATACAACACTATTTAACACACAATTTGCAGAGTCTTCCCCTCAGACCAGAATCTTTAATGCTGGGTCATGTCACCAGCCACCACTACACTAATAAAAAAAATGTAGTACAATAGAGGCAGTTGTAGGCTGCAAGACCACATTGCAAGTCTGGAGCTAACCAGACCCTCTCCTTTCTCACGTTTTCTGGGAAAATGTTTGACTGGTCCCACCCAAAAGTTCCATTCAGATTCCAAATGCCAGTCACGTCTTCTCAGTAAAAACAAAGAAAATCTAGATTGTTTTCAACCTCACCAATCCCAGACAATTGTTTTCTACATAGGAGACTTGCCTGGCATTTTGAATTTGCACTGTCTTTAGGGGTGTGACCAGTCTGCTAAGCTCCAGGGAGGGTTTCCTTGGTACTGGCACAAGTAACTTAAAACTTGTCTGAGACACTCCCAAGAGAGCGTAACCCGTGGGACTTTCCACCAAACATCTCTGTCTGATCTACATCAGTGTTGTGTCTCTTAAACCTTTGTTTTGTTATGATGAAAAATTGGTGTTGCTCTATACCTAAATAAATATGTAAAATAAAAAGTGTTTTGATGGTTTGTACAATCTACAAAAAGTTAGAGCATTGTTATTATTATCAGTCCTGCCTTGGACCTTATAAAAGAAATGAAGTTACAGAGATGAATTATAATAATAGGCAAAAACAAATAATTCAGTGGTTATGTATTAATATTTGTTCTACTGTAGCAGCAACATGTGGATACAGCTCTTTTGGGAGGTATGCAGAGGGCTGTGGTATATTCTAAAAAAAAAAAATGTTAGGCAGATCTTAATATTTGCTCTAAAAGCAAAGTTCACCCATACACTATTTCAACTCGACATTCGTGTCCTTTTCCTGCCAACGGGTAGTATATGAAAAGGGCTGCCCTACAGTATGTCAAATTCCCAGGATGGATATTCTCCATCTCCTGTACTGAGAACTTATTTCTATCCTATAGAAAATCTACATGCTGCAGACCACCACTTTTTGTGACAGCACTAAAGTGATACATGTACAGAAAACACAAGGGTCTGTTAATCCTACCAATAAGGCTAATGCTAATTTTAACTTCTAAAAGTATAAACAGGATCAGGAATATAGCAAAACATTGCTCAATAATAGTACAAGGCTTTTTTCTTTTCTTTTGTTTTTTTTTTCCATTGATGTCTCTTGCCCAATAAATGATAGCTAAAATACCCCCCATTGACATAAAATCTGTTGCTTTGGAAATGGTAAATGAGTAGACACACGGTCCAAAACATAGAACCCCATTCTCCACAAACAATCAATTTATTTATTAGCATTTTGGCAAGAAATAAGTCAAATCTGATAAGTAATTGCCACTTCTAAATTAGATGTCTCTTGTCTCCTATCAATGTTTGGTGGAATAATGTGTTTGATTTGGGTTATCCCTGCAAGTATTATCCAAGTGAAACTTTACATTTGGTATTTTTCGTAAGAAATATGCAAATATAAATCTGCCTTAGAATTATTATTGCTCTTAATCTCTGTTCTGCTATTTTACTGACAAATATTTCTGCAATAAAAAAACTATATATATATAAAAACAAATATTGCTGTATTAACGTTAAATGTGATATAACCAATAAGATATTAAAATAAAGATATAATCTGCTAATTCACGTGCAAGAAATTAATCTACAATTGCTGTTCGAGGAAAGGAAAGTGGCCGTTTCAAATAAATAATGATTTCCTACTATTAAACACTGTGACAACTAATTTAAAATGTTTTGTCAGAATCCCTAAGCAATGCTGTGGCACAAGCAATATTTATTATGTTGTATTGTGGCTGTGCTACTCCACCTAATATTACAGTGTATAATGCATACATACACAGATAAGTTGGCTGTGATAATAATTTCAAGAGAGAAGCCAGTGTCTCCCAGCCACACCTACAATTATAAAAGGAAAACAAGGCAAAGTGTTAAAAAACTTCCTTCTAAACATAAATCATTAAACCTGTTTCAGCTACAAAGTAACAGCTAAGATTCTGTAAAAAAAAAACTGTTGCTATACCACACATTAGCATTATGTTATCACCATGGTAGATAATAAGATAAAAGACAGATATAATTAGTACTCTCTTACTTGACAACGCCCTGGAAAATTTAAATATCAGTCTCACATTTTCTCTCAAGAACTCTTTCTTTGGTTCGTATATGTTTGAGATAAAATCATAATCAGACATGTATGTATGTTAAAAATATACAGAGCTATTTAAAAGTATTCGATTTATTTAAATATCAACAGTCACTTCAGTTTCCTGATTACGAATATGACACAGCCAATAAAACATAATGTAAATGTGAATAGGGAGAGGAATGAATTCACTATTTTCGGTTGTGAAAAATAGTAATAGTGTGAGCAAAATATTAATTATCACCATTTGTGAAATTAAAGGGTTCTCTGTGGGAGAGGCCTGCTTTGATGCTACCGAAAAAAACAAAAAAACATAAAAATAAAACAACAAGAAAAATATCTCCCTAAGGCCTGAAGGATTTATTCCTTTTTCTAGAAAAATGATTCAGGTTCTATTAAATAAACACTGGTTACATATAACAGATGTGATTTCCATTTGTGATTAGCTTATTTTATTGTGACAGCTGTTCTGAGAATTTTTTTCCCCCTCTCATGGCTAGGTTAAAGATAAGGGAGTGAAATTATTATATAGTGATCATAATAGTGTTGCAAGCAGCGACAGATAATGATTGCAAAAAAATTACAAAATTAACATTGCTAAGTTACAAAAGGTTCTTTTCAGATGCACAGATGATTAAGAATAAGAATAATCCAAGAACTGTCTAAAGACATTGACAATTGTAAAGATGTTAAAATAATGTATGCCAGAAGCTGAGGACCATGTGTTGTGAAAGGGTGAATCTAATAACAGAAAATGCACTGTAATCTTACCTGATGAGAGGAAAATTGAAAATCATAGTCCAGAGTTGAGATATGGTCTTGTCGCTCTTCTTAATAGATGCTGTCAAGGTAGAGGCACAGAAAAAGCACAATAGAACATTTTTTATTTTGTATGGCTTGAAAAACAAAATAGAGACCTCTTCGCAATATTCTCCATCTCCTGTACTGAGCCTTTCTCTGTGGTTGCTAATGAAGGCAACTGCAAAATAAATAAATAAATACAAATGCATGCAGCAACCCAACATGAGAGTTCCATCTACTGGTAGAAAAGGAGAAAGAAGAATGGAGAAAAGTGTGAAACATTTTCTAAAGTTTAAGTCTCTGAAGTTCTACCTCACATTTCTTCTTATTATTATTGCCATTTATGTAGCGCCAACAGATTCCGTAGTGCTTTACAATATTATGAGAGGGGGGATTTAACTATAAATAGGACAATTACAAGACAACTTACAGGAACGATAGGTTGAAGAGGACCCTGCTCAAACAAGCTTACAGTCTATAGGAGGTGGGGTGTAAAACACAAAAGGACAGGAATGTGCAATCAAATAAGGTGAGAGTGAAGCAGAGCTGGAGGAGAGAGTAGAGTGCTGACCTTTAGTTGAGAGCAAGAGACAGGTATGTAAGGTAGAGGTTACTCTGGGAGGCCATAAGCTTCCCTATAGAGATGGGTTTTAAGGCACTTCTTAAAAGATGTAAGACTAGGGGAGAGTCTGATGGTGGAAGGCAGGCTATTCTATAGGAAGGGAGCTGACCGCAAGAAGTCCTGCAAGCGTGAGTTGGCCATACGGGTGCGAACAAAGGACAGGAGAAAGTCACGGGCAGAGCGGAGAGACGGAGAAGGGACATACCTAAGGATCTGTGAGGAGATATAAGAGGGGCTAGAATTGTTCAGTGCTTTATAGATGTGAATTAGTACCTTGAATTGACTCCTAAAGGATACAGGAAGCCAATGTAAGGACTGGCAGAGGGATGAGGTGTGAGAGAACCGACCAGAGAGGAAAATCAGTCTAGTGGCAGCATTTATTGCAGACTGTAGTGGTGCAGTACGGCTTTTGGGAGGACCAATCAGGAGAGGGTTACAATAATCCATGCGAGAAATTACTAGAGCATGGACAAGCTCCTGTCATGATTGCAAGGCTCTGCTTTCTTAAAAGAAAAGAAAAGTATTTTCATAGTGAAAAAGAAACTGATAGAAGTGAAATCTTTTGAGAAACACTTTGCTGTGCAGTTTATGATACCATATATCATATAGTAAATAGTGTATTGCAGTTCATATAGATATTTTCTAGAAATTGGTAACTTGTATAATATATTTACATTGAGTGATATTTATATTTATATATTTAGTTAGCAATGCAAGAATAATCCTTGGAAATGTATGTAGGAAATGTATATATTGATAAAGAGTTTGTCCCACAAACGTCTGTAATTTAAACATGTCATAATAAATTGTGTTTGATGTTTTTCACAACCATGCAAAGCCAGGCTAAATTCCTAAAAAAACAAATATATTTTGCAAAAATGTATTACATTTAAATAACTAAGTCATATAGAGAAAGGGTTAGCTCTGCACTGGAGTACATTTTACAGTAATTATTAAAA
>OW240918.1:31741165-31757011 GCA_933207985.1 Pelobates cultripes | reverse complement strand
CTTACCGGAAGTGACGTTGTTTGCCTCAGAAGATCGTCATGTGTTCCACAGTGGAACACACGCCATCGTGATCATCAACTGGAGAGATTTCAGCGCAATCAAAAGCATATTTAGGAAGAACCCGACAGATCAACATTATACATCCCTGAGGAAGTCCTGACAGGACGAAATGCGTAGGACTTGTTATTTTGTTTTATCTTGGTTTTATCATTCATTTTACATTCTAGGAGTTTTTTCCTGCTACTTGCTTGAGTTCTGGATACCACTTTTATGTGGAGATATGCTTAATGTCCTCGGACATCTTTTTTTCTTTTCTTTTTATTAACAAAAACAAAAATATACAATACATACACAAGTCAGTTTATTTAAGCATTTATTTATATCAGAAAAAAAATAGACCTCCCTCCATCTTAAGTTGTGAAGTTAGTTGACTTTTTACAATTTCCCAATTCGGTAGGGTTTTTGTTCTCCACCTTCTAGCTATTGAAATCATTACTGCTATTAATGCATGAGTGAAAAAATGTTGCAAGTCTAAATTATATTGATGAACGTTTAAGTGCTATAGAATCGTTTCAGGGGAAAAAGAGAAATTAGTTCCTGTTACCATTTCAATGTATCCATCTGGAGATTGCTCACCATTATAATGTTCCACCCTATTTAAGAGGGAGAGATGCCTGATTTTGCATCCATCTAATGAGTTTTCCATCATCCCCTCCCCCCACCACTTTGCTGATTATACTGTACTAAATTCTTCTTTTCACCCTAGATATTTCTACCAATTGTATTTCAGCCTTTATATACCGGTTGTTTTATTTGGTTATTCTCTTTTGATGATATATACACGTTTTCTCCTTTTTGGTAGTAGCTCTTCTGTGTGATCGGATGAGATGGCTAACCCTCACTCTCCATGTGCATCAATGAGCCTTGGGTGCCCATGACCCTGATGCCGGTTCACACTTTGTCCCCACAAGACTAGCTGTTTTTTGAGATGCTCTGACCCAGTCATTTAGCCATCACTATTTTGCTCTTGTCAAAGTCACTCAGATGCTTTCGCTTGCCCATTTTGCCTGCTTCCAACACATAAAATTCAAGAACGATATAATCAATGTCATTCACTTCACCTGTCAATAGTTTTAATGTTGTGGCTGATCAGTATATATTACAACAACATAATTCTATGACAAGTCTGTGCCTTAGCAAAATTCAAACAGAGCCCTATATAATAGTGGTGAACAAAATGGATGTAACTATTACTTTTCACCACTAGAGAATGCTATTGTGTTGACATTTGACTAGCCACAAATCAGTCTCCATAAAACACCCTGAACCTTCAGGAAATTTAAAATGGAAAATAGTCTATATATTATGTTCAACAACTATTTAGCAGATGGTAAGTTATTTAAACATCTTAGGACCAATGACAATCCACTATAGAAGGGGTAGGCAACCTTCAGCACTCTAGATGTTGTAGACTACATTCCCCATAATGCTATTACAGTCATAATGCTGGCAAAGCATTATGGGAGGTGTAGTCCAAAACATCTGAAGTGCCAAAGGTTGCCTACCCCTACACTATAGCATCACAATCTGGTTGGTGCCTAAAGTTCTACAATACCCTACTTTGTGGCATTTAAACATATATGTTGTATTATCATTTTTGGTGATTAGATCATTATTACATTGTTTCCAGGTTTCCTTGTGACCCTATTTTTTGAGCATGTTTCTCTTCCTCGTATGCTTGTTTGTTTACCACTCTAATACATATTATGGTGTTCTTTTTGTCTCTTATTACACTAAACTTGGATATTCTAAGGCTGGCAATAGTCTCTTTTTATCTTTTGTTCTTTGTTAGGATTTGGTCTGCAATTTGTAAGTTGTGCCACACTGTTGGTCCCTAAACCTGCGAAAGGGTCAATGAACTGAATGAGGCTGGAACAGTGGGTTTTTTTCCGCTCAGGTGATACTGTGAATGCATGGGCGAACATGTTCTGCAGTGAGTATCTAAGTCAGTTTCTGGCTCATAACTGCACATTCATGGACCTGAAGTAATATCAGGAAAGGAAAGTCCCACCTTGGTCATAAGGATAGAGTGAAACAGCAATGCAAGAAAAGAACAGTGACTGAAGCGCCTTAGACTAATGTAACGTGAAGCAGGTATCAATACAAATGTGTGTATTCAGGATCCCATGGTCAGAAGACAAACTGAGGTCTGGGATAGAAGAGATAGCAAGGTCAATAAACAAGCTGGTTCAATATTATATAAGAATGCCACCATCAAGTACATAATCAAAAAGCAATAAGGTGCTAGCACTATCTGTACTTCACAAGGTGTAGATTGAATGTTACTCATGACACAATGTAGAACTGCACTCCAAAATCAATATACAAATATACCAGTATTGAACCAAATTATAACATATTTTCACTAACAGTTATAGTTCCCAAAACATATTATATTCTAAAACAAAACAAACAATCAAAATAAGGATCACTGAGAAGTGATACGCTAAGACTCCATGTTTCCAACCCTACCCCAACATCCAGAAAAAAGTTTATTTCTTTTTTAATGGAGTGTAACAATTGCATTAGCCAAATTAGGTACATACGGCTAACACTTATGTAAAACTAGCATTTAAACCAATAAAGTAATACATACAGCACCCATACACCCCATACATGAATAATGTGAAGGAAACAACTAAAATCAACAAAATAAGCCATAATAATCTAAAAAAAAAACACACTAATGTAAAAACCCCATGTCCAGGACGTGGGGGTAATGCTGAGTTCACACAAAATAGCATGGTGTTTGGAAGTATACATTTATAATATTCTCTGAACTTGTGTACAAATGTGGTGTCATCATGTGTTTCATAGAATGTTAGTGTTTAGGGTTTTACATTTTTAAGAGTGCCTCAAGTCTACAAATGTGGGAGGCACAAAAATAGCCTCATAGTTTGCACCCAAGACTACTAGGTTAGCTCAGACCTCTTCCACCCTTTCCTTATTTTTCCACTCCACATATATAGGGTGGGAAAAAATCCAGGGGATTTGAGGAGTGTTTGATGAGTCATTAATGAACCTATTTCAACGATAATACATATGTATGGAGATTTTTTTGTCTAGGCACAGAAGATAACATGTGCTGCTTCACAAAGTCGTGTTCTTTCGATTGCATTCTTCATAACATTAGTTATTGTACATTACTGGCTACGAGTGGAAGGTAACCGAACATAAGGTTGCAGCTCATGCTGATAATTTCTTATTGTTCTGTTTCTAATCCTCATGTTACCATTCCTTGTCTGATGTAGGAATTTACCGCCTATTGTCTGGCACGGACGTTTCTAAGTTATTAAAATGAATATTTTACCTTGACTTTTATACCTGTTTCAGACAATATCTCTTTGCTTACCTAGAGTGTTTTTAATTTCCTTACGGACTTCCATGATTAGTTATATTTGGAGGGTGAGAGTTCGTATTTGCAACATGACCTGCTGTATCTTCCTCAATTGAGGAGGATTCACCCTTCCTGACTTAAGGAAATATCATCGGGCTGCAACACTTTGGAATATTGGAATGGCACACTGATCTGAAACATAAACAGTGGGTGCAGCTGGGTAAGAGTGGACTGGATTTTTCTTTGCCATCAGTGATCTGGAATCAGGATATTGAATTGAGGGATAGGTATTGTGGGAATTAAACCAGTAGCCCAGACTCTTCAGATTTGGAAGGCAATAAGGAAGCTTGAATATGTTGCTCTCCTTGTCCTCCTGTTGACACATAACAGTGGGTTTTTTCAGCAGCCTGCCATCTGGTGCCTGGAATTTTCTTGGCATGGATGAATTAATCCTGATACCAAGAGTGTTGGGGCCTGCATGTCTTCTGGGGTTGTGGGAGTTGTTAGGAGACACTAAATCTCTTGTTTAGTTCCGTTATGTGCAATAACAATACTATTATAATAATTTCTGGGACAAGTCACAGCTGCAAAAGGAATTAACATGGTATGAATCAGCCAGAGAAGTTACAGTACATACATAAAAAGACAACAGACATAACTAGACAGTGTGGTCAAAAGGTAACAATAATAAAACATAAGAACATTACATAGTTATTGAGTTTATAATTATTGTAACCTACATGACCTGCTTTGCGATATGTTAGCTAATGGCTGCATCTGTTAGGATGAAATATAATTGGGTAGGGAATAGGGTTGGCATGGGTTGAACATAAGATTGATCAAAGAGATTACAAAGAGTTAGGCAGGGAGTGGGGTCCCACTTTATTTGACTAAAATAATGTGGTGTGGTGTGGAGAGGTGAGACATGTCTAGGCTTCTGGTTGTCTATGTCTTGTAGACAGGGCTGACCCAAGACATTGTGCTGCATGGGTCCAAGAAGGAAATGCTGCCCCCCTGGCCTCCCTCCCCCCACCCCATAGGAATGTGAAAGGAGGAAGACGGTTTACAACATGGATTGATCCTTTGATTAATCAATGGCTCTGTAAGGTGTGAGAAGTCACACATAAGTGGCCTGGAAGTCTAGCTCCAATGTACACTAACTGCCTTCAGCCATATGGCCTCTGCCTCTTAATTGATGAGTTCATTTCTTTGATATGTTAATGATCATTAGCCTTGTGTTCAAGTATCATATCCAAAAGAAACATTAATATGTACCCACAGAAGTCTAATTTTTATTATATTTAGAATAGGACAAGCGCCATCTTCTAAACAAGCCCAAACATGATTGGCATAACTTAACCGTAGGGGAAGGAATTGTGATGTCCGCTATATTGGAAGTGTGACATATCTATGGAATGGAGAAAAGGTAACAAATTCATAGAGGCAATTATTATTTCTGTGGCAAGTACAAAAGAGGAGATAGAAGGAAAAGTTTCTATTTGGATTGATGTGGGTCTGGAACACAATGGGGTGGTCACTTATTGACTCTATATATACGCCTTAACTCCACCTCTGGGCGAGGCCTGGCAATCCACAGGGTATATGTTTAATAATTCTGAAATGTGTTTTTTGCAGTTGCTTGAGGGGCCAGAATCTAATTCTAAGTGAGTAACCAGCTTTCTTACCAGAGACCCCCTGGGGCAGAAGTTTTACTTTGAAAACCTGAGTAAGTGATTAGGACTTTTGTTTTTATCTGTTATTGGTGTAACTAATTTGATTGTCCTCTATATTTTTGTATCCACTGTGATAATTTTTTGCTCATAATAAATATTCCTTTATTAAGTTCTGCCTTTGTCTGGTAAAGAATCACTTTACCAGAAGAAACTAATTAGTGTTTTGCAATTGCTTAAATATTGTGCTAAGTTGTATTTGGTGGGTTTTTATTATTAAGTTACCTGGGGGCCAAGGCACCCCATTTCAAAATTGTCATGGTGGTGGCAGCCTTAAAATAGTAATATTTATATTATTATGCTTACGTTTGGGTGATGTTAAGTGGGATTTTTTCATTATTTCCAGTCTAGTGTAGACAGTGAACGTGAACTCTTTCACCACCACAACTACGTCATGCACACTCTTGAAGTAGGGTACATTCGTGACACATGCCAACATCCATTATGTTATGCAGTGTGTGTAGTGAATGCAATGTATGTTTGTGTAGTGATTGCAGTGTGTGTATTGTATGTAGTGAATGCATTGTGTGTGTACGGTGGATGCAGTGTGTGCAGTGAGTGCATTGTGTGTGTATATTGAATGCAGTGTGTGTAGTGTAGTGCGTGGGATAGGCATAAGGCTATCCTAACTATAAGATAAGACTAGGGACTAATGAAAGTATTAGAAAATTGGGCAGACTAGATGGGCCGAATGGTTCTTATCTGTTAGTGAATACATTATATGTATGTATGTGTGTGTGTAGTGGATGCAGAGTGTGTGTGTGTAGTTGATGCAATGTGTATAGTGGAAGCAGTGTTTGTAGTGCATGCAGTGTTTGTGTGGTGGATGCAATTTGCCAAGTGCAGGCATAGGCAACCTTTAGCACTATTTTGGACTACACCTCCCATGATGCTTTCCCAGCATTATGGGTGTAAGAGCATTATGGGGGATGTAGTTCATGACATCTGCAGTGCCTGAAAGCTGCCTATCCCTGGTCTGGTGGATGCAGTGTCTACGTAGTGGATGTAGTGTGTGTATGTAGTGTTGTCTGTGTAGTGCATGTAGATTTGGATACGTGCTGGGGGGGGGGTGAGCAGATTAAATTAAATTGGGCTTATCCCCCTCTCCCTGCCTCTTACCTGTGGGCTGGAAGGGGGGACAGTGTTAACAATAGCAATTTTTGACTACTTACAGTTGTAATCAAAGTCATTCAACCCCCATTGAAAATCAGGTTTATTGTCAAAAGTTACAGGCTTAAAGTTGTGAGCAATGAACAAATCAAACAAAAGCAATTGAAATAGCTCAACACAACAAATGCTTCAAGTGTTTTTTCCCAAATTCAACTGAAAATGCAACTTATAACGACTTTTACAGTCTCAAAATTATTAAACCCCTTCATGGCAAGAATCTTTAGTACTTAGTAGAGCACTTCTTTGCTGAGGAATCTTAGTCCACTCCTAATAAGCAATAACCTCCAGCTCAATAATCTTGTTGGGCTTGCATGATGCGACCTTCTTCAAATCCCACCAGAAATATCCCCACGAAGAGACTCTATTCACCTCCCGAACGAGTGTTCCATCTAATTGGTCATTAGAACACCCATCAGAACGTTAACACCTGACCTGATGCCCAAATCCGCAAGGGAAGCCTTGACGTGTGCTGTCCCCCGGGTGGCCGCCAGTTCGTATAAACGAACACCATCCAGAGGGGCATTCATGAACTGCTTCCCACCCTGTTCGGTTCCCGAACAGGGACCTCCCCCAGTGCCTATTGGAATGTTCACACCTCTCAACATAAGTGTGAAACTACAAGGGAAGTAATTAATGAGTGCTTCCCTGGGTGGCCGCCGTTTGTGCAAATGAATGCTGGCCAGGGTGGCATTCGTACCCCAAAAGGAGCTTCTCTCATCTGGTTTCTCACAGGGACCCCACAAACAGAGGCTGTTCGAGGCAGATACCATTATGGGGATCCCTGGGATTGGTGTGGGCATCCTTTGGGGACAATGGCTGGTTTGGTGGGATTTCTGTAACTGGGAGGTAAGGAGGCGGGAAGCTTTCCCACGCTGTGACTCACAGTTACAGAGGTTCCTGGGAAGAAGACCCCCCTGTCACCGGAAGTAGGAAACCTGCACTTGGGTGGCGGGAACAGGGGACCAAGGGAATCCTGGGAAGAAGACCCCTGTCACCAGACGTGGGAACCCCATGCTTGGGTGGCAGGAACAGGGGACAAAGGGACTGGGACTCCAGTGTCATGCTGAAGACCCCTGGGAGTGGGAGGACCATGGGAGGGGACACTGGGATGATGTGGTATACACCCCATGCATCGGGTTTGATATAAAAGCAATGTGTGGCCAATAAAGTATTGTTGTATCTCCAGGACTAGTTGTTGTCCAGTTACTGGGGGGGAAATGGATTTCTATGGCCTATAAGAGGTTGAAGGAAGGAGACTAGGAGAGGTAACCAGTCGGGTTGCCCGGAGTTCGCTACATTCTTCAAACCTCAATCCATCTTGCCTTCCACATGCTTCAGGTTTCCAGTGCCAGATGATGCAAAGCAACCCCAGAGCATCACAAGCCACAACAAAGCTAAACTGCAGTATTTTTTTTTTATTATAAGTTTTTATTGGAGAAATTAGTCATGTACAGAATAGAAAGAAGACAACATTACGTGCATTACAATCTCATTACATTACAGTAGTGTTGTTTACCAGAGGAATACATTTACATCATACATATCATGTAGTGGGTGGAACATGCAAAGATATGGTATCGTGGGTGCCACCTTTATCTACCAGTTCATGTGGTCTTGGTTTGGTTAGTATTGAACTACTAACTAGATAGACATTGGGTAGAGACACTGATATGTGTTAAACAAGTCAAATAGAACATGAGAGGTGTTCATGGCTGGCTTGGTAATGATATGTCGTCATGATGGGATTTAAAAACATTCTTATGGTTGTATTCCACAGCTGTCTGTATTTTGTGTTGACTTCTGAAGTTAATCTCTTGTTTGCAGTACATGAGCATCATGAGGTGTTGGTATAGAACTAGAGAAACATAACTCATAACAAAAGGCACAAGGTAGAACGAAAGAAAATTAAATAAATTATAGAAAATAAGTTATAACATGAACCTATGTCCTATGTTTCAGCCCTGATTGAAACTTTAGAATTGGGATTGGTATTTGCGTAGGGTCTCAGGCAGGAAATCTGGGGACCTTGTCATTGCCATGGTATAGCCAACCTTGTGAAGCTGTGTTGTGTAATCAAACAAATGTGGTTTAAAGTCTCTATTCCACTAAGAAACTGTACATGCTTAGCTGGAGATATCCACAAAAAGCCTAAAACCAGTGTTGTAATGTAGGTGGTGATATTTGCCTGCTGCAGTTTATGTTGATATTTTTTCCATATACGCTATATTAATGGTTGCCATATACATTAACATGTAAGAGTTTTGCCTAGTGAGGACCATCGAAGCTCCTCTAATGTGCAGAAATGTTCCACTTTGTGTATGAGAGCCTGGATAGTCGGATGTGTAGAGGATCTCCATAAGCTAGTGATTATCATTTTGGCTGCTGTGAGTATAAAGTAGGTAATGGATGCCTTGTAGTTGCGGGGTCGTATGTCATTTTTATAGAATAAAAATGTAGCAAGATCTAATTCCACACAAGAGCCCACCCCCTTCCTAATAAGGGCACCAACACTTTCCCAGTATGGTGTGATATCTCTACATGTCCACCAAATGAATATAAGCGTCCCCCTATCTATCCTACACCTCCAGCAAATGCCTGTTTCGTTCGATGCAAATCTACTTATGTCGGCTGGGGTATTATACGTTGCAGTTAAAATGTATATGTAAATGTACTCACAAGTGAAGAGCCAGTTTTCCTTGGCTAAAAATTTCAGCTTAGTGGAATTTCAGGGTTCCACTCCCTCTCTTAAGGAGCAAAGCAGTTTCAATACATTTGATTGTAGTCACGAATGTTCATTTAGGAAAATAAGGAAGTGACAATTAAGCTCTATTTAAACGGAAGGCAACATATAAATACAGGCAATATTGCACTAGCTTGTACTTCTCTCTTACTTTAGGATTATATCTGCTAACAACCGACCACCCATTTTTAAAAATTTGGAATCTACCTTTCCTGTACCATTAGCATACAACATTACGGAATCTTATATACTCCACCACATATATATTTTTTTCTGTTGAATATTTTTTGGTGTGGGTTAAGGGAAGCCCACACAGGTGTTAGAGTATCACATACAGATTGTACCACTTTTGTGTTTGTATGTGTCTGTATGTATGTGTCTCTGTCTGTCTGTCTGTCTGTATGTATGTGTGTCTGTGTGTATGTCTGTATGTGTATGTGTATGTGTCTGTATGTATGTGTGTCTGTATGTGTATGTGTGTGTGTCTGTATGTATGTGTGTCTGTATGTGTATGTGTGTGTGTCTGTATGTATGTGTGTCTGTGTGTATGTGTGTGTGTGTGTCTGTATGTTTGTGTATGTGTTTGTATGTCTGTATGTATGTGTCTGTGTGTTTGTATGTATGTGTGTGTATGTATGTATGTAAACGTGTCTATGTGTATGTATGTGTGTATGTATGCGTGTCTGTATGTATGTGTTTCTTTGTGTTTGTGTTTGCATGTGTGTGTATGTGTGTCTGTATGTATGCTTGTGTTTGTGTCTCTGTGTGAATGTGTGTATGTGTGTCAGTATGTATGTGTATGTGTCAGTATGTATGTGTATGTGTATGTGTGTTTGTATGTATGTGTCTGTATGTATGTGTGTGTGTCTACATGTATGTATGTATATATTTGTGTATGTGTGTATGTGTGTGTCTGCATGTTTATCTGTTTGTCTTGGAAAATTTTTTAAATATTAACAACGCCTTGAACCTAAAAAGTTTGGGAACCACTGGTATACAGTTTAGATGAAGAGTCATCTCCACATGCTTTTATCGAAGTGTCAGCGTAACCAAGAGACATATATATATATTTGCTTTAGTATTGGACTTAATCTGTTATTATGGTAAAGTAAGTTGGGCACTTACTACCAGTGCATCTACATTACTGGAATAATACGGCAACTCAAATTTCATGATTTACTACCAAAACATAGGTCACACAATCTTTAAATGTTCATCTGATTAAAAATAATACCTCTGGGAAAAGACAACACATTATATCAGATAATCTGTGTATTTCTACTCTGATTGGATAATTGTGGTTGCTGTGTAAATTGAACTAAACATTTATTTTACTCCAATTTCTTGCCGGAATTGTGCATTGGTGTCAGATTACACAGCCCACTGACACTAAAACAGTTCATTTCCTGCAGACATAATACCAAGAGGTCATAGTAAGAGATGGCCCACAGAGACTATATATTGCTACTTTGAACAACATTTCCAGCTTGTTTGCTGAGTGTGGAATAAGTGATTTATTGCAAGCGTGAAAGGAAGAATGGCTCTTTGGAGAATAGATCATTTTCATCAAGGTGCCACACCCAAAGTTAGGCTAAAGGTCTTCCAGTAAGCTGGGGAAGCTGTTTTTTTCGATATGCAGAATTGATCCCTTATGCAGAACTATTTTACAAGTCATTTTTATGTAGGTCCAGATATTTTATCAAAGATATTCACTAAACCAGGACTATGAACTTGATTTAGTATTCTCGTATAAGCTTTTCAAAATATTTAATATCTTTGGATAAACTTTTAAAATAATTTAATATTTTTTTTTGTGCTGAAAAACCCCCACTCATCTTATACTCGAGTCACTGTCTATATTATGGCAACTTACATTGCCATAATACAGACAAGGACCGCCGGGCTCATTACAAGCCCGGCGGTCCTGTTGGGGGCTGGCAGAGAGCTGTAACTTACCTTTCCTGCAGCTCCTGTCAGCTCCCTTCTCTCTCCTCCAGTCCGGTCAGCTCCCCTATCAGCTCCACTGCAAGTCTCGCAAGAGCCGGGGGGTCTGAGCGTTACCATGGGTTACCGTGGCAATGCTCAGTGCAGCACTCACACCGCAAGACTTGCAGTGGAGCCGACAGGGGAGCTGACCAGACCAGAGGAGAGAGAAGGGAGCTGACAGGAGCTGCAGGAAAGGTAAGTTACAGATTGCTGCCAGCCCCCGCCTACACAGCCCATGCCACTAGACCACCAGGGAGTGAGAGCCCCCTCCCTGCCATGCATCAAGCAGGGAGGGGGACAAAAAAAATATAAATAAAAATTAAAATAATACAAAATAAAAAAATATTAATAATATAAAAAAATTTAAATAATAATAATTAAAAAATAAAATAAAATGCCCACCCCCCACCAAGGCTCTGCATCACATACACAAACACACTCTGCATCACATACACACACGGCACTCATACACACACACACTGCACTCATACACACACACTGCACTCATACACACACACTGCATCACATACACACACTGCACTCATACACACACTGCACTCATACACACACACACTGCATTCATACACACACACTGCACTCATACACACACACACACTGGACGCATACACACACACTGCACTCATACACACACATACACTGCACTCATACACACACTGCACTCATATATACACACACTGCACTCATACACACACACACACTGCATTCATACACACACTGCACTCATACACACACACTGCACTTATACACACACACTGCACTCATACACACACTGCATTCATACACACACACACACTGCATTCATACACACACACTGCATTCATACACACACATACACACACACACACTGCATTCCTTATAAACACACACTGTAAATAAATATTCAATTAATATAATTTTTGGGGATCTAATTTACCAGTAGCTGCATAGTCTTATACTCGAGTCAATAAGTTTTCCAAGTTTTTGGGGTAAAATTAGGGGTCTCGACTTATATTCGGGTCGACTTATACGCGAGTATATACGGTATTTTGATTATTTTTTTTTTGACATTCATATTTTTTTTAATATGATATATTTTTGGTATTTAATATTTTGAAAAAATATATATATTTTAAAAGTTTATCCAGAAATTTTGTACTAATTTTTTTTTTCATTTTTGGCTATTGTAGCATAAAATTTGCAATTCCCTAGTAAAATACATGCAGAAAACCAGAGTAACAGATACCAATGAATATATTCATTTTTTATTACTGTGCAAATATGCAATTTGTTAAATGCATTTAAAAAGGTAAAAAGGTATTAGCAATACAATCAATCACTGTATGCATAACTGCATTGTATAAATGAAAATTTGAAGGGAAAAAAAGCACTATATTTAGTGTGATACAATTAGGAGCAAGTATTTTCAAAGCAGTTACAAATAAAAATGCAAATCACTTTTTCACATTTTCACACACTTTTTAAAGGAGAACTCTAAGAGGTTGAAATTATATATACAGTTGCAAGAAAAACTATGTGAACCTTTTGGAAAGATATGGATTTCTGCACAAATTGGTCATAAAATGTGATCTGATCATCATCTAAGTCACAATAGACAATCACAGTCTGCTTAAACTAATAACACACAAAGAATGAAATGTTGCTATGTTTTTATTGAACACACCATGTAAACATTCACAGTGCAGGTGGAAAAAGTATGTGAACCCTTGGATTTAATAACTGGTTGAACCTCCTTTGGCAGCAATAACTTCAACCAAATGTTTCCTGTAGTTGCAGATCAGACGTGCACAACGGTCAGGAGTAATTCTTGACCATTCCTCTTTACAGAACTGTTTCAGTTCAGCAATATTCTTGGGATGTCTGGTGTGAATCGCTTTCTTGAGGTCATGCCACAGCATCTCAATTGGGTTGAGGTCAGGACTCTGATTGGGCCACTTCAGAAGGCGTATTTTCTTCTGTTTAAGCCATTCTGTTGTTGATTTACGTCTATGCTTTGGGTCATTGCCTTAAGTTCTCCTGCAAAATGTCTTGATACACTTGGTAATTCATTTTTCCTTTGATGATAGCAATCTGTCCAGGCCCTGATGCAGCAAAACAGCCCCAAACCATGATGCCCCCACCACCATACTTCACAGTTGGGATGAGGGTTTGATGTTGGTGTGCTGTGCCTTTTTTTCGCCACACATAGTGTTGTGTGTTTCTTCCAAACAACTCAACTTTGGTTTCATCTGTCCACAGAATATGTTGCCAGTACTGCTGTGGAACATCCAGGTGCTCTTGTGCAAACTGTAAACCTGCAGCAATGTTTTGTTTGGACAGCAGTGGCTTCCTCTGTGGTATCCTCCCATGAAATCCATTCTTGTTTAGTGTTTTACGTATTGTAGATTCGCTAACAGGGATGTTAGCATTTGCCAGTGACTTTTATAAGTCTTTAGCTGACACTCTAGGATTCTTCTTCACTTCATTGAGCAGTCTGCGCTGTGCTCTTGCAGTCATCTTTACAGGACGGTCACTCCTAGAGAGAGTAGCAGGAGTGCTGAACTTTCTCCATTTATAGACAATTTGTCTTACCGTGGATTGATTAACAGAAAGGCTTTTGGAGATACTTTTATAACCCTTTCCAGCTTTATGCAAGTCAACAATTCTTAATCGTAGGTCTTCTGAGAGCTCTTTTGTGCGAGGCATCATTCACATCAGGCAATGCTTCTTGTGAAAAGCAAACCCAGAACTAGTGTGTGTTTTTTATAGGGCAGGGCAGCTGTAAACAATCTCATTGATTGGACTCCAGTTGGCTGACATCTCACTCCAATTAGCTCTTGGAGATGTCATTAGTCTAGGGGATCACATACTTTTTCCACCTGCACTGTGAATGTTTACATGGTGTGTTCAATAAAAAACATGGCAACATTTCATTCTTTGTGTGTTATTAGTTTAAGCAGACTGTGATTGTCTATTGTTGGGACTTAGATGATGATCACATCACATTTTATGACCAATTTGTGCAGAAATCCATATCATTCCAAAAGGTTCACATACTTTTTCTTGCAACTGTATATGTATAATATATTATAAAATAATTAAAGCATTTTATAATATATTATACATATATAATGAAATCATATTTATGCATTATATATGTATAAGTGTACTTTGAGATATATACACATATATCTCAAAATACACTTGTAATGAAATCATATATATGCATTATATATGTATAATATATTATAAAATGCTTTAATTATAATATATTATACATACATAGGAAATAAAAGTGTGTGTGTGTGTATGTATATATATATATATATATATATATATATACACACACACACAAAGATACGTACAGTAGCGCCCCATGGGGCCCCGGTGTGAAAACTGATCCGTGGGCCCCACAGCGCTTACTCTGCACGGGCCGGGGCCACAACACATGGGTATGCCAGTGCCACCACGGTATGTACGCCAGTGCATACAGATACACATACACTTAAAGGACCACTACAGACACCCAGATCACATCAGCTCAATTAAGTGGTCTGGGTGCCAGGTCCCTCTAGTTTTAACCCTGTAGCTGAAAACATAGCAGTTTCAGAGAAACTATGTTTCACTGAGGGTTACTCCAGCCTCTAGTGGTTGTCTCATTGACAGCCGCTAGAGGAGCTTCTGCAATTCTCACTGTGAAAATCACAGTGAAAAGATGCTGAACATCCACAGGAAAGCATTGAGTAATGCTTTCCTATGGGCAGTTTGAATGTGTGCGTGGCTCTTGCTGCGCATGCACATTCGGAGCTGAGAGGCGGATCGGGGCGGAGGGATCCCCAGCGCCAAGGGAGTCCGGCGCTGGAGAAAGGTAAGTGCTGAAGACACACACACACTCTCACGAACAGACGCATACACACTAGCTAACAGACACACACATTTACTGACAGACATACATACACACTCACTGACAGACAGACACTCACTAACAGACACCAAACAGACTCACTAACAGACGCACACAAACTAACACACTCAGTAACACACACACAGTAACACACTCACTGACACACACAAACTAACACACTCACTGACACACACAAACTAACACACTCAGTAACACACACACAGTAACACACTCACTGACACACACAAACTAACACACTCACTGACACACACACACTAACACACACTGACACAAAAACTAACACTAACACACACAAACACACACACACACACACACACACTAACTAACACACTAATACACACACACTAACACACTAACACTAACACACACATACTGACACCAAAACTAACACTAACACACACACACATTTACTGACAGACATACATACACACACTCTCATGAACAGACGCATACACACTAGCTAACAGACACACACATTTACTGACAGACATACATACACACTCACTTACAAAACACTAACAGACACCAAACAGACCTCACACTAACAGACGACACAACTAACATTGACTAGGTAACCAGGGTCGACTGGTCTGACCGATAAATCGAAATTTCCCTGAATGGCCGCACCTGGGTCGGCGACCCCACACAGAAAGTCAGCCTGAGCGCCTGTGAAGAGCGGTCATGTTAATGGTCGGAGTCGGAAGAGAAGACAGGCGTGCACTTCCTGTCAGTCCGGTCGGTAACGGGAAACAGAAACTCCGCGCGGAACAGGAGTTTCTGTTTCCTGTAACCGGCCGGACTGACAGGAAGTGCACACTCAGTGTGCACCCTCCTTTCACTCCGGCCGGCTGGCCGGCCACCGCGGACCGGAGTGCAGCTCAGCCACGCTACAGGGGAGGGG
>OW240918.1:31726959-31741065 GCA_933207985.1 Pelobates cultripes | reverse complement strand
CACTAATCTATAATTTACCTCACATTAAAGGGACACTATAGCTTAATGAAGTGGTTCTGGTGTCTATAGCTGGTCCCTGCAGGCTTTTTAATGTAAAAACACACTGTGTGCAGCACTGGCGTTAGTTCATATGGCAGATCATATGGGTGGGGCATTGTGATGTGACATGTGGGGGCAGCAAATTTTTATTTTGTCTACGGCGGCAAAAATCCTTGCAGGGAGGGAGCTGCGTGAGCTGCGCTGGCTCTGCTCCCTAGCACGCAGCTGAATGAGACCGGCGCCGGAATATGACGTCATATTCCGGCGCCAGTCTCATTCAGCAGTGCGCGAGGGCGGAAGGGCACTAACACAGGAAGCACCTCTAGTGACCGTCTGAGTGACTGTCACTAGCAGTGTCACTTTGAAGCAATGTAAACACTGCCTTTTCTCTGAAAAGTCAGTGTTTACGTTGAAAAGTCTGTAGGGACATGCTATAGACACCAGTACCACCACATTAAGCTGTGTGTGTGCGTCTGCTAGTGAGTGAGCTTGCTTGCATGCGTGTGCCTGCTAGTGAGTGAGTTTGTGTTTTTATGTCAATGAGCTGATGTATATCAGTAAGATTGTTTGTCTATGAGGCTGTGTATCAATGAGCTTGTGTGTGTCACTGAAATGTCAGTGAAATTGCCTGTGTCTGCATGTGCGTATGCTTACTGTATAATTAAACGTTTTACCCTGAAAGCACCAATATTTTATATTAGAAAAAGCAATATATATATATATATATATATATATATATTACTCAATCATCTGTCCTGGCAAGACATAGCCTTACATATTACACGCGACAATATATGGCGCAGTGACTTATGGGGCTGGCACAATTTTTTTTTTCCAGGGCTGCTTTGTATCCCCAGTCCGGCCCTGTCAGTAACACACACACAGTTACACATTCATTGACATACACAAACTAACACACTCACTGACACACACAAACTAACACACACTGACACAAAAACTAACACTAACACACACACTCTAACACACACACACACACTCTAACACACACACACACACTCTAATACTAACACACACACTCTAACACACACACACACACACACTAACACACACTAACACACACACTGACACAAAAACTAAGACACACACACACTAACACACACACACACACAAACACACACTGACACAAAAACTAACATTAACACACACACTAACACACACACTCTAACACACACACACTAACACACACATACACTAATACACACACACTAACACACACACACACTGACACAAAAACTAACACTAACACACACACTAACACACATTAACACACACACTCTAACACACACACACACACACGTTTTTGTTTTTTTTAATTCCCCCAGCCTCCCTACCTTAGGGAGTGCTGAGGGGATTCCCTGGGGTCCAGTGGTGTCACCAGGCAGGTGGGCAGGCTGGTTGGCGCGCGAGGGAGCACTCTCCCCTGAGTGCTTCCTCTTCAGCTCCCTCGTGCGCCACGTACTGATGCCGGAGCCGGAAGATGACGTCATATTCCGGCATCAGTATCAGTGCGGTGCGCGAGGGAGCTGAACAGCCTGCCCGCCCGCCTGGTGACACCAGGGCCAGCCTCGGGGGGCCCTGAGGTGGCCGGCTCCTGGGCCCCCCACAGCATACGTATTATGTACACACGTATTAAATATATAAGTGTGTATATATATATATATATATATATATATATATATATATATATATATATAAAAACAATATACAGGGAGTGCAGAATTATTAGGCAAGTTGTATTTTTGAGGATTAATGTTATTATTGAACAACAACCATGTTCTCAATGAACCCAAAAAACTCATTAATATCAAAGCTGAATATTTTTGGAAGCAGTTTTTAGTTTGTTTTTAGTTATAGCTATGTTAGGGGGATATCTGTGTGTGCAGGTGACTATTACTGTGTATAATTATTAGGCAACTTAACAAAAAACAAATATATACCCATTTCAATTATTTATTATTACCAGTGAAACCAGTATAACATCTCAACATTCACAAATATACATTTCTGATATTCAAAAACAAAACAAAAACAAATCAGTGACCAATATAGCCACCTTTCTTTGCAAGGACACTCAAAAGCCTGCCATCCATGGATTCTGTCAGTGTTTTGATCTGTTCACCATCAACATTACGTGCAGCAGCAACCACAGCCTCCCAGACACTGTTCAGAGAGGTGTACTGTTTTCCCTCCTTGTAAATCTCACATTTGATGGACCACAGGTTCTCAATGGGGTTCAGATCAGGTGAACAAGGAGGCCATGTCATTAGATTTCCTTCTTTTATACCCTTTCTTGCCAGCCACGCTGTGGAGTACTTGGACGCGTGTGATGGAGCATTGTCCTGCATGAAAATCAAGTTTTTCTTGAAGGATGCAGACTTCTTCCTGTACCACTGCTTGAAGAAGGTGTCTTCCAGGAACTGACAGTAGGACTGGGAGTTGAGCTTGACTCCATCCTCAACCCGAAAAGGCCCCACAAGCTCATCTTTGATGATACCAGCCCAAACCAGTACTCCACCTCCACCTTGCTGGCGCCTGAGTCGGACTGGAGCTCTCTGCCCTTTACCAATCCAGCCACGGCCCATCCATCTGGCCCATCAAGACTCACTCTCATTTCATCAGTCCATAAAACCTTAGAAAAATCAGTCTTGAGATATTTCTTGGCCCAGTCTTGACGTTTCAGCTTGTGTGTCTTCTTCAGTGGTGGTCGTCTTTCAGCCTTTCTTACCTTGGCCATGTTTCTGAGTATTGCACACCTTGTGCTTTTGGGCACTCCAGTGATGTTGCAGCTCTGAAATATGGCCAAACTGGTGGCAAGTGGCATCATGGCAGCTGCACGCTTGACTTTTCTCAGTTCATGGGCAGTTATTTTGCGCCTTGGTTTTTCCACACGCTTTTTGCGACCCTGTTGACTATTTTGAATGAAACGCTTGATTGTTCGATGATCACGCTTCAGAAGCTTTGCAATTTTAAGAGTGCTGCATCCCTCTGCAAGATATCTCACTATTTTGACTTTTCTGAGCCTGTCAAGTCCTTCTTTTGACCCATTTTGCCAAAGGAAAGGAAGTTGCCTAATAATTATGCACACCTGATATAGGGTGTTGATGTCATTAGACCACACCCTTCTCATTACAGAGATGCACATCACCTAATATGCTTAATTGGTAGTAGGCTTTCGAGCCTATACAGCTTGGAGTAAGACAACATGCATAAAGAGGATAATGTGGTCAAAATACTCATTTGCCTAATAATTCTAAATAGATAAAGCCAGAATAATCAGCACTCCCAGGAATTTTGCAAAAAATCCAAACACTTATCTTTATTCCAGTAGTCAATGTTTCAGTTCCACTGGGGAACTTTCATCAGGACAGAAATATAAAAATGTTTATATATATATATATATATATATATATATATATATATATATATATATGCAAAAAATAATAGATGCACTCTAAGGACTTGTATAATCAAAAAATGCAGTATTTATTAAAAAGAAGGATTACATAATACGATCGACGTTTCGACCCCTCAGGGTCTTCCTCAAGATCTTGAGGAAGACCCTGAGGGGTCGAAACGTCGATCGTATTATGTAATCCTTCTTTTTAATAAATACTGCATTTTTTGATTATACAAGTCCTTAGAGTGCATCTCTTATTTTTTGCATATATTTTTCAACGTGGGATTGCACCAAGGCATCAAAAATTTTGAATTGGAGAAAGGGTGAGTGCCAAGCATTTTTGTTTTTATATATATATATATATATATGTGTATATGTATATATACATATATTATATATATATATATATATATATATATAAATATATATATAATATAAATTTTTTTTAAAACAACATTTATAAAAAAACAAATAAAAACGCTAAGCCCTATATTGACCCTGTAACTTTCCAAAACACCATAAAACCTGTAGATGGGGGATATTGTTATACTCGGGAGGCTTCGCTGAACACAAATATGAGTGTTTAAAACAGTAAAACTTATCACTACGATGAAATCACCAGTAAAAGTGCAGATTTTGTGTAAAAACAAATGCAAAAAACAAATAAAAACGCTAACTTTGGCCAGAGTTCGTGGCTACTACAAAAGACTTGACATACACCATTTTGAATACCATGGGTTGTCTACATTTAAAAATTGTATGCCATGATGGGGTTATTTCCCATTCCTGGGCTACCATATGGTCTCAAAAGGCAACACAGACCCAGCAAACCAATCTGGCAAACTGAACTGGCCAAGCCCTATATTGACCCTGTAACTTTGCAAAACACCATAAAACCTGTAAATGGTGGTATTTTTATACTAAGGAGACTTCGCTCAACACAAATATGAGTGTTTAAAACAGTAAAACATATCACGGCGATGAAATCACCAGTAAAAGTGCAGTTTTTGTGTAAAAAAAATGCAAAAAACAAATATGAATGCTAAGTTTGGCAAGTGTTTGTGACTAAGTGGCTACTACAGAAGACTGGACATACCCAATTTTACATACCGTGGGTTGTCTACTTTTACAAATAGTATGCCATGATGGGGTTAACTTTCATTCCTGGGCTTACGGTCTCAAAGGCAACATAGGCCCAGCAAACCAATCTGGCAAATTTTAATGTGCAAACATGGAAAAGGGGAAAGCCCTACATTTGACCCCTATAAGTTTGCAAAAACCCATAAAACCTGAGCATTGGGGGCACTGTTGTACTCGGGAGATGTTGCTGAACACATATTGGGGTGTCCTTGGTCAGTAACACATAACAAGAACTGAGAATCCATGCCTAAAGTACAATGTGAGAGAAAGATAACACAAAAAAATTACTACCCAAACGTTTGGCAAAGACTGGTGGTAGAATTAGTGCCTGGAAAGTATTAAAATACCACCATTTGTTATACCCTAGGGCAGGCATAGACAACCTTTGGCACTGCAGATGTTTTGGACTACACCTCCCATGATGCTTTGCCAGCATTATGGGTGTAAGAGCATTATGGGGATATAGTCCACAACATCTGGAGTGCCAAAAGTTGCCTACCCCTGCCCTAGGCTGTCTACATTTAAAAAATATATGGTTTGTTTGGGGTAAATTACATTGGCCGGCTTCAAAAATGTCCCAGGACATGTGTGCATGATGACCAGCTGTGAAAATTCCAAGTTGGAAAACTGGAATGCGCATCCTCCAAATAAGGTCTTTTAGCCCCCCAGAGAACCTGACACACCTATAGATGGGGGGTATCACTGTACTGAGGAGATGTTGCTGAACACATATTGGGGTGTTCTTTGTCAGTAACCCTTAAAGTTATCCGTACATGTATTCTTAAATTGCTATGTGTGTAACAAAAATCACCAATTATTTTATTTTTTTTAAATTTGGCATAGATCGGCGGATTAAATGGTTGAATGAAAAGTCAAAATACCCCAAGTTTAACCTTAGGTTGTCTTCTTTTTAAAAATGATATACACGTGAAGGGTTATTCAGTAATTCCTGACAGATATCAGTCTTACAATGTAACTTGCGTTAATTTTGAAAAACATGGTTTGAAAAAGCAAAGTGCTACTTGTACTTATTGCCCTATAACTTTCCAAAAAAAGCTAAGAACATGTTAACATTTGGTATTTCTAAACTCAGGGAAAAATTTAGAAACTATTTAGCATGGGTGTTTTTTGGCAGTTGTAGATGCGTAACAGATTTTGTGGGTTAAAATTAGAAAACATTTGTGTTTTAAAAAAAATTTCCATCATATTTTATATGCTTATAATAATGCTGTATAGTTCTACTTTTCAGCCATCAAACACATTTAAGTGTCATAAACCTACTGTAAATGCAATAAAAATAGTATGGAATGGGAATTGCTGAATGAGACTGAAGTAAGAGCTATAAGTTGTTGCAAGCACACTTAAAAGGAGATTAATTGAGCAAAGAGCATGGTCTGAAATTATAGTGTATTAAGAACCACACATAATGTGTGCATTATACATCATTAGCAAAGCGAGTGCTTTCGGTCACTAGGGAACCTCCTGCACAAGTGCCATTGCTAATGTAGGTGCATTACTTATCAAATGTATTCACATCTTTTACATCTTCTTTAGATTTAGTTCCTTGGTATCTGATAAATGAAAATATACTGTACACATCAAAGCTGTTATTACTTATATAATGGATTACTTGGCACTGACATCTATATGCCATATTAAACACATACACAAGATGTATAACTTCAATTCAATTAATGCTGTGTATCCGAGCATAAACATAAACATTACTGAATTTAACCTTCCCAGGCCCAATGCAAGGAAAATCCCTTGTTGTCAAAATAGTCATTGGTGTCCTCTCTTGGCAAAGCCAATGGGATCAAGTTTTATCCTGTATAATTGTTTGCTACAAGGCAGAGCCTAGAAAGGCCTGGGAATATAAATGGTTTTGTCAATTGGGAAACTCTTTTTTGCTTTGAGGGTCAGGATAATTTTTGTTTTCAAAATAGCAAACAAAGGTCCAACATATATTCAAACTTTTTATATATTTTTTACATTTACATTTTTTTTTTTTAATTGGCGAAATGGCAAAGTATCATTGGTAATGACATAACATAGTCTTTGATAACATTCTAACAATGAATTCAAAGCAAGCCTCTATAAGTGGTTTGCTGTAGGGTATACATTTCAATCTCACAGGGTCTAAATAACACCTTGAAAATATTCGGAATCAATTTTCTTTAGAGTACAAATGTGGTAAACCTAAAAAAAAGTACCTCCTGTGATCAACTTTGCCTTAATTATTTTTCCCATTGACCTTGATCACTGCGGAGGAGTTTATTGTTTAAATGAATGACTTGTGCAAAACAAATATTTGCTTTAAAACAGTGAATTGTAGTGGTTATGGTGCTTAGAGTGCTCCTTTAACAGAGTAACAGACCCAAAATACCTGTATGCATGCACAGTGCATAAAGTTATAGCTGACTAGCTGTCTACTCAGGCATCATTTTGTTTTATAGCTTATATCCATATTTATTGGGTTAATTTTGACAAGGTTCAAATCATTAATTGCCAAAATCAATTAAAAAATTAACTGCCTTAGCAATGGACACTTTTTTTTATACACAGTTGTTTTTTTTAAACCACAGCATGGGCTATGATCCAAAAGGACCAGTTGATATTACATGCAGAGCTTTAAAAATATTCCTTGTACAGTTTTGGAAAACAGTTTGTTTTTTGTTTGTTTTTCTTTTCACTTTTAAAAAAAAAATTAAGTGTCTACATTATTTCTTTTGGCTTATTTTCCAACTCCATAACCTCCCTCTTAAAAAACAGTGTCCAAAATAAATCCCATATTCATGGTTGTCGGTTTCTATTTTCACCACTTGAGTCAACATCCCCTTTTATACCTGCCAATGTTAAACTGCTCTCTGCAGCTGCTGACTGACACTGCACAGGGCTGCTAAACCAATTTTCTGCAATTATCTATAAACGCTTTCTTAAAGCTTTCTCTGATTTAACCTCATTTGCAGGGTTATTCATTGCAGTTGGAATTGTCATGGATTCAAATTCAAATTTAATGCCAAAATAGATGAACTGAAAATTAAATTGACTCAGAGAAGTATTCTAATTCTGCTATTTTTTGGCCTGAATATTAAAATTTACTTTGAAATCATTTTTCAATTTGTCTTCATTGAATATCAGGTACTACAGTTTCCATATCCTTCTGTAGAAAATTCGGGGACAGCCGATGGCAGTTTGGTTCATCTGAAAGATTAGGAAAAAAGAAGCACAATAACCAAAAAACTACAAAAAATGAGCTAATAAGTGTAATGTAATATACATAATGTATAGATTTTTCCCTCCTCCAGATCAATTGAGAAAAAGTAACCAATTGAGGCTAACAGAGCAGGATAAGTGAAAAATTTATATTTATATATATTTATATATTAAATATTTAATAAAAATATAGTAGAGTTTTTTTCGTTTACATCTGCTCCTTTTTTCCATCTGTTGGTCACTTCTCACTTGATCAGTGAATAAAATTTAGTGACTGTCCCCGAGGCATATTCTTTATATTTAGTTTTATCATTCTTTTTTCCCATCGATCATCTTTTTTTTCTGTCACATGTGGAATTCAGAATCACAAATCAAAACAAGCCTGTTTGTCCCTTGCACTTTTCATCTGGATCGTGATTCAGCCACATTTCAGATTAGATTTGTGGAATTCAAATAGTCACCTGATTGGCCCAAATTCGAATGAATTGCAGTTCTTAATAAAATTAATCTCTATAGAATACGGGTGCTGCATTTATGTTTAAATGAAAATAATAGAAAAAGGCTGCGCACACAGGAAAAAATGAAGTCCAATGTAAAAGGAAAGAAAAGTCCCAATGTTTTATCCTTACAAATGGTCTTTGCTAGTGACGTCTTCTCTTAGTGTAGCGGTTCCACTTATATGAAAGAGAAAAAAAAGGGAGAGAGAAGGACGACCAATAGTGTAGTATATAAAATTCTGGTGTGGACGTAAAAAAATAATAGTATAGAACTCACATTTACCAGAGCTATTGTCCTAGCTCTGGGGTAAGGCGCATACAGCGGTTTGATCCCCGCTTGTGGGATTTAAATGGGTTCCTCTCTGTGATAGGTGCCCAATTCTCGGAATAAAAGAAACAGCCAATAGTGCTCACTGTATAGCAATATGGATAAAATAATAAAAAAATGTACTTACAAAGCAAGAGCAGATTTCCTGCTCCGTGATGACAGCTTGGGTGGATTGATCCCCACCTAGGATTTCTTTTAATACAGGAAGCTTCCAGGAATTCTCAAGGTTTTTTTTAAAACCAGTAAAAAATGGGAATAAAATAATTAAAAGGCCAGGGTAAAAAAAGGAAAATTATGTGTCTATAAAAAAGATTATTGGCACAAACAAATAACCAAAAATACTTTAATATATAAAAAGAACACAATAATTTAAGTTTCCATAACGCGTTTCGTCAGAGACTTTTTCAAATGGAATAACCATAACTATTTTTTGCTGCATTTATGTTTGTCTAACTAATTGTGCAGTAACTTGGCTTAAAAAGTTTCTTCGTGTGTGTGAACGTATCTGTGGAATGTGTGGGAGTGTCAGGAAAGCTGTCAGTATGGCATTATCCATGCGCACAGCCAACATACATAATGCTGGGGGCTCTGTCTTTTATTGATCCAGACATTGAAGATGCTGTACAAAACATGGTGTCTACCTTTGTGGCATCTGTTCTTCTAGGTGGTCATCAATGCCTTAAAGGGACCCTATAGTCACCAAAACAACTACATCTTTATGTAGTTGATCTGGTTAGTATAATCAGTCCCTTTAGGCTTTTTGCTGTAAACACTGTGACTGAAAGTCAGTGTCTCCACCCTCTGCATGGAAACACCGAACTTTCCTCATAGAGATGCATTGATTGAATGCATCTCTATGAGGAGATGCTGATTGGCCAGGGTGGTATTTAGCTTGAGATCTATGGGAAAGCATTCTGATTGGCTGAAATCATCACTTCAGATGATGTCAGCCAAGGATGCTGATCGGGGCAGAGCCAGCACCAGCAGACAGGAATAAAGGTAGGATTTTACTATATTTAGGGGGCAAGGGAGGACCATGGGTACTAGGTAATGTTTTTAACACTATAGGATAAGAAATAAGTTTGTGTTCCTGATCCTAAAGTGTTCCTTTTAAATGACAAACTATCTTCAGTGACAGTACATGGTTTATTTGTCCAGAGTAAATTTTGTTGCATGTAATATTGTGTTTTGGTAATATTAATTTTCTGTACCTGTTAATGATATTAATTTACCACCTTTTAGAGGTATATTTATTTTCATTAAAACCAAATGATCTAACATTAGGTAATATAACTTGCTATCCCTTGCTTTTATATGATCTTACCCCTTTTCAGTCCAGGTGTCAGGACTTATCTTTTTGGCTCCTTTCCGGCATTTCCGGTATGTGGAACCGTCCCCGCCCCCTCTCTGACGCGGCTCTCTCACGCTTTATAGAGAGACCGCGCCAGATTCAAAATTGCTTAGTGATTTCTGGTTGTTACTTCCGCAATCACATTGCCGGCTAAGCTCTTCTCCGTGAATACTGTGTACCGAACCTTGGACTGTTTAAACGGATTCCTGCCTTCTCATCTCCCTTTGACCACGGACCGTGTATTGGATTTACCTGCTCTCTTCCTAAATACTGGAAACCGGACTGTTAGATGTTTAACCATCCTGCAGACTCAAACTAACCTTCCTTGGGAGGACAACTCCCAACAATCATAAGTATACAATTTAATACTATCTCTGAGTTCTTACTTGCTAATGAACTGCTACCTGCTTGCTAAAATCTGCTACTACTAAAATACTATTACAATTATTAATGCTTTATGTCTTCAACTAACAACATGCAAAAGCCACGCTGCCTTAAAGCTACAGTAACCTTATTAATTAAAGGATTCTCATTTCACTCTCTATTATAAAATAAGGAAATTTATCATCTGCAGTTGTGTTCCACATTTAAACCACTTGTGACATAACACCAGGGTGTACATACATGTGTGTGTGTGTGCCCGGAATTATGTATTTGTACATGTCTGGAAGTGTGTGTGTGTATATGTCAGGAAGAAGCTATGTGTACCAAAACATTGTGGAGTATGTATCTGTGTATCTGTGTACACACGTTTTAGAGCACATGGATCTATGGGTGTACATATCTGTGTGTGTCTGTGAGTATTTTTGTCAATATGTGTCCTTTTTTATACAATGGGTTATTTAATAGTCGGTTGTGAAACTTTATTTGCACATAGTTAGACTCCTTTCACCTATTCGTTCAACTAATAAAGGGAGATTATCTCACTGAAACTTACTCAGAGGTGTCACATTTAAGAGGGTGAATATTTTTTGTTGGCTTGCAAAATTAACTTTGAGCTACCTGTGGCAAACCTAGCCACTTGGACAATATCAAGAGACTGTGCCTTTAAGGGTTGCCTGTATGGTTGTGGGATATGTGTTTAACTATGTATAATATATGCTGGTTGTAATACTCTGTATGTCCTGTATTGTATTGGCACTTTGAGGCGTGTGGCGCTTGTTAACCGATTGCAACAATGTTGCAATCGGTAATTAGAGGCTCTCCCCCAAGTGGCCGCCGTTCGACTACTGACCATGCGGCGGTCGGCCATCTTGGATCCTTTGTTCCCTCAGCGGTGTTTGGTCGTCCAGCGCATGGTACTAAAAATGGCTACTCGACGGCGCGAACACCACTGAGCTTCCAGGCCGTTCGGGAGTTCCGGGCCGTTCGGTATTTTGTTTCCTAGAATTCAATCGGTCTTTTGAACATGTATTTTAATGAATGTGTTTTTCGTGCGGCGTTCGGTTGTTTTAGTTGGGATCTGAGCGGTAATCTCACGAATGATGCGCTCAGACCCCAGCTATCTACCGAACATCCATTCGTGCAAATATTCAAAAAGTTATGTATTTTAATGTAAATTGTCGGTTCTGCTGCACGGAGGGATAATCCACTTAACGGTACATTCCTGTGGGAGGATCCCTCTCGTGCAGCAGTGCCTGATGGGAGAAGTGCCCTGTACAGTAAGTTCCCCATGTAGTCCACTCTGGGAATGTCCCTGGGATGGGACTCAGGAAACCCCTTGCATGGGGAATTGTATAAATTGTGGAGCTGAAAATAAAGACGTCAGTTGACTCTCAGAACTGTGTTTCGTCCGGTTACTGGGAGATTTGGGAGATTGCCTTGCTTTTCAGCGTTGACTGTGGATTACTGTATGTACCAGCGGAATTCGTGGGATTTAATATTGCCGGTCCGCTACACTACCGTTTAAAGCAGAAATGGATTTTGATACAAAAAATTAACGTAACTCTGGAATCCAATAGCGGTTTTCCCATTGGCATTTACAATTAAAGACTACTCTGCCTCCGCAGTTAGCCAAGATATGTTTTACTTTACTGAGGAATCCAGATTTAAACTGTTATACAAAAAAAATATACATTTATATGCATACTCATAATAAGAAGGGTTTTTACCATTTCAATCACCTGGAAAGATGAGAATTTAATTGGTGTAATGGGTCGAAGAAACATTGTAAATATTTCTAAGATAATAAGCTTGTTTGAGCAGGGTCCTCATCAATCTAATGTTCCTGTAACATTTTGTAATTATCTCCTTTATTGTTAAATATTGTAAAGCTCTTCAGAATAAGTTGGCATTCTATCAATGATAACAATAACTGGAAAAGTTACTATTTCTGGGGAAATTGTGTGAAGTGTTCTTGCCTCCACCAGTAGTCTACAACTGGAGTGGGAGGAGTAACTGTTATTATTTATTTATATAGCACATTAAATTGCAACGTTGTTGCCCAAAGTGCTTCACAGTTACATTAAAACATACATTTATAAAAACATTAGCAGGTGTACAAAAGGCCCTGTCTATGACATCACTTGCTGCTCCAGCCTGGCACAGGTCAGAGTATTTTGGCGGTTGCCATCTTCAAACGGTCGTATTTTAAAAACTATACACCCTACAGCGAAGAGCTTTATATTGTGAGAATCACAAGACCCAGACCTACATTTGATGCATAGTATGTCTCTGAAGTATTAAAAATGAAGTCACAGTCGCAGTTTAGAAATTGCCCTTCAAATTTGAGCTGGCTATAGTGGAGTTTCAATGAATGCCAATGGACGACGTGAGTTGCAAACAAATGGTCATATTGTGAAAACTATCAGGACAATGGCTTAGCCGTGGACATGTTTAGTGGCAGTAGGGATAGCTGAACGTTTTGATATAATATTTGTGTAGGTGGGCTTGAAAATGAGGGAGTGGTGGCAGTTTAGAAATCATGTCCTAATTTTTCAGCTTTTGTCAGCTCCCACTCTAGTTTTGAACATTTTGCCATTCATTCCTATGGGACCAATTTCGCCACAAGAACGACAATATTCCGTGAACCATTCGGCGAAACGTTCCACAAAGTAATAGCAATCCAATTGGGAACAATCCGCATGTTTCGGTATATTACTGTCTATGTAGTTTAAAAACTGTGGGATGAGTTAGGGTGGTAAATTTCGCTATAATAAGAATAATAACTAGAACAGCTACAATTTCTGGGGAAATTGTGTGAAGTGTTTTTGCCTCCACCAGTTTATATAGCACATTTAATTGCAACATTGTTGCCCAAAGTGCTTCACAGTTACATTAAAACATACATTTATAAAAACATTAGCAGGTGTACAAAAGGCCCTGTCTATGACATCACTTGCTGCTGCAGCTTGACACAGGTCAGAGTATTTTGGTGGTTGCCATCTTCAAACGGTCGTATCTTAAAAACTATAACTCCTACAATGAAGAGCTTTATATTGTGAGAATCACAAGACCCAGACCTACATTTTCCGTGAACCATTCGGCGAAACGTTCCACAAAGTAATAGCACACCAATCGGGAACAATCCGCACGTTTCGGTATATTACTGTCTATGTAGTATAAAAACTGTGGGAGGAGTTAGGGTGGTAAATTTGGCTATAATAAGAATAATAATAATATATATGTGAGATAACATTAAGTGGTCTTGCTATGCACGAACACTTAATAATAATATATATGTGAGATAACATTAAGTGGTCTTGCTATGCTATGATGTATCTGCGAGTATGCATCTTTGTGTGCATTTGTCTCAGGGTGTTTTCATCTGAAAGCGTGTGTGTGTGTGTGTGTTTTTTTTAGGGCTATTGAAGTATTTTAAAGAACACTATAGTATCAGAAATACAAAGATATATTCCTGACACTATAGTTTTCAAATCATTGATAGGTGCCCTAACCGTCTCCTTACTTTTAAAATTTGATTTTCCTCCCCTTTTTTCTGGGACCACGTCGGTCTTGCCGCAGCTGACAAAAGGTCTTCAGGGACATGCTCTGGGCACCAGAACTGCTATACAGTAAGCTTTAGTGGTTCTGGTGAATATAGTGTCCATTTAAGGTTAAAAACATAAGAGGACTTTGAGTTAAGAGCATATATGTTTATTGTTAGACGTTGACTTAC
>OW240918.1:31505017-31726444 GCA_933207985.1 Pelobates cultripes | reverse complement strand
TTTTGGTGGTTGCCATCTTCAAACGGTCGTATCTTAAAAACTATAACTCCTACAGTGAAGAGCCTTATATTGTGAGAATCACAAGACCCAGACCTACATTTTGATGCATAGTATGTCTCTGAAGTATTAAAATTGAAGGCACAGTCGCAGTTTAGAAATTGCACTTCAAATTTGAGTTTTGCAGAGTGAAGTCTCAATGAATGTCAATGGACGGCGTTGGTTGCAAACAAATGGTCATATTGTGAAAACTATCAGGACTACGGCTTAACCGTTGACATGTTTAGTGGCAGCAGGGATAGCTGAACGTTTTGATATAAGATTTGTGTAGGTGGGCCTGAAAATAAGGGGGTGGTGGCAGTTTAGAAATCATGTCCTGATTTTTCAGCTTTTGCCAGCTCCCACTCTAGCTTTGCCATTCATTCCTATGGGACAAATTTCGCCACAAGAACGACGATATTCCGTGAACCATTCGGCGAAACGTTCCACACAAAGTAATAGCAATCCGATCGGGAACAATCTGCGTTTTGGTAAATTTTGGTCTATGTAAGTGTAAAACTGTGGGAGGAGGAGTTAGGGTGGCCAAATTTTGCTATAATAATAATATATGTAACTAGAAAAGCTACAATTTCTGGTAGAAATTGTGTGAGATATTCTTACTTACACTCCACCAGTAGTCTACACCTGGAGTGGGCGGAGTAACTGTTATCATTTATATAGCACATTTAATTGCAACGTTGTTGCACAGTTACATTAAACCATACATTTATAAAAACATTAGCAGGTGTTCAAAAGGCCCTGTCTATGGCATCACTTGCTGCTGCAGCTTGACACAGGTCAGAGTATTTTGGCGGTTGCCATCTTCAAACGGTCGTATCTTAAAAACTATAACTCCTACAGTGAAGAGCTTTATATTGTGAGAATCACAAGACCCAGACCTACATTTTGTTGCATAGTATGTCTCTGAAGTATTAAAAATGAAGGCACAGTCGCAGTTTAGAAATTGCACTTCAAATTTGAGCTTTGCAGAGTGAAGTTTCAATGAATGCCAATGGACGGCGTTGGTTGCAAACAAATGGTCATATTGTGAAAACTATCAGGACTACAGCTTAGCCGTTGACATGTTTAGTGGCAGCAGGGATAGCTGAACGTTTTGATATAAGATTTGTGTAGGTGGGCCTGAAAATAAGGGAGTAGTGGCAGTTTAGAAATCATGTCCTGATTTTTTTCAACTTTTGGCAGCTCCACTCTCTAGCTTTGCCATTCATTCTATGGGACAAATTACTTACAAAAACGGCTTGATATTCAAGTGATTTGAGCTGGCTATAGTGGAGTTTCAATGAATGCCAATGGACGACGTGAGTTGCAAACAAATGGTCATATTGTGAAAACTATCAGGACAATGGCTTAGCCGTGGACATGTTTAGTGGCAGTAGGGATAGCTGAACGTTTTGATATAATATTTGTGTAGGTGGGCTTGAAAATGAGGGAGTGGTGGCAGTTTAGAAATCATGTCCTAATTTTTCAGCTTTTGTCAACATTAAGTGGTCTTGCTATGCAAGAACACTTAATAATAATAATAATAATATATATGTGAGATATCATTAAGTGGTCTTGCTATGCAAGAACACTTAATAATAATATATATGTGAGATAACATTAAGTGGTCTTGCTATGCAAGAACACTTAATAATATATATGTGAGATAACATTAAGTGGTCTTGCTATGCAAGAACACTTAACTAGAACAGCTACAATTTCTGGGGAAATTGTGTGAAGTGTTTTTGCTTCCACCAGTTTATATAGCACATTTAATTGCAACATTGTTGCCCAAAGTGCTTCACAGTTACATTAAACCATACATTTATAAAAACATTAGCAGATGTTCAAAAGGCCCTGTCTTTGACATCACTTGCTGCTCCAGCCTGGCACAGGTCAGAGTATTTTGTCGGTTGCCATCTTCAAACGGTCGTATTTTAAAAACTGTACATCCTACAATGAAGAGCTTTATATTGTGAGAATCACAAGACCCAGACCTACATTTTCCGTGAACCATTCGGCGAAACGTTCCACAAAGTAATAGCACACCAATCGGGAACAATCCGCACGTTTCGGTATATTACTGTCTATGTAGTATAAAAACTGTGGGAGGAGTTAGGGTGGTAAATTTGGCTATAATAAGAATAATAATAATATATATGTGAGATAGCAATAAGTGGTCTTGCTATGCTATGATGTATCTGCGAGTATGCATCTTTGTGTGCATTTGTCTCAGGGTGTTTTCATCTGAAAGCGTGTGTGTGTGTGTGTGTGTTTTAGGGCTATTGAAGTATTTTAAAGAACACTATAGTATCAGAAATACAAAGATGTATTCCTGACACTATAGTTTTCAAATCATTGATAGGTGCCCTAACCGTCTCCTTACTTTTAAAATGTGATTTTCCTCCCCTTTTTCTGGGACCACGTCGGTCTCGCCGCAGCTGACAAAAGGTCTTCAGGGACATGCTCTGGGCACCAGAACTGCTATACAGTAAGCTATAGTGGTTCTGGTGAATATAGTGTCCCTTTAAGGTTAAAAACATAAGAGGACTTTGAGTTAAGAGCATATATGTTTATTGTTAGACGTTGACTTACATTTAGGATATGTGGGATTTTTAGCGTTGAAAAGGGACTATGCATTAGAGGTTTTATAATATGATTCTGTTAAGAAGGGGATTTGGGGTTAGTTTTTAGGGGGTCAGGCAAATTATTTTAACAATATACTTAACATTCCTATTGAAAATAATAGGATGGTGACAGATATCAGCTATTTCCTAGAAAGAGCAGAATTTACCACAAAAGATGCAAATTCTAAGAATTAGCTGAAACTGCAAGAATTGTAAATTGCAGTGTGTCGCTTGTATGTCTTGTATGTCTTTGCATAGTTTAACAATAATGTTGCTCTTTTCTTTATGGTGTGTGCAAGCATAGCTTTAGGGCAATAAAACTCACAGCAATGTTTTGTTGTTTTTTGTTTTGTTTTTAAAATTCAATTTAATGCGTTTAGAATTGAACCAGATAAGTAAAATGTTTTTGTTTTAAATGACATTTTCATTTACATAAATAGTAATCGGTTGGTAATGATTTCGCCTAAAATGACCTGAAATAGCCCACACGTCCAGACACACACCTTAAACTGAAAGTGTACCAATTTAGGCATGTTACATTGTAGAGGCATGGTGTTTTTGTGTGGTGTTGTTATATATTATTTAAGTAGTGCACCCTCCACTTTCTTGTTGTCTATTTGTATGGATTTGTATGTGTGTGTATATGTGTATATGTGTGTGTGTGTGTATATATATATATATATATAAAAACGAGGGCTTGGAACTCGCCTTTAAAAAATAGAAGCAAAACTTTTACCCCGGTGCTATCCGCGTTCAGAATGTGTGTGTGTGTGTGTGTGTATATATATATATATATATATATATATATATATATATATGTGTGTGTGTGTGTGTATATATATATATATATATATATATATATATATATATATATGTTATTTATAATATTATAAATATGTATAATAATATATTATTTTTGCATTGTCTTGCAGATCATATTTTATATTCCACACTTGATTAACTTTGTTTTGGGACTATATATATATAAATACTAGTTAAATGGCTATGTTTACCAAGTCTATAAACTTGAAAAAAATAATAATAATCAGATGTGTATGTATGGTGTCTACCCATATCAGCAGCTATTCAATATTTTTTATAACCCTTTGCTTAGCAGTTTCAGGTATCCCATGCACCCCTCCCCAGCCACTCAAATTAATAGTATCCCTGAATGAATGGAAGTCAAAGTTCTTGCTATGACTGAATGCCTCAGCCTCCCAGAAGGAACCAGCCAGTGTAAAGATGGGTGTCCCTGTCTCCCTCTAACATGCACTATGGCTGATTTTAATTGGCAGCACAGAACTGGTATCTGAGGCTGCTGTCCCTTATTCCTCCTCCAAATTACATTTTATTATAAATGAATGCATTCTGTTCCCCTGATTTAAAATAACCCAATGGTGATTACGGTCGTTGTCAGTCATGCGGCAAAATCATTGCAGAGAGAGGAAAAAAAAATCTGTTGCGAAACGTATTGTAAAAACTGCATGTTGCAGTTACTACTTTTGCCAGCAGGTGGGGCTACTGTCCACGGTTCCTCTGTTCTTCTTGTGTATATGCTTCTGTAGATTCGTTCCTGATCTATTACCCACTGTAGTGTAGCGCTCAGAGCAGGAAGCACAGGGAGAATTGAAGAGGGTTGTGAATGGGGCTTGATCGTGTTTTTTTCCCTGCAATAATTAAGGATACATACTTTGCCCTATTCCGATGAGCTGAGAATCTTCAGCAGGAGAAACCATATCCCCACATTCCATTCTGGTGCAGACATTCTATTAAGATGACTGGCAGAGTTTCATCTTCATCAGGTAAGCCCGCAGCATCATTTTAACATTGCCTGGATGTGCATGATTCTCTCTATTGTCTGTATGGTGTGTACCCAATGCTGCAGTGCACTGGCAGCATATATTGGGTCTTGGATGTCAGCCCCCTGGAATGTATGTGATGGCCAGTTGTGCAGTACTGCATGGTCAGGATATATGCTGGGTTTCTCTATAGCTGAGCCTAATGATACCCCAGGCTTTGCTGCATTTTCAAGTCACCTTGTTATTGTGGCCTAAACTGACTTTGCAGGATAGGCATCCAATTTGATTTGCTTGATGCGGATTAGATTACCTTAATAACACATTTGTATCATTATCTGGACTTCGTGTGTAAGTTTTGCATATCTCCACTGCAGGTTGGTCACAGTATTCTGCGCAAACAGGGGGCTCAGAGGGAGTTACAACCTAAGCCTCTGCCAAGATGCTGTAGACACAATGCAGGGTATCACATCTCATCTTTCACCAATACAGACATTGATACTGTTGGGGAGATGGGGAAAAGACCAAGGGGTCCTCCTTCCTTACCCCACCCCCAACCCCCAATGATCTGCCTCATAATAATGTCCAATCATTTCTACAAATGGTTGTGTTGGAATAGTAATGAATTTCATTTGAGTCAAAAGTCTGATAACTGCTCTGAAATCACTGAGATGTGTTTAATAAACAGAAATGTTGTTGTGCTATATTTTTGGAAACTGTCCACTTGAAGATGGGTCATTATCGAATATCACTCCTTATCAGTTCAAAACAGAAACACTAACACATCCAATTACTAGCAACTGCAGCCAATTCAATTAAGGCTATTGATATTAGATTAGAATGTTATAATTGTAAAAATATTTTGTTTATACATGTTTGCACAAACACGCACACACACACACACACAACCACACACACACACACACACACACACACACACACACACATGCAAGGATAGCAACTAAAGCAAAATTAGGAATAATTAATTTATGCATTATTTAAAACATTATAGACTGTATGTATAATTAGCTACAGCAGATGTAAGGATTAAGTAAATATAAATAAATTAAATTCATGAGAGAGACTGTAACTAGTTCTGCTGCCAGTATGCCACAGCTTGGTTAAACGTGCCCGGAATTAATAATATAAGACATTTTTGTTGAGTGGTGAGAAAAAGCAATGCAGCACCACAGCGCTGTTCTCATGAGGTCTGCTATAAATAAACAAATGTATACAGTAGATGTGATGCATTTTTACGTTTTATTCTATTTGCATTCTCCCATAGATCATATTTCATATTCCACACTTGATTAACTTTGTTTTGGGACTTCAATCTGAGTTTACATATTGTGATTTTTTACTCACTAGCTTTTAATATGTCCATTGTAGGCATGGGACAATACATGCACCATATCAAGATGCAGCAGCTGTACATGTCTTGTGAATATCTTAGACATTCATGGTATTTCTGGTCCAATAGATGGCAGTATGTGGTATCTGGATGTGCAGACCTTGCTGCATATTGCAACTAACGTGACACTTGATGACTTTTTTTTTTTTTGCGCATTTCTTCATAAAGACAGTATTCCAATGAATCTGCAGTAATGCATTTGATATCGTCCTGCATTTTAGTACTTTTCTATAAAGTTTTGTCATGCGTTAACTGATTTTATTTGTAAAAGTAGTCTGGTGCTGAAGATCAGACCACTCCTAAATGACCATAAATTTTGGGGCCTATACTTAGAGAGCCTCAGAAGCCACTAGCACGGACCCAACTTCTATTAATTTATATAATTCAAAACATATTGTAAAATATTTAATATTTTTGTTATTTTTGCATTTGTTATTAATATGAATGAAAGATTATTACACATATAGTCATTGCAATAATAGTAAAATTCCTACATATGCATACTTTGGGACATGTAATGGATATATTCATTAAACTAGCAATTCTGGACATTTAACAAGGGATCTGTTCATTTTTTGGCAAATCAATTGAATCTCAAAAAACAAAAATCCCCCAACATGCAGTAAATTTACTACATGTTTTACTTAAAAAATGTGGCTTAGCATTTTCAATGCACATGTCTATGCTCAGTAATTCCTGGTGTTACACAGCTTTAAATACATTCGTCTTCTAACTGGCAAATGGTACAATCATTTCCCACGAAAGACAGCCCAAATCAAAATATGTGGGTGTTTTCTGTGCCTTTTGAAGTTACAGCATTGGAATAGTTAATTTCTTTATCACACATCAGATAATCTTTGATCTGGGCCTGCTGCCCTGCCATTCCCCATGAGGATATTTTTTTTTTGTTCCGAAACATCAAAGCTCATATTATGATGAAGATCTTTTTGTTGAAGGTCATTCAAATTAATTACAGCCGAGGAATATCACACTGTTCGTGTTTAGCTTTTACTGGATCTACCCAATGACACATATCTGTGTATGCCTGCATGACCCCCAGATATTTTTGGCATTTTTTTGGTTACCGCTTCATCTTATCAGAGATAGGTTTTTTTTTTAATTTATTTTTTTATCATAGGAATAGCATGAGTCATCACAAATTGCTTAGAAGATGATGTAACATCCTGTGAAATGTGTATGAATTATAAAAGAGTTCCTGTCTGTACCCTTTGTTGATGTTAATATGGGGCTCGTTTTAAGGTTCAAAAGCGCTATCAGGAACATTAACATACATTGGTACAGTCAATGACTAATTGATGTTTATTATAAGTGGAGCTTACTCCTGTCTCAAATACTATGAACGTTTAAAGAAGCTTCCAAACCACATATGTGTGTTCTACGTACCACGCCCATGCATTGGCTATAGTATTTGTAGCAAGTGTGAAGGAAAAAAATTGAATGTGCTATGTAGGTTGAGTTTTTGTTTTTTAAAAAGCAGGTTCTGGGGCAAATAGCAAAATAAGGACCAATTGCCATGGAAATCATGCAATTTCTCCACATTTAACAGTTTGCAACAAAAATCACACCTAGTGTGCCTTGGGAATTCTCCTAAATAATGTTTAAGTGTCCATTGGTCAGTATATAAGAGTACATAACAACCGTAAAAGAGAGTACCATGATGTGATAAGTAAGCTTGGTTATGTTTTGGTCACATCACTAAACCAAACATCATTATTATTATTATGTTGAAGGCTTGTAGGGTTCAGGGAACAGTGAATTGTTGGCTACAATATATATATTCTTGTAATGGATCAACAAGAGTAACAGGGATGTGTAAAAGGTTGTAATATTTGGCTTGAGTTTATCTCGTAATCTATGTTACTATGAGGTGTAAATAAAGTTTAGTGCATTTGAAGGGAAGCTGCAGGACTGCTTAGGGGCAAGATGGTGAACTTTATAAAGAAAAACAGAAAATACTATGATTCTTACCTTTTATAAGTTTGCCATTTCCATGGTTATTTACCAAACAGGCAATTGTCGTGAATTTGCCAGAGAATTGCAAGATGTAGGAAATAATAACCGTAAACGTAACTGAATTGTATATTTATTTTCTATTCAGGAGTTCTGGCCTACATTTTGGTTATATATTTGTGAACACTATTCAGATGAAGCGTGAGTCGTTATTGAATTAGATATTTTAATATTAGAAAGAAGTACTGTTTCCAGTATCATATGCAAAAACAAACAAACAACAAAACAAAAAAAAGTAATAAAATGTGTATTGTGTGTTTTTTAGGTTTAAAACAATGATTAGTTCCAGTATTGCTTAAATGTTATGCAGCAACTAATCTATGCCTTTCAAGGATGAAAAATACATTTACAGTAAATGATGATGACGTTAAGTTTAGAGTTTTTTTTTTCATTTCCATTTTTAAAAACCTAGGTCAGCAGATACCATCTCCTTGTACCAATCGGTTGCATTTTCAGAGCTGTAGGAACAAAAGGACAAGCTGTCATGCTGTAATGGGAAAAGGGTGGTTGAGTCAGAGTTAGGTGCGTCATGGGATACACTAGAATCTGCTGTCTGTGAGTGGAAAAAAAAATCCCCAAACCAGGACTATTCTTTCTATACATATTGTGACAAGCTCTCGCATATCGTTTTTTTTAATGCAAGCTGGAAGATAAATGAGATCCTTACAATGATATCAAAATAATGTCCATAAAAAGTATATTTTCAAAAAAGGACATCATGGAACATTGTTATCAATATCATTATTGAAAAGTGATGTATTTATGTGACTTATATGTGTATCTCATATCCTGGACTTAATCTGATGGAATAAGTTTGATTTGTAACATTTACTTATATATAGAAATTTCTGATTATAAATACCCATCTTTGGTATTTTTATGGCTATTGGCCTCTGATAATTTAATACATTTTCTGTTTAACCCCTTAAGGACACAACTTCTTAAATAAAAGGGAATCATGACGGAATATTTCCGTCATGTGTCCTTAAGGTGTTAACATATTTTGCTTTTATAATTAATGAAAGTGAACTTGAAATTAGTGACTTATTCATGATATGTATATTTACATTGGTTAGTAAGCCTTAAAATATATTGATACCATGTACTTTGGTAATATCAATTTTCTTTTTCTTAGTTTTTTTTTATATAATGGGAAATAATATAAAATCAGTTAGTGGTTTACACATACACTTGTTACTATTTGTGCTTTATACTTATCTATATGTGGATGTACTTTTTTCTGGTTTATATTAAAAAATTAAACAAAATTCTCCCAACAACAAATTCCTAAAGATATTTATTAACTTTTTTTTTGTGATTGTGCCACTCAGTAGAACCTGATACTTTGAACAGGTTAAATTCTACATGACTTGAATTTACCTAGGTGCTGGACATAAATTAGGTGGTGATTTTTGTGCATACTGACACAATTGGGGTAATTGGCAAATGGCATGCAAATTTATTTTTACTATTCACTGTCTCGCCACTTTGTTTGGACGAAAACCCAGGTGTATGTTTTTTTGTTTTTTGTTTTGGTAATTTTTTTATTGGAACCATAAAATATCCATGTTCAATTTCTGGAACTTGCCTTGTTAAATGTCAAAAACCTTTATGTTAATTAACAAAAACAAACAAACAAACCACTACCATAATAATGATGAACTAAAATGTTTCAGTTAAAGGACAGCTAAGGTCTACTAAAAGTTTACTAAAAGAATACTAAAGTCATCACTTCATCTCAATGAAGTGGTCTGGGTGCAGTGGTCCTGTTGTTTTAACTCTGCAATGAAAAACATTGCAGTTTAGGAGAACTAATGTTTACATTGCAGGTGTAAATATACCTCTAATGTCTGTCTTCCTTCTCCACAATCATGGGGAATCCGTCCCTGTAATTAACCACAGTGTTTGGCCGTGGGTGCCTAGTTCAATTCATTGCTTCTGTATGAGGAGTAATCTTTACCAAGCTTCAATTTTCTGAGGAAAGGGGGTGGGCAGTGCTAACAAAGCTATACGGGAAACTATTGTCCTGAAATAATGATTGTTGGATAGGTTTCCTTTAACTGTAGTAGAATGCACAGAGAAGACATTAGCAAATTCTACTCAAGGAATATACAGAGTACTAAACAATGCTGATATACAGGGGGCAACTTTGTAATTCCTACTAGAGTACTATCAAGAAGTCTCTAAGTGTAAGGCCACCTCTGTCACACAAAACAGCTTCAGTTGGTATGCTGTCACTCAAGTTTTGACTTCATTATAGCGGAATTTGTCACCATTCTTCTAGAAAAAAAGCCCACCATTATTTGAGAGATGATGTCATTGTAAATCTAGTTTGCATTCTGTAATTCCATAACTTTCTTAAAGTAGGTGTTTGACTTCACCTTGGTGTTCACAAAATAGCTTTTTACTTTGTTCAGCAGCGTGTATTGAGATATTATTATCCTGCAATATTATGATGAAAAAGTGGGTACATCTCTTTGTGTAAAATGACCTTTCATTCCTTAGTCATTATACAGCCATACAGAGGAACAATCAGGCCAAATGGCTCACACATGAATGCCGACCATAGCTTTACAGTAACCCACCATGCTTCATAATTGGCAATATAGATATTATGGGCTGAAGGAACCTTCTGGCATTGTTCATTCAGATGTAAAAAAAAGTAAAATATTAATATATATATATCTATATCCACCAAGGAAGGCTGCTCTCCGGGTTTAAAACAAAAATTTATTAATACAATTTAAAAATAACGACCAACGTTTAGGACCCTGCTCGGGACCTTCTTCAGGGTCAAAAATACAACAGGACACTCAGGCAATGTACACAAAGTGACAATATATACCATAATAATTAATAGAGAAACTCACCCAGGTGCTGCGCTGTCTCTTCCTGCCGACGCCAAGTGAACTTCCGGGTGTGCGCGCGCATCGCTATACATGCTCCACCCCCCGTCAGGTCATTTTGCGTGTTGGCGTACAGGGCAGATGGAAGCCCGATCACCAAGGCAACCTCATATACAAACTCACCTCTCGTAAATATTTTTTTTTTTACATTATATATTTAATAAATATAGATCTTCTTACTGCTCCTCTTCTTCTTCCCTCCATTAGTTACTTTTTCTTACTTGATCTGTAAACTAAAAGGCGTAAAAAAATGGTGCTATCAGTGTACTGTAAGATATATACATAAGATAAGATATTTTGAAGTACACAGATTGGCCCATTTTCACTCATTTTGGTTCGTATGGCTTTGTTCCTGAATCAATGTTTCGGTACCAATATTCTGCCAAGCTAAACCAACATATGGTTGAAATTTTCCTATATTCAGAAAAATGTTTAGGCTGAGCCACATTTTCTCACCATGCAAATGTTTACTTACAACCACAGCTCCCCTTGCCAGTGCAGTGTATCCTTATGTGGCATATGCTAGCATTAATTTTGAGGCTGTCTCCCTAAACACCTTACATTTGTTTCAGTTTTCAGGTTGGGAGCAGTCCCAGACTGGCCTTTGGCAAACTGGGCAAATGCCCGGTGGGAAGCAATGACCATGGACCAAGGCAGACATGGGCCCATGCAGACCCTGCTGTATGCCTTCGCAGGCTGGTGGGGAGATGAAAGATCTCCCTCACTGGCCCACTGTCACTAAAGTGCAGGGAGGCTGAATGTTCCTCCTGCAAGCCGACAGATCTGATCATTGCCGCGGGTTACCACAGCAGCGCTCCGACACAGCACATTGCTAGATCTCGGGAGAAGACTGATATCAACCTGTAGCATGAGGAACTGCAGGCTACAGTCACTCGGTCCCACTGGACCATCAGGGCTTGCAATGTAAAAAGAAGGGAGGCGGGATATGCTTTTGTTGTTTTGTTTTTTTAAACATAAATATAATAGTAATAAAATATATATATAATGTGTGTTCACATTTCATCCCCCCACACTCACTATAGTCCCTCTACCAACCAACACAGTCACACACTGCACCCCTCACACACTGCAACCCTCAAACACTGCACCTGTCACTGCACCCCTCACACACAACTCCCTATAGAAATGACATCCGTTATACTTACACTGCACCACGCCACCACCTACACTGGATTCCTGAATGCAAAACACACTGTCTCTACTGTCATTACACGCATTACGTCACTATACACACATACACTACAGCCCCTATGCAAACACTCATTGCTTCACCTGACCTTTTTATCCTCTCGTATGCCACATTTAGAGACACCAGAGAAAAGTCACAAGCAAACGCAGCGCAAGCATGTCATTAAATTCACTTGCACTGCGCAGAACAAATTCAAGGCCTTTTTTCATGCCAGAGCTCTTTGGCTGGACTCTTTGAATGGGCTTCCATGGAAGAACATTCTATCAATATACTCACTTTGAGGGAGGGTGTGCTTGTCATTGGTGATGACACAACACCCCCCGTCCGTGCCCCCTACTCACTCGGCCACTGTGTCGGGAGTGTCCCTTTAATATAATTAACACAATACTATTTTACATTAAATTATGTTTGTAGCGAAGTTCAATAAAAAAAAAAAAAAAAAATACCAAATATGTCCACATGTAACATGTCTGAATGCAAGTCAATCCATATTTTTAGTAAATCAGCCATGCTAAATTACATGCACAATATGATTTCTATCCAATATTAATTCTTTAAAAGTAACTGGATCTACAGGTTATGCCAAACTGTTTTAAAAGGTTTGACATAAATCAGGGGTATGGCGACCACACAACTACGGCAATGATCTATACTGGTTATGGTACTTAGACTACCCTTTGCTGATCGTGACCTTAGAAATTCATGTACAAAGCATATTTAAACTTAGAAAGGCATTGGATGTTGAGATGTTTGTAGCAAACTACAAAATATGCATTATCATTTTGATGTTCTAAATTTCAAAAGTTAGAGACTGAATCGTCATTTCTATCCCAGATTAATTCTTTAAAAGTACAGATTTCTGCTATATTCAGTGTGTGAAATAACTGAATGTTCCCTCATCTGAACAATTACTAAACTGAAGGATGGCTGCAAACACTGATATTTAGTACTATATACATGCTGTACGCTGCACATATACAGTATGTTGAAATTGATTTTGAATCTCGCAGCCTAATTGCAGCATTGAACATTGTGTCTATTTTGAGAGAGGAGGCAGACTGACATTTTGTGCCCATTTAGCTTAAATTAAACTTGTGCGTGTCTGAGAGATGGATGTATAATGGCTTGACATGCACTTCATACCTCCTCACCTGGGTTATTATAGCATCCACATTATACAGAATGCACTCTGAATATTTTATTAACACTTACCTTTGATGCCTATGTGAGAGACTGTGTTCCGATAATGTTGCATGTTGACCTTATGTACTATAATGTAAAAGCAAACTGAGAAAAAAAAACACAGAGAGTGTACAAATGGATGGCAGAGTGACTGGATGATAATTCCTGGAAAGGTTGTTGCAGATAAAATGGGGGGGGGAGGGCAGGGATTGCAGGAGTAAGACAGGCCAATAATCTTGGGGACAAAGACTAAGTGGGCTTAATAGAGATAGGGAAACAATGATATGAGTAGAGGAACCAATTGGGGAGACAGGACCAAAAATTGGAGGAAGAAATGGGTCTGGGTAGTAATGATTATACTGAGACAGAAAATGAGAAAAAATACCTTGGCAGAATAAAAAAAAAAAATTTAAAAAAAAAAACCTGAAGAGCTTTGACTAGTCCCAGCTGAGAAAGGGACAAGGCCAGAGAGGGTATGTTTTGTCATCACTAATGGCAAGCACGCCCTCTCTCAAAGTAAGCATGTTGGTAAAATGCGCAGAGCCCCGCTAAAGAGCTTTAGCATGAGAAAAAGGCCCTATATTTTTCTGCGCAGCGCAAGCAAATTTAATAACATGCTTGCGCTGTGTTTGCTTTTAACTTGTTTCTGGTGTCTACTGAAGTGGGATATCAGAGGACAAAAGAGCCAGAAAAGCATATCATGCATGTGTTTGGAGCCTGCTTGTGGGACTGCGTGTGTGTAGAGTGAGCGGATTGTGGTGTGGTATTGTGTAAATAGGTCAATTAAATTTGTGTTTGTGGTGTAATATGTGTGGCTATTAGAGAGTGTGTGTATAGGGGGCAGAGTGTTATAGGGGAAGTATCGAGTGTGTGCATATGGGCTGTAGTATGTGTGTGTATGTATAGGTGACAGTGTGTGTAGGGGTTGTAGAGAGTGTGTGTTTAGAGAATGTAGTATGTGTTTGTTTACAAGGAATGTAGTGTGTGCATAGGTGATCCAGAGTTTGTATGTCAGGAATGTAGTGTGTAGGTTTTGCAGTGTGTGTGTGTAGGGAATCTAGTGTGTAAAGGACCCAGAGTGTGTATAGCAGATTGTGTGTGTGTGTGTAGAGGATTCAGAGTGTATATAGGGATCTAGTGTGTGTGTGTGTGTGTAGATTAGATGTTCCAGAGTTGGGTAAGGGATCTAGTGTGTATTTAGAGCGTAATGTGTGTAGTGGTGCAGTGTGATGGGTGTGTGAAGGGTGCCATGTGTGTGTGTGAGGGGTGTTTGGTGTGCTGTGTGTGTGTGTGTGTGAAGGGTGCAGTGTGTGTGTGTGTGTGAAGGGTGCCATGTGTGTGTGTGAGGGGTGCAGTGTGTGTATGTGTGAGGGGGCAGTGTGTGTGTCTGTGTGTGTGAGGGATGCAGTGGGTGTGTGTGAGGGGTGTAGTGTGTGTGTGTGTGAGGGGTGCAGTTTGTGTGTGTGGGGGTGCAGTGTGTGTGTGTCAGAGGGGTGCAGTGTGTGTGTGTCAGAGGGGTGCTGTGTGTGTGTGGAAGAGGGGTGCTGTGTGTATGGAAGAGGGGTGCTGTGTGTATGGAAGAGGGGTGCTGTGTGTGTGTGGAAGAGGGGTGCTGTGTGTGTGAGGGTGTTGTGTGTGAGTGTGCTGTGTGAAGGGTGCAACATGTGTGTGTAAGAGGGGTGCTGTGTGTGAGTGTGCTGTGTGTGCGTCTCTGATTGTGCTGTGTGTGTGTGTTAAGGTGCTGTGTGTGTGTAAGGGTGCTGTGTATGTGTGAATGTGTGGAGGGATTGTGTGTGTGTGAGTGGGTGACCTTTAGCCTGGCCCATGAAGGCACACAGCAAGGCCGTGCTCGGATAGTGCCAGCTCTGCATGGGCCAACAGGGGAGATCCCATGATCTCCCCTGCCGGCAGGGCCGGCGCTACCTGTAAGGCGACCTAGGCAGCCGCCTAGGGCGCACCTTAGCAGGGGGCGCCGGATCCCTGCGCCCGGCGGCTCCTCATGCTGCACCGCCTGAGCGCTTTTACAAGCCTCAGGCGGCGCAGCACTGCTGTGGAGGGCGGCCGGATTTGAGTGACCGGCAGGAGGGAAGCGCAGAGCGATCCCTCCCACTGGTCTCTCAATGTAGCGTGGCCGGGCGGCGCGGAACGCAGGACAGGAACCTCTGTTTCCTGTACCCGGCCGCCGGCTGACTGACAGGAAGTGCTCACTGACCGGTATGCCCGATGGCCAGTCCGGGTCTCTAGGAGGCTCCTCCAGGGTCTAGCAAACTATTAACAGAGCAGGAGATAAGAAATTCAAAATTAAACAGAATTTGCAATAAAGGAAGTGTAAACATGCACCATTCAACATAAAGACCAGTAGTGCTATGACATTTTAAAAAGTTCTATGATACAACAAAGGCAAATAAGTTGTTGTACAACCTATTAATTCCACTACTAGTGAATTTTTAAAATCTGCATGGAAGTACCATCGTAGTAGGCATTGGCAAGCACATATGGTTTAAAATCAACTTTTTCAGCTTTTCAGATTAAAATGATGTTACTGGTAATACAAATGTGTATTCATTCTTTGAGCTTTAGCTTAAACACTCTCAAGAGTCTCAAGGCTCTATCAATCAAAATGTATAGTGTAAAATCCCATATTCAACATTCCCTTCTTAAGTGCAGAAATATGCAAACATTACTGTAATTCTAAGTCCACTCAACCAATACACACAAATATGGTATAAAGTGCCCCCCTAGAACAAGGTGCACCTTTATATTATTTATTGCTTAAATGCAACAAACTGTGCTAGTAGTAAACTACATATTTAATAAAGATCTGCAGTGCATATACACATATAGGAGATATATTCAGCATTCCCATGATAGATAATAGAATTGAAGATTCTAAGGATTTGTCGCAAATTTATTTATTTTTTTAAAATTCTTTGTTATTTTAATATTTGTATTAATTTTCCATGTTTTAAATTATCATATCATTTTTATAATTTTAGAAGCCATAGCTATTTCATTGTAAATAGACAAACTATATGGGCAACAAAATGTATCTTTGAATAAAGTAATATCTGTTTAAGGTAATGGAAATGTCACTTTCAATTTTGACCTTGAAAATGACTATTCCATATTTTCTCAAAATGCTTTTGTATGTTGTAAGTAAGATTTGATGCCTTTTTCGAATAGGGATTGTTCTCATATTGATAGGCCATATGTCACATTGTCAGCACATTCTTCTGGCCCTTTGCCCAGTGGCTTTTATAAAACCTGTACCTAGAACAATTACTGGCTTCAATTTCATAATATTTCCCCTTACTGCGGCAGTATAAATTTGTATGCAACATATTTCATATTTCAAGCACTTTCTTAGTGCAGCTAAAGACCCAGTGCTCCTACCCTGCATAACAGAACCGAAAATAACAAATTTGTTTTGTTGGAACAAGAAAATTATTTAAGGAACTCTTGATGTACACTACAGCTGATTCTCAATGAGTTCTCGCTTAGATTTCTCAATAGAACTCTACCAGAACACTCACCTTGACTTTTACTCTGAAGTTATGGGTTCAGTGATGAAATCTGATCTAGAAGGAAATTGCTTAGTGCGCACGCATGTGCACATGTGATTTAACTCACTACACGTTTGACCTTACTCCCAATACGTACAGTATATGGATCGTCAGACCTGTAAAATTGCTTATCTATGCTGATACGAATCTGTAATTTTCCTTATCTTTGCTGATTTCACCAAAGGAGGATAAACCTAGAGCTATAGCTGAAATACCCTTGAAATAACAGCAATTAAGCTAAATATATTTTTGAATTATGGTTCTATTAAAAACAAACAAACTGCCCTTTAATTCTTGTAATTCAAAATAATTCATATGACACATGAGATTTTATGAAATATGGAAGCTATTTCAGTTATTTAGGAAATGCTTTTAATAAGCTATAGTTGATTGTATAAATTCATGCCTGAAAAGTGCTACAGTTTTCATTAGTGTGCTTCATTATTAAAGTGAAAATATAGTGCCAGGAAAACAAAGTTATTTTTCTGACACTATAACTCACTATAGACCCCCCTCCCTTGTGGCTCCACCCCTGTGGTGTAGATGGAGGTAAAAACCCATTCTGTCACTAACCTGATTCCAGCGCCGATGTCCCTCGGCACTGGTTCAGGCTCCGCCTTCACTCCTCCCCAACTGACATCAGCCAGCTGGGGGGGCCTTAATAAGTGCCGTGCCCACTTTAGGACTTCACCATAGGAAAGCATTGTATAATGCTTTCCTATGAGGTTTTGGGTGATGCATAAACCAAAAGTCACCTAACAACCGGAAGTTCCTCTAGTGGACAGCCACTAAAGGTGGAGTTAACCCTGGCAGATAATTATTGCAGTTTATAAAAAAACTGCAGTAATTACCATGGAAGGGTTAGGGGACCTGGAACACTGCACCCAGTGTTAGACAGATCTTTATATCATATATTCTATTTGATTTGGTGTGCTACCACATGGCCAGCTCTGATTAAAAACAAATGTAAAACAGGGACTTGAAATAGTGTGCAAGTAACTTTTTTTCTTTGGTTTTATTAAATGTAAAACAGTGCTGTCCTATAAAGCTTAGACATAAATAAGTTAATAAATGTTCGATCTGAAATAAATTGCCTGTCTATATTTGTGGTTTTACAGTGGCTGTAGTAGTGCGCAAATTGTTGCGGAAAGGTAACAGGCAGGCGCACAGTCCACAGCATGTGCAAGAAGCAGATTTAAAAAAAAATGAGCATAATTCTCCTTGTGAAATATATAGTTTATGCTCGATTAGTAATATTAGGTTCTGTTACAATGTTACAAAACATAATTAGCACAGCACGTTAGCAGGGAGCAGCAACCTCGGTTTTGTAATAAAATACAGCTGTGACAAATCACGGCTGTCATGTGTTACTGTTAAATGGCTTTTATTTTTTGTGATTAAATTGCTTGTAAAATATTGAATAATCAGTGATCTCTTTACTTGTTGCTTTACAAGTACCGTTGTCACAAAATATGTGGTTTTTGAGCTCTGCAAGATAAATTATCTCAAGCACACTCGTTTTGTTAATGGTAATACAGAAGGGTTGCTGCTATCTATGGTAGTCAGATATCCATCTGAGCTAGTTATCAGAGTACACTTCCTACAAACCTCTGCACGAAACAGTGCAGCAAGCGGCTACGAAAAAACAAACAAAAAAACTGGAGTAGAAATGCAGTATTGACATGTTTGAATGTCCTCAGTAATTGAAGAATAAGTACGCACTCACCAATGATTAGTCAAAAACTGATAAATATTCAGTTTAAAATAGTTAATGTCAGTGGGCACACAAAGTTTGTTGTTTCTGCCCACCACACACAACTACTGGAAGTGACCAAACTGAGAAGGTGACTCATGTTGTAGACTACAGGTCTCCGCTGCATCATATGACAAGCGAATGGACAAGCAAATGCAATGCAATATTTGTTCCACTAACAACTCCATTTAGTACTACTTTTTCAATTTGTTTTATTAGGAATTATTATTAGATGTTACCTATAAATAGTAAAAGTCATATATATATATATATATATTTTTTTTTTTTTATCTGAAAAAACAAGCTATTTTAAATTTATTTGGCACTGTGCACCTGCTGTCCTCTTCTTCACTGGTTGCTGATTTGAAATCTTGGAAATGAATGCTGGTTTATTATTGACAATTTCTGTTGATGTAACATTCTTTCTTTTAGGAAGATTTGAAAGTGCAAAATAATTATTTCTAGGTTTAAATGGAGGTAATCCCCTAAACATTTATATATATGAACAGGTAGCCAATAATTAATGCTTATAGGCACAACAATGAATAAGCAAACATAAAATTACAGGAAGAGCTCTAATGAAAAATGGGTTATAAGTGTGTGGCTTATAAGGTACCGGGTGCTCTTAAAGGAAGATAGTCTGTTCCCATACCAGATATATACATGTAATAAAAAATAAGAAATGAGGTCCCCCAGAGGAAGGCTTTACAGCCGAAATGTTGGGGTTTAATTTCTCCTGCTCTTGGTCAGTATACCTTTTTTAATGGGTTTTTGCATTTAGCACTTTACTTACATTGTGGTTTTGGTACTATATACTGGTTTAGCACTATACTATGCACTTTCTGTCTGCTATAATGATATCTTGTTGTATTTTCTATGCATGAATAAATACTTTTTTTTATGTGCAAAACTGTGTTGTGCTTGGGATCATTTCTTATTTTTTTATTTACAACAATGAATAAGGTCACATCAAATTGGGGAATAAATAACTTTATTCATCTTCAGTGAAAGTGCACATTTCATAGTCAACCATTTTGTTACTGAAATTAATGTCCACCTACTATTGACAGATATAATTATATTGCGTATAATTGATGAATGTTTTAAATTTGGTGTCATCTTTGCTCTATCAGAATCACTAACTCTTCAATGGAATTTAGAATTTAAAGAGTTAAAATTATACATTTTAGAATTTAGGGTAAAGTACATTAATAAGGCTAATGGTAGTGGAGTTTAAAGCTTGCGTACCAATGTTTAAGAGTCTTTGTGTAACAAAAAAGTATATAAGTATTAATCTTAGAGGATAGATGTTGAGAACCCAAATTTAAGATTGTACAGTAAATGTTTGTGTTGGGAAGCTAAAATTTAGAACTAGGCTAGACAAAAGACACATTAAGAGTTTAGGGTCTGGTTAGGATAAAACCTATTTCAGACTAGGGTTAGAGGTAAGCACTATAAATAAGCGATTCAATATTAAGTCCACATATTATATATGAAAGGGTTTTAAACATCTTAAAACCCTTCTTAAATGTCAAGTGTGGCATATTAAGATGTTGAAGCTGTAGTTACCTGTTCTGACCTGTACAATAAGCAAACATTTACGTTTCCCTTGAAAAGTAATTTGTATCTCAGTATTTTTACCATATTGTACTATATCACCCAGTACATGTATTGAAGTTAGAAGAAATGCATCTCTGCCAACAACAATGAGGGGTATACATGACCAGCCTGTGACACTGTGCCCATCAATGGAGACATACTTTAGTGTTCCTGCATTTTCTGCAGTTTCATCCACTCTTTCTATCTATCACTTTCAATGGACATTAAGATATGAGTTTATGGGATGTGTAGATTAGCACTCAGCAGCAATTTCATGCACAAAAAACAGACAGCAATTTCATGCAGATTTACTAGCCTAGATTTACTAGCCTTAACAGAAACATGGCTCTCCCCCTCTGACACTGCTACCCCTGCATCTTTATCCTTTGGTGGTCTTCAACTTCATACCCGCAACCCAAGACACTCCTCTCACCTCACTGCTCCTTCAAACCTCTACTCACTCCCCTTCCCTCCCTTTCCCATCATTTGATATTCATTCTATTTGCCTTTTCAAACCCTTCTCTGCTAACATTGCCATTTTTTTTCGCCCCCCCCCCCCCGGTTCCCCTCTCCTCTTCCATGACCACTTTGCTGTCTGGCTACCCTACTTCCTCTCTTAATTTTCCATCCCTAATTCTCAGGGACTTCAATATTCCCATTAATCCACCTTTGACCTCAGCAGCCTCTAAACTACTTTAAATTACTTCTTCCCCTGGGCTATCACAGTGGGCTAATTCTCCCGCCCATGTAGCTGGCAGTACCCTTGACCTCATTTTTTCTTTTGCATGTACAGTATCTAATATCTGCAACATTCCATTTCCTCTCTCTGATCACCACCTCTTATCGTTTGCTCTCAAGTCCCCCCTCACCCAACAACCTTAGCCTAACCACCCTCAGCTCAGGAGGAACCTTAATTCTATTGATCTCCAGCAGCTGTCAGCTGATATTGATTCACAACTGCTATCCATCCCTTCCCTCTCCTGTCTCTCACTGGCCATCTCCACATATAACACTACCCTCACCTCTGCCTTGAACACTGCAGCCCCACTCCAAACATGCACCCAGAGGAGGACACCCCCAACCGTGGCATACTAAGTCAACACGTTACCTGCAAAGATGCTCCTGTTGTGCTGAATTCTCCTGGAGGAAGTCTCGCACCCAGGCAGACTATCTCAATTATTATTTTCATATTGTGTTCATACAGCGCAGCCCTTGCCCTTACCAAACAGTCATACTTTTCCTCTCTCATTAGTTCATGCTCCTGCAATCACAGGCGTCTCTTTGACACCTTTAACTTTCTTATTCGCCCTGCTGTGGCCACCCCCCAAACTAACCTTACAGCCGATAGTTTTGCATGTTACTTTACCGACAAGATTGAACAGCTATGGAAAGAATTCTCCCCACCTTGCCGTTCTCTTTCTCAACCACACGTAGATCATGCCTTTCCTACCCCTCAGACTTTCTCCCCGCCTACTGAACAAGAGGTAACTGCGCTTCTTCTTTTGCCCGCTCGATCCTGTCCCATCTCACCTCATCAGATCACTCTCCTCTTGTCTTGTGCCTTCCTTAACACACATCGTCAACTGCTCTCTCTCTTTTGGCATTGTCCCTGCTGACCATAAACATGCCACTTTAGTACCTATCCTGAAAAAAACATCTCTTGACCCCGTCCTCCCTGTCACAAATGCACCCTACTTCAAGAGTGTGCGTGACGTAGTTGTGATGGTGAAAGGTTAAAGCTCACTATTTGTCTGCACTAGACCCGAAATAATGACTAAATCCCCCTTAACATCCACCCACACTTAAACATAATACTATAACTATTACTATTTTAACACTGCCACCAACAAGACGATTTATAAATGGGGTGCCTTGGTCCCCCAGGTAACTTAATAATAAAAACCCACCAAATACAGATTATCACAATATCTAAGTAATTGCAAAATACTAATTAGTCTCTTCAGGTAACGTGATTCTTTACCAGACGAAGGCAAAACTTGAATAAAAGAATAGTCACAGTGCATACAAAAAAATTGAGGATAAACACATTATCTACACCAACAACAGATAAAAATAAATGGATCAAATAACAGATGTCCTAAATCACTTAAATCAGTAAAACGTCTGCCCAGGGGGTCGCTGGTAAAGAGGAAGGTGACTTATTTCAAAATTAGATCTTGGCCCCAAGCAAGCACCAGGTATACTTCAGTTCCATTAGAGATATAGTGAGAAACAAAGAAAGTATATACTCTAAAGTAAACGATGTAATACGTAAAAAACTAAGTGTTCCCAGGTGTACCTCATAAAACACCAAATAAATAGAAATGCAACAGAATGTGGGAAAAAACACCTAGTATACGTATATAACTTTATGTAAAGTTAAGAAACCACCTGGAAAATGTAGACCAGGGTAGAAAGCTCCACATTGAGTGGAGATATGCTCTTGATTTTACTACAGTCTGTAAGTGCATTCTAAATTCTAATTCAAATTTTACTTCACCATATGCGTTTTTTTCCTTTCTTTCTATATGAGGATGTACAGCATTTGAGACCTTCACTGGTTCGTTTTAAACCTTGGGTGGGGTGAAAAGCCTGAATCATCACATGTTTGTGAATGTTCTACCAACTCCACATATTTCCATTTTGTTATTACTATATTACACTATGTTGTTGTTTTTTTTATTATGAATGTAGATTTCCATTGGAGCTATCTACCCTGGTCTACATTTTCCAGGGGGTTTCATTAGAGATATATCCTATGGATTACCAGGCCTCACCCAGAGGTGGAGTTAAGGGGTATCTATAGAGACACTAACATTTGGCTCTATCTTCTCTTATGTACCTGCCACAGAAATAATAATTGCATCTATGATTTTTTTTTAATTATTTTTCCATTCCATAGATATGTCACATGCCCCAATAGAATGGACATCACAGTCCCTCCCCGTGTGGCTAAGGTATGCCATTCACGTTTTGGCTTGTTTAGAAGATGGTGTTTGTCCCATTCTAAATATAATAAAAATGAGGCTTCATTATTATTCTGTGGGTACATATTAATGTTTCTTTTGGATAGGATACCTAAACACAAAGCTAATGATCATTAACATAGCAAAGAAATCCCCTCATCAATGAAAAGGTACAGGCCAAATGGCTGAAGCCAGACATCAGGCTTTTCAAGCATAGAATCTCACACCTTGCAGAGCCTTGATTAATTCACATCCATATGGTAAAATCATTTTCACATTCCTATGCCATTCACTCTTCCCCTTCTGTCATTTGACCTCTGTGGGGGTCCCAGCTTCAAAAGATGTAACCCCTTTTTGACCTCCATACAATCAAATTAACCCCTTTTGACATTGACAATACTTTCTCTGCCAGGCCGGCAGGTTCTTAATGCACTACACAAATTACATTAAATGACAATATTCCATAGTGCATTAATAAATTAGGCACCCTTGCCGTGACACTCCCCCTCTAACTATCGTCCCATATCCCTGCTCCTTTTTTCCTCAAAGCTTCTGGAAAGACTTCTCTTTATACGTATGCCTCCCTTCTTCAATTCCAACTCTCTCCTTGACCCTCTTCAATCTGGATTTTGCCCTCTCCACTCTACTGAGACTGCTTTATCAAAGTTACTAACGACCAGCAGCTAAATCCAAAGGTCACTACTCCATACTAATTCTTCTTGACCTCTCTGCTGCCATTGATCATGCTCTCCTTCTTCAAACTCTTCAATATCTCGCTCTCTGTGACTCTGTCCTCTCGTGGTTTTCCTCTTATCTCTTCCAGCGCTCATAGAGTGTTTCCTTTTCTAATGATACCTCCTCCCCTCGTCCTGTCTCTGTTGGGGTCCCCCAAGCCTGTGTCCCCTTCTATTTTTTCTTTATACTGCCTCTCTTGGAAAACTTGAGCTCCCCGGACCTCTTCCCTGCCGTCCTAAATTGCATGGATTAATTGGTAAATGTAGGAAATTAAGAAAGTACTGAGTTGATTAAATTTCCACAGTGTCAGCATGTGCGTGCTCAAAAAAAATATCAGCGCAGGGGATAGGGAGGCTTGAGAGCTACAATCCGTGTGGAATGGGAGACAAGAGCTCCGTCTGTCGTCAGCGTGCAACAGACGTAAATTATGCACACAATTGACATTAGGCAACCCAGAACTGAGGTTCAGGCTTCCTAAGTCAAGTGTGCTGGAGGGGAAAGGGGGGGGGGGGGCAATTGCCCCCAGCAAAATTAAGAATATCTCTGGATGTGGAGTGTTTCAAGCAGAAACACTGCGCATCCAGACTTCTACCACCATAACGACTTCAAAAGGTAGAAGTGGTCATGACAGTTGGAGAAACTCTTTAATCTGTAAACATAAGTGGTTTTGTCCTAAATATCCCAATGTCCCTTGTTTCTGAATGGTGACTGAGTGTTTTCAAGACAAGCATTGCAAGTAGCCAGATGAAGAAGGAGAATTGTCATGTTGTAGACTGCCTTTCTAGAACAAGTGAAGAAAGCATGGGTACAGTTCAATATAATGTAATACCAGAGGCATTAAACAATCTAATCTGGTAGTGTGGTCAAAATGTATTCAGAAAGACTTCTGGATGACGCCTATATAACAATATGCAAACTGCTGTTGCAAAAATTTAACTAAAATTAATTACCAATAATTAAAGCACCAATGTAGAACTATCTATCTCATACCTCTCAACATTTGGGAGGAATGAGATTGGGATGGGTGGGCGGGCCTGAAATGCAGCGTCACCAGTGAAGCAACTTCCGTCGCTTCTGATACCCATAATGGATGGGCCAAACTGGAAAAGTGGCAAGTCCACCCACTAAAGGTCTGTTTGACCAGCCCCCAACCTGCAGGACCTTACTAAGAGAGATGCTAAAGCACTCTTTGCAGGATCCTAGTGCTCGTTTACTGTGCAAGTACATCTAATGATACACTCATGCTATGCTGCCCGAGGAAATTTCCCTAGTATCCCTGGATGCAGGACACCAGAGAACTAAGCTGGGATGTCTGGGACAGAATCCTGAAATCGGGACTGCCCCAATGAAATAGGGCCTGTCTCTCTGTCTGTCTATCGATCTATCTATCATTCCTTAATTACTCTCCCAGCCATCCATTTGTTTGTATTCCCACAAAAGGGGTGGGTCAGCCTGGCATCACAAACACCAGATTAACTAACAGACTCCTGGCTGGAACCCCAACACAGAAGACCATACATAGAGAGCTACAAAAACCCTTTCTACATGGTTGCATGCCGTACAGTGCAAGCGTGTCTAATTATGCACTTGCTCTGTGCATGACTGGTCTACCAGGATATTTGGAGATTTCCCGATGGGGTGCCTCAGCTAGGGTCACTCAGGCTAGTAGGGGTTTCTTTCAGTGAAGTTAGTGTCCTCTATGATTACTCTTTCAGTAAGCAGGATAGGATGGAGGCAGAAGGTGGGGAGCTTGTTTGCTCCCTCTGCCCCTCCCTCCTGTCCCTTGGCTGACAATCACTTGCCTGAGTTTCTCTGAGGAAGGAAACAGTCTCTGGACTCTGTTTCTGCCTGTCGATTATTCACAGAGAATTGTATGCAAAGTCCTGCATTCCTTTTCTTGAACTGCTGCTGTGTGACAACCCTTCTGATCACCAGCTAGTCCTAGTGTCTGAAGATCTGAGTCACGGCTGAGAATGGAGCTGCTTAGATGCTGCAGGTCAGTGTTGTATTACTTGATATCTATGTATCAAGTGTCTGTTATTTCCCCTATCCCGTCAGGACTGCCAGACTCCATTTAGCATTAAGACCCAAATAAAAGACTCAAAACTACATTGTGGAAATGTGGATCATTTTTAACTACATTGTAGAGGACCCATAGGGTGGCCCATGCACTTATGCTGAACAGGGGCCTGGTTGGGTAGCATGGCCTTTTAACATCATGACCAGGCCCCAGTATGATTGGGTTCAGATCACTTCCTCCCAGCTAATAGTGGAGAGCCGACACGGGACTGAGAGGAGGCAAAGCAATAGGGAGAAGAAAGCAGAGAGCCAGCAGCAGGATCCCAACCAACCACCCTCCTGCACACTAAAGTGTTTATATCTGTGTCAGTATCTGTGGTTTAGTGTGTGTACCTGTGTGTGTGCATGTGTCAGTGTGTGTATCTGAGTGTGTGCATATGTTTCAGTGTGAGTCTGAATGTGTGTGTTTATATGTGTTTTATCTGTACGTGTTCATGTGTATGTATATCGGTGTAAGTATGTTTGATTGCTGGGATGTATGCACATACACACATACACTGTCACATTCAAATACTAACACTTCATGCAAACACATCCCTGCAATCAAACACAAACATTACATACAAACACACCCTGCATTCAAACTCCAAAAATGATATACAAATACAACACTTCATTCAAACACGAATACTGCACACAAATGTGCACCCGCATTTAAAAGCCAACACTACATACAAACACCCTCCTTCATTCAACGCAAACACTTCACACAAATACACTACTGCACTTCATTGGCAGCAGTGCATATGTACATCCCTACATACACTCACATACTCCATACAAAAACATGCTTGAATTCAAATGCACATTCAAAAGCACTGCTCACATGTACAAACCTGCAAGGATGGGTAAATGATAGATGCCTAGCTGGCATAGCATCGTGGTAGTTGTACAACAGATGGAGATCTACCTTTTGACAAACCTTGCACTAAAAAGAGCCCCAAAACTATTTCTTGTAACAGGGCCCTATCTTAATTAGTTCCACCATCGTTTAAACCACTTTGTGTCAGTGTGACACTGACTGTTAGTGATAGTGTGTATGGCTCAGCATGTGTTTGTAATTTGTGTGGGACAATGAGCCTGTTGGTGAATCAGTGAGTGCTTGGGTTTGTGAGACAGTAAGTGACTGTCAGTGCATGTGTCAGTGATGGAATGTTTGTGTATCATTTTGTGTTTGTGAAAGTGTGTCTTAGTGCCTTATTTCTCAGCCAGTAGTATGTGTATCCCAGGGGGTATGCCAAAAGCTGGCCAACTTTTCACCTTAGTGACCCTCAGGAAGCAGCTGGGTGTGCACTAAGGTATGGTAGTTACTTGCTTACCCGGACGGCAGTTATGCATTGCCTTACTCTGCCCAAATACAATGTCCAGGAGTATAATGAAGGTGCAGGTGGCAAGGGAGTTGCAATCTTCATGATCTTCCAGAACTGCTCCCTCGCATGCCCATGGTGATGCAAGGAACCATGTTTTGATGTCACTTCTGCCCCGGCAACACTAAACAACACGTGAGGGAGCGTCGCTGGAAGAGCACAAAGATTACACCAACCCCACACTGGACTCCACCGAAATGATCCACACTGGACCCCTGGCAGAAGCTCCACTCTAGTTCTCCACAAGTCAGGGAGGCTGGGTGGACTTCAATAAAATTGATAAGAAAAAGTAATAATTTGTGAGTTTGTGTTTGTAAGTGAGTGAGTGTCTGTCAGTGTGTATAAATCAGTGTGTGTCTGTCAGAGTGTGTCAAATCAGTGAGTGTGTGTGTGTGTGTGTCAATGTGTGTCAAATCAGTGAGGATGTGTCTATCAGTGAGTGTGTCCTGTGTGTGTGTGTGTGTGTGTGTGTGTATGTGTGTGTCAGTGTCCACTGTGTGTAACTATTGTGTGTGTACTATATTTTTAGATTGTGACTTTTATACTTTAGATTAATGAGAGTAATTCAATTTGCATGTTCTTCAAGATAATGAAAACTAAGTTTGTGAAATCTCCAGTCTGGTATCTGCAGCTATTGCAAGCCATCCCCTTCTTTCCAAGCACATCTGTGTCACAGCTCATCAGAAGTCTTTACAAAGCAGTTGCACTGCGGAGAAGCATCTGACACTTGCACTTTGTTACTTTGTTCATTAAGGTGTGCTATAAGTGCACCATTTCAGTTTTTTTTCTTCCCACCAGCTGATGTATGATAGGGCTGGTATAATGTTTTTCCATGGCCGCTTGTTATTGCGACAGACAGACAGCCCGCGCGCCTGCTTAATTCCTGAGATAACGTGGAATAATAATTTAGTTAGTCTTAGTTTTCATGCTATAGGCAGTGTTTTTGTTTGTTCTTTATTGCAATCATTTTTATTTAATATATATGTAATTGCTTAGATAACTATGTGCATAGATAATTATGTAATTTGTTCAATATATAGTAAAAGGAAGTGCTAGATAAATCTAGAATTAATTTTCCATTTAATGACACCTTCCATTTTTTTTTCTGATTCCAAGCATCCAATTAATGCAGTCTATTTTGGTTCTCCTGTACTGCTAGCTTTAGGATCAGGATCCGTTTCAATAATGTATTCCTCACACGGAGAACGTCAATGTTTTCTTCACATGAGAACATAATAGTGTACATTAGTGATATGACCCAGGCACAAGCTTGTACTCCTATATTTAGTTCATTGTTTGTACACTGCTCAAAAAAATAAAGGGAACACAAAAATAACACATCCTAGATCTGAATGAATTAAATATGCTTCTGAAATACTTTGTTCTTTACATACTTGAATGTGCTGACCACAAAATCACACAAAAATAAAAAAATGGATATCAAATTTTTTAACCCATGGAGGTCTGGATTTGGAGTCACACTCAGAATTAAAGTGGAAAAACACACTACAGGCTGATCCAACTTTGATGTAATGTCCTTAAAACAAGTCAAAATGAGACTCAGTAGTGTGTGTGGCCTCCACGTGCCTGTATGACCTCCCTACAATGCCTGTGCATGTTCCTGATGAGGTGGTGGATGGTCTCCTGAGGGATCTCCTCCCAGACCTGGACTAAAGCATCTGCCAACTCCTGGACAGTCTGTGGTGCAACGTGACGTTGGTGGATGGAGCAAGACATGATGTCCAAGATGTGCTCAATTGGATTCGGGTCTGGGGAACGGGCAGGCCAGTCCATAGCATCAATGCATTCGTCTTGTAGGAACTGCTGTCACACTCCAGCCACATGAGGTCTAGCATTGTCTTGCATTACGACAAACCCAGGGCCAAGCGCACCAGCATATGGTCTCACAAGGGGTCTGAGGATCTCATCTCGGTACCTAATGGCAGTCAGGCTACCTCTGGCGAGCACATGGAGGGCTGTGCGGACCCCAAAGAAATTCTACCCCACACCATTATTAACCCACTGCCAAACCGGTCATGCTGGAGGATGTTGCAGGCAGCAGAACATTCTCCACGGCGTCTCCAGACTCTGTCACGTCTGTCACATGTGCTCAGTGTGAACCTGCTTTCATCTGTGAAGAGCACAGGGTGCCAGTGGCGAATTTGCCAATCTTGGTGTTCTCTGGTAAATGCCAAACGTCATGCACGGTGTTGGGCTGTAAGCACAACCCCCACCTGTGGACGTCAGGCCCTCATACCACCCTCATGGAGTCTGTTTCTGACCATTTGAGCAGACACATGCACATTTGTGGCCTACTGGAGGTCATTTTGCAGGGCTCTGGCAGTGCTACTCCTGTTCCTCCTTGCACAAAGGCGGAGGTAGCGGTCCTGCTGCTGGGTTGTTGCCCTCCTACGTCTCCTGATGTACTGGCCTGTCTCCTGGTAGCGCCTCCATGCTCTGGACACTACGCTGACAGACACAGCAAACCTTCTTGCCACAGCTCGCATTGATGTGCCATCCTGGATGAGCTGCACTACCTGAGCCACTTGTGTGGGTTGTAGACTCTGTCTCATGCTACCACTAGAGTGAAAGCACCGCCAGCATTCAAAAGTGACCAAAACATCAGCCAGGAAGCATAGGAACTGAGAAGTGGTCTGTGGTCACCACCTGCAGAACCACTCCTTTATTGGGGGTGTCTTGCTAAATACCTAAAATTTCCACCTGTTGTCTATCCCATTTGCACAACAGCATGTGACATTGATTGTCACTCAGTGTTGCTTCCTAAATGGACAGTTTGATTTCACGGAAGTGTGATTGACTTGGAGTTACATTCTGTTGTTTAAGTGTTCCCTTTATTTTTTTGAGCAGTGTATATTAGCAGTGTGGGTTCTAAGTTATTTTTGAGTATTGGAGAAATAATCAAAGTTGCAAGTTCCACATTCTATGTCACATTAGACAATTTCCTTTCTGACAAATTATGAGATAACATGATCCTTACTTACCCAAATATAAAGTGTTACATTTAGACAAAAAATGAATGATCTGACAATTTCTTTTTCTTAAGAGGCACTTCTATTACTTTATAACCCCTTATGTTCCTCACATCAAGAAACAGTCACTCTGTTCTATAGTTTAGCAGATGTTTGAGTCACTTAAACTATATGCCTACAACCCCTAATTTGTGAAATAGGGTAACCACAACTTCATCTTGACAATAAGAAAAGATTTTACATCCGTTTATATATGTAAGCAAAACAAAACCTCCACACAACACAAAGCCACCAGCATCTTCTCATATATGTGTACATAGTCACTCCCCAAAGTTACGGTTAGGTTGAAACATTGCTGTTCAATTACTCCAATAAAACAGCTTTTTGGCTATCACCTTGAGTGCCTTTGATTGATATATTTATTGTCTGGTTTGCCCATCTCCAGATCAGGTGCATCCTGGCAGCCTGGTGAGTGCGGTTTCCTTCATTTTACCACTATTGATGCACTATGCTAATGGCACTAGGACCATGTAGAGAGTCCTGAAACAATGCTTTCTGTATTGTCTGCCCTCTATGGGCTGGCCTGTGTGATTAACAGGCAGATGACCTGCCAGTTCTTTAGTCAGACCCGTCCCCATCCTTTCGGTGGCACCAGTAATGCAGTGCACATGATTGGTCCGCCCCATATTACCGCTCCTACTGGTTTCCCAATTGACAGAATGATGTGTTGGGTGCAGTGGCAAAAATACTGCCGGTGCAGCTGCACTTGGGACTGGACAGTCAGGGGGTCCTTCAGGTGGCCCATGCACTTAGGGCCACCCGATGGGTATTGCTGAACAGGGGCCGAGTCGGGCACTGCAGCCCTTTAACAGTGCAACTGGGCCCCTGTAGTATCAGCAAAGCCGGGAGGAACTGAAAGCAGGTCACTTCCTCCCACATTCAGAGAAAGCCATGTGGTAGGCTGAGGAGGCAGCACAGGAGAGGAGTGGGGAGGGGCTAGGCGAGACCTACACTCCAATTGGTCTCAGCCAGCATCAAGAGGACCCCAAGGAAGCCATTCAATTGCATAAAAAAGGTATGTTTACAAGAGGGTGGCTACAAAGATAAGAATTATGACATGCATGTGTGTATCTAAATATGTGTGTGTCAGTGATTGTGTAAGTGTATATGTTTCAGTAAGTCTATCAGTGTCAAGGTGTGTGTACGTCTCAGTGAGTGTATCTGTGTATCAAGGTGTGTGTGTGTCAGCTTGTGTATCAGAGTCTGTATGTATGTGTATTTGTGTGTTAGGGTCTTTGCATGTAAAAACAAAAACAGAATTGGGGCACACTCGGAACATGCTTTCTCAGGAACGGTGCTGCTGTAGAGACCAAAATATATACATAATACAGATTAAGGAACAGCACACACATTCAATACTGTTTTACATTTTATTAGACTACTTAAAATCACCTATCTCAGCAAAAATCTATGCATATTCAGTTCCACCATATAACCATATTGTGGTAAGTCCACCACTTTGTCACTATCAATGTGCCTGTCTGTCCGGGTGTGTGTATATGTAGGTGTGTATGTTTTGGTGTGTGTGTGTGTGTGTTTTTGTCAGTGTTTATTTGAATGTGTGTGTACATGTCAGTGTGTTTATATGTGAGTATTAATGTGTATGGATGTCTGTATAAGTATGTATGTGACCGTGTATGTGCATACATCCCAGCAATTAAACACAAACATTAAATACAAACGCCAAAATTATAAACAAACACACCACTTCAATCAAACACCAATACTGCACACAAATGTACACTGGCATTTCAAACACAAACAATACATACAAACATACCTCTGCAATCAAACACAAACAATACATAAAAACGCACTGCTGTGTTAAAACGCCAAAATTGTATACAGACACCCCTTCATACAAACACCAACACTACACACAAAATTACACCTGCATTTAAAAGCCAACACTACATACAACACAAAACCTACATTCGAAAGTAAATACTATACACAAGTAAACGACTGCATTCCAATGGCAACCATAGATACAAATACACTCCTACATGTACACATATACTCCATACAAAAACATGCTTACACTCAAACGCACTGAGACTGCTCACAAATACAACCCTTCCAGAATGGTCAGATCATAATGTGACAGAGCGCCCTGTACCCTGGCTGGGTACCTCCACCAAGTCCACTTCCTAACTGCTTGCAGAGACCATGGAATGTTTCTGCCCCAGTTGCCGCAGCTTGACTGGAGTTCTTCCGGAGCTTTTGCACATGACCAGGCAGCAGATCTCCTTCCAGGCAGGTATCATCCCCCCTGCCTATTGTGCTGCAGCCCTTCTTTCAGGCAGGTATCCTCACCTCTGCCTACTCCGCTGCAGCCATGCTTACAGTGATTATAGATATTGCCTTTACAAAGGAAATTGCGGCTCTCAGGCCTAGCTCTGTTGCTTTATCCAAGGCCTAGAGGAATCCTGCAACCAGCAAACAGGTCCAAAGACTCTTTTGCTACAAATCCACACATGACTCAAGTTCCAAAAGGAGCTAACAAACAAAACTTTATTTTTCTTGGGACTAGCCCATATGATCATTACATTTAGATTTCTGTGACAAACATAATAAAATTCAAATAACCAAAACATGTCACAAAATATACAGGAAATTATAATAGCATAATAACATATTCATAAATGGATTGGGAAGACAATAATTAACAGAAAATATCTCTCCTGCCTGCAGAATTGGCAATATGCAAATATACCCAAATATGCAAATTAGCACGCCTTGCTCTTGAGGTAGTGCATATAACTGCTGCTAGATCCTTGCTGTACAGGCTCCACAACCAAATCCACCTAGTTAAACATAAAATGTGACGGCAGATAAGAACCACTCAGGCCATCTAGTCTTCCCAATGATTGCAAGTATTAGCAAGACAGGAGAGCACAATAACCTTTATCCTCAAAACAACCACATTACACACACACTCTGCACCCACAATGGACACAGAGTGACTTAAACATAGGAATAGTCCAGTGCCCTACATAAAATGTCTGTATGAAACCCCAGGTGATGGGGACTACCATCACAGGTAAATCTTTGTAGGAGAGATGGGGTCCACCTTTTGGCCACCCTTGTGCTAGAGGGGGCCAACACAAAATGTGTTGCTCTAGGGAACTCTCTACATTTGTTCCGTCACTGGTAAAGGAGTATGTAGTATTGTGCACTGGACAATTTTTTCTTTGGATTTCACACTACATTGTAGATAAAGCCCAAGTTCCATCCAAAAAGTAGTAGATAATTAACATGGGAAGAAATGTTGTTTTTTCAGAGAAGATGTAATTTTTTTTTAAATTTGCATTATAATTTGCTAAAACATCTTTGACAGTTACTGGTAAAAAGCTAGCTGAGAACATGTGATTAACATTCAGCTGATAAATCAGCAGCAGATTAACTAATCAGCATTCTACTGTTGAAATGTGATGTTAGATGTTTCAAATAGTTGTGTACATAGGTTTGCATATATGGTGTGCCAATCTCAGCCAATTCAATAGGAAAGCATTGGGAGGCTAATGTGCATGCGCAGGCAAAATGTCTCGGTGCACCAATCAGCATCTCCACATAGAGATGCATTGAATCAATGCATCTTTATGTGCAGCATTCAGCACCTCCATGCAGAGCGTAAAGACGGTGAACGTCAGTGCTGCACACTGTACTGAACTGACACAGGAAGCACCACTAGTGGCTGTCTTAGTGACTGCCACTAGAGGTGTCACTAGGCAGTAATTAATTAAAAAGCCTTTAAGGACATGCTATACACACCAGAACAACTACATTAATCTGCCAGAACAAATATTGTGAGTTTTATTGTTTTGTATTTTGTATTTTTTAAACCTTATGCTCTTTTAACTCTTTAGTTTAATAAAAATACACCTCTTATGATCCCATATTCAATAAATATTTAAATTTATGAATGAATTTAAAATGGGTTTCACCCTATTGAAATGTGGTTTGCATGCCTACAGCTGTGTACATGTTAACTGGAAACATCTGAACATCAGGTAAAATGTATTAATTAAAGGTTATTAGCATATTTACAGAACATTCTGCCTATATAAGTATTTGTTTAATACTATTCAATTGTTTATAATCAAGCTTAAAGGGACACAAAACTGCCGAAATATAACCTCCCCTGCCTCCCCCCCCCAATCCCACTATTTAGTAGATATACTCCCAGTGAAAGCGTGCATGCATTTAATTATGCATTTTTTCATTGAGGGATATATCTTAAAACAGTTTGTAAAAAGTGCAGCTTTCTTGTCTCAATGCTTTCCAACAGGGGTTTTTCAAGACGCGGGGAATCCTCATGCAAAGCATAAGGACGTCCAGCGTTTTCACGTAGTCAAACCCTGTGAAACTACTGCAGGTGTCTTAACCTTGCAATGTAAACATTGCAATTTCTCTAAAACTGCACTGTTTGCAGTTGCATGGTTAAGGGGAGAGGGACACTGTACCCAGACAACTTCCATGAGATGAAGTGGTCTTGGTGCCTTTAGTATCCATTTAAACCAGTTTGCAATTCAGAAAAAATATGATTGTCATCTAAACCAAATAGCTTCACAAGTTAGTTTATACAGTAACCTTCTGATAGGAACCTTTCATTAGCCAGGGCCTGATTTACATCAGGAGTATTTGTAGGAAGATAATTCTCAAGCACCCCCAATACCCTTCCCCACTTCCAAATTAATAAAAAAAATAGTACCGTATATACCTGAGTATAAGTCGACCCGAATATAAGCCGAGGCCCCCAATTTTACCACAAAAAACTGGGAAAACTTATTGATTTGAGTATAAGCCTAGGGTGGGAAATGCAGCAGCTACTGGTAAATTTCTAAATAAATGTGTGTATAGTGTGTTTAGTGTGTGTATATAATGAATGCAGTGTGTGTGTGTGTTTGTGTAGTGTGTGTATATAATGAATGCAGTGTGTGTGTTTCTGTGAATGCAGTGTGTGTGTGTGGATGAATGCAGTGTGTGTTTGTATGAATGCAGTGTGTGTATATAATGCAGAAGTGTGTGTGTATATATAATGAATGCAGTGTGTGTGTGTGTGTAATGAATGCAGTGTGTGTATATAATGAATGCAGTGTGTGTATAGAATGCAGAGTGTGTTTGTATGAATGCAGTGTGTGTATATAATGCAGTGTTTGTATATGATGCAGAGTGTGTGTGTTTGTGTAGTGTGTAAACTTGGTGGGGGGAGGGCATTTTTATAATTTTTATAATTTTTTTAATGAATTGTTTAATTTTATTTTTTGTACCCCCTCCCTGCTTGTTGCCTGGCCAGGGAGGAGGGCTATGTGAATCACTGGTGGTCCAGTGGCATGGGCTGTGCAGGAGGGGGCCGGCAGCAAGCTGTTACCTTTTGTAGCAGCTCCGGTCAGCTCCGTTCACCTCCCCTGTTCAGCTCACAGTGTAAGTCTCGCAGTCTGCGGATCGTTCTGACGGCCGCGGGTCTCGCGAGACTTACACTGTGAGCTGAATGGGGGAGGTGAATGGAGCTGACCGGAGCTACTACAAAGATAAGTAACAGCTTGCTGCCGGGCCCTCCAGGACCACCAGGCTTTTCAAGAGCCCGGCAGTCCTGGTCTGTATTATGGCAATGTAAGTTGCCATAATACAGACCATGACTCGAGTATAAGCCGAGTGGGGCTTTTTCAGCACAAAAATGTGCCGAAAAACTCGGCTTATACTCAAGTCTATATACGGTATCTTAAATTTGAAGAAATTGTTGTAAATAAACACATATAGAGTGAGTGTGTGTTCGTTTATATGTGTGTCGGCTGTGCACATCTGAAGCAGTTGTGTAAGCCTGACAGCATATTTTTCTGTGTAAGTGTATTTCTGTAGATTGTGTTTGTGACAGTGTGGATTGCAGCACGTGCAGTGGTTTGTGTAGTAGTGTGTAGTATGTGTGTGTAACAGCATCTGTAGAAGTATGTGCAACAGTGTGAAGAGCAGTATGGGTAGCACTTTGTGTGTAGCTGAGCAGTGTGTGTGTGTGTGTGTGTGTGTGTGTGTGTGTGTGTGTAGTGTGGGTAGCTGAGCTGGGTGAGTGCCAATGTGAGTAAACCAAGATGTGTGTTTGCATAGTGTGGGCAGATAAGCTGTGTGTGTATACAGTGTGGTTTGCTAACGTGTGTGTAAAGTGTGGTTAGCTGAACTGTGTTTAAAGTGTGGTTAGCTGAGCTGTGTGTACAGTGTGGGCTGCTGAGCTGTGTGTACAGTGTGGGCTGCTGAGCTGTGTGTACAGTGTGGGTAGCAGAGCTGTGCATATAGCGTGGGTTCCAGAAGTGTGTGTGTACAGTGTTGATAGCTGATCTGTGTGTGTGTGTGTCAGTGCAATTAGCTGAGCTGTGTGTGTCCAATCTGAGTAGCTAAGCTGTGTGTACAGTGTGGGTAGCTAAGCTTTGTGCATACAGTGTGGGTAGTTGAGCTGTGTTTGTGTACAGAGTGGGTGGCTGAGCTGTGTGCGTACCATGTTGGTAGCAGAGGTTTGTGTGTTCAGTGTGGGTAGCTGATAAGTGTGTGTGTACAGTGTGGATTGCTAACATGTGTGTGAAAAGTGTGGGTAGCTGAGTTGTGTGTGTACAACGTGGATAGCTGTGCTATGTGTGTACAGTGTGGATAGCTGAGCTGTATATGTGTGTGTGTGTACAGCGTGGGTAGCTGAGCTGTATGTGTGCAGTGTGAGTAGTTGAACTGTGTGTACAGTGTGTGTAGCTGAGCTGTGCATATAGTGTGGGTTCCTGAAGTGTGTGTGTACAGTGTGGATAGCTGACCTGTGTGTATGTGTGTGTACAGTGTGTCCAGTGTGGATAGCTAAGCTGTGTATGTGTGTACTTTGCAAGTAGCTGAGGTCTGTGTGTACAATGTGAGTAGCTAAGCTGTGTGTACAGTGTGGGTAAATAAGCTTTGTGCATTCAGTGTGGGTAGCTGAGCTGTGTGCACACAGTATGGGTGGTCGAGCTGTGTTTGTGTACAGAGTGGGTAGCTGAGCTGTGTGCATACCATGTTGGTAGCTGAGATTTGTGTGTACAGTGTGGGTAGCTGAGCTTTGTGCGTACAGTGAGTAGCTGAGCTATGTTTGTGTACAGAGTGGGTAGCTGAGGTGTGTGTACAGTGTGAGTAGCTGAGCTGTGTGCATAATGTGAGTTGCCAATCTGTGTGTATAGTGTGAGTAGCTGAGTTGTGTGCATAGTGTGAGTAGCCAAGTTGTGTGTATATTGTAAGTAGCCTAGCTGTGTGTATAGTGTGAGAAGCTGAGCTGTGTGTATGTTTATCTGTCATTTCAGACTGTCAGAGTCCAATCTTCTTTCCTCTCCCTCCTGCATATCGCTCTGTGGTCAGTCTCTGGTCTAAATGTTTAAAATACAGTTGTCCAAAATGTTATATTCTGTCTGACCATTTTACTAAGTCCATGAATTCTTCTATATATGTGTCCTGATTGTGTATTGTCTGGTTAGAGCAGTAGCAATGTTACTGCCTTAGAAATAGAAAAACCCAGGTTTGAATACCAGTCAGACCATCTTACCAGTAGACTAAATGTGGTACTCCTGGGGGCTCTAGGCCAAGGTGGGACACAGTGCACTGTGATTCGCCAGAGATATTTCCTGCTGTTGTAGTCTTAGTGAAGTTAGACTGCCCCTGGTTGAGCTGTCATCAGAGTTGAAGGCATAGTTTATCAAAGTCTCAAGGAAGGAAGCTTCAGCATGGGCTGTAAGGACTCTGGGATAGCCACCAGGTAAGTGTACAATTAAACTGTAGGGCAAGCCTTATAATGGGTTTTTGCCTCCGAAATAGAAAAGTTTACAAGAAACTTTCACAGAGCACGTCTTGTCAGCATGGTGGTCAAGTCTCCCCATTTCTATAACTGTAAGATACTGTGGAATATGGGGGTGCTATAATGCTAATAATAATAATATATTTTAAGAAGTGTAGATTATAAATTCCCATTGGAATAGTGCTCATCCAGTATTTGTCTGAGTTTTGTATTGTATCTTTGCCTTTTAGTTTGTGCTGAATTTACCCTTGGACAGTGCTAAGAATACTAAGATTATTCATGTAGCATTCATTTAAAAACACCAAGGGCATAAAAGGAATATCTTTAGAGAAAATCAATGAGTCCATGGATTTCAATGATGCCGATATACTGCCATAACTGCTATTTTTAAACAGTCTCTTTGTGAAGCACACAAGTTTGAAGTTGGTTTTAAATAACCTTATGTTATGATTATTATTTTCTGCCTAACTTGAATGTTTGAAATATTGGTCAATGTTCAAGACCTGTCAAATCACATGACACATTTTTCACTCAGTTCTTTATGATTGACCGACAGTCCCACTCTGTCACCTGGTGCTGGGAGGACTGCAAAGCAGTTGCACATGTGCATCAGGATGACATATGTCAGGAGGACCTGTCCTTTGTGAGCATGGATGCTGTCAATGATGCTACCTGCCCACTCACTGGCCACACCACAACCAACCTGATTTCAGACCAGCCAAAGTTGGGAGGTTGGCAATTATTTATTACTAGATCCAGAAAAACATATATTCTAGTTGGTGCTTATTCTGAATAGAGTTCTTACATTCTAAATGATGCCTTGGTAATTAAAACAGACCATGCATTCTGTTTAATGAGAGTAGAGCGATGATTGACAGGGAATTAAAATAGGGACACTCAGTTCCAAGATAGATGTAATACAGTGGTGTAATTTTATTTTTCAGACCTCACAAACTTTTTTTTTTTTTTTTAATATTGGGGATGTGTAAACACAATTTTACATTTCCTGGGACAGTGCCGCTTTAAGGGCTGGTGCTACAACATAAAAAATAAATTAATCAGAAGTGAGTTCCTTATAGTTAATTTTTCTATTCTTGCATGATTTTTAAATTCATAATCTTCAATGTATTAAAAGAAGGCAGGGCAAGGTCATGCCAGCTCCCTCTAGAGGTGCCATTTAATAGTGCAATAACCAATGGTTGATAGGGGCAGACTTATCTATGAAGTGAATTTTGTTACAGTGGTTGTTAGCAATTTGATTCAATTTTCTATTTATTAAACAGTGATGTTGGGTGGGGGCCTGGACTCCATGCTGGGTGGTCGTAGAGTGCTTGGGCTCCTGCTAGATCTTGCTCTAAAAGCCAAATAGAGGGTGAAAATCCCTTTTTGTTGGACTCACCTACACTGGCACCCTCATCTGATACTCCTAAATCTCCACAACACACACCACAGCATTGCAGAATGTAATTTAAAAAAAAAAAAAAACCCTGTAATTCTTTATCTGGATATCTTTTACAACTCTTCTATTTTGCAAGGCAATGGTTAGTTTACCATTATGCTTCGTTTAGGGAGTAACATTGAAAGTAAGCTAGGGACAATCAAGTTTGTAACCATCATATAATCTGTATTACAAACTGATACATATGCTTTAAGAGCAGTTTAATAATATGTAACAATCATATAGTTTGTATTACAATGTCATACAAATACTTTAAGAGCAAATTTTAGGGATACTCTAGGCAACATAATCACTACAACTTTAAAGTGTAATTGTTATATTGCTAAACGTTTCTGCGCGTCAAAGTGTCTCTGAGTGATTTGACAAAAAAGCAGAGAGCACTTTTCAGCCGAATTAAATATGGAGAATTTATACTTCCAAATGAACAATTTCAATTTTGTCCAGTCTGGACAGTGGTGATTGGTTGACAATAGTGGATGCGGGTTAGCCTAGTGTTATCACTCTATCAATGATGAACCATGAAGGTTTGACACAATTGAAATTGACAATGCAGAAGTATAAATTCTGCATTGTAATTGTGGCTGAGGAAGGGGCAGTCTTCAGGAGAAAGGGAGAGACCAAATTCTGGTCCAAGTGTGCTTCTAAACAGTTTGACCAAAAAAGCAACAAGGGGCTTTTATCAACACAAGACTGAGCTGTAGTGATTAAATAGCTTAGCATGTCCCTTTACACTTTATATTTCTGGTTTCACCTTATATTCAGTCTTATAAGTAAAACTGGAACCTCAGAGCAAGGAACCCACATGCATGATTGGGTTGGGTAATGGTCAAGTTGTAACTTTAGAAATTGCTTTTGGTAAACAACAAATCTCATGTTCTATGTGTAAATATGAATTGGCACTACAATCATTATTATCCATTCCTAGAATTTTAACGTATAAACCCTACACATAAAACAGGCTGGACATCTGCAATACATTATTATGTACTGTACTGGCTGACAATGTCTTATGTAAATAAAAAAAAGTCAAATGACACTGATTAATATTGTCAATTGTTACATTTTCTAAGTTGCTGCATATTGACTTATCATGGCAGGTTCACCTAAACAAGAAAAAGTTCCTAAAGCAATACAAATATAATTTAATATAGTAATAAAACATATATTTAATTGCTTTCGTAGTTGTTAAGGTAGCAGTTACCTGCTATCCAAATCACAATGGTTGGAGGTTTGCAAGTATTAAGAGCAGTTAATACCTTTTCTTACATTATACGGATGTAACACAAACCTCTCTTCCCCCTGATATGAGTTCCCTGCTTGCACTGCAGTTGCTGTCATGGAAATAGAAGAACCATCAGTAGGAAGATTTTCCAGCTCCTTCCTGTCTCTCAGGTGTTGGCATAGAGGTTTATACTGGCTCTATGCTGGGAAAAAGGTGGGGGTGAAAAGAAAATCTATACAAATCTATATGCATCTATCTATATAAATGTGCAGGGTCTTCTGCTGACACACTGTTATGGGCAAATGCAAATATTGTATTTCTCAAAGTGTGTACTTTGTCTTTCAGAGATATTGCCAACTGACAAGGTATTTGAAATGAAACATATTGTTTTTCATACATGTTTCTTTAAGCAATAACCTTTTACCTACTTTCAGTGCATAATATGTTTACGCCATTTTGTCCCAGATGAAATACAATAACAATAATGCATAAAGAAGCTTCAAGGCTATGCTACGACTCTTTCAGTAGATAATTTACTGCAGTAACCCTAAATAGACAAAGATGTTCAGACTTTAAGATGCCATCTTGTCCTAAGTCAGGGAATTTCCCATGACGTGTGCACCCCCTTACATTTTAGTTACGGCCTTGTATTTTTGCAAAGTTAAGGGAGGTCCTAAAATGAATAAAGTAAAAAGTGTTACTTTTTCATGTATGTACTACGGTAACCCTAAAATGAAGACACCTATGGTACAAATATGTGTACCTTTTAAATGTTAACTCAGAGAGGAGAGATTTAGAGACAGACGCTCCATCTTAGAATAACAGGGAGGCTGACATGATTACATTAACATATTGCAAGCATATAGTTTAATTTTATAAACTCTGTTACAAATTATTGTAATGGATTTTATATGTCTATATTTATTATTATTATTATGATATTTATATCGCACCATCAAATTCCGCAGCGCTTTACAATGGGTGGACGAACAGACATGTAGTTGTAACCAGACAAGTTGGACACACAGGAACAGAGGGGTTGAGGGCCCTGCACAATGAGCTTACATGCTAGAGGGAGTGGGGTAAAATGACACACAAAGGTAAGGATAGTATTAGATTAGTGACAGTTGCAGAAGAGGAATCAGGAGCTATTAGCAGTTTAATTGATATGCTTTTATGAAGAAGTAGGTTTTTAACGATTTTTTGAAGGAGTGGAGACTGGGTGAGCATCCAACGGAGGAAAGAAGGGAGTTCCACAGGAACAGTGCAGCCCTCGAGAAATCAGAATTTCAGTTTTGGTAAAGTTTAGTTTAAGGAAGTGGGCAGCCATCCAGTTAGAAATAGCAGAGAGGAAGTCAGAAACACTAGTCAAGAGGGACGGGGAGAGATCAGGAGATGACAGGTAGATATGCGTGTCATCTGCATAGAAATGATATTGGAAGCCAGGAGCTAATGAGTTTACCAAGGGAGGCAGTATAGATGGAGAACAGTAGAGGACCGAGGACTGAACCTTGGGGGACACAAACAGAGAGGAGTTGGGGAGAAGAAGCAGAGCCAGAGAAAGAAACACTGAAAGAGCTCTGGGAGAGGTAGGAGGAGCACCAGGAGAGACCGATATTGCGGAGGATGAGAAGAAGCTGTTGATGATCAACGGTGTCAAAAGCCGCAGAGAGGTCAAGGAGAATTAGGAGAGAGTAGTGACCACAAGATTTTGCAGTGAGTAGATCATTGGATACTTTGGTCAGTGCCGTATCCACAGAGTGCTTAGCACGGAAACCAGACTGAAGCGGGTCAAGCAGAGAGTTGGACTCGAGGAAGTCTGTCAATCTTGCATACACAATTCTTTCAAGGATCTTGGATGCAAAAGGCAGTAGCGAGATAGGACGATAGTTGGATGGGGAGTTAGGGTCAAGCTTGGGCTTCTTTAGAATTGGGGTTACAGTTGCATGTTTGAAGGGCGATGGAAATATACCAGAGGAGAGAGAGAGATTGAGAATTTTAGTGAGAGGTGGAGAAAGAGAAGAAGACATAGTACGGATCAGATGCGAGGGAATTGGATCTATGGAACAGGTGGTGGGGCGGGTGGACTGGAGCAGAGCAGAAACCTCTTCCAATGTAGCAGGTGCAAATGAACATAGAACAGCAGAGGGAGTGAAGTTAGGGGAAGTATTATAAGGGGAAGAATAAAGATGAGAGATCTCTTCTCTGATTGTAGCGAACTTGTCAGTGAAGTGAGTTGCAAAGTCTGAGGCGGTCAAGTTAGTAGGTGGAGGAGGAACAGCAGGGCGAAGAAGAGAGTTAAATGTGTGAAATAGTCGTTTGGGTTCGCGGGAGAGTGTGGTTATGAGGGTATTGAAGTAATTAACTTTTGCAGAGAAAAGAGCCAAGCTGTATGAGTTCAGCATAAATTTATAGTGGAGAAAGTCAGATGCACAGTGAGAATTTCTCCAACAGCGTTCAGTAGTTCTGGAGCATTTTTGGAGGTATCGCGTGAGCTTGGTGTGCCAGGGTTGTTGTTGGGGTTGCCTGTGGTGTTTAAATGTACAAGGTGCCATGATGTCTAGTTGAGAGGAGAGGGTGGAACTGTAGAAGGAGGTTGCAGAACTAGGACAGGTGAGGTTTGAGATAGGTAAAAGGAGAGTTTGGAGATTAATGGAGAAATGCTCTAGGTCAAGACATTGGAGGTTTTCTGTGAGAGTGATGTTCAGATGGTGGGGGGGCTATCAGAGTGGGACAGCCAGGTCTCTGTAAGTGCAAGCAGTGTGAGTGAGTTTGAGATAAAAAAGTCGTGTATGGTTGTTGATTTTAAATCACTGCAGATGGAGCGGGCATTCCAGAGTGCACAATGAATTTTGGTAAGTGAGGGTAAAGGGCAGGGTATTGTGATGAGGTTTGTGGGCTTTCTGGTTGTCTTAGTGTGTGTAGAGAAGGTGAAGGGCCCTGGATTGGGAGAGACATCACCAGCTGCTAGAAGCAGGAGAGAAAGTGACAGGAGGTGATAATGGGTTTTGTATGCATGGGGTCTAGGATGAGATCGATTGTGGATCGGAGTGAGAGAGTAGAAAAATGAGTGTAAGGCATGATATGAGAGAAGGGGGGAGTGTAGCAGAGAGGGGCCTATGTAAATGTGGATGGGGGGATGAGTGAAATGGGTGTAAGGAGATATTTTTATACTGAGGGAGACTGAGGAAATAAAGAGGAGGAGAAAACAGATCATTGCTAAACTGTGAAAAATAAAAATTGGAAATAATTGGAATATCAAGAGCAGGTGAAGGTAGGAGAGATATTATGTTTTATGGGCTAAGAAAGTGCATGAGTGTACTAATAAGAGGCAGGTTTTTTTTTAACCTAACTAAAATATGGGTGTGACAATCTATAAATGTAATAATGAGCATGGTGTGGGGTGGGCATCAGGCTTGCTCACTGAAGTAATGGGCTTGCAAAGTTGGGGAATCAGGCTGTTGAAAAAAAGAGATGTGAGGGTCAGAAAGCTTGCAATAAAGGTAAGGGAGGGGAAAATGTATCTAGGTACAGAGATGAAGAGATGGATATTCAAATAAAAACAAACATATCAATAAGAGAAGGGAGGGATCAGAGGTCAGTCACAAATCAGAGGGGAAATAGAGGAATGCATATAGGTGAATAAAACAATTACATACAATTACTTTAGCAGAACAGACAAGATATAAATACAAGAAAATATACAATGTACACAGGATATATAAAATAAAAATTAAATAAATGTACAGGGTGGTTAAGTTAAAAATAAATGTAGGTGTGCAGGATAGAGTCTTAGTGTGGTCTTCCAGAAGGCTACCTTTGCAGATGATCAGGCTTGCTCACTGAAGTAATGGGCTTGCAAAGTTGGGAAATCAGGCTTTGCAGACCATCAGGCTTGCCCACTGAAGTAATGGGCTTGCAAAGTTGGGGAATCAGGCTTTGCAGACGATCAGGCTTGCCCACTGAAGTAATGGGCTTGCAAAGTTGGGGAATCAGGCTTTGCAGACGATCAGGCTTGCCCACTGAAGTAATGGGCTTGCAAAGTTGGGGAATCAGGCTCTGCAGACCATCAGGCTTGCCCACTGAAGTAATGGGCTTGCAAAGTTGGGGAATCAGGCTTTGCAGACGATCAGGCTTGCCCACTGAAGTAATGGGCTTGCAAAGTTGGGGAATCAGGCTTTGCAGATGATCAGGCTTGCTCACTGAAGTAATGGGCTTGCAAAGTTGGGTAATCAGGCTGTTGAATGAATAATAAATATATAAAAGACAAAACTTTATTGCTTCCAAGACAATCCTTATTTTATATTGTTTTCTTAAATATTTATAAATTTTAAATAGAGGATCTCTTACTAACTATATAATATTATGGCTAAAGATATCTCCATGGTTAGCCCTGCTAAGATCTATGCTTTAAGACGTTATAGTGGTAAATAAGAGAACCAGCTGCGGTTACAATAACATTTTATAATATTTTATTTACACTAAAGTTGAGTGTGATTAATACACTTTAACCCCTTAAGGACCAAACTTCTGGAATAAAATGGAATCATGACATGTCACACATGTCATGTGTCCTTAAGGGGTTAAAGGAACACTATCGTCACCCAGACCCCCTGTCTCTTTAACTCTGCAATGTAAAACAGTGCAGTTTAGGTGCACTTCATTGACCTATTAAAACTCTGCAGAAACTCCAAAGGGAAGCATTGATTTAATGCTTTCTATAGCATAATATGAATGTGCTCCTCTATGAGGAGCATTGGATTGGAACAAGCGGGAGGAGGCCATGCCTCCTCTGATGTCGTAGGAGTTGGAGTGGTGAGCAGCACCTACATAGTCTCAGCACTTGAAAAAGTTAAGTAAACCTCTATTATATTAGCATTCTCTTGCTCCGGAGAGGGGACACCTGAGTACAAGTAGGGATAGAAACACTATAGCTTAGGAGCACAGAACTGTATTCCTAACACTGTATTGATTCTTTAATAGGAGCCTGATCAGCATAACTTAACTGGGAAGGTTCCAAATATCCCATGAAGACTCACAGGAAGTTAATGTGTACCCCTATTAACCAGTCATCTGGTAGATCAGAACAACAGTACTTTAAAAGCCTCATTAAATGTAGATGGTGACCTGACTACATTAGTTAATGAAAGAATTTACAATTTTACTGGAAACTTCTAATTATGTGAAACCGCAAAAGTGATATTCAATTTAGCTATTGTTAATGAAGATTTTTGAAATAATTACATTCTGCAATGCTGTGGTGTGTGTTGTGGAGATTTATGAGCAAATATTATTCATAAAGAGCTCTGTAAATTTACAAAGTTATTGAGGTTTTATAAGTAGGAAAATATGATGCATTCACAATATCTAAATTTAAATTATATGGATATATCTAAATATCTAAATTGTATGGATACCTAGGTCTGGAGTGTATTCGTTGTTAGGAGAAGAAAATATCCAGCTGTAAAAATACTTAGTGCTGTCCATTGAACTATTTACAGCATTGTAAAACACTTGCCATTTTCTAAGATGTATTGTTTACCCTCAGAGAAACATAAAAATAAACCTATAGAATAAAAATCATTTCAACATTTGATACTAGTTGCAGAGTACACCTAATGCAGCTCCTGACTCGTGAGTGGGAAAACTAACCCATTAGAGAAATGTTTAAATCCCAAACCCTCTCAAGGCTTAGACAACACCTGTACTGTCAACCTAGACTTAATATACTAATTCAAGCTATATAAAATTCAGAGGCCTAAAATACTCTTACACTAACATGGTGAAACTGTGATAGATGCCTGTGAAAAACACCCAGTAAGAAACCAAAGTGGTCCCTTCATAGCTGTGGAAGGCCATCTGGATTGACACCCAGTGTGATTCATTTTGCCCCACTTGCAGTCCGGAACCCAGAATTGCTAGTTCTGTGCTGCTTTCTCTGCCCAGTCTGCTCTGTAACTTTCACATGGATTCTTGATGATTACAGGCCAATGGCAGCTCAATTACCATGTACGAAGTCTCTCTTGTCTGATAAAAAGCTGGATAAAGATAAAGAGGGACGGTGCCAGGCCACCATACTGCATAGTCGCATGGAAGAACAGATCCCAAGATTTTCAGACCTTTTGGCCCACAAACGCTGATAAATACCTCACCTGACACTGAGAAGTGACAGTTCAGGGCACTGCGGGGTGCTGGTCATGAAGTTAGACTTGAAACTTGTCTCAAGGCTCCTTGCATGGAGATATTAAACCTTCAAAATTGAGACCTACCCAGGTGGTGAGTGGGGTGAACTGCCGCTGCCCAGCTATCCTGCCTGCTTGCAACAGCCTGGAGCCTTCGATCCTTGTGGTGCCGGCCCTGCCCCCTCCACTTTTGGACCAGTGGGGGTCATCCTGATCCACCCTGGAGCCCAACTATCGGGTAAGCTGGTTAATGGACTTACCCACATCATAAGATGGCTGCCGAGCCTGTCACACAACCCAGACAATCCCTGGAGGTAGCGGTCTCCCTCAGGTCCTTTGAAGCCCTCTGCACAAAGTCCTGGGCGACCCTACCCAAGAGGCATGCAGCTCATGTGACTCAGCTCGGAGTGCAACTATCTAGCGCTGAGGCTTATTTTCTTGATGACGCAGATTCCACCACCATTGGGCCGCTGGCTGAGGCGATCCCTGGGCTGGGTTATATCCCCACTTCTAAATAAAGAAGTTTTGTGTATATTATGAATGCAGTGTGTGTGTGTATGAGTGCAGTGTGTGTATGTGATGCAGAGTGTGTTTGTGTATGTGATGCAGAGTGTGTAACCATGGTGGGGGGTGGGCATTTTTTTTAATTATTATTATTTTAATATGAATTTTTTTAATATTATTAATATTTTTATTTTATTTTAATATTATAATTTTTTTTATTTTATTATATTATTATTTAAATTTTTATTTATATTTTTTTGTCCCCCCTCCCTGCTTGATACATGGCCAGGGAGGGGGGCTGTCATTTCCTGGTGGTCCAGTGGGCTGTGTAGGAGGGGTGCTGGCAGCAAGCTGTAACTTACCTTTCCTGCAGCTCCTGTCAGCTCCCTTCTCCTGTGTTCCGGTCAGCTCCACTGTAAGTCTTGCGGTCTGAGTGCCGCGCGGAGCGTTGCCACGGGTTACTCTGATGCCGCGGCTCTCGCGAGACTTACAGTGGAGCTCACAGGAGCTGCAGGAAAGGTAAGTTACAGCTTGCTGCCAGCCCCCAACAGGACCGCCGGGCTTGTAATGAGCCTGGCGGTCCTGGTCTGTATTGTGGCAATGTAAGTTGCCATAATACAGACATTGACTCGAGTATAAGACGAGTGGGGGTTTTTCAGCACAAAAAATGTGCCGAAAAACTCGTCTTATACTCAAGTATATACGTTAAATAAAATGTGCACTCACATGTAATGGTGTCCTAATATTTGCTCCAGGAATAGCGTATGAAGTGGTATGATCCCCACTCAAGGATTTAGGTATAGTGGGTCTCTCTCCGTGGGTATATACATGTAAAAAAAATAAAACAACAAGGAGTATAAAACACAGTAAAAGGAATGAAAAAAACTACTCACATGCTGTAGAGCACAGTAATTATTATTATTATTGCGATTTATATAGCGCCAACAGATTCCGTAGCGCTTTACAATATTATTAGGGGGGGGGATTTGACTATAAAGTGGACAATTACAAGAAAACTTACAGAAAGTAAGGGTTGAAGAGGGCCCTGCTCAAATGAGCTTACAGTCTATAGGAGGTGGGGTATAAAGCACATTAGCACAAGGAAAGGAAGTCAAATTAGGTTGGAGTGGAGCAGAGCTGGAGGAGAGAGTAGAGTGCTGCCCTTTAGGAGAGAGCAAGAGGCAGGTATGAGAGGTAGAGGTTAGTCTGGGAGGCCATAGGCTTTCCTAAAGAAATGAGTTTTAAGGCACTTCTTAAATGATTGAAGACTAGGGGAGAGTCTGATGGTGGTAGGCAGGCTATTCCATAGGACGGGAGCCGCCCACGAAAAGTCCTGCAAACGCGAGTTGGCCGTACGGGTATGAGCGGCGGACAGAAGGTGGTCACGGGCAGAGTGGAGGGACTGAGAAGGGGCATACCTATGGATCTGTGAGGAGATATAAGAGGGGCTAAGATTATTCAGTGCTTTATAGGTATGGGTTAGCACTTTGAATTGATTCCTATAGGATACAGGAAGCCAATGTAAGGATTGACAGAGGGGTGAGGTGTGAGAGGACTGACTAGAGAGAAAAATCAGTCTGGCGGCAGCATTCATTACAGACTGTAGCGGGGCAATACGGAGAGAGTTACAATAGTCCATGCGAGAGATTACTAGAGCATGGACAAGCTTTTTAGTAGCATCTTGTGTAAGAAAGGGGCGGATGCGGGCGATGTTTTTGAGGTGGAATTGGCATGCTTGTAAGCATGGGCTGATATGGGTACCACCAATCTGAAGGGAGAGCGAGAGAGGAGGATTAATATTAGGAGGAGGAAAGACAAGAAGTTCTGTTTTGGAAAGATTCAGTTTCAGAAAGCGGGAGGACATCCAATGAGAGATAGAAGAAAGGCAAGAGGTGACACGTTGCAGGACATCAGGGGAGAGGTCTGGGGAGGAGAGATATATCTGGGTGTCATCAGTGTACAGGTGGTATTTGAATCCAAAAGAGGTAATAAGCTTGCCAAGAGAGGCAGTGTAAAGAGAAAATAGAGGGGGGCCAATGACAGAGCCTTGAGGGACTCCAACTGAGACAGGACGAGGGGAGGAGGTATTATTAGAAAAGGAGACACTGAATGAGCATTGGGAGAGATAGGAGGAAAACCATGAGAGGACAGAGTCACAGAGACCGAGCGATTGAAGAGTTTCGAGAAGGAGAACATGATCAACAGTGTCAAAAGCAGCGGAGAGGTCAAGAAGAATTAGTATGGAGTTATTAGTGACTTTGATAAGGGCAGTCTCAGTAGAGTGGAGGGGGCGGAAGCCAAACTGAAGAGGGTCAAGGAGAGAGTAGGAGTTGAGGAAGCAGGCCAGACGGGTGAAGACTAGTCTTTCAAGAAGCTTTGAGGAAAAAGGGAGCAGGGATATAGGACGATAGTTAAAGGGGGAGGATGGGTCGAGACATTTTTTTTTTAAGATGGGTACTACAGTAGCATGTTTTAGGACAGCAGGAACAATGCTAGAAGAAAGAGAGCAGTTGAAGATGTGTGTTAAGGAGGGCACAAGGCAAGAAGAGAGAGATCTAATAAGGTGAGATGGGACAGGATCAAGCAGGCAAGTGGTGGGGCGAGAGGAAAGCATAAGCGCAGCCACCTCTTGTTCAGTAGCCTAGGAGAAGGTCGGAAGGGTTGGAAAAGGTGAGGGGCAAGGTGGTGAGAATTCTTTCCTTATCTGTTCAATCTTGTCAGTAAAGTAACAAGCAAGACTATCAGCTGTAAGGTTAGTTTTGGGGGTGGCCACAGCAGGGCAAAGTAGAGAGTTAAAGGTATCAAAGAGACCCCTGGGATTGCGGGAGCATGAACGAATAAGAGAAGAAAGGTTTGACTGTTTGGCAAAGACAAGGGCTGTGCTGTATGAACGCAATATGAATTTGTAGTGTAAAAAGTCTGACTCTGTGTGAGACTTCATCCAGCAGCGTTCAGCAGAACGAGAACATCTTTGCAGGTAGCGTGTTGATTGAGTGTGCCATGGTTAGGGACGTGTCCTCCTTGCGGTGTGTATTTGGAGAGGGGCTGCAGCATCCAGGGCTGAGGTGAGGGTAGAGTTATATGAGGAGATAGCCAGTGAGGGACATGAGTGAGCAGGAATGGATAATAGTTGGGAATTGATATTGGCTGACAGCTGCTGGAGGTTTAGAGAGCTCAGATTCCTTCTGAGTTGAGGGGGGTTAAGCTGAGGTTGTTGGGGGAGGGGGCTATTGAGAGCAAATGATAGGAAATGATGATCTGAGAGAGGAAATGGAGTGTTGCAGATGGTAGAGACTGTACAATCATGAGTGAAAATAAGGTCTAGAGTATTGTTACATGGGTGGGGGAATTAGCCCACTGTGATAGCCCAAGGGAGGAGGTAATAGAAAGTAGTTTTGAGGCTGCTGAGGTCAAGTAAAAGGAATGAAAAAAACTACTCACATGCTGTAGAGCATAGTAATGTTTGCTCAGTCCAGTACGCTTAGGTGGTATTATCCCCACCAAGGATATCTAGACCAAGGATCCAGCAGCATAAATTCAGGTCCAATAAAATAGTACTTTTACTAGAAAAAAACTATAAAAAACAGAATAAAGGTAAAAAAAAAGTGGAGTAAATACTTAACGTGTTTCAGCTAAAAGTAGGCTTTCTTAAAAATATTAACAGGATGTATAGGACCTTAAATAGGAGTGTTGAATTAAAAAATAGTGGTTTTGTGACATCAGTCACATGACCGAAACTAATTAGTATAAAAAAAATGTATTTAAATGTAAAATTGGTTAAAAACTTGTTGTATTAAAAGATTTGGCTAATAGGAAGTGGATTACTATAAAATGTATTAAAAAAAAGCGTTTATTTCACTAAAAATTTACTTTATTGAGATAAAAAATGGGTGCAAAGAACAATCCAAGATGGCACTGTGGGCCGCATCACTTGACAGGCGCGCCGTGGGAGTAAAATGTAAATAGTAAAAGAATGTACTCTCTAGTGAAGGGGGTAAGAGGGGAGCTCCCTAGATATATGGGGCAAAAAAACAAGGGCCACAAAGTAAATAGCCGGGCTTCTCCAAAATGGCGCCAGTTTGTACTTAATAAATCTACAGAAACATGGCGAACAGCGCCACCTATGGGTTAAAGCCAGGAAAAATTGAATAATGAAAATTAATTAAAGAAAGACTAACGACACAAAAAAAAAATCATGATTTTAAATCATGAGTCCAGCGGCTATATTAAAGGACGCATGATGGAACATTTTATATGATGGACTAAAATTAACGCCAGATCACCACGGGATCGGTGATCATGGGGTTAATGCTGTTGCTGGGTGTCTCAGTGTGCAAGGCAGATCAGCAACAGCAAATGGTGCTGTCCCTGTCACCATGTGATCACCGTGACATCAATCCACCTCTCTATACCTTGTTGTGAGTTGTAAAGTTGAGAGAGATGTATCAGAGTGATACAATGTGCACTGTTGAAGAATTTCAAAGAATTTTAAAGCCTTTTTAGCTGTATTGATCAGATTTTAACCCATTCCCTGCCCTTTGATTACTTGCAGTGATCAAAATACAGTTCACAGTACTTAAATTACATTTATCCCAAGGGGTTACATTTTTTTATTATTTATGTTATGTTAATTTGAATTTTTGATTTAGTAAGTTGGGGTGGGTGGTAGTTAGTGCGAAAATGGAAAATTTAGTGTTAAGTTAATTAGAGTTGAAAAGTGAAAAAAAGTAAAAAAAAATAAATGTAAAGGTAAAAAAACAAAACAATAGTTAATTAGTTAAAGTGCATTTGTACACCAAACTTGGGAAGTTTAGTGCCAAGGAGGCTAACAGAATTTTAACTGCTGACTCAGAAGCAACAGACACTCCGTCATAGAGTGACGCTGGTGATGGCTCTTTGCCAGATACTCAGGAGAAAGGGCTGATTACCCTGGCACTGCCCATGGCACAGATGACTGTGTACCCCTTCTGATTTCACACCGGATATCCCTGAGTTCATTGCCATTCCTGCCATTCAGGCTGACCAGTCTCACAATAGTTCACTGGATTTTATGCAGCTGTTCTTGGGTGATGATATATTAGGTAAGATTGTCACCAAGACTAACAATTACGCTCAGCAGTATCTTGCACAACATCAAGACTCGGAGGAAGTCTCAACACCAACAAGGGAGCTGGTACCCCACCAGTGTACAAGACTTGAAGCTATTCCGGGCTATCACCATGCTAATTGGGCATAATCAAAATTCTCAGCATTAGGATGTACTGGTTTGAAAACCCAGTATGTGGTAACCCCATTTTTTCCCCAGACAGTTAGTAGGCTCAAGTATGAAGTCATACTATGATTTATGAACTTCAGTGACAATACAAAGTGGCCTCCAAAAGGTCATCTGCAGTATGATCACCTAATACAACTACACCCTCTAATTTCCCCCTTTAGTGAACTATTTGCCACAGATTATAACCCCCAAAGAACATTTGTACTGATGAATACCTGATGAAGTATTAGGGAAGACAAAAGTTCCCAGTATGGAATAAAATTAGATAAGCTTTGAAAAGGTGGCTATGTGTACACCTTCCATGTGTACGAAGGAAAAGACAGTCACCGTCATCCCCCAAGTTGCCTGATATAATAGAGACAAGTGGGAAAATTGTCGGGGGCCTAAACAACCCCTTACTATACAAGGCTTATTACCCTTATATCGACAATTATTACAATAGTACCCCACTACTTAATATGCTGCCTTGCTTTGAGACTGCTCTAGCAGAAAAAAAAATGAAAAAGGGGAAACGGCTTTCTCTTCCCGGACTAACTGCTGGCACTAAAGTACAAAGACCAAAAGGAGGTGTTCATCATAACAAGCATCCACAGTGAACTTACTCGCATAGTTGCAGTTCAGGGCAGAAGGGGAATGAAATGGATGCCAGTCTGTATTAGGCATTATAATAAGCACATGAGGCGAGTTGACCTGTCCAATCAACTGTTGCAGCCATACTTAATCATGTGAACATCCATGGCATCGTATAGAAAAGTGGGAATTTATTTAGTGAGTTACAGTGGGGAAACATCAGTGGGGTCAGGCAGCAGAATTGAGGCTGGTTACTTCTGCTTCCAAATATCGCCAACCCTCAGAAAGAATCCCCCCCAGAAAAGTGTCAGTGTGTGTTACCAGAGGAGCATAAGTAAGAAATCAAGTTTTTACTGTCCTGATTGCCACTCAGTCCGGTCTTTGTATTGGGAACTGTTTTTAATTTTTGCAATCTGGAGTTCATACTTTAACAAATGGTAGACCTTTATGGGGTAATCTGAATTTTACTCAGAAGAGTTAGTTATATATGTGTAAGTCAAAAATCTGTATGTCACATCAAATTAAAGCCCCTTTTATCCTTGAAAAAAAGGTATATAATATGTGTGTATATATATATTATATTATATACACACATATATTTTTATACATATAAAAATATATATGTGTGTTAGTGTATATAATATAATATAATATACAACTTGCAGTTGAACACAAAACACAGAAGAATTCAAAAATTACCTGTGTCTGTAAGTACAAAACAAGCTTCAGGACTGTGATCTTATAGGTTTATCACAATCCACACAGAAAAACCAACAACAAAAACACTAAAACATTATTTAAGCATCCTCCCAAAAGGAAAAGCTAGTTGGTGATTTTAGTTCAAATGTTCACAAAAAGGTACCGTGATTTTTCAAATTAATTTCGTAATTTCTAACAATTCCAGTAAACACAATATTGTTCTAAACGTCCAAAGGAACATCCAAGATATTTTACTCCATAATTTCATACATCAAAACATAATTTATATTCCAATTTTTGATTTTCAAGGTTCTCTATGGTTCTATGAACAACATATATATCAAATCCCAGCAGGGTTGACTCAGCCTTTCATCCTTCCAAGGTAGATAAAATGAGTACCATTACATTTGGTAATAGTAACAACCCCTGGATGTGGGGCTAAGGCAACATCCCAGGATGTACTTGAAAACCAGAGTAATCTGAATGTACCTTTCCTGGCTAAATACTTTGTTATTGTTTTTGGTGGATTTAATAAAACAACCAGTCTGTATGTTGATTGCATTGGGTGCATTGGTTCCTAGATGCATGTATGCATGTATTCCCAGAAGCTTAGGCACTTGGTAGAATTTCATCTCACCAATAGGTCAAATTATTTAGCTATGATAACAGAGGAACACAGTAGGATATTTTAACTGCTTCTCTGGTTGAAAATGATGGTCAATGAAGCAAGTCTTGATTTTGCTCCCACCCCTGAGTGGCGGGTGGGGGCCCTAAAGTAAAATAATGGGGGGTGACCTATTGCCTCCCCCTGGCCCCCAACCCTGAGCTGCGGGTGGGGGCCCTAAAGCAAAATAATGGGGGGACCTATTGTCCTCTCCCCGGCCCCCACTCCTGAGCGGTGGGTGGGGGCCCTAAAGTAAAATAATGGGGGGTGGGTGGGGGCCATAAATAAAAAAAAAAACTCCCCCGGGTGACTAGGGGTTCTCAAACCCCTAGTCACCCCCCCAAAATAAATTAACCCCTACCTTGCCCCCTCACCCTAAAAATAATGAGGGGGACCATTTAACTAAGTACGTGAAAAAAAAACTTACCATTTGATGTTTTCTTTCTTCTAAAATCTTATTTTTTCAGCCCCAAAAAAGGCCAAATAAAAAGCCATAATAACCGATGCACTTAAAAAAACAAAAATCCATCTTCACCCATGGAGGGCTCCGCGCAGACTGAGCTCTGCAGGGCTGGGGAAGACTTATAAAGACTTATTAGGCTCAGAGCACTCTGATTGGTGGGTTTAAGCCATCCATTCAGGGTGTTCTGACAGGTAAATGAAGAGACTGACAGGTAAGTCTCTACATTGACCTTTCACAGCACTCTGGTTGGTTGGTTTGAAATCCACCAATCAGAGTGCTCTGTGTCATTTTACACAGCGTGGGAAAGTTCTTTGGAATTTTCCCACGCTGTGTAATTTGACTCATAACACTTGCGTGGGAATTAGGGAGTTATCTACTTATTCATTCCTGTCATTACACTGACAGGCTAAGTAACTTACATTTTATATGAATGTATGTTACTTGATTGTTGTAAGTGTTGCAAATGCTTACAGCTGAATCCTGGCTATGTTTGTATACTTTTTATTTAAAATTGGATACAGTATAACATTCATCTTATTCCACTGGGTAAGTATACTAGTACGTAGGCAATACTGTGCTTCGGAACTTCGGCATTTCGGCACTTCGGCAACTTCAACACTTCGAAAATTAGTTTTTTTCGGAAATTTGGGACCTCAGTAATTCGGCTATTCAGACATTCAGAAGTACCCGAATGTCCGAATTGCCCGAAATTTGTCTGAATTCATATTCGGCCCGAAACAAATTGCACATGCCTATTGGTTACTTGTAATGCTAACAAGAAAATATAGTTCTGTTAAAAATATAAGTTAACATCTATACTCATAAGCATATGAAATGAATGTGCTGGTGTATAAACCAGTCTGTAAAATGTTATTGAATGATTGAGAGGTTGATTGTAAATTGAAGGTATTTCTATAATGTGCTGTTGCTAATTACTAAACATTGAGGGTGGTAGCAGTCAGTGGTTAATCCCTCAAAATTATTCACTAATTGGCTGCAGAATGAGTCTGACTTGGTTGTATTGTCAAGCTCACAGATGAAGTCTCCATGCTTTTTACTGATTGTTTTCTGCATGATGCCACCAGCTTGTTAAAGAGTTATTCAACCGTGATAATACCAATCTAAATGAATACACTTCAAACGGATCTATAATTGACTGTTGTATTTAGAAACAGATTTAAGTTTCTATCTTCTTCAGATTTGTAAACCATTAGTTAAAACATAACCAACTTTTCCATTCTTTCTATAGTAGTTCAGAAAATATCAGGATAGAATTTACCTAGACTAGTAGTCGAGTTGAGTGGATTATATATCTAATCCAACATGATAGTTGAGTTTATGTTGGGAGAATCCCTACATAATGAGTTTTAGCAAACCAAACAAAATTTATGTTTTGTAAAGTTCCATCTTTAGCTCTTCCAGCCTATGAAATGTTACGAAAGAAACAATTATATTACCTAAAATGTTATAATATACAAGTTACAGAAATGAGTCTCAATATGATCTTCATAATCCTATTCTGATGCTTCTATGTTTTATGTGATGTAAATACAAAGTAATTAAAATATGTATTTAAACTCAGCATATAACTAGAATATTTTTGAATAAGCTTTGTAAAGAGCCCGATTAATGCAGTAGCTGATGGAGCTACAGCTCTAGACCCATGCCTCTTTGATATGCTCACATAGTCTAAAATGTAAATGTTTGTATGTGGGCAAGAGATATATTCCACCTTTAATTTTTGTTACTTGCACTCTAACCGCTGTGATACTGTATTCATTATTTTTAAGGTGAGAGGGGGAAGGTAGGGGTTAATTTTTTGGGGGGAAGCAGGTGACTAGGGGTTTGGGGACCCCTAGTCACCTGGGGAGGGAGGGGTTAATTTTTTATTTAGGTCCCCCACCTGCTGCTCAGGGATGGGGGGCTGGGGGGAGGACATTAGGTCGCCCCCACCCACCACTCGGGTGGGGGCCAGGGGAAGGACATTAGGTCCCCCCCTAGTTAGTATTTAGGGCCCCAACCCACCACTCAGTGGTGGTGGCCAGGGGGGGGGACATTAGGTCTCCCTCCTCATTCTAATTTAGGGTTCCCACCCACCGCACAGGGGTGGGGACCAGTGGGGAGGACATTAGGTCCCCCCTTCTCACTCTAATTTAGAGCCCCCACCCACCGCTCAGGGGTGTGGGCCAGGGGGGAGAACATTAGGTCCCCCCCAATTGGTATCTAGGGCCCCCACCCACCGCTCAGGGGTGGGGGCCAGGTGAGAGGACATTAGGTCCCCCCCTTATTCTAATTTAGGACCCCCACCCACTGCTCATGGGTGGGGGCTGGGAGGAGGACAATAGGTCCCCCCTTGTTTTACTTTAGGGCCCCCATCCGCCGTACGGGTGGGGGCATGGGAGGGGGGACGTGTTTTTTTTTTTTTTACAGTGAGCAGCCACAGGTTGCTCACCATTCAATAGACATGCCCCAACTTGCGGTATAGCGAGTAGGGGCATAATTTATTAATACTAAGTAATCTTTACTTAGTATTAGTAAATTTGTCTGAAAGACCAATTTAGGTCTTTTAGCAGATAGCTCCTGTGACAGAACCATCTGTCTGTCTATTGTGGTGGATTCGTCTATTTCTGCCCCTTTCGTGTAAATGGCTGTTTCTATAGTCCAGCCATACGAATGACTGTATTCACCGAACAAATCTACTGAACAGATGGCCACCTGGGATAGAAGTGTGCTGCTGGTTAACCTCTTGATCCCAATTAGAACGTTGTGGTTAACCGCAGACACTTCTCAATTATACCGAATTCAGGGTGGCCGTCATTCGTATGTCGACCACGAGGCAGCGGCCATTTTAAAACACATGAAACCCCAGCGGTGTTTGGAACTGATTTCATGGAACTAAAAACGGACACTTTTTCTGCCGAACACCGCTAAAACAACGGGTCGCCTGGCTGCCTCGACGAAAGCGTACGAACACCGGCCGTTCGGGAGTTTTACAACACACGAAAGGACTTAACCCAGATAGCCCTCCCATGGAGTCAATCGCATACCGAAAGACTGTAAGGACTTTGACTCCATGGCGATTGAACTATGTGTGTGGGATCTGAGTGCTATTTGCCAATAATATGCACTCAGATCCAGGCTATCTGGGGATATGTGATGCAAATGGGAAATGTTCGGTTATTTTAAAGTGATATATTTTTATGTATTTTCTGGTATTGTATTTAAGATGGCGATTTGTCTTTGTCCTGGAGATAATTGAATTACTTCTCAATTATCTCCAGGGCAGAGGGGAGGAAACCATACTGCATTGTGGGAAAAGTTTGTGACTGTATGTCTGAAATGTCCCCATGTCTATCTGTAATTCCAGTCTCCCATTTGGTCCCTTAGGGGAGTGTCCACCAAGTGGGAGACCTGCATAAATACGGGCAGGTAGCTTACAGTAAAGCCAGATCGTGTTTGACCCTCAATGCGGAGCTTCTGTCTCGTTATTGGGGGGATTTCTTATTTGCGCTTAGAGACTGCTTACTGGAACCGAAAGCCGCTTGGTGGATATCGTTGTTCGGCGGCTAGCAGCAGTCCGTGGATTTCCATTCGGGAGTTTGGAGCCTTTTACGGATTCCGGTCGGGAGATTGTCGCTTCCCCTGATGTTGGTTTGTATACTGCAGTCTATGCGAACGGAGTTATTGGTATTGCGAAAGGGGAAGGCTAACTAAACGGCAGTTTCTCTTAAAGACACCAGGGGCGTCTTAACAGCTCCCTAATACCGTGGGAATTAGGGAGTTATCTACTTATTCATTCCTGTCATTCCAATGACTGGTAAGTAACTTACATTTTATATGAATGTGTGTTACTTGATTGTTGTAAGTGTTGCAAATGCTTACAGCTAAATTCTGGCTATGGTTGTATACTTTTTATTTAAACTTGTATACAGTGTTACATTCTTCTTCTTCCACTGGGTAAGTATATTAGTAATTAGGTAATACTGTGCTTAGGTAATTTCAGAACTTCGGGGCCTCGGCAATTCGGCACTTCATCTATTCGGACATTCGGAAGTATCCGAATTGCCCGAAATTCATCCAAATTCATATTCGGACTGAAACGAATTGCACATGTCTACTAGTGAGACCTCACTTGGAGTATTGTACGCAGTACTGTAGACTGTATCTTTAGAAGGATATTGATACTTTGGAGAGAGTTCAGAAAAGGGTTACTAAACTGGTTCATGGCTTGCAGGATAATATTTACCAGGTAAGGTTAAAGGATCTGAGCATCTATAGCTTGGAGGAAAGACAAGACAGGGGGGAAATGAAAGAAACATTTAAATATACAGTTGCAATAAAAAGTATGTGAACCCTTTGGAATGATATGGATTTCTGCACAAATTGGTCATTAAATGTGATCTGATCATCATCTAAGTCACAACAATAGACAATCACAGTCTGCTTAAACTAATAACACACAAAGAATGAAATGTTGCCATGTTTTTATTGAACACACCATGTAAACATTCACAGTGCAGGTGGGAAAAGTATGTGAACCCTTGGATTTACTAACTGGTTGAACCTCCTTTGGCAGCAATAACTTCAACCAAACGTTTCCTGTAGTTGCAGTTCAGACGTGCACAACGGTCAGGAGTAATTATTGACCATTCCTCTTTACAGAACTGTTTCAGTTCAGCAATATTCTTGGGATGTCATGTGTGAATCGCTTTCTTGAGGTCATGCCACAGTATCTCAATCAGGTTGAGGTCTGGACTCTGACTGGGCCACTTCAGAAGGCGTATTTTCTTCTGTTTAAGCCATTCTGTTGTTGATTTACTTCTATGCTTTGGGTCATTGTCCTGTTGCAACATCCATCTTCTGTTGAGCTTCAGCTGGTAGACAGATGGCCTTAAGTTCTCCTGCAAAATGTCTTGATAAACTTGGGAATTCATTTTTTCTTCAATGATAGCAATCCGTCCACGACCTGACTCAGCAAAGCAGCCCCAAACCATAATTCACCCACAACCATACTTCACTGTTGGGATGAGGTTTTGATGATGGTGTGCTGTGCCTTTTTTCGTCACACACAGTGTTGTGTGTTTCTTCCAAACAACTCAACTTTGGTTTCATCTGTCCACAGAATATTTTACCAGTACTGCTGTGGAACATCCAGGTGCTCTTGTGCAAACTGTAAACATGCAGCAATGTTTTGTTTGGACAACAGTGGCTTCCTCTGTGGTATCCTCCCATGAAATCCATTCTTGTTTAGTGTTTTACATATTGTAGATTCGCTAACAGGGATGTTAGCATTTGCCAGTGACTTTTGTAAGTCTTTAGCTGACACTCTAGGATTCTTCTTCACCTCATTGAGCAGTCTGCGCTGTGCTCTTGCAGTCATCTTTACAGGACGGCCACTCCTAGGGAGAGTAGCAGCAGTGCTGAACTTTCTCCATTTATATACAATTTGTCTTACCGTGGACTGATGAACAGCAAGGCTCTTGGAGATACTTTTATAACTCTTTCCAGCTTTATGCATGTCAACAATTCTTAATCGTAGGTCTTCTGATAGCTCTTTTGTGCGAGGCATCATTCACATCAGGCAATGCTTCTTGTGAAAAGCAAACCCAGAACTAGTGTGTGTTTTTTATAGGGCAGGGCAGCTGTAACCAACACCTCCAATCTCATCTCATTAATTGGACTCCAGTTGGCTGACATCTCACTCCAATTAGCTCTTGGAGATGTCATTAGTCTAGGGGTTCACATACTTTTTCTACCTGCACTGTGAATGTTTACATGGTGTGTTCAATAAAAACATGGCAACATTTCATTCTTTGTGTGTTATTAGTTTAAGCAGACTGTGATTGTCTATTGTTGTGACTTAGATGATGATCAGATCACATTTTATGACCAATTTGTGCAGAAATCCATATCAATCCAAAGGGTTCACATACTTTTTATTGCAACTGTATAAAGGGAATCAACACAGTAAAGGAGGAGACTATATTTAAAAGAAGAAAAACTACCACAACAAGATGATATAGACTTAAATTAGAGGGGCATATGTTTAAAAATAATTTCAGGAAGTATTACTTTACAGAGAGGGTAGTGGACACATGGAATAACCTTCCAGCTGAAGTAGTAGAGGTTAACAAAGTGAAGGAGTTTAAACATGCGTGGGATAGGCATAAGGCTATCCTAGCTATAAGATAATGCCAGGGACTAATGAAACTATTTAGAATATTGGACAGATTAGGTGTGCCAAATGATTCTTATTGTCAGGATTACTGTTTGATCCAGCACGTAGAACTGTACAGCACAGATGACAAATAAGTAACGTATTACCGGTCCTTAGAATGGCCGGATTTAATGTACAAAGAATAGTCAAAAATACTAGCCGAGGTCAGGGAACACAGAAAGGGACACAGCGATGAGGAAAGCCAGGAGTCAGGATACCAGAATATAGAGAAGTCAATAAACAAAGCCAAAGTCAAAACCAGGTAGAAAACTATAAACAGGAACGCGCTCTCGGACAACCACAAGGGAAACCACGACAGGGCACTGAGCAGGCTGAGAACTGGGCCTAAATACCCCTCCTTTAGTTCTGATAGGCTGTAACCGGCCTTTGACCCCAAAGTCAGTTACCAGGTTTCATTTGCATAATTGCTGCTCAGCATTAACCCTTCTGTGGATTAGGTTGCTGCTCGGCACAACTTTTCCTGTGTGGACAGTAAATGTCATTAATCACTTTTCTCTAAGCAGATGAATACATGACACCAGGTTTCATTTGCACAATTACTGCTCAGCATTAACCCTTCTGTGGATTAGGTTGCTGCTCGGCACAACTTTTCCTGTGTGGACAGTAAATGTCATTAACCACATTTCTATAAGCGGATGAATATGTGACATTACCCCCCACCTGAAGAACGCCCACCGGGCGGACAGGACCAGGCTTGAGAGGAAATTTAGCGTGAAAAGCGCGGATCTTACGGCCCGCATGCAGGTCAGGAGCCGAAACCCAAGAACGATCAGCAGGACCGTAACCTTTCCAAACAACCAAGTACTGTAAAGTGCCCCGAGAAAACCTAGAATCCACGATAGAAGATACCTCATACTCTTCCTGACCACCCACCACCACCGGAGGGGGAGGAACACAAGGAACAGTATATCTATTGCAGACAAGAGGTTTGAGTAAGGACACATGAAAAGTGTTGGGAATCCCTAAAGATGCAGGAAGAGCCAGAGAGTAAGACACTGGACTGATCCTACGAAGCACTCTATAGGGACCAAGGAATCTGGGGGCAAACTTCATGCTAGGGACCTTAAGCTTGATGTTGCGAGATGACAACCAAACCCGGTCCCCCACTTGGTACACCGGGTTGGCACTCCTACGCTTATCAGCAAAATGTTTGAAGCGTTCAGCAGCAGCCCCTAGAGCAGTTTGAACCTTAACCCAGGTATCCCGAATGGAGGCCAGACGCCATCCAGAGCAGGAATGGCAGTATCAGAAAATACCGCAGGGAGAACCGTAGGATGCCTACCATTATTGACAAAAAATGGACTGTGCCCAGAGGAGTCATGAACAGCATTGTTTCTAGCGAACTCGGCCCACGGGAGTAGTTCGGACCAATTGTCTTGTGTGCTATTAATAAAACAACGCAAATAAACTTCTAATGACTGGTTAGCCCTCTCAGCTGTACCATTGGTCTGTGGATGGTAGGAGGAGGAGAAGGAGAGATCAATCCCCAATTGTTTACTGAACGCCCTCCAGAACCTGGACACAAACTGAGAGCCCCTATCAGACACAATATTGTGGGGGATGCCATGCAAACGGACAATTTCACGTATGAAAATTAGGACCAAATCTTGCGAAGATGGCAACTTCTTGAGAGGAATGAAGTGAGCCATCTTAGAAAATCGGTCTACAACCATGAGAATAGTAGTGAACCCAGCAGAGCTAGGAAGCTCAACAATAAAGTCCATGGATAGGTGGGACCATGGAATCTCAGGAACAGGAAGAGGCTGCAACAGGCCACAAGGAAGTGCATGAGTCACCTTAGAAACTGCACACACAGAACATGCCTGCACATACTCCTTTACATCTTTCCTGAGTGAATCCCACCAAAATGATCTAGTGATCGCGGCAGTGGACTTATTGATGCCCGGGTGTCCAGCAGTTATTTTGTCATGGAACACTTTCATGATATTAACCCTTTCACATAGGGGAACGAACAGTTTATCACACGGTTTACCACTGGGCACCTGAGGCTGGGCCTCCAGTATGGTGCCAAGCAGTGGAGAAGACAGTGAGAGGACAGTAGTAGCAATAATACACTCTGCTGGAATAATAGGAGATGTCATCTGTTCCGGAGCTGACTCATTATCAAATTGCCTGGACAAGGCATCAGCCTTGGTATTTTTAGAACCAGGTCTATAAGTAATGAGAAAGTTAAAACGTGAAAGGAACAGTGACCATCTAGCCTGTCTGGAAGACAAACGTTTGGCATCCCCTATATATGCCAGATTTTTGTGGTCGTTATGATCAACAGGGGGTCCTTGGAACCCTCCAAAAGATGTCGCCACTCCTTGAGGGCAAGAATAATGGCCAACAGTTCTCTATTGCCAATATCATAGTTGCGCTCAGCAGGAGACATCTTTCTGGAGAAGTAGCCACAAGGATGCAATGGTGTTCCCTGGCTTTCTCTCTGAGAGAGAACAGCCCCTACCCCTGTCTCGGATGCATCAACCTCCAATATAAAAGGTTTACTGGTGTCAGGATGTTTTAGTATGTCCGCAGAGGCAAATCTTTGTTTAAGAGTCTCAAAAGCATTCACAGCCTCTTTGGACCATACCGTGCTACTAACCCCTTTGCGAGTCATATTTGTGATTGGGGCTATTACAGAAGAAAATCCCTTGATGAATCTTCTGTAATAGTTGGCAAAACCAATAAACCTTTGAATGGCTTTTAAACCAGAGGGTAATGGCCAGTGTAGTACAGCCTCTAGTTTTTTAGGATCCATTTGAAATCCCGATGCAGAGATGTTGTAACCCAAAAAGTGGACTTCAGGCTGGTCAAATATGCACTTTTCTAATTTACAATAAAGTTTATTTTTCAACAACGTCTGCAGAACCTGTTTCACATGGGAGTGGTGAGTTTGAAGATCAGGGGAATACACCAAAATATCGTCCAAATAAACCAAGACAAATGAGTAAATGAATTCCCTGAGTACATCATTTATAAAGTCTTGGAATACGGCCGGGGCGTTGCATAACCCAAATGGCATTACCAGATATTCATAGTGTCCACTACGGGTATTAAATGCCGTCTTCCACTCATGATTCTCTTTAATTCTAACCAAATTGTAAGCGCTCCTAAGGTCAAGCTTAGTAAATACTTTAGCTCCCTGAAGTCTATCGAACAATTCGGAAATGAGTGGAATAGGGTATGCATTTTTTACAGTGATTTTATTAAGTGCCCTGTAGTCTATGCAAGGGCGTAACTCACCACCCTTTTTCTCAACAAAAAAGAATCCTGCACCAGCTGGTGAGGATGACTTTCTTATGTGCCCTTTGCTCAAGGATTCTTTGATGTATTCCTCCATTATTTTACTCTCCTGGGGAGATAAGGCATAAACTGCCCCCTTAGGTGGCATAGCGCCTGGAAACAGGTTAATGGCACAGTCATATGCTCTGTGGGGAGGCAATACATCGGATTGAGCCTTGTTAAACACCTCCTGAAGTTCTCGGTATTGTATGGGAACTCCAGGAGTTTGGGGAGTGATAGTGGGAAGGTCAATAGTATCCAATCTCTTTAGTACTGGTTTTATACATCTCCCCATACACTCTTTACCCCATTCTAATATCTCCCCATTAGCCCAGTCAATATAGGGATTGTGCTTACTCAGCCACGGAAACCCTAATATGATAGGACATGATGGAGAAGTAATAACCTGAAACGTCATCTCCTCCCTATGGGAGGCCCCAATGGAGATCGTAATAGGGACAGTTTCGTGGGTTATAAGCGGTTGTGTGAGTGGTCTACCATCAATAGCCTCTACAGCTAGCGGCGTAGGTCTCTCCCTGACCGGTATCTCATTACCCCTAATAAACTGTACATCAATAAAATTTCCAGCAGCACCTGAGTCCATTAGGGCACTGCAAGAAAACTTCTTGTTATCAATGGAAATAGATACCTCAAGGAGGAATCTACTTTTGTTTTTGCTAGAGGACAACTCCATCACACCTAAGATCTGTCCCCTTAAGGTTGTCAGGTGCGGAAGTTTTCCGGACACACTGGACAATTAGTTATCATATGTCCCTTTCTACCGCAATATAGGCATAACCCCTCCCTTCTCCTATACTGTTTTTCGGCCTCTGACAGTCTAGTGACCCCCAACTGCATAGGTTCGGGTTCGGACTGTACAGGGAGGTTAGACAAAACAGGTTTAGAGAATTGAGGTGCTAGGGACATAGCCGTACGTCTGGTCTTGCTTCTGGTGACTTCTCTGAGTCTTAACCTATTATCAATATGCATGACAAACGTAATAAATTCGTTAAGACTCTTAGGTAATTCTTTAGCGGCTATCTCATCTAGTATAGTCTCTGAGAGACCCTTTTTGAATGCTGAGATTAACCCATTGTTAGTCCAGTCTACCTCGGAAGCTAAGGTACGGAATTCAATAGCATAATTCGAGATAGACCGGTTACCTTGTCTGATGTGCATTAGGGCAGTGGAGGCATCATCCTCTCTACCCAATGGCTCAAACGTGAGCTTGAATTCGGCAAGGAATTCCTGGTAATTATGAGCTATGCTCCGATTACTCTCCCACAACAGATTAGCCCAGGCAAGGGCCTTGCCCTTTAATTGATTCATTAGATAACCAATTCTTGCTCTGTCCGTGGGGAATGACCCTGGTGAGGCCTCAAAATGGTACTCCACCTGATTAAGAAAACCCCTGCATTCCTGGATATTGCCATCAAACTGTAGGGATGGTGATAAGGAGATGCAAGGAGTCCTATTAACAGTGGGTGGAGGTACACAGGGTAGAGGTGCTATAGGAGGAGACGCTGCAGGCTGCAGATGCTCCGTTCTAGCGAGAAGCGTACTTAAAGCCTGAGTGAATTGATCCATGCGGTGATCATTCTCCTCTAATTTCCTCTCACAAGCAGCTATGTGCTGACACAGTTCTACAGGATCTATGGCCCTGTCGTAATGTCAGGATTACTGTTTGATCCAGCACGTAGAACTGTACAGCACAGATGACAAATAAGTAACGTATTACCGGTCCTTAGAATGGCCGGATTTAACGTACAAAGAATAGTCAAAAATACTAGCCGAGGTCAGGGAACACAGAAAGGGACACAGCGATGAGGAAAGCCAGGAGTCAGGATACCAGAATATAGAGAAGTCAATAAACAAAGCCAAAGTCAAAAACCAGGTAGAAAACTATAAACAGGAACGCGCTCTCGGACAACCACAAGGGAAACCACGACAGGGCACTGAGCAGGCTGAGAACTGGGCCTAAATACCCCTCCTTTAGTTCTGATAGGCTGTAACCGGCCTTTGACCCCAAAGTCAGTTACCAGGTTTCATTTGCATAATTGCTGCTCAGCATTAACCCTTCTGTGGATTAGGTTGCTGCTCGGCACAACTTTTCATGTGTGGACAGTAAATGTCATTAATCACTTTTCTCTAAGCGGATGAATACATGACACCAGGTTTCATTTGCACAATTACTGCTCAGCATTAACCCTTCTGTGGATTAGGTTGCTGCTCGGCACAACTTTTCCTGTGTGGACAGTAAATGTCATTAACCACATTTCTATAAGCGGATGAATATGTGACACTTATCTGCCATCACATTCTGTTTCTATGTTTCTTTTCAGTCCAGACTCACCTAAGGAGTCTTGAATGTGTGTACCAAGTTCAAGTCCGGAACGAAATGTCTATATTAATGCTCAAAAGATACACAAATCAAAAGAGGGGATAAGATTTAGGGAGGGGGAGGGGTTTTAAGTTAAAATCTGATTTTAATTCCTGGAAAACAACTCTACTTCCACGTCCACGTATATTGCAATGCAAATGGGTACTTACAAAAAATGTCTGAAAAAATGATTGCACGTGATAAATCTTTTAGGCACATTTTTATATAGAGCCCTATATATAGACACATATAAAGGTGAAATTAATACTACTTAAAATAATTAAAATTATGCCAATGAAATGTATGATAATTTTTGACCCATCTGCACGAAAAATATATAAAATGGTTTTAAAAAATACATAAAGCAATCTAAAAAATCTACAAAATCTAAAATGAGAGAAAGTGAAAGTGGTGGGAGAGACTTGAAAGATTAATCCAAAAAGCACCATAGGGCTATGTCAATATTAACCCCCCTGGTTGTAAACTTTTTAAAACATTTATCCAGTAGGTTTCTGTCTGGGCCAGTTTCTTAATAATATTTCCTCCCCTCCAATGAATTTCTACTTTTTCTAATCCTGTGAAATAAAAATCCTTGCAATTAAACATTTAGCATTTTGGCATGTTTTTGTGATTTTTTCTTTATATTGTTTATGTGTTCCAATATTCTCACTTTTAATTTTCTGCTAGTCCTGCCAACATATTGTTTGCCACATGGGCATTGTAACATGTATACCACATTTTTGGTATTGCAGTTGACTTTTGTTTTTATTGGGAATTGTTTCCCTGTTACCGTACTATGGATTTTTAAAATCTTTGATGGTTTTTGCATTGTGCATGCTTTACAGGAATTACATGGATAAAAACCTTTCCTTTCTCTTTAGATATTTGAATGTGGTCTCTTAAGTGCATAGCCTGGTGCTAAAATGCTTTTTAGATTTTTTGCTTTTTTTAAAATTTACTGGAGCTTTTCTGGGTAGTACAGGGCCAAGAATAGGGTCTATTAAAAGAATTTCCTGATGTCTATTCAGAATATTGGTGACTTGATGTTGCGTGTTGAATTGAGTAATGAAAGCAAACTTAAAATCATCTCTTGGTTTTTAATTTTCTTTTTCATAAGGTTCTTTCTATCTAAAGTGCCTAATGCTTTTATTTCCTGATCCAGAATATTAGCGTTGTATTTCTTAGACACCAGTTTCTTTTTCAGAATATTTGCTTGATTTTTACAGTCCAGATTTTTTGTGCAATTACATTTTATACGGATAAGTTAACTCTTTGGTATTGAGTCTAGCCAATTGTTATGGTGGCAACTTTTTCTATGAATAAAACTGTTACTGTTTGAATAAACATTTAGACTGAATGTTTTCCCTTTCTATATAAAACGTGATGTCTAAAAAATCAATGCTTATTTTATTACTATTATGCGTGAATTTCAGACCATACTCATTTATGTTAATATAGTTTAAAAATTGATCCAGGTCCTCCTGGGGGATCAGCAGAATGTCATCAATAAATCTTTTCCAGAGGACAAGGTTTGCAACCCAGCCATGCCCTTTCCACACAATGTTGGCTTCCCAATCTCTCATGTATATATTGGCATAGCTGGGGGCTATCATGCCATGGCCCCCATGGCTGTATCATGCCAATATATACATGAGAGATTTGGAAGACAACTTTGTGTGGAAAGGGCATGGCTGGGTTGCAAACCTGGTCCACCGGAAAAGATTTATTGATGACAGCCATGGGGACCAGGTTTGCCCTCAGCTTTGCCAATGATTGAGGGAGTCTTCAGGGTTGTTATTACTTCAAAAGGGTAGTCTGATTTATGAAAATATCTTTTTTATAAATATTTTCTGCACGGTTCCATTTCAAATAGGATTGTGATTGTCAATTTATATTTTTATATTTCACCTAAGGAATCAGCACACCAAGGCTGAAATACGTGTATACTACTTGCCGCTCGATTTCATATGTGTCTGGATGGAGCATTGTGAGCCTTGCACGCTTACATGGGTCACATAGCTCATTTATCACACTGGATCAATAGTTATCAGTTGTTGAGGCTGGAATCAAAGAAGGAACTAATATTAGAGTTCAGGGAATATTGAACAACAAAACCAGAAGACAATATTGGTGCAAAAAATATGTGGCTTGGGTATGTGCTTTTAAAATATATGCATTTACCTGTCTTTTAAGACAACATGGGATTATAAAAAGGGAATGGTTCTGGTTTCATAGTTCTCAACATTATAAGATGCAAATATCATGCAATGTACATAACAAACAGTGAAACAAAAGCCTTTGCACTCATGCCAACACTTTAGTACTTGCTTTATGATGATTTTTTATGGCAACTCCAAAACTGGGATGTAGAAACACCCAGGTCAGGTGAAAACATGTCCTAAATTGGGGCTTCCCATCACTTACAGGACACTTAAAAAATATCCATTTGAAATTTAAAAAGGAAAGAAGAAATATGTTGTTGGTTTTTTTTAATTCTTTATTTTGTAGATTTTTGTAATAATAAAAACACACAGTTTAATGATGTGTCAGGTAAATTATACAGGTGGTTACAAAAGTGAAAGGATTAAGAGAAGTAACAGAATTTTCAACAGTGTTTGTGTCATTAAATCCTCATACATTTTGCATATTTTGTCTGTATTATGGTTATAGTAGTATTTTGATCTTTTCGTACATTGGAGACACAGTACAAGTATTAACATTGATAACGTGGGTTAGGTGGGAGTGAGTGGGTCGTTTGTATCCCGGGGGTTCAGTAAGTGGGTGATGGGTGGTTGATGATAAGGTGATTCATGTCCTTTGGGGTTCGGTTGTTTCAGTTGGTGCAGAGGGGTTCAGTGTCCAGTGTTGTAGAGTCTGTAGGGTGTTTACGTACCCCTGTAAATTGTCAGTATGGACTTGCCAGTGTGTTGTGTCCTTTGTCTGTATATCGTCGAATTTGGTGTTGTGACCCAAGGATAGGGATGTATTTGCGGTAATTTCTCGGTGGGTGTAGGTGCGGGGGGTAAGGGCAGGTTGGGGGGGTGTTGAAGAGGGGTTGAGAGGGATGGTTCAGGAAGGGGTGGAGGATGGGGTGGGGGCCGGGTTGGGGATCAAGTGTTGTGGGTCGCCGTTGCCGAGCCCCCCTTAGGAGGTTGTTGGGTGCTCAAAGATCCAAGAGTCCCATATTTTATTGAAATGTTTTGTGGTGTAATGGATTAGGGCTGAGAGTTTATCCATTTTCATTACATCCTCGACTTTTCTTTTAATAGAGGGGATGTCTGAGCAGCCCCATTTCTCCGCTATCGCTCGTCTGGTTGCTAGTTCTATCTTGGCTATTAATTTGTTTTGAGACCTAGGGGTGTCTTTGTGTGGTTTGAAAAGAAGTCATATCCAGGGGTCCATGGGGATGATTGTGTGTAGGCATCTGGACACTATATGAGAGATTTGGAGCCATAGTTGTTGTATGTGGGTACATTCCCACCATAGGTGTATGTATGTGCCCTTAGTCCAGCATGCTTTCCAGCAGAGGTCGGAGTCCGATCTACCCATTTGTTTTAGTCTGAGGGGGTAAGGTAGCATCTCATTAATGTTTTGTATGCTTGTTCCTTATGGTTGACACAAATGGAGACCGTGGCCATGGCCTCCCAGATGCCTCCCCAGTCTGTTGTGTTATCAGGGGGTCCTAGGTCTCTTCCCCATGCTGTTTGATAAGATAGTGCTCCTTCAGTAAAGGTCTGGGTGATGTGTGAGTGTATCATTGAAATTTGTCCTTTCTGTATGGGGCATTAAATGCAAGCTTTTTCAAATGGCCTGGGGGGAGGGGGGTGATTGTGCCTGCTTGTTTATAGATAGGGGTATTTAAAAAGCTTTGGAGTTGTAGAATTCGAAAGTAGTTGAATGTCGTGAGCGGGGTGGTCCTGGGTAGGTTGTTGAATGGTATTACCTGTCGGTCTTGGTAGAAGTGGTGAAGTCTGAACAGTTCATTGTGTTCGAATCACACAAATTCAGTTGGTATCATGTCTGGTGTGAATAGGGTATTGCATAGTATTGGCATTAAGGGGGAAGGGTTGGTCACGAGGGCACATTTGGAGGCCATCTTGTCCCAAACATTAATAGATAAAAGTATAGCAGGGGAAGTAGGGGGGAGAGGCAGTAATGCCTGTTTTGGTACCCATGTATATAGTGAGGGAAGGTTTCTGCCTAGGATATCATGTTCGAGATCCACCCATCATTTGGTTCCCGTGGGTTAGTTGCGCTGCGTGGAAGTAGTGGGTAAGGTGCGGTAGGCCTAGCCCCCCTGGTATGTTTGGAACATAGAGAGTCGATCGCTTGATACGGGCTCTCTTATTGACCCATATAAATTTATCTAATTGTGTGTGCAATTGTTTAAAGTCAAAATATGTTGTTTTTGTTAAATAAGTAATAACATTCATGTATTGATTCAATGAAGAAGAATATAGTATGGTTTTAATTTCTGCTCACCACTAGTGTCACAAGTACATGGAGGAATCTGGTCAATGTGACAAGGTGTTTTAGTTCACATGTTTCTCAACAGTCAAATACCACTAATATAGTTAACAAACTGATGTGTTTAGAAAAGTAACCCAAAAAAAGAAAGTCATGAAACAGTCTATAGTTCTGATTTAAGAAAGAGTGATCAGGTGTACTTTTATTGTAGCACTTGTAACATACATAGAACATGATTTATAAGCATTTTTTTAAATTATTATTATTATTTCTTTTGTTTCTTTGGTATGTATATTTAAGTTAACTATATATAGAAATGTGAAATGTTTAAAAAACACTACCAATAAATTATTAGATAAGAATTATTTGAATTCAAATGAGATACAATGCACAAACAGGTAGCAATAAAGCATTTTTTGTTATTGGAACTCTGATAGCTAAAGGCAGACACCTTATTTTAAAAATGCAGTAGAAGTTTCAAAGTTAAACATGTACTTCCAAAGTAAGGTTAAAAATAAGAATATCAGGCAACCCATAATTTTGAGCTACACAGTATCTGTAGTATATGCAACATTCTGCATTATGAGCATGCAAGTGCTGAAAAATATGAATTATTTCATTTTGCACAAAAAAAACTAATATATTGGGTATGAAAAATGCATAGCTTATTCTATAAGTCAAAAGCTATAAAGTACAAAAATGTTGTGTTGGTGCCTAGAATGTTCTTTTAATCTATTCTTCCAGCTTGCTAACCTTTCATCTTTTTTCACAGTTTGTCACTCAAAATAACATATTTTTTACCTTCTATTTTATTATAGCACTTTCGTGTATAAGAGGCTGATTGGTAATTAGTACAGGATGAGAAGATGGAGCAACCACTTATACCCCCACCAGGACCAGACAGCCTACGTCTCTTCACAAGAGAATCTCTTGCTGACCTTGAAAAGCGATTTGCAGAAGAAAAAGCTAAGAAGCCCCCAAAGGATCGCAGAGATGACGATGATGAAAATGGCCCCAAGCCAAATTCGAACTTGGAAGCAGGCAAAAGTTTGCCTTTTATATATGGAGACATTCCACCCGGAATGGTATCAGAACCAATGGAAGACCTGGACCCATTTTACAGTAATAAAAGGGTAATGGTGTTGTAATTAAAATAAGATTCACAATAACAAAAGAAATCCAAATAATCATTAATTTAATATGAAAGGTTGTATAGAAAGGATATTATGTACAGAGGAAGGGATGTATATACCAAGTATGACCACATTGACCATTGTGTGGAGCAGTACATACCTCCAGGATGAAACTTATCCTTAGTTTATTGCATTATGGCCTCAATTTAATATTTTTCTCTACGCTTTTCTAATATATTTCATATATTTTTGGATAAAGTGTTAAACTAATATCAACATTTTAAAATATTCAATCAGTTTAGAAGTTTATCCAAAAATATTTGAATAGCTTAGCCAAGAAAATATTAGCTCAAGGTCTATATAAGTAATACATTACATGAAAAATAAACAAATAAAATAATAAAAATGAAGGTTAATCACCTCTGAATTTCTCATGCTTGCTGAAAATTTCCTTTGCTTTTGCTTCCTTGCGAGTTGTGGATAATGGCAATTATTTTTATAACATACTGGCTTTCTTACGGACATAATGGCTCTCCCAGGGTTAAAAAAAGAGCTGATCCCAGTTACAGAAGGCAATGATTACAACTATAAAAGATGAAAAGCGTCATGGATAATTGATGTGACCTTCACTGTGACACCACAATGCATAAAATGGGTAGAACTGCAGGTTTCTTCAATAAACTGAAACTTTTGGAGAACTGACACATTTTAGCACAAAATAACATAGAATGAACAAGGAAAACTCTTCAAATCACTTATTTTTTCTTTCTTAGCTTTGGCTTACAGTTCCAATCTTCATTCTCTGCAAATTCCAGTTTGATCAATACCCATACAACAAATTCCACTAATCTAAATGGTAATAGAAGATGGCATGGGCCATGAAGATAAGATTGACCTTAAGAGGCGACCTTGTTCATGAACTCAGTCTTCCAGCTAATAAAATGTTTTGACATATAAGATCATATTCATTTCAGTTCAGTTCTTTTACATTTAGGAGAATTCTGATATCCAATTACAGTACAGATCAATAATTACAAACTAATACTGCCTTCTGTTGTGTATTCATCACTGTATAATATTTATACTTTAGTCTAGAGGTTCCTGTAGGTTTTTAAAATGCTGTCTGATAATTTTAGTAGCAGGAACTACATATTTCTAACTAGTAGACCATTGATACAAGAGTTTCAGTTTCTAGAAAATATACCATGGTAGATAAGGCAACATTTTCTGTGCTGTATTTAGTTTGTGCCCTCCAGTTCATAAAGCACTTAAGAAACCCTCCATCCAGGAATTCGTATCAAGAAAAGTAATACATAGCAGTTATTTTCAAAATATACTATTTAGCTAGGAAAATGTAATACTAATAAAACTGTAATTGTGTGCACATAATACTTTTCTTATTAAAAAATATATGCAGCCTGGATGCATTTTACATACAATAACTGCACACCAGAGCCATACCTAGGTTACATGGCATCTGGGGTAGAAACATATTTTGCCCCTCTGCTCGGTGTGCTGCTGCGATCCCTCTGCACTGATTGTTGCCCAGCTCCATGTAGCTCTGTACTCATGCCAGAGCTAGGGTGATGTCACATCCACACTTCCAGCATCAATGACAGGTATGAGAAGGAACTGGTCAATCGGTGCACAGTTATCCTAGCATCACCCCTACCGCCCACTTTGCATCAATGTACAAAATACTTCACAACACCTCCTCACTAGCAAAATGTCAGGAGATAGGTGCCTCCTCTGGCAAAAGGGGGCGGTACTCAATGCACCTCTGTGCCTTCTGTTATGTTATCTGTGGTGGTCCACCCCCTCTACCCTCCCCTGGTTAGAATGCCTCTTATGCACACCATATGACTGGTTCCAGATAAGGGTTGTTTGAGTTAATTTCCTGATCTCTTATTATGCCATTATTCAAGTGGCAAATGGCAGTCTTATCAAGTCTAAAGGGTATTAAAGTAGAACGAGTATTATAGCTGGATTGTACACAAGCCTGAACTAGTCTAGAGGGCACTGAAATTCCATTCAATTAAGATGTTTATTTTGTGATAATTAATGGAATACAGCTGCTATGACATGACCTTTTTAGTATGGAGTTTCTGGCTTTTAGTGGTGGAAGTGGCTGGCAACCAGTGGACCCCATGTAAGTTGTCAAGCTGTTAGCAAATGGTTTGACTACTTACATTGGAAGGAGCCAGGTCACTCCTAGCACCATAACCACTACAGCATGCTAGAATTGTGTCTGTTATCTATATATGCACATACTTCTACTAGTTGTATATAAATATGTTTATATAAACCAACTTTACTGTGTATTCAAGGTGGGTAGGCCTAGTAAAAGACCTTTCATGCATTGAATGCTCACTCTGTGCAGAGCCCTCCAGTCAGATGTATTTTTTTTCTTGGTGTAGTTTTTCAGTAATTTTTTTAAATAAATTTTTGTTACTGAAGAAGTCTTATTTTTAATCAGTTATATCGGGATATGATGGATTTTTTCAGGGTTGTTCTGGTGGCTGAAGGAAAAAGTTTGAATTGTTTCACACTGCTTTCTGCAGCTCCTAAAGCTTAATTAGAACTTTTACTGTCTTGGTGGCGTTGCTGTATTAATAATTGGAAAATGCAATTTGTTTCCAATTTTTGGATGGCCCATATCAGTAAAGGCAAGCATTACTAGCAGTAAGATAATAAAGGCTGGAGTGAACTAAGTATTGGTATTTTGGTCACTATTATGTACTGACTGTTACTAGTAATAGGTGATTGCTAATATTTACAAACCATGTTGTAAAGAATGTAACTTGAACAATGTACGTTGTAGGTTTTAGTTTGTAGCTTGATTGTTCGGTCAGAGTTCTGCAGTTTGACTCTATACATTTATTTTTGTTTATATAGTAGCAGACATACATAAGATGGTTTCACAACCATTTCAAGGTCAATATATTTTCACTTGCAAATCAACTTATGTGGTGCATCTTTTGTGTACAAAAGGTCCTGCATGTGTCTGTATATATGAGTCAAGCAGGAAAGAAGTGTATGTATCTATCAAGCCAATGTTTGCACATAAAGTTAAATTTCCACAGCTTCAAATAAGACACCAAAATGGAGAAAATTTCTATCAAAATAGAAACAGCATCTATTCTAGAACATTAGTGCCTACATTTTACCTTGCTCTTTTCTTAAATGGTGACACCCCTTTCAATAATGGCTGCTCAGTACTGTCCCAGATTACCACGGATTTACTTGTTTCTAATCCCCATAGGACAAAAAAGATGGTCTTTGGGCACTCTTCAAATCTCCAAAGTATGAAAATGGAACTCACTACAAGTGTTCAAAAATTAATTTGAAGCCATTCGTCCAAATAAAATTAAATTCATGGTAAATGTAATTGATTCTGAAAATGTGGTCATTCCATCCATAAATTAAGTAAATTCATTTATTTATAAACTATATTCGTTAATTTATGAACATATTTATTTTATTCCTGAACAAAATAACATCATTTTCTGAATCTATTAAATTAACAATTGCCAGAAATTTTATTTTATTCACAAGTGGCTTAAAATGACTTTTTGCTCTTGCTCTTGTTACGTATTGTACTGAATGTGTAGTAAGTTCCATTTTCATTTGTTCAACTGCTCAAAGGTCTCCCTTTTTTAATATGGGGATAGAAACAAGAAAATAGTTGGGAAAATGAGGTAGTACTGAGCAGCCATTATTGAAAGGCCACCATTTTAGAAAAGAGTAAGGTGAGATGTGGGTAGAGTAAAACTCCCACATTATTGGTCTCAAGATGAATAATCTACAATTTTTGGTATTAATTCTGGCAAATTGCAAATTATCTGGGATTCTCTTTTTCAAAATCTGTTTTGGCTTGCTTCACCCTATAAAGATGGTAGCTTGTATCAATTGTATCAATTGTATCAAAGTATTTTAATTAGTACAAAATACAACACCAGTATCTTGAGATTAAAAATGTGTATTTACAAGTTTGTTTTACAATTATTTTATACTACTTTTGAAATATTTGTAATATTGTGATATTTCTCTCTCTGTATTTTTGTTCTAACGTATTTTCCTTTGTTTCTTTCAGACCTTTATAGTATTGAATAGAGGGAAGGCAATCTTCCGTTTCAGTGCCACATCTGCCTTGTACATTTTAACCCCTTTCAATCCTATTAGGAAAATATCTATAAAGATTTTGGTACATTCATATCCTTTTCTAAGAAATAATGAGCAAAATGTGGTTCCTTTTACAAAAGAAAAACAGTAGAAACAAATGGAAAAATGTAGCAAAGAATCAATCATAACTAAGTAGGCACAACAACAAAGAATGAAATTACAAATCTCGGTACATCTCTAGTACAGTGAAATAGTACAGTGAAACAATATACAGTATTTTATAGAGATTTGTCTATATTACTTGTGTGTTATGTCACAGTTCTTTAATTGTACTTCTGTTGGAATGGTTTTTCAAGTGGTGATCTTAGGAGAGATGTTCCTCAGATTTATTTAACCTGCAGCAACATGGCTTGCTCAAAGTAAAGATAAAATAAATGATTTGTGATCCTAATCCTCTGGTAATTATTATAGAAAATAATATTAAGGCACAATCCAGGCACCGATACAACTTTAATGATTTTGATAGATTTTGACCTTATTAAAGGATCACTATAGGGCTTTAGTGAAAACCCACCACTTAGGTGACTTGCCTCCACCCTCTCCCCCCCCCCATAGCACCATCGGAATGGGTTAAAACTCACCTTATTTCCAGCTCTCCATGGGTCTGCGGGTGCTGGGCCCTCTCCCTTTGTGACAACATCAAAATTCCCCCATGGGGGAAAGCATTGGATTGGATTAAATTGGCAGGGGGGCAGGGCCAAATGCAGTTTTGGCCAATCAGCACCTCCTCATAGAGATGCATTGAATCCATACAGTAAAATCTAGAGATTCTGCCATATTATGGTATTATCAGACCCTCGGCCAATCATGGCCAGGGGTATAGATCTATTACTCCCTTTCACTTACAAACTGAGCCTCAGGACCTCTTCTACAATAGTAAGGCATGTGATCAAGAAATTGAGTTTACCAGCAATGGTTCCAAAAGATATTAATTAATTAATTAAGGTTCCTCTTCTCTGTGCAGAGGATTTGAGCTCAGAATGCTTGCATTTTTACACATCCTTGAGCTTGAAATCTTAGTGGATACATTTACAACTTCAGCTCATGATATGCTGTGTCTGCATTTGCATAAAAGGTTTTTGTTTTGTTTCTCAAAGTCAACAAATTGTATGGTATGCAAATATGTCTCCTTCCTGTGTTTGGTCAAGTGGCCTGACATACGTATTCAAACTTAGATATGCCATTAAAATGTAAATCATTGATTAAGCAAGAGACCAGTATTTGTGTTTCTTTTCTAAGCACAAAGCTAAACTTTTTTTTTTGTTGTTGTTACTTTTTTTCCAAAGACAGAATTAATTTTATTTTTTGTTTCAGGGGGGAAAAAAAGGAAAAAAGCTTTTATGTTATTGCAAAACATGTGAGGCAACTGTGCAGATGATCTGCTACCAAATGATGCACACATCATTGCTAAATCCCTGTGTGCTAAGAATTATGGGATGCTTAATATGTAAAACTTTCTAGTCAAAAATATAATTGAGAATAAAAGTAGATCTATGCATTTGACAGCAATTTGTCTAACACAAATGGGATATAATTCTTTATAAATGTCAGCATATTGTTTTTATGTCTTATTTACACGTTAAGTTTGTGTTTCCTGTAAACAATGTTCTTTTTATTATTCATATGTGTAGGTTAATTGCATGAGATAAAGGCTGACACTTAATACTACGTGGTATTGTGTGCATCATAAGTGATGTTTTCCTTAACTGCAGTATACATTATTCAGCATGCTCATTATGTGCACTATTTTAACCAATTGTGTGTTCATGACCATGAGCAATCCTCCAGAATGGACAAAGAATGTAGAGTAAGTGACATATAAATTTATAATATAATACTTCCTTTGAGAAATTAATAGCTTAATCCACAATATTTTCTTTATTAACCACAGATATACCTTCACTGGAATTTATACCTTTGAGTCTCTTGTAAAAATCCTGGCCAGAGGTTTTTGCTTAGAAGGATTCACTTTTCTGCGAGACCCTTGGAACTGGCTTGATTTCAGTGTCATAGTCATGGCGTAAGTATTCTATATATATATATATTTACATATATTGCGTATAAAACTAGTTTTCCTCTGTTACGGCCCTTCTTTAATTATTTGAATTACTGTCACTGGGGGATATTCACGTGAGCTTTAGTATGCAATAGAAAAAAATTATGTAACCATAACCATATTTGTTTTTTTTTTATCTCGGCCATATTGTTTTGTTTTTTTAAACAGTTAATTTGGAATTTTTCTCCAAATTGATTGTTTTGACCTATACTTTGCAGCTTGTTTTTCAAATTCCCATGACACACAAATGAGTGAATACGCTAATTTATGTTAATGAGAAAACTGGGAAAGATTCTAGCCTGTAACTCTACTAAAGCATCTCAATGCATTTATAATAGCCCATTTCCATTATCTTAGTTGGAAAAGAACCCAAACCATTAGGCAGTAAAGTTCCTTTACTTAAGATTTACAGTATTCATCAGTTAAGGGAGAAGACAATTTGCATTCCACAGAAGAGGTAGACAACTTCTGCCCTTCAAGATTCCATAAATGACATAACCCATGATGCTTTGCCAACTGGATGCCTGGCAGAGCATACTAAGGGTTGAATACCACAGTATCTAGAATGATCCAGATGACCATTTGCTGCTCTTGAACAAGGGTATCTGACCTTGATTCTCCAGTTGTTATTTGTACTACATTAACTATAGTGGCCTATCTAGGTCTCCAGGCCAAATTTAAGGTAAATCTGTAATGCCACCCTTAACTCTTAACTTCCTGTCTCAATTACTCCCAGTCCAGTCTATTTATCCTTAATCACCTCTCAGGTTGTTTGTCTCTGTCTTTCTATCTCCTTATCTCATTCATATCTCTACCAAAAAGAAATGGTATTAGTATTTACATGTTTTCAAACTAATAGAGAGAAGGAATAACGATTCCTTTCTCCCTACTATTTTGATGTGTATACTAATACTGTCTCTCTTTAAATTTGGCAACTGCTTTAATTAACTGCTGTCAAATATTAAATAAAGACAACTTTACTGGTTTGCCTCCCAAAGGGATCAAGTGCTAAATAAGCCACATCTGAGGCATTGGCCCCTAAAGCCACCCTAGCTATCCCAGTAGTAGCAGATGTACTTGTGATACAATGCTTCTATTGCAATCTTAATTCACCACTCATTTTAAATATATATATATATATATATTTTTGGCCTAATGACTTAATGTATCATTACAATAGTTTTTTTCACTTGATTTTCTTAACTATATGTTATTCGGCCACCTCTTCCAGCCTAGGTATTGGAAAGGACAATTGTCCATCAACAACAAGGGACAATGATGAACACCCCTGCTCTAAAGCCTTCTTATGTTTAACTAAAATCTTGATGACCTGTAGCTATATGGCTCTTGTTAAACTATACTTTCTATGGTTCTTGATTTGCCTTCTGGCGAACGAGGATCTTGGAAATCGCAATACAAAAATAACTGGAGAGAGATAAATAGAGTACTGTGTACATGAAAATTACTTACAATAATAAATTAATAGAAAAGTATTCTGAAGGCCTTTGAATAATGTTCATGATAAGCCAAGAGGATCCTCCTGATTATGAGTTGACTGAATTGACTCTTCACTTTTCTATGCAGATGATCTATCTGTTATTTCGGTAAGTCAACTACAGTTCTTACCAAGGTATTAGTTACTAATAATATGAGAATAACTCTTTGCTCTGTATAATTCCCCATATTAATTTAACACTAAACATTTACTGTCAGTTAATATTCAGTCAATAAACTGTCTGTTCATTAAGTTCTAGATTGGGTAAATGCATGAGTATATACATTGCAGACCTTATATGCATGATGTGTATAGTAACTGTAAAACTGGAGATTTAATAAATTTGTTCATAATGTTTTTAAGTCACAAATGACATGTTTATGTGGCTCTCCGCATGAAACGTAGGTTGCCTAGTGTACCATTCATTTCACTTTATTGATGAAATTGAAAATACAATACTATATAGCTCAAAGATAATATAAGAACAATTCATGAGAATACAAAAATATTTTTTTTAGTAGTATTCTTACAATGGCAGTTTTAAAAGGGAGCAAAATTAGGAGGATTTAAATGAAGGACTAAATAGAAATTTCACTGTAATTTCGAATAGAGAAAATGCTGCCATTTTTAATCCCCAACCATTTTAAATCTAATTCTTTGCCATATTGGCAAAAATAGCTGTTGGGTTATACTCTGGATACAGCATTCGCCCCCACAACTTACAATTCCTCTTTTTTCAGTAACTTATTTTGACCTTATGGAGAAAAAAAACCATAGCTTTAATTATATCTTCACAAATTCAGTGTTGAATTTAACACCAAAAAGGTCTTTCTGAAAGACCTAAGCAAGTATTCTGAATAACTCTGATTTAATCCTACAGGTATGTAACAGAATTTGTAAACCTAGGCAATGTTTCAGCTCTTCGAACTTTCAGAGTATTGAGAGCTTTGAAAACTATTTCTGTAATTCCAGGTAAGAAGTAAATGGTGTGAGGTGTTAGGCCCCTTGTACATCCAACTGTTTCTTTGTGTCTGTCATTGTGTTTGTGTGTGAACTCCCCTATTGCAGATATGTGACAGAGTTTGTGGACCTGGGCAATGTCTCAGCACTGAGAACATTCAGAGTTCTCCGAGCATTGAAAACAATTTCAGTCATTCCAGGTGAGAGCTAGGTTAAACACGCAGGCTGATTTTGCTCCATCTAAGTTTTTAGCACATTTTGAGCATAAAGCCTTGTTGCTTGCCATTGCGATGCAAAAAATAAAAAGCACAAATCTGTAGGTAGTTACCTGATTCCAAAACGATTTTGTGCTTTTTAAGATTTTGATTCTTTTCATTTTTTTTTTAATCAGCCTTGGAGTTTAACAAATCCTTGCATGGAACATCACAATATTACCCAGCCTGCGTGATGTTTGTTTTTGTTTAGTTTTTTTCTCTTCCATATCCAACTAACCTAAATGTATATCTTTTTTATGGTTCCCTATTCATTGAAATTTTTATGCTTTATGTTTCATCCCAAACAATGCTTCATGTTTTAATGCATACTACCTCAATAAACCATCTTCACTATTTGCGGAAAAAAAAAAATTGGGGGTAAAAAACTAACTAAACAAACATATTTTCATGAGCTAAAATGATTAAAATGTGAAATAGAGCACAATCATGGGCATTGCATGGGAGATTTTATATTGTAAATGATATATAATTGGCATTTATAAAAAAAAGAGTACAATTTTATAATAAACATATCATAGCTACCATCTTTCTTTATTTGAGGTAGGACTATGCTGAATATTGTAAAATTGTCAGTCGCACATCTGTGCGTGCCACAAATAGCAACAATTGATGCAGCAGTTATGAGTATGATATAAACTTTTCTTATAGCATGAAGACCAATATAACTTGTTTTCTTACAAAACAAGTATTTATTTTTTTTCAAATTTCTGGCTTCCATTTACATCCACTTTTCTTGAATAACCAAAACGTTATTCTTTCATCTTTGTCACCTGCTAACTTTCCATCAAATAAAAAAAAAAAATCACTGACATTAATGTTTATTTAGGCTTCTGCATGTAAAATCTTCTTTTCTCTAGGATCTATGCTATGTGCTCCTTTAATAACTTGAAATAATGCATCCTCGTTTTTCCTAGGACTGAAGACCATTGTTGGGGCGCTAATTCAATCGGTTAAGAAGCTTTCGGATGTCATGATTCTCACAGTATTTTGTCTGAGTGTATTTGCACTTATAGGGCTGCAGCTGTTCATGGGGCACTTGAGAAATAAATGTGTACGATGGCCCCCTGACTATGAAGCAAATATTACTTCCTATTTTAACAGTAGTGTCGGCATGAACGGTTCTTATATAAATATAACTCTAAATCCATTTGACAAAGAAGAGTACGTCCTGCAAGAAAGTGAGTGTCCTTCTTACACTAATTCAATATAAAATGCTTGTAATATTACATTAAGGCGTTTATTCACTAAATTGTGACTTGTAATGGTTTTCAAAATCATTGCTATATTTAGGACAAAATGACTAAAAACAGAACCTTACTTACCTATTTATCAGCTGTCCGGAGAAGTAATTACGACAGTCTTAATTTATTTTGAAAATATGTTGGAAATTGTATTTTTCAAGTAAGGCCTTAATTTAATATTCTGGGTAAGCCTTTAATATTATTTAATATTTTTCAAATAATTTGTCTACAAAAATTTCCATTGACTTCAATGGTGACTTATGTAGATACATCTTTTGAAAAGTTCATCCAAAAATATTAAATCATTTGAAAAGCTTATGCAAAAATATTAAATTGAGGCCTTAATTCACAGATGGCAAGTTTGGGGAGGTTATGGCTGGCTTGTGTCAGTGGAGGAGCTATTATCACTTACATCTAATGTAGATCAATGCATATTGCAAAAAAATACTCCTGTGGACAGCCATTTGGAGTAACCTTGGGTTTGAATCAACTATTACTGAAGATGACCCAAGATCACTCCCACTTGTCCAGTTGCACACCCACTCAGCTGTGATGTCACCAATCATTTATGAGTGTCCCAGAAGTATGTAATAAGATGATCATTTTGTGACCCTTGTAACTGAAAGCTCTTGGTAATGGCAGATGGCATCATTGATAAGTGAATGTGTGTGGTCTGTTAAGTGAGATTGATTTTGGGTCAGATAACCTTGGGTCCTAACCCAAGACCAGGCCTGCACAACCTGGGCCCCCCAGGTGTTTTTGAACTACAAAGCCCATGATTCTGTGAATAAAACGGATAGCCAACACCCATGATTTATTTAATAAAACAGATAGCCAACACCTATGTTTTTTTGAATGAAACAGATAGCCAGGGAATCATGGCTGATTGCTAGAGAATCATGAGAGTTGTAGTTCAAAACATCTGGGAGCAATTTTGGGAAAGTTACAAATTGCAACTTTTAAAGTGTGTTGCAACTAAACTGAAGCCATTGATGAATAACTATTACATTCAATTGGTGCTCTATTGAATTGAATTTATGCTACTCGCAGTTTGAATCTTTTTTAAAATTTGTTCCACTGATCATGCATTTCAAGTATGAGGGTTGTCACGGCAAGTAAACTCCAGCACACTACACTGTTAAAGCCAATAGGAATTCACTATGACTACTTCAGTGAATGTGCCTGAAGTCTGGGTGTGCAGTATTTCAATATGATACGCTGCACATACACAGTTTTATACCCTTTGTTGTCAAATATGTAACCCCACCTCCAGCAGCGTAATGGGAGTGTGATTAGCCAGCCAAGAACTCATAATGTCCATTATGTGTATATTTCTATGCACATAATGTCATTCATTCACTTGGAACACCCAGCTGATGCTCTCAGCCAATTGGCATCTGACTTCTGCAGCTCTGCAGAATCTGGATGTGCATTTGCAGGACCGTCGTTAAAGGCATTGCAAAACGGTATCACCCATTATTGTGGAATGGGGCCAAGGAGCTTCTCACATTATAACCACTACAACGGGCTTAAAAGTCAAAGGGAAATTAGTTGAAACAAAGTTGATGCCCATTTTGCAACTTTTCCCAAATGAAATCCTCCCAATTAGGACCCTAAATGAACACTTTAGGGTCAGGAGCACAAATATGCTTTCCAGACCCTATGGTGATAAAACCACCATTTAGGTTCTCACCCCCCTTAAAATGTAAGAAAACGCACCTTATTTCCAGCACCGCATGGGTCCTCCAGCGCTGGCCCTGTACCCAATCCGCCTCCTTGACTGACATCAGAATTTCCATAGAAAAAGTTTTGGATTGGCTGAGATTGTCAAGGAGGTGGGACGGGGCAGGGTCAAACACTGACTTGGCCAATCAGCATCTCCTCATAGAGATGCATTGAATCAATGCATCTCTTTGAGGAAGCAATGCTTCTCTATGAAGAAAATTCAGTGGATGAGGAGTGGCTACTGGAGCTGTCCATTTAATGGTGCAACTAGAAAAAGTGTAGTGCATTAATTTTTATGCTTGTAATATTTATGCTTTAACCCCTTAAGGACCAAACTTCTGGAATAAAAGGGAATCATGACATGTCATGTGTCCTTAAGGGGTTAAATGTTAAAAAACATTTAGTAATATAACATAATTATTTTTGCTGATAAATCTGACTTTTAAGAAGACGTAGAGTTTTCATATTGGTAAAGGATGACTAAAGGTAACAGTTCAAACACCATAACCACTGCAGTGTATCATATAGTGAATGACCCTGTTAGCATCTAATCTGCCTTAAAGTCACATGTTTTAATACACAAGAGAGTGTATGCCCTAGAGAGTGAATTAAGCTAAATTAAAAATATGAAATTGCTGTGAATATTGGAGAAATATTTATTTCACAGTTATAAGCTGTTTGCAGTTAGATGCAAACACATGTTGTAATGGTGCTTGCCCCTTTATTAGACAATTTGCTATGGTTTTGCCACTGTTATTTGTTTTTTTTATTAACTAAACATTTTTATATAAAATCTTGTAAAATATGGATTTGTTTGACTCTTGTATATTTGTCTTTCTAAACAGAGAATTTTTATTTTTTACCTGGGCAGAGGGATGCTCTTCTCTGTGGCAACAGCACAGATGCCGGGTAAGGGGAAAAATATATTTTAAAAGCTTGAAATAATGTGATTGATCTATGAGTAAGTGCACTATGATGTAATGCAATGCGGTTCTGAGCTTCCCCCATTTGCTCCCAGCACTTTAAGTAGCAATAATTATTGAATGATTTATTTTTTATTTTTTTTTTATCATACACACAGATTGAATCTTTGCTTGATTCAGCTGTGGTATTCTTCATGAGATATTATGATCCATTTTTGTTTTTCAAAGAAGAGTTCAGATATAAGACATTAAAGGAACACTCTGGTCAGCATAACAACTTAAGTTGTTATGGTGCCAGTTGCCCCCCTCCCCCCCATGGTGCTTTCTTACCTTAAGGGGTTAAACTATTCTGTAATGGATTAACCCTAAACTTGCCTTCCATGCAGGATCTGCAGTCCCCCAGGCGGAATCTGGCTTCTGAAATTGAGTTTCAGGAAGCGTAACAAAACAAACTTTGTTTTATTTAAGGAGTACACAGCTGCCTTCTGCCTTTGAGTACATTATAATTCTTATAGTTTGAGAATCTCCATTATGTTGAAGTTGTGTTGGCAGGTCCACCTGAGGAGCATGATACATTTATTAAACCTATAAAGAGCAGTTCTGCAATGGCTAACCTCAACACTATATGTGTTTGAGTCTCTCTGGCTAAGCATCATGAGAAGTATAGTTCATAAACATCCGTGACCTTGGCATTACAAATTACCCCGAAATGAAAGAAAACCGGTAAACATTGCTTCTGTTCATACGGGCTCGTTTCCATTGAGGGTTCCATGGAAGTCTGTAATATAGGCCTTAGTTGAATAAGCTTTCCATAAGATTCAGAACTTTACACATTATTTATCTACAAAAAATCCCATAGACTTTAATGGTGACTTCTGCAGAAAAATCATTAAGAACAGGTTTCTAATAGTATTGCACCATTTGGAAAGCAAATTAAAGCAAGGTCATACTTTGTAAAAAAAATAAAATACTGAATATCCCTATTAAAATATTTAATTGTATTTTTTAGTCAATGCCCAAAGGGATATGTCTGTTTGAAAACTGGACGAAATCCTAACTATGGTTACACAAGCTTCGACACATTTAGCTGGGCTTTCTTGTCTCTCTTTCGTCTAATGACTCAAGATTTTTGGGAAAACCTTTACCAACTGGTGAGCATACTCTGTGATATATTTTCAACAATGCTTATTTTACTTGATAGATCGTAATGTCTTGTCTGTCTGTTTATTTAGAATTGTTATTACTGGCATTAATATAGCGCCAACAAATTCTGCACTTTACAATATTATTAAGGAGAGTTTAACAACATATGAGACAAAAGTTTTGACAGGAACAATATATTGATGAGGATTCTGCTCAAACAAGCTAACAATCTTTGTATCCATCCATCCAACCATCCAGTTCATAGCATAGTGCACGGATAGTCAACCATTGGCCCTATAGATGTGGACTAAATCTCCCCCAGCTTTTTCAGCCATAATTCTGGCCAAGCAACATGGGATATGTGGTCTACAAAAACTGAAGTGCTGAAAGTTATCTACTCCTGGCCTTGTTTATACATTATACACATCCAGAGATAAATGGCAGACTGATATGTAAGTTGAAATACTTTAAAGTAATGGAAACATAGTTGAGCTTATCTTGTAACCCTTTTTATAGACCCTGAGAGCTGCGGGCAAAACCTACATGATCTTTTTCGTTCTGGTTATTTTCTTGGGCTCCTTCTATTTGGTGAACTTGATCCTGGCTGTGGTTGCCATGGCATATGAGGAACAAAACCAGGCAACTTTAGAAGAAGCCGAGCAGAAAGAAGCCGAATTTCAGCAGATGATGGAACAACTAAGAAGACATCAGGAAGACATTCAGGTAAGTGATTTTGAATGTGTTTTGCAAAACAATATTGTGAGATGTTGCTTTGATTAGCGTTGGAATTTCAGTTTGGAAATTTTAAATCAAATCATGATCAACGGATTGTCACTGTGGACATAGGAAGAACAAATTGAATGCCCTGCTATTCCTTACTGGTATCTAACAGATTTGAGAAGCAATACCCTGTTTATATTTCTTTTTTTTGTAAAAATAAATAAATAACTAAATAAATAAAACCCTGTTTAAGTTTAGTCTTTATCATTTAGGTTGATTAATTACAACTAACTCTACCAGTAGTCTTAATTAAGAAAGCATCAGCAGTAGGCCATGAGGAAATTTCAAATTTAGCAGCAAAAAAAATAATAAAGTGAAATTACAGATAGAAAAGATATTATTAGCTTTTTATTAACTTAGTGGTTAGTGTTAGAATTGCAGAATCTCTAATATGTATTAAAAGTGCAGATTATTTTTATTTCTGGCATGGCAAACTCAACATTCCATCCTTTTGAAATAAATTAACTGATTACCAACCAAAACATATATGACAGCTGAGTGACCTCTTTTGTAGGTTTCAAAATTCCAGCTTTTAAGCAAACAAACAGACCTAAAACAAGCTTGTTTGGATTAAAGGGACACTATAGTCACCTGAACAACTTTAGATTAATTAAGCAGTTTTGGTGTATAGAACATGCCCCTGCAGCCTCACTGCTCAATCCTCTGCCATTTAGGAGTTAGATCCCTTTGTTTATGAACCCTAGTCACACCTCCCTGCATGTGACTTGCACAGCCTTTCATAAACACTTCCTGTAAAGAGAGCCCTATTTAGGCTTTCTTTATTGCAAGTTGTGTTTAATTAAGATTTTCTCATCCCCTGCTTTATTAATAGCTTGCTAGACCCTGCAAGAGCCTCCTGTATGTGATTAAAGTTCAATTTAGAGATTGAGATACAATTATTTAAGGTAAATTTCATCTGTTTGAAAGTGAAACCAGTTTATTTCATGCAGGCTCTGTCAATCATAGCCAGAGAGGTGTGGCTAGGGCTGCATAAACAGAAACAAAGTGATTTAACTCCTAAATGACAGTGAATTGAGCCGTGAAATTGCAGGGGAATGATCTATACACTAAAACTGCTTTATTTAGCTAAAGTAATTTAGGTGACTATAGAGTTCCTTTAATGATGTGTCTGCAGCATGGTGTGCAGTGTGTGTTAATGCAGAGCAAAACCTATGTTTAGGGTCAGAATACAGTGTGATTTTGTATCGCTTAAAGACACATTTTAGAGTGTCTTAGAATGCAGGAGTGTGTGCAGAGTCTCCCCTTGTGTATGCAGAGTTGAGAGTAAAGAATGTGTCAGTGTTTTAAGCGTCATTCTGCGAAGTGTTAATCTGTATGAGCATGCTGTAAGTGAAAAATGCTTTGTGTGTATGTCACCTCTTAACCTTCACCATGTTAGTGGCATCTTTCTTCAAAGCCATTTCCAACCAACCCATCCATTTCTGACTACACTTCTACCCTCTCACCACCTGCCCACATCACTTCCAACCTTCCCTTATAACTGCCACCCACACCATCCTTCCCCTGCCCAGAACTCTTATTCCAACTCTATACCTATGCTCAGAACCATCCTTAGGCCCAGGGTGCCTTGTGCAACACTTTGGATTGACACCTCCACCCATCATTCCTATGATGCTCACTCAAGCCTTAAGACTGTCTGATTTCACGAGAATTGCAGTTCATAAACAGTTTTTAAGACCAGGCACTGCATAGATGATTAAACTGCAGTTCCGGCACACCCAGCCAGGCCTATGAGCATATGAGAATTACAGATCACAAAAACATTGTATAACACAGGCACTGCATGGTTGTGAACTGAAATTTCCCTTGAGGCCAACCAAGCTTAAAGGATGGCTGAGCACCATGGAAATTGTACTGTACAAATATCTTTGTAGATTAGGCCCTGAAGATGCTTGTGAAGAGTAATTCCTATGATGTTTTGCCAACCTTGAGGGTATGCTGAGCATTATGGGAATGCATATCAAATACATTTTATATACTCACTTGGGTGCTCAACTATCCAACTTTAGATTTCTTCCTAGCTCTGTTGAGCATCTCTCCTGAATCACCTTAAGCATCTTTAGCCTCTCATTTTTTAGTTCTTATCTCCCTATTGTGTTTCTCCAACTAGCCCATTTAGTCTCTTCCACTGTCATACTAAGTCTCACTCTCCCCAATTTGTCTCTTCTTCTTTCCATCTCTTCCTCTCCCTCATTCTATGTCTCTACCCCTGTCTGAAACTTTCCCCCTTCATCCCCATACCTGTCTGTTAGTGGTGCATGGCCAAACAGTCAGTGTTTTTTGCTAAGCTCTGCCTGCCTGTGCAGCCCCCATATTGTCGACTCCATATGGCTGGTGGAAGTGCTGTGTGCATGAGGTGTTGAGATAAGATGTAAGATCAAATCCTCATCTTTGCATCAACATAATCCCTGTCATTGCATCACCATAGTACCACTAGGCCTGTAGGGTCTACGCTGTTCAGGCTGCAGAGAAAGGCATAGGACACCAAAAATCACTGGCATCTCAGGAACACTACAGGAATGGGAATTGTAGAGGTGAATGAGCCTCATTGACACTGCCTGTATTGCTGTTGTTTTATATTATCTTTACTTCTCAGCAGCCCTATGGTTGGCCCAGCTAGTGCAGCAATGCCTCCTGTCCCTAAGGTCTATGTCAATTCAACTCATATCCAACAATATAACATATACCCATTATAACCATCATTGCCCTCCCCACATCACTTTTATGCACCCTTTTTCTTCTCATGTCAATTCCATGCAGCTCACTCTAAAGGGATGTCATATCACATAGCATTACTATGTCTGTTGTAGCTTGATTCCATGCTTGGCTAGACACTGGTCTACACAACCAATTCCTTTTGTGTTTATGTGTTTTTTTGTTTTGTTTTGTCTGTGTCCCCAGTTCTTGCTTATTTTATTGGCATTTGTCCCAGTATAAATATCCCCATCCGGGACAAAAATCTAGGGCCAAATTTACATTCACATGTGAAGATGGGTGTACTGAAAAAAAAAAATCCTGATCTCTGCAATCTGGTAAATTATAGATGGTTTTCACACAAAAAACATGCTTTTATATTGTGTGTTTTTTTGTTTGATTTACTACTGCTAAACTTTGTATTCCTTGTAATGGTAGCATATACTTCATTATAAGCATAAGCAAGGTTAGTTGAGCTGTTTTTGTTTCTTTTTTTAGCATGCAGCAGCAGCAGCAGAAAACATGGTGGGATCCAAGGAGTTTAGTGGTGGAACTGGATATGGTGGCCTTTCTGAAAGCTCTTCAGAAGCATCAAAGCTAAGCTCAAAGAGTGCCAAAGAGAGAAGAAACAGAAGAAAGAAAAGAAAGCAAAAGGAGCAGGGTGATGGAAACGAAAAGTGTGATGATGAAAAATTCCATAAATCAACATCAGAAACTAGCATAAAAAGGAAAGGCTTCCGTTTCTCAATAGAAGGAAACCGACTCACGTATGAAAAGAAATATTCCTCCCCACATCAGGTATCATTACATTATTTTCTTGTTTCAAGTTAAATATATTTTAATTCTAGAACTTTATTAAACTGTAACTATCTATCTATCTATCTATCTATCTATCTATCTATCTATCATCTATCTATCTATCTATCTATCTATCTATCTATCCCTCTATCATCTATCTATCTATCTATCTATCTATCTATCTATCTATCCATCTATCATCTATCTATCTATCTATCCATCTATCTATCTATCTATCTTTCTATCTATCTATCATCTAATCCAACTAATATGTCTACCTGTCTGAACTATTTACTTGTCTAATCTATCTAAAACTATAGATATAGAACTTTATAAACATAGCAATATATAATGTCAGCATTTGATTTCTAGAGAGTAGGGATGGGACAGTTTAATGTGGCAAAATCATTAACTCAGAAATAAAACATGAAATAATGAGTGAGGATCAGTTTGGTAGAAATAAATTAATGTGTATGGTTACTTATCATCAATACTGATAAAGTGAGTTAGCGCACTAAAAATTGTATTTCTTTTTATTTTCAGTACAACATTTGAAAACTAGGGGGTTGGAATCTTGGATTTTGAGCAGCAATGAAGATTAATATTTATGTTGTGTCTCTAAAATGCTTAATAAGCAAAACAGCCAGGGATCTGGGAAATCAGTTTGCTGCTAGCGTTTGTAAGAGTAGCCCTGAGATGTTGAATGGTCACATGTTTGGGACAGTATTGCCTTTTGTGTTGTAAAGACTGTGACACTGTGTCTCTTACATATACAAATCGGCAGAAATGGTTGTATATATATCTCACAATCAATCTTTTAGAACATTGCTCTTAAAAGGTCATGATTTTGAAACAAGCTTCCCATATATCATTCCAATCTGTGCTCTGAAGGAAACATTCCCATTTAAGGATACAGTTCTGCTCATCCCGTGCTCCATTAGAAGACTGCAACTGGCAGAAAGAGAAAATTTGAAGAAAAGTTGAAGTGAATCACGTTGGAGTGACATATAGTGGGTTTATAAACTGTTCTTGCTCTTACCGTTGACTGTTTAGCAGTTCTACACAGTTTTGTTTATCTAAAATAGTCCCTTGTAGTTACATGTTTTTTTCATGTTTTCTACGGTTTGTTTATTTTACTTTATATTCAATTAGTAGCTTTGGTAAATTACCAACATCTTAAAGTAACATCTTGATATTTATGTATTTTCTGTTTTAGTCTCTACTCAGCATCCGAGACTCCCTATTTTCTCCAAGACGTAACAGCAGAGCCAGTCTGTTTAGCTTCAGAGGACGTGGAAAGGATGTCGGATCAGAAAATGACTTTGCAGATGATGAGCACAGCACCTTTGAGGACAATGAAAGCAGACGGGGTTCTTTGTTTGTTCCACACAGACACGGGGAACGACGGAACAGTAACATTAGTCAAGCCAGTAAGGCATCAAAGACGGTACCGATACATCCAGTGAATGGGAAGATGCACAGCACAGTGGATTGCAATGGAGTGGTCTCGCTGTTTGGTGGTCCATCTGGTCCAACTTCGCCTGCTGGACTACTTCTGCCAGAGGTGATAATAGATAAACCAGCTTCTGATGACAATGTAAGGAAGTTTCAAATAGTTTATAAGGCATGGTAGCCTTACAGTGCCTCCATGAGGAACACTTGATAATTGGTTGGTCAAGTGTTGAATGTGACTGCTTCTTGCTCTACCCATAATATACTAACAGCATAGATTGATATTGCATATTTAAATACAATTAACCAAAAATTCAGTAACCTGTGTATCATATGGTACATGCCATGCAAGTGATTTCAATACTACGTAAGATATAATATAAAATAATATGTAATATTATATAAATTGAATATGAATAGGATATTTAAAATTAGAATTTTTTTTTTCTTCAGAATAACAAATACACACAAGCATACAGTACATAAACACATACACTAAAGTACGTTACAGTTTGCCCCTAAATAACCAGGAGGTATGGTCAAATATAATACCAAATTAAAATGTGATTTTATCTCTCTTTGCACTTCTGTATTTTAATTGCAGGTTGATTGCTAAAGAAAGATACATCAACCAGTGAAGGTTGTAATGACACACAGATATCTTCTTCCTTTAATATGAAATAACTTTAGAATAACTCTACAGTGATAATTAGGGTTAACAGTTTGATGCCGACTAAAGAAACAAACAATAAATTAATACGATTTTTTAAAAATGTGTTTACAAACTGAAAACTAAAATCTTTGGATAGGTCCACCAATAGAAAGTTCCCATGTTGTTCAGAATGATGTTTTGATCCTTTCAAAACAAAAATATCCGCAGTACATTCAAAATGGCCTCCGTTCAGCCCTACTAGAAAATGTTTGAGAAAGGCCACAGTAGCAAAGTAACTAAAAACTATTTAGTAACAAAAACCTATGGATGCATATACTAAATAGTAAAATGTTAGCACATGCATGTAGAGGATCCTCTCCTTACACACTATAATATTTGATGAAAAATATAACTATATAGTAGACATTTCCAGTAAGTTCTAGATATGGGTGTCCTACTTTCCTTACACATTTTTTATGTTACTATTCTTGGACTTGTCAGGTTTGCACATCGTTGTTCAAAATTATACACTGTCTCTTTATGTGTCAGCTTCATTGTTTAAAATTGGGAACGTTCTCTTTAAGTCACAGGTTTTTGCATCATTTTCTGATGCTGCTTTGGAGATTGAATGTGACATCATAGTCTAGGCTTTTTAAAGGATGGCTCTCGTCGGGCCCTTTTCCATTTTGTAGTCCTATCTGTGCTGATCTTTTGGTTCAGAGTTCGGTGTTTCCTGTACTCCTGTTTTACTGATCTTGACCTGGCTTGTTCTCAACCTTGACTTTGGCTTTTTTGACTATCTGTTTTCAAGTATACTAGCTTGCCTTGGCTAACTACTTGATTTCCTGTAGTTTGACCTTGGATTATATATTTTGATTAGTTAAATTACACCTGTTGATGTCTTTCATTGTAAGTCCAGCCACCCTAAGGCCTGACTTTTCTATCCCTGCCTATATCTGTAGTTAGGGATCCTATACTCCAGGGCTTGACAAATTTGCTTGGAATCTAGTACCCAACTAGAAAAGTTAGGATCCAGAGAAATCAATGCCAAAAATAAAATTCTTAAAGAGACGCTATAGTCACCCGAACCACTACAGCTTAATGTAATTGTTCTGAAGTCTATATCCTGTCCCTTTCAGCCAAAAGGCAGTGTTTACATTGCTGCCTGGTGACACCTTTAGCAGCAGTCACTCAGATGGCCTCTAGAGGTGCTTCCTGGTTCAGTGGTTCACACTGTGCAACACCTACATTAATGTTCCTTATAGGGATGCATTGATTCAACGCATCTCTATGAGAAGTTAATTTGGCGCAGTGGCATTTTGATGTGCATGCGCAATAGTCTCTCAATGCTTTCTTATGAGGAAGCATTGTATTGGCTGAGATCATCAAGAATAATGATCTCAGTCATGGAGGTGGGGCCAGCCGCGGTGTCACTAGCACGGTGTGGGAAAAAAGGTAAGTAAAAACATTTTTGCCATGTGATTGGAGGGAACAAACACTCACTGACCGACACACACACATACCCTCACAGACAGATACACACTCACAGACAGACATATACTCACACACACTCACACACAGATGCACATACAGACACAAACACACACAGACTCACAGACCGACACAAACACACACACGCACAAACACACACACAGACAGACACAAACACACACACAGACAGACACAAACACACACACGCACAGGCACACACACAGACATACACAAACACACACACAGACAGACACAAACACACACACTTACAGACACACAGACAGACATACTTACTAACAAATAATAACTTTTTTTATGTTAATTTAAATCCACCCAGCCTCCCCACCTTTGTAGAGCTGGAGTGGATAGGCTTTCCTTGTGGTCCAGTGGAGCTGCTGTCATCTCCCTGCTCTGCTCCCTTCTGCGCAATGTTTAGTAAACTGGGGCCAGTGTGATTTCCCTCAGCTCTGCAAGGTGCGCAAGGGAGCAGAGCAGGGAAATTACAGCTCCCTCCCTCGCCTCCACACTAAGTGAGACGCCCGCCTGCCTCAGCTCTCCATTAGCCAGTTGCCCTCCCCCTCCCTCCCTCAGTCATCTGCCTGCCCGCCTCAGCCCTGCATGAGCCAACTACCGCCACTGTTCTTAGGCAGCAGGTCACCTCAGAGGCTGAACAGGCTCACAAATTCCAGGGATTTGTCAAGCCCTGCTTTACTCACTTGTTCCAAGTTCTTTTGGAAACTGACAGGACTTTGTCAAAAGCAATACCTACTAGTCTTACATGTGCTTCTCTTATTAGCACAAGCAACTACAGAGAATCTTGTTGGTTCACTTGAGACCCATGTAGCCTTTCTAAACCAATACCTTTAAGGGTGCAAGTACCTTTAAGGTAACCACTGTTAAATGTTTCTCCGAACATTGTGATAATGTACTATTAATGATATTCTTGCTAAGTTCTCATAAACCAGAGTTTCATTAATGGCACATCATCACAGGGTTTTACAAAACATTTTAGAGTGAAACACAATAAAAGGTGCCTTACATTTATGGGTTTAAAGAGAATATCTAGGTCCAGAGTAGACCAAAATAGGTATTTTATTATCCAGTTTTGTTAAGCCGTCGAAATCCAGAAAAGTCTAAGAATTGTTAAGGACAAAACAAAAGTTGCCAGGACCAAGCATCTCATTGACGTGCGAGATGTATGATGCTTGGAGTATTCTGGTGTTAACTATCATGCTAGATTAGCAGTATAATGTCCATCAAACCAAATCGTGGAGGGGATGGCCCATAGGTGCATTTACATGTTTTTACCAATAAATAGTTTTTAATTACTTTGCAGCTTTCCTAGAACTTTTTGTTTTGTTATATCTAAATTAAGAAATTCAGTCTTCATATTTGGTCTATGTTTTAATTTATATTTAGTCTATTTGTTCAAAAGTTTGTACGGCACGGTACATATGATGATTTTTCTTCTGGAGCCCTGCGTAGTGCAGTTATTGGTGATTAGAGTGATTTTGTTTAAAATAAACTCTACACGCAGGTTCTTGGTGTAATTTAATGACAAATGACCACAGTTAATCAATTTACCTTATAGGAGCTTTAACAATACAAATGGAAACCATAAACATACATGTAGCCTTGTTCTGGTACAGTCTCCTCAGTGCAGATGCTCAACCCAAAATTAAGTAATTAATTATAAAGGCTTTGGACCAATCCAGTGCTTGTCATAGAGATGCTATCAGTCAAATACTTCTTATAGAGAAGCATTGAATCCAATGCTTCTGTATTATCAGCACTAGACAATTTCAATGTTATCACACCGTGCATGATGCCACAGAACATGAAGGAGGAAGAGCCTCTGATGGCTCTCACAGCAACTAGAGATGAGGATTTGGACAAAAGTAAACGTTGCCAAAATTTTTATATTGTCTGCAAAAAGGGAAAGAGTCTGTGCACCCAAACCACTTCATTAAATAATTGCTTTGGGTGTTTAGATTTTCCTTTAACTACATAACTGTTCGGTTTAAAAACACATATTTTTAATAAAAATGTGATAACTGTTAAGAACAGATTGCAGCATATTACTAGTTTGGATCATAAATCATCGATTTGTTTACAAACAGAAGTACTTTTTCATCACACACATCCTCTATATCAGTATGTGGTACATATAAATAATTAAATGTAGTTCTGCTTAAAGTAATAATAAATAATCAAATAACACATAATTAACTAATAATATGAGTTTTAGACAGTGTTATATTGCTAAAACACCAATATTAGCTGTTGCATGTGTTATGCTATACAGCTGCTTTAACTCTTGCAGCCCAGATGGTATGCGCTGCATGCCCCTCTGGTACCCAAACAGCTAGGGTAAAAAATACAGTAAATAGCCTGGCAATGCAGATTACCTACATACCTTGCATGGAGCATGTTCCCTAAAGTTACAATACATTTCTGAAAAACATTATGAAAAATTAATATGAAACATTTTCCTTAATGTGTTCTTTTTCATTCCTTAGGGAGTCAATACAGAGAACGAGATTAGACAAAGGAGACTGAGTTCATATCATGTTTCTATGGATTTTCTGGAAGATCCTATTCTGAGACAAAGAGCTTTGAGTATTGCTAGCAACCTAACAAACACAATGGAAGGTACAAAACAATGTCTAATGAATCACTGTAATGTTTAAAGTTGTGGAGGCTGTAAAGATATTTAAGAGACCTGACTATTTCAGGTTTTTTTGAGAGACAGATTTGATGAGCCTATGGCTCATTTTGGGGCATTCTAGCAATTTGATTGTTCGAATTACCCTACAAAGATCTACTATTTGTAAAAGTAGACACTCCAGGGTATATTCTATGGTGTACATTGTGTCTAACGTGTTGCCATTATTTCATCAGTTTATGCCAAAGTTTGCGGTAAAACATTTGTGGGCCTTTTTTACATACACATTACAACGAGGCATTTTTCAAATCTGACATGTGTCACTGTGATCAAACCACCCAAATTATGCTCAGCAAGCTCTTCTTAATAATAAAAAAAAAGAAAAATACCCCCAAAGTATACCTTTGGAACTATCTGGCAAAGTTACAGCACCATGTAAGAGACTTGAGTATTAATTTAGAATTTCAATAGATGAATATTATCATTCTATTTGCCATTTTCATGGGTATTGTAGCAGTTAGACATTTAAAATTACCCAATAAATACCATTTGTGAAAGCAGACATCACAAGGTATGTCATATAATATTTTTGAACCTTATTACATGGTCATTTTGGCACCAAATTCTTTCAAAGTTTATGGTATTAACTTATTGTCACATTTTTTACATGTACATTGACATTTTGTTGAATATTTTGTAATTTTGATATGTACTACTGTAATAAAAGTAACTACATTGTGTCCAACTATATCTCATAATTATAGCATGACTCCCCCCCCCCCCCAGCATGCCCTTGTTAAATTTTTGTGAAAATACAAAGCAGAATTTATAATCTGCCCTTTTTTCCTTAATCCTAATCTTAATCCCAACCCTACAAATAGTGTTAATAGGATTCCCTCTGCTGTTTTTCGTAGAGGGATTCCCTTGCTGGCATTAATCCAAATCCGAACCCTAATCTGAACCTAAATATGAAACCTAATCCCAATCCTAAAATGAATTCTAAACCCAATCTTAAATATAAATTTAATAATCCTAATTCTAAACGTCATACGTAGTCTAAACCCAATCTTAAGCTATAATCGTAATTCTTAATTTACTTCTAATCTTAAGGGTTCTCCTCTGCTAATAGTAGTACTGTTTTTAGCAAAGGGAATTCTAATCTAAAACAGAGCTGATTGTTGAGGTGACTTTCAACACTACAAAGAGCTGATCAAAAAGTCTGGGGCCTCTAAAAATGACAGAGGGAAGCCATGGATATCCATTTATACCTGGGGCTCCCTGATGTGAGCAGGGATTTAACCCTGCTCACACCAGATCTGCAGGACACCAGATCTGCACAGCCCAGTTTAATGAGAATAGTAATGAAATGTCCTAATGCCGTTTTCTTGGCAGAGGATCAGATCACATTGTTTACAAGTAATTCATTAAGTTTTCAGATAATTAAAAGTAATCAGTTATTTTTCTTACAACTTCATGAGTATCTTGGACTGAAGTAAAAAACATTAATCTGAAATAAAAGAGAATATGTAAGAGTAGGCAGTGCTAATATTTCAAGGTCAAGCATAAACAGGAGTTAAGTAGCACCTATTGGAAACATAAGTGTGACGAAATGCCCTTCGCCACTTGTTCTTGGAGACTAATGGCTAGCCTTTTGCCTGTGATTATGGCCCCTGTCACGACTCCTAGTGTGGTCCAACACGCAGAAACTATGAAAACATATACATAGAAAAAGAAAGGAAAAATAAAGGACAGAGCGTAAACCGGTCCTTAGAATGGCCGGACTAATACGCTAGAGATAGAGAATGGTCAAAGGGAAAGCCGAGGTCCGGGAAGCCAGAAATACTCAAATATCTTTAAACAAGCCAAAGTCAAAGGAACCAGAAATCGGAATAACCAGGAAAAGCCAAGATCGGAATACCAGGAAATCAGAATCACAAGGATAAACGCACTCTCGGGAACCAGGAACAGGAAACCATGACAGAGCAAGGAACTGGAGTGAATTAGGGATTTAAATATCCCTCTCTGATTGGTCAGAGCATGACCTCTGACTCCAGAACGTGTGCGTGCGTTGACGTTGTGACATCACGCGCACGTCAGTATAACTTTGAGGGGCGGAGCTTGTGATGCGCGCGACCACGTGGTCAGCGCCATCTTTGATTTGGGCGCACTGCCCAGAAGACGCGGAGGAACGGTTCCCGGCTCGGGAACCGCGACAGTACCCCTGACTCAAATACCGCTCACTGGGCGGGAAGGAGCCGGCTTGTGAGGGAAGCGGTTGTGAAACGACCGGACAAGACGGGGCGCATGAACCTGGTCAGCAGGAACCCAACTACGTTCCTCAGGACCATATCCTTTCCAGTCAACTAGATAAGACAAAATACCTCTGGAGATTTTGGAGTCCAAAATAGATCGAACTTAGTACTCCTCCTGATCACCCACTACCAAGGGCTGAGGAGGGGCAGCCACTTTAGTGTATCGATTGCAAGTAAGTGGCTTAAGCAAGGACACATTAAATGAATCAGCAATTCTCATGTGCGCAGGAAGTGCCAAGGAATAAGTCACAGGGTTGATACGACTGAGGACCCGAAAAGGACCTATGTACCGAGGGGCAAATTTCATGGAAGGAACCTTAAGTTTGAAATGACGTGTGGATAACCACATCTTGTCTCCTGCTTGATAAACAGGATTGGCACCCTGTCTCTTGTCAGCTTGGATCTTAGCACATTTTGATGCCTTCTGTAGTGCTGTATGAACAGAATCCCAAGTGTCATGAATAGAATTCAAATGGGCGTTCAAGGCAGGAACATCAGTGTCTGAAAATTCAGAAGGTAAAACAGTGGGGTGATAACCCTGATTTACAAAAAATGGACTACGATTAGAGGATTCATGAGTCGCATTATTTCTGGCAAACTCAGCCATGGGTAAGAGTTCGTACCAGTTAGACTGATTGACATCGATAAAACAACGTAAATAAGATTCTAAAGACTGATTGGCCCTCTCTGCTGCGCCATTAGTCTGAGGGTGATACCCTGAGGAAAATTAAAGTTCTATACCCAATTGCTTACAAAAGGCACACCAGAACCTAGAAATAAATTGTGAACCTCTGTCAGATACTATGTTTTTAGGCACTCCATGTAACCGAAAGATCTCTTTCAAAAATATTTGTACAAGATCCTGAGCAGACAACCGGTCTCTCTCCCCAGCGGCAGTGTAATTTGCAGGGAGAGGAGGTAGCCGGCCTCTCTCCCCAGCGGCAGAGTATTGTATTGGGAGTGGAGACAAGCAATCTCCCTCCCCAGGAGCAGAATGCATCCCAGGGGGCCGAAGGTGTCGTCCTTTCCCCCCCTAGCAGCAGTGTGTCCTACAGGGATGTAGTTTCAGTGAGAGGAACATATCAAAGGGGAGACTGATATCCCAGACGGTGCAGATAGGACCGTGGTCTGGACAGCCCATCCAGATCCCCAACTACCCTCGCAGGAATACCAGGAGGAGGGGGTATGCGACGTCTCCCCTCCCCAGCCAAGTTTCATCCAGGATACCCCAGCAAAAGCGCTGGCATCGGGGCAGAGCGCAGCTGGCCTCTGCCCCCAAGCACCTACAGCGTTTGGCCTAATTGCACCAGAGTGATCAAGGGTGTTGACCCCCCACTCAGCCACCTGGGATGTACAGGCCAGAGCTGGCCATCAGGGATGCAGTAACTGTTTATTGTGGGTGGGCTACGCTGTACTTGTTTACTGTAGGTGGATTGACTAACTTAGGCCCTGACCGACAGAAGGTCGGGTACCTGGTCAGTCTCCCCCCCAAATGGGAGATTTGTGACGAAGTGCCCTTCACCACTTGTTCTTGGAGAGGACTATTGGCTAACCTTTTGACCTGTGATTATGGCCCCGTGACTTATTGGATTTTAAAACACTTTTTCTGCCCCTTTAAGCATGCGTAGGATAGGCATAAGGCTATCCTAACTATAAGATAAGGCTAGGGACTAATGAAAGTATTTAGAAAATTGGGCAGACTAGATGGGCCGAATGGTTCTTATCTGCCGTCACATTCTATGTTTCTATGTTTCTAAATCGATGGGAAAATGTGCCTTTTCCCCTCCCCCTTTTTCCTGTCCATTGTTCTCCAGCAGGGCGTTGTCCCAGGGACACTGCCAGACCAGTTGAAACTGGCTGCTTTGTCCCTCCTCAATCTCTCGTCAGCCCTTGCTATTGCTTAACCCTCAATACGTAGCCTTGTTTCGTTATTGTAGGGAACTGCTATATTCACACTGGGGTTTGCTATACTTTGTATACTCCCTTGAGCTTTAATCACTTAGCTCTTTTAAGAGCTGTTCCTGATACGCTGTCCTGGAGAAGAGGTCTTTCCCACACGGTCCTGGAGGACAGAGGCTGATCCAGGGTGGAAGGAAGACGGCGAGACTCCAGTTAAGCTACCGTGGTTGTGGAGTCTGCGGTGGTTGTGGTGCCCAGTGCGGTGCTTGTGGTCCTCGGCGCATCCGTCAACAGAAGGTACTCGGTCGGAGTACAGGTGATCCGTTACAATAAGCAATGAAATGCCTTTGGATTGCTCTAATTTCTGTGTCCACTTTAAGAGATTAGCTAGCTAAATCACTTTTAAGGTTTATCTTTGTTTCTTTGTTTGGGGTCAGGTAGTTTGCCAGTCTACTTCCAAACCTATCCAGATATATTCAGCATAAACCAGGGTTCTCCTAGTGCACTTGTTAGTGGAACTATGACTGGAGTCAGATAATGTAACTATGTAAAGATCAGACCAGTGGTAATATCACTGCCTTAGAACTGGGTGATCCAGGTTTGGATCCTGGTCAGAAAACCTGTACAATTTACAGTAAATGTTACTGGGCAAGACACCTAACAATATATGCCTACCTCAAAGCTTCATAGATTGTAAGCTTGTTTGACCAGGGCCTTCAAATATACCCTTTCTATAATTATAAAGTGTTGTGGAACATGTTGGTGCTATCTAAATGATAATAATAATAATATAAAGAATCAGTGCATGCAGTACAACTTGCTAGTCAACTTTTTAGCTTATCTTTGTCTTTGTCAGCTAAATTCCCTGGCCAATTCCTAGCCTATACAGGTATATCCAGCATGAACTCGAGTCGCCTTTTCCACTTGTTTTTGCAACTATGATCATGGTCGAAAAATGTAGTCAATTTAGTACAGATACAGTGCGTCCATGGTACAAATTAATTAGTAGCCAAATACAATTTGCTAGCCACCATGAATTAGAAAAAAAACTAGTTCCTGATTCACCAGAGCTCATTTTACCCATAATTCCAAACTCAATTTTTTCACCTCCTATTGACCTTAACCAAACAACTATCTGGATAAATAACTAAACCATATGAGATACCTCCTTCACCATATTAATTCTGTACCCTTTCCTGAAGACAGGGTAGATCAAATAAAAAAGAGGCTACCTTAATTTTTGAAGGTTGAATTACAGATAATATTAAAAGGTGACATTGGGAACATAGATACAATATATTTTATGGAAGGAAGATACATAATAAGATACATAAATAATGTTTGTAAAAATTATTAGTAGAGAAGAGATCAATTAGGTTCTAACAGTCTAAAAACGATTATGCAATGTGCTACCTGATTTTCTGAATAAACTCTTTGAAAACAATAACAATAGTAATTTCTAAATTTGTTTAAATTTTTCTATGTGGTTTTCAAGTTATTAACTATTTATCTGCTTTAATAAATGTGTCACAGAATTGTTGCTTATAGGAAACCCTCATTATATTTTACTCTGTAATGTTCTTTTTACAGAACTTGAAGAATCGAGGGAGAAATGCCCGCCATGCTGGAATAAATTTTCCAACACATATCTCATATGGGAGTGTTGTGATTGTTGGTTAAGAATGAAGCGTATTCTCAACATCATCGTTATGGATCCATTTGTTGATCTTGCAATTACCATTTGCATTGTGTTAAATACACTGTTCATGGCTATGGAGCATTACCCCATAACACCGGAATTTAATGATGTCCTCTATGTTGGTAATCTAGTAAGTTGAACCAATCTCTTTTTATGAACAATATGCAATTGCTTTTACTTAAAATGTTTATCTGATACAGTGTTTTATGTTAAATAGTTCTTAAGAGATCTGACTGCCATTTTCCTAATTTGTTGCAAAATTGGAAAGAGCTTTGATCAACAAAAATAAACATAGAATGTGACGGTAGATAAGAACCATTTGGCCCATCTAGTCTGCCCAATTTTCGAAACACTTTCATTAGTCCCTGGCCCTATCTTAAATTTAGGATATCCCTATGCCTATCCCACACATGCTTAAACTCCTTTACTGTGTAACACCTCTTGCACTTCAGCTGGAAGGCTATTGCATGCATCCACTATCCTCTCAGTAAAGTAATACTTCCTGATATTATTTTTAAACCTTTGCCCATCTAATTTAAGACTACGTCCTCTTGTTGTGGTCGTTTTTCTTCTTTTAAATATAGTCTCCTCCTTTACTGGAGGATGTGAGAAAGGCATAACTTGACAGACACAAGTCGTTTTTTCAGCCTATAATACTATGTATGATAATAAAAAACTTCAATAATTGATTTGAACCAAAGGGTTAACAAAACAAGGTATTTCTATTTCTAGGAATAATGTATATTGATGTGCAGTACATAATAAATTTTGAGAGCGTGGTACTGGAATTCACCAAAATAAAAGACAATGCTGATGCTAGTAATTAACAAGAATGCTTGGTTTGATGTAACTAGGAAGATCAACCATTTAAGGCTGTTAATTTCAATTTTTAAATCTGGCCATGAGTATGTAATAAGTAGTTATACTTTAATCTGGCCCTGAGTATGTGAAAGGTAGTTATACTTATTACATACACAGGGCCTGATTTAGATATCATGCGCCTGTAGACACAGAATTCTAAATCGCCCCATAGTTCCGCCCCCCCAAACAAAACAAAAGGGCAGGTAAAGTGAGTTTAATTAATTTATTAACTGGACATTGCCAGCATTGACATGTAAACATGTAAACTTTATGTCAACATATACAACTGCATAAACATCTCAACATATACATTGCTATATGTATACGTGTGCACATGTATACTTGTAATGTTTGAATCTGGGAGTTTTTGCAGATCTGTTAATGCATCATGAGTCACATATAATGTTAGAAGTGGCTAGAGTAAAGGGAAGTTTAAGGTTTTGAGAGGGGTTAAATTTAGAGGTACACATGTTGTTAAGAGGATTAAAAGCTTGAGAGGGGTTAGAGTGGTAAAATGGGTGTTTAGAATTATGTGATAGGGTTAGAGTGCTTCAAATGGAGACTAAGGAATGATTTTGTATATGTTATGGGAGGGGTGTTTTAAATTTAGGGTTAGGGGGAAATGGGTGTTAAGGGTACAAGCATGTGGAGTTTGAAGGGTTATTTGCAAAGTACTCACCCTCCTATGATTGATTGTTGAACTGCAGGAGCTGTTATACAGTATGAATCACTTAGTGCTATAGCTGCTTCTCCTGCAACGTACTTCCTGTGTGAGAGGTTACTAGTGGACAGATTGAACGTAATACCTTCCACTTCCTTTCCAGCCTCACTCGCATATACTGTGTTTAATACCCTGTAAACCTGTTCCTGAAGCTCTGCTATCAAATATAATAGGATGACTGGCCAAGGCTCCTGGTACTTATCTACCCTCACCAGACCACCTAAGCTTGAAAAACACACATTATAAGTGCTGTAAATAGGCACTCCTGAAGGACTGGTGTCTGAAGGCAGATACCCACTCTCCCTAATTAGAAATCGGGCTCTGTGTATATTAGGTAAACTGTTTTTGCAGGTTACGTCTTCTTGGTGGTAGATACAGGTTTTGCTCTGTTTATGCTCAATCAGCATGTCAGACTGTGTCTTCAAATGCAATTTAAATCGAAATACTTTTATTCTTCGAATATTGTACACATATCAAGAAACACGGAACTAGTGTCAAAATGAAACCACCAAGAGGGATGGGAACCTAATACTACCTTATTACTTACCGAGGAAAAGAAAATTACAATACGTGTTATCCGTTTTCACTGGGGATGAAGGTGGCAGGACTAAGGGTGGATAATTTACCCATGTCAAGTCAAAGGAGAGGGAGAAAAATAATAAAAGGAAAAGAGAAGCGCATAATATATGTGCGAACTCCATAAAATCGTATTGCAAGTTAAGACAAGAGACTGAAAAACTTTTCTTCCAAAGACATTTTGGTGGAAACAGCAACATCCAGTCTATAATGCCCGAGAAAGGGTTCTTTGAGGTCCATGTTGCTGCTGACACTTATTCTGCTGAAACTTTGGCTGACGAAACACAAGATAACAAAATGTCCATAGTGGAGCAAGCACAAATTCCTTAAGGTACTTGCAAATGCATGTCTTGACTGCATTTTGATAACAGAAGCTATTTATCTTCCAGTCATAGAGATGTAAGCTGAATCGCCATTATTGCTGCCAGATTAGAAAACATATTGGCAAGATGATGTCATCCCGGATGCAATTGTTTTCATAAAAGTAGATAAGTCCTGTACCAGATCCATCTAATGCTAAATTTCTTCCTCTTTTGAAGTTGGATGTTAACATAGCTATATTTAGGCTTTAATTCAATATCAGTTTGGAGAATGACTATAGTTCCATGATACGCTGTATAGGGTGTCTCTCAACAGAAAGTATGTTTTTGAAATTCATCTCGCAGTATAGCCCAGCAAAAGCACCACTTTAAAAAACAGCTAAATCAAGATAAATACTTCCTAGAGGCTTGATAGGTTCTAAGATGATATATTGCTCAGCATGAAAGGAAGGTAACAAGGAGGTGAACTGCTTCTGACAGAAGGGCTGATCTCCAAAATGATATATAAAAAAAAATCTTAAAAAACTTGTCACATCTGGATCTTTTGACAATCTAATTTCTGTCATGGACAAACCAGCAGAGACATGGACTATGGGTATTAAAGCTAAAGCATTTTTCTAGAAAAGCCTGCACAAATTTCACAGTATCCATAGTTGAACGTATTGGTGGAATTTCGATTGGTCAAGCCACAGGAAACATCCAAAAAGTAGATTAATGGGGGTTTCCAGTTGGATAGAGGGGTGTAAATGTACCCATTCATTGTGCTGCCAATGGATAAAATAAAAACATAAAAATAAATATTATCACGAGCCATCTGTGTGAGTGTATATATAGAAGCATATATACATATATGTACACTCTTACACAGATGGCTAGTGATAATAAAGACAGACAGTAAATATATAAAGATCACAGGACTCTAGGAATGCTTATCTGTTGTTTTGGTAGTATAATTGTTGTGTTGAAATTCTAAAATGTTTTAGTAAGAATATTCATTGATCTAGCTTCTTAAAAAGATGCAAAGTTAAACTTATACATTGTGACTGAGTAGTTGAAGTTTTGCCTTTTTTTTATGTATTGTGATCTCTTAATTGATGTTCAGAATATGCATGGGTTTTCTGTGTTAGCAATGCATATTTTAGGATATAAAAGTCTATTTTATTGAACACAATAATTTGCAGTGCAATAGATACAGACCCAATTTGCATTGGAATGAAAAGCCTTTAGAATCAGAGCTGCTTCTTCAACTAACAAGCTTACACTGGATCTGGATAAACTAGGTTACAGTGTGGTAATTTCCCTTATGTATGGTATAATATGGTTGTAATATAGTCAGCACAATGCAATGTATAAATTCATAACATGTCATGTGACATATTGGCATCTGCAAGTAGGACAAAAGCAACCTTTGATACCTAATGGACCAGTGTGGTCTCCTATTCATTGAACAGGGTTTTGGGACTGATGCCCAAATGTGGGATGCCCAAATGTGGGAGTTTTTAGCTCTGGATCTCTATAGGTAATGGCGGTCGCAGGAGAATATTCGTGTTTTTATGTTTTTTTATTTTTTTATTTTACATGAGGCAATTGCTTCTCAAAGCAGCCATCTGATTTTATTTATTTATTATTTATAAAATATTTTCCAGGCAGGATACATTGTGATTTTTCTCATTTTCAAATGTTGCCATAGATCTCTTAAAGGGGTTTAGATTGAATAAAGATTTGACAATGAAACGTTGCCCTGGCCCATCAGAATCTCCTCATAGAGATTGAATCAATGCATCTCTATGGGGAAAGTTCATCATCTCCATGCACACTGTGCAGCACTGATCCAGGAAGCACCTCTTCTGGCAGTCTGAGGAGTAGCCACAAGAGGTGTTCATAGGCTGTAACGTAAATACTGTCTTTTCTCTGAAACATTAAACACTAAAAAGCCTGCAGGGATTGACTATACTGACAAAAGTTGTAGTTGTTCTGGTGACTATAGTCTCCCTTTTAATATTTTACACAATGTATCATGCAATCTGCAACTGTATCCTGCACATTCCAATAGATACTAATTCTTATAAACGTAAAAATAAAAATAGCAGTATAGTACCGGTTTCATCCAATAATGGTTAGGTTCCTTCAGATGTCAGAGTTGTGCAGAGAACACTTTATATTCATATACCATAGGAGGAACAGCTCTTGTGAGACTATGGCCATGAATTAATTGGACTGATCATCATTTTTGTCAGTTTAACAGTTCCTGATAAGCCATTTATCAGTTCAGATCGACTAAATTAATGCCATAGAAGGCTTTTTGAAACCCGATAATTATCAGTTCCACTACCGATAGCCAACATATTATCCAATAAATGGCCTTATCAGATTCAACTAAAATGTATTGATTATTTTTTCTTTATTAATTTTTTCCCACTGGCATTACTAGCAGCCACTAGGTAAATAGTTTTTAAAAAATCAGGAACACAAGGGTTAATCATGTGTAGTCTCCTCAGCATTTACTAGCCAGCTGCCATATTAAAATAGTAAATCAAACTAAAAAAAAAAAAGCCTCTGGGAGTCAGTATGATCCCTGTATTTAGTAGACATGCCCTCATGTATTTAATGCTATGTCATTAAAAACTATCAAATGGACACAGGTCATCCACATGCCCTCATCCATGGGCTTTATGTAAGGGCTGAACATGTATTAATTGGGGGAGGGGGACATATTGTTGGCCATGTGTGTGATCTTGATAAAATAAAGCAAAGGGGGGGTGGGTGAGGTATTAAATCTCCTGTATCCTTGTATTTGGTCATATTGTCAACCATAGGCTTTTTATTTTTTTTTCATTTTTAATGACTAACTGTGCTAATCATAAAATATAAAAGTAAAGGTGCTAGTGACTTGTCTTACTAGTGATGGCTGTTGGAAAAACAGAAGAATGTAATATCCAGGGGGGTAAAATAGAGATCATAAAGTTAACCCCTTAAGGACACAACTTCTGGAATAAAATGGAATGTTTCCGTCATATGTCCTTAAGGGGTTAATGGTTGTGAGTGGCAACAAGTAGCTAATGTGTACAGAATACTGTTGTTGGCAGACCATACAGTGCAAAGTTTAGGACTGTGTGGGTGGATGTAAATGTACAATGCTTCAGAAGTATTGTTTCATCCGTGGGAGCTGCAAATCAGGCTAATACAATACAGTAGATCATGATGAAATAAACATGGTTACATTGGTGCAATATGTTTAATTTATAGTGTAGGAGCATGCTAAGAGGTCTATTTGTGTTCAGGTCCTATTAGTTGTCAGCTGCGAAATGAAAATATTTAATTTAAGCATCAATCAGATTTATTAAAGAAAAAAAACTGTTCTTCTAGTGTTCAATATCACGTTTGGTCATTTTCTAAGATGTAATTATAAACTCATTGATTTTGCTTTCATAAGGTTAAATGATGAATGGATGGGTTTGTGGATGGGTGGGTTTGGATGGACAGAAAGACAGACAGGAAAAACAAGCTCCAAGGTGACCCAGAGAATCTGTCTATACACGCGGTGTCCTTGAGAATGGTCTAAAAATAGCATAATGTAGGCTGGAGCTCTGATAGCACAAAAGTATACATCCATTTCTTATTGTAATGCATATGTTATAAAATACCTTCTTTCGTCTATTGTTTTGTTCTGTAATTTATAACATAGAGCATATTTTGAAGATAATTTAGATCACAGCGTTCATCTTATGTTGATATGTACTTAAGTATTAATTAATACATGTATCAGAGTTTACATCCTCATTACTAATAAACACGGTCATACTCAGAGCTAATCCTATAACACAAAATGCTTCTATTTATCCCAGATAACTGCCATGACCCTGTTAGATTATCCTCAATCCTCAAGACAAGGGTTTTTTTTCACTTGGATTCTCATCAGCCAGACAGATTTTCATTGTTCTCTGTTCTTTCATACCAAAGCTATGAAAAATTAATATGCTGCAGTGCTCTTTGTGTGCCATAAAATTAGCAACCACACTTTGGCCGAGATTGCCAATTACATTGTTTTCTTTCTCTTGCTCATAGTTTGAAAAGATTAATTATTAAATGCAGTTTATTTTTGTTCTACTTATGCAAGTTTTCACCTGGCATCCCTGTACATTGCAATAGATATAAAAAGTGCGAGAACAAGGCCACTAGCATTTTGCGGGATACTTGGAAAAAATATGGGTGTCCTTTAACCACCCCTTACCATTTCACGGGTCGCCTTCCGTTGCCTAGCTTTCCACTGGGAGGAGTAACATAGTTTGCAGTGGTCTGATAACACCAGTGTGATGAGTGTTACTTCAGTTCACACTCCCTCTCTCACTAATACTGCAAGAACTAGAACACACCACATATGTCTTTGTACCTGATATTCCTGAACATTCCAGGTAAAATGGTAGCTGTTAGAGAGAGCAAGTCCAACCGTGCACTGCAACTACCAGGGAAACAAAGCAACTTTCAACTCTCAACTCTCAATCATAACTCTCAAAGGCTCTATAGGAGAGATTATTCAACATTTGCTTTAGCTGATGGAGTCTGCATATGATATTGATTTTGTTCATATTATGTGGATTCTGCATGTACTTTTCCATCTCTTGACCAGTTTTATGTAAATTCTTATATTTTTTATTATTGCTCACCTGTAGAGTTGTATGCAGTGAAAATAATTGTTTTGACTGGACCATATTGCCTGAATATAAAAATATTTTCGAGACACCTGAATTTTGGCCACATGGCAGTTCTGCTTGTTTACTTTTCATTAAAAAAAGAAATTTGAGGAAACGAATCAGACAAACCAAAAAGGGTGCAAAGTATGCCAATCAGTGCACTAAATATTAACATAATATAAGCATTTTCCTGCATTGGGCTCACAGATCAAATGAGAAAAACTAACCAATAGAGTGAAGTAACAAAAATCTATATTTATATTTAACAGGAAGCTCTTCTGAGAGTGTCACTGCCATTGAAGCCTTTCTCTATTACTACTGTTGTGTGGATGTTACCTAGGTCCTTTGCATATATTTACATCTGTGTTTGCATGGCTCACTGTGAGCTGAATGATTTGTTGCTGGAGGCGAGTCCTTTTAGATGTTCTTGTCCCTGCTCCCCCTTCCCCACCTTGAGGAGAAGAGTAGTGTTGTCTTTTATTTTGGGGGCATGATGACAGAGTCTGTAAACTTGTGTCCTTAAAGCTTAAACTTTGATGTTTAGTGAGTCAAAAGCATCTATATAAAGATAGTGTCAGGAACCCTCATAGAAATTGGTTCTTTATTACAAGAAGAAGTGGTCAAAAGAGGAGATATCTGCTTGTGGGTAGATGACAAGACCTTACCCTGAATAATAGTGGTGGTGGAGGATTTTGTGCCAGAGGATAAAGTTCTCAGAGACCCCAGTCCAACTTTGACAATTGGGTCGGAAGCGTTCCAGAGTCTCTTAGGAGTACTGAATACAGGAGCTTTGTTAGATTATATATTATATATTTATTATATATATTATATGCATAGTTTGTTTAGTTTTTTTTTTTTTTTTTTTTACTGCTCCTCCTTTTTTCCCCTCTATTGCTCACTTTAAAACATTTAATGGCTGTCCCCTAACCATCAGTTATATTTTCCCCATTAATCATCTCTTTTTTTGGTGACAGGGGTTAAATTATGAATCACAAATAAAAAAAACAAAAACATGCTCATCCATTGTGCAAGTCATTTGTTTTGTGATTAGTCTATCTTGTGGTACAGAAATTGGAAATTCATACGATCACCTGATCAGACCAAATTTGTATGAATAGATACTCTGCAAGTATGCTGACATGTATGGTGTCTTTACCTATTGTACAATATTGTGAAATATTTGTTGCTTTGCAAGTAATAGCAGTCTCACATTTTTCCCTTTTACACAATAAAAACATCTTTTGATTAACTTTACTGTCTCAAATGGTACACTTAAATTTCAAATTCACATATATTGCAAGTTAAAAAAATATTATTAGCATAGATATAATTTATGAAACATAAGGCAAGTGATAAATGGAAACACCAATTGTGAAACAGCCACAAATGATATATAACACATCAATGTTTCTTCCTAGGATTTTTATATTCTGTATTATTTAACAAATATGTATTTGTAAAGTGTGAAAAATTAAATTAAATGCAGAAACACCTCTTTATCCTGCAACTGCTACCCATCTTAGAATCCTGTCTATTTTTTTGTAAGCTCTTTTCATTATCATTATATATATCATTAGAATTGTTATGTTGTTTTGGTTAATTCATCTTGTCTGGCAAAACTACAGTTTTTTAACAGCAACATATATTGTTTCATTTTAGGTTTTCACTGGCATTTTTACAGCAGAGATGGTATTCAAGCTAATTGCCTTAGATCCATATTACTATTTTCAAGTTGGCTGGAACATATTTGATAGTATAATTGTCAGTCTGAGCTTGATGGAACTTGGTCTTTCTGATGTGGAAGGTTTATCAGTGCTTAGATCCTTCAGATTGGTAAGTATTGCGTCTGTCCTGGAGGGTTTTTTAAGAGAAGTATGGAAAGATAACTGATTTGCTTAACATGCCAACAGGTCTTCATTTCAGCATTGGTAAGACACTCCAACATTCTTCTAATATTTGAATAAGTCCACCAAGCCTTTTTTTCGAATCATATCAATGTGTGTGTGGGAAAATATAAAATGGATGACTTTGTTTTTTGACTCTTCTATACCATTTTATGGATTCTACATGTTTGTTTTATATAAAGTATATTGATGACTTGTTCATTGGTGTCTTACACAAACATCTAAACCCCCCCCCCAAAAAAAAGAAAGAGTTCCGTTTGTAAGACAACATTACTTAAATAATGGTACAGTTTATTTACCTGCAACGTTTAACTTTCAGGAATATCTTCTGCTATTTATGACAACACACTCACCCCCCACCCCTCCCCCTATCTAACATCAGTTGTCTTAAGTGTTAAACTCTATCAGATTGGTCAGTATTGCTTCAGACCTGAAGAAGAAAGGAAAACTCTCGAAAGCTTGTCTTTGAAATATTGTGTTAGTCCAATAAAAAAGGTATTATTGCACACTGCAATATTCTGGTATTTTGGCATCTTGCTACAGGACTAATATGGCTAATCCAATGTACAATATATATGCGCTGGTTCTTGTGTATTATTTATATATATACAATCTACACTATATATTTAGTGTAGAATGGATTAGACGTATTAGTCCAGTATATATATATATATATATATATATATATATATATATATATATATATATTGCAATAAAAAGGGTGAAAAATGCAATGCAATAAAAATTATCCATGTTGGTCTATGGAGGGCTCCTCTTGGACTGAGATTGCATGGTGGGAAGAGCTGTTTTAAGTGCCTCCCCACACTGGGAAATCTCAGTTGTAGTGCTCTGATTGGTTTGCTTGTATGCCAATCAATCAAAGCACCCTGGCAGGCAGGTCTCATTCATCTTGTGTGGGAAGAGACAATATAAATTTGTATATGAAGAGTCGCAATTCCCCCTGTTTCTGAGCCTGTTCCTTTCCACTCTTTATGAAAAGTACACTTTGCTTGCGACCTCCTGTAGATTTCAGTGCTCTGCTAGGCACTTTAAATGGTATAAATATTCAGGACTTAAAAATAATTGACTGCAGTACCATTGGTAACTGGTAACTGTAATTCTACATCTAAAAACTGAGCAAATGCAACACATTTGTCATACTTTTAATAAATGAAAATCTAACCATATTTAAATCATATTATTGTTTGTTTGCTTTTTATGTTAAACAACATATTATTGGCAATGGTACCACACAAATAAAATATTGATATACTCCTGACCAGCTTCTGTAATACTGTTAAAGGAACATTTTAGTGTCCGGTATACAAATTTGTATTTTTGACCCTATTGGTGGGAAAACACCATTAAGGTGTTCAGCCTCTTGTGAAAAATGTGAGAACTTTTTTCCAGAGCCGTGAAGGGTCTCGTCATGGCTTGCTCCGCACACACTCCACCTCCTTGTCTGAGATAATCGTTTTGATAATGCATTGAATCAATACATCTCTATGAGGATCGTTCAGAGCCTCCATGCAGAGTGTGCAGCACTGACTCAGGAAGCACCTCTAGTGGCCATCATGAGCTGTTACTTGGCAGCAATTACTAGGCAGCACTGCAATTTCTTTGAAAAGGGAGTGTTTACATTAAAATGCCTGCAGGGACATGCTGTACACACCAGAACAACTACATTAAGCTGTAGTTGTTCATGTGAATACATTATCTCTTTATCGATCTTAGGGTGCATGGTTTAATATCCATCAACTTTATATACCTCCACAGACAACCTCCATTTTTGTTCCACATGTACTAATGAATAGCAAATTTTACACAAGAATTAGGCTATACTTACAATAGGAAGTTAGCTGCTAGTTAGTCGACTAATGGTTGCAGTAAATACTTTTGTAACCAACTTACTTTAACTAACAGGTTTATACACTAAAGTGTTAATTGTCAAGATTTCAAAAGTGAATTATAAATGAATGTGAAATGTTAAGCTACAATAACTATCAAATAAATTCTCCAAGTCACATTTTCAGTTGAGCTATTTTGGCCTAAAACCTTAAATCACTTTGAATTCCTAACAATTTACACTACAGCAAATAACCCTGCATGAAATGAATTGTTCTTACTTTAGTAGACATCCACGTGTTTGTGAAGTAAATTACACTTTATCCTTCCACTGATGTTTTCGTGGTTGTTTTTATAAGTCACTGAACAAGAGGCGACTAACCTTTTCAATTTCAGTTCCTTCCTAATCAGTCAGCCTTTTTTACATCTGTGATGCCAAGTTTACCCATTAATGCTCAAGAAATCAGTGGTAGGCAACATTCGGCAGTCCAGATGTTATGGACTACATTTCCCAGAATGCTCTTGCAGCCACAATGCTGGCAAAGCATCAAGGGAGATGTTGTCCACAACATCTGGAATGCCAAAGGTCGTTTACTACTGCTCTAGATCTATGTGTCACCGATTAGCACAGCCTTGCTGATATACCAACAAGCATTATTGAGCAAATGTTCTTGTGTAGTTTTTCTTTCGCACACTAAAATATGCTAAATAATTATTTTTCAAATTTTTTTATCATTGTTTTTTTTTCCACTCCCCAGCTACGTGTTTTCAAGTTGGCAAAATCATGGCCTACCCTCAACATGTTGATTAAGATCATCGGCAACTCTGTGGGAGCTTTGGGAAACTTGACCTTGGTGTTGGCAATCATTGTTTTCATTTTTGCTGTGGTTGGAATGCAGCTATTTGGCAAAAGTTACAAGGAATGTGTTTGTAAAATTGCACCAGATGATTGTAAACTTCCACGCTGGCATATGAATGATTTCTTTCATTCCTTCTTGATTGTGTTCCGAGTGCTCTGCGGAGAATGGATAGAGACCATGTGGGACTGTATGGAGGTTGCAGGACAATCTATGTGTCTGACTGTATTTATGATGGTAATGGTCATTGGAAATCTGGTGGTAAGTAAACTTGTATGCTTTAACAAGCAATAAAGCTTAGGTACCATGGGAGTTAATACAAATGTTTTCCTAAATTAACTTCGATTTTCTTCTTTTTTGACTTTTGTCCATCGTCGGGTTGAATCCTTTTGGTAGAAGTCTAACATTTTTTCTGCTTTGAAATACTGCACATGTAGAGTTTGACCTATCTGCTGTCTGAGGTGTAACTACACCTCTGGCAGCATCATTGGGATGCATCAGCAAGTTCCAAGCTGGGTAATGCCAATTCTGTGCAGTTCCTGATGCACAGAATGTTAAAGGGACACTCCACTGCCCAAATACAATATACATAAAAATAACTGTTTAGTAGATATACCCCAAATTAAAACTTGCATGCATTAAATTCTGTCTTTTTTTTTCATTGGTGATGTATCTAAAACCAGCTTGTAAAACCAGGAGTTCTTTTGTCTGCTGCCTTTGCAAGCGCTCCCCTTCTAACCCCCGCCCAGATTTTCTGCAGCTCAATGGAAAGTCTTTGTAAGTCAGGTGCTCTGAGCAATTACTGCCTCTTGAAGTCAACTGCATTGGGCTAACGAAACCAGGAAGTAACATTACCTGTTGTCTGCTTGAAAGCCAAGCGGTGTAACCAGGTTGATTTATAAAAGGGTAAATTTCTATTGAAATCTGCACTTTTTATAAAATGATAAATAGAGGACACACACTTCACACTTGAAGCTTTTAAGCAAACTAACATTGTTTAGGGATCTGGAGTGACCCTTTAATCATTGGCAGATAACAGTCGCTGACGCTGTCAGCCAATGAAGAGTAAAGGCTATGTCTTCTGTGGCTTTAGAAGTCTGAAGCGTGTCACTAGACCACTAGGGAGAATCAGAATCCAGTTGGTACCCAGGTAGGGACGCAAACCATTGCTATGCAGTTTGCGCCATTACTCGGGAACCAGGCCAGATTACTGCTGGCATCATAACCACTACAGTGGTGTTAGGATACTTGGAGTAATCCTTTAAGCTGAGCTGCGGTTTTTGACATGTTGTCTAGTTGATGAATGGTTGATGGGTGACCAGTCCAGGCAAAAAGGAAAATATCAGCACTTTTTGTGTTTAGCAGCATTATAATAGTTACTAAATATTTGGTGTGTTTGCTTTAGTAACTTCATCAGCATATATTAAACAATAGAGGTCAGGAGACCCACTGCAATCTGTCATACAAGTATTTTTTCACTTGTTTTTGCACATATTGTTATGAAACAAATATACTAGGAAGTAATTAGCAATTAAATAATTCACATTTGCTACAGTAATATAAAAACTTAATTTAGGTCAATAAATTGTGATTTGATGTAGTACAAAGAATGCTGTATTATAATAACAATAGAAACAGGGAGCCATTATTAAGTTGAATGAGCCCATGGTAATTGAGGAAATTATAATGTTATTTTTTTCCTGGTCCTACTGTCTAGAAGCTGGTATAACATAAATCATATGTGGTCCTATAGTGGAATGATAGTGTCTGTTTTGAGCACAAAGCCCTTTTTTATATCCCTGTTTCTCTCTACTGAGCAAAGATACACTCAGTAGTTGTTTTAAAATGACAGCAAATTTTATCATAATGATAATGTATAAATATGATAATTTAGACTTGCTCTAAATTATATTAACATAAATGGATATCAGTTGGTCACTGAGTAATGTTAAATACCCAGGAATAGCACTTATTTCTTCATACTGCTAAATTGCTTTGACCCTTTGAAATATTGGGACATATGCACATTGGTGGTTGGTTAAAAAAAAAACGTTTGTGCCAGAAATACCCTTTAGGCTGATGTAACTACAGATGATACAATACAATTTATTAATATCTATTTTTTCCCTTTGATTTAGGTGTTAAATCTGTTCCTGGCTTTACTACTCAGCTCATTTAGTTCTGACAATCTTACTGCTACGGACGATGATAATGAAATGAACAATCTACAGATCGCAGTGGCTAGAATGCACATTGGAATAGCCTATGTGAAGAAAAGTGCAAGGGAGTTTGTTGCAAATGCCTTTGTCAAAAAGAAAAAAGCATTGGATGAAACCAAACCACTTGAAGACATGCAGAATCAAAAGGACAGCTGCATTTCCAATCACACCACCGTTGAAATAGGCAAAGACTTTGACTATCTTAAAGATGGAAATGGAACAACTGCCACCAGTGGAATAGGCAGCAGTGTTGAGAAGTATATCATAGACGAGAGTGACTATATGTCTTTTATACATAACCCAAGCCTTACTGTAACTGTACCAATTGCTGTTGGGGAGTCAGATTTTGAGAATCTTAACACAGAGGAATTTAGCAGTGAGTCTGATTTGGAAGAAAGCAAAGAGGTAAGATTTGCTTTTTCTTAACATGTACCCCTATGGTGGGTTATTATCTGTCTAGATGGTCAACATGTATTGTTAACACAATTCCCAATGCAATACATGCTATCAAATGACCACAGAGGTTCTTTATCAATCACACTAATCTTGTAGGAGCCATGAGCACACAACCCCTCAAGCTGCATAATGAGAACAATTAATGCCTTAATCAGATAGTCATAGTCACTCTGTTGACAAATTCCTATAGCTCTGAATGGTGCATGGATTTAAGGTTCAATCCAAAACAAATAACTAGTATATAGTTAATACCTTCTCCTGACCTGTAGGACATCACTCATAAAACTATGGATGTTCCCAAGATAGCTCAAAATTCCATTAGAATCATGAGTAAACAGGTTTGCACAATAGCCAAAAGAAATGTATCTTTTTAAAATATAGTCTCAGCAAGAATAACTGGGTTCCAGTGCTGGATACAAATGTCTATGTCTCTAACAAAATACTTGACTTAATCCAGATTCTGCCTTTTTGACAGATTCCAGAACATGGCCCTACATAATGGCTCTCTTTTCCCCATCACTAAGTAAACTAAATATTATTTTTATTCTATTTGTATGCAATATATTATTTCTCTAACCTCTTGCTTTTTGGTGGATTTTTAGAAATTAAACTTATCTAGCTCATCAGAAGGCAGTACCGTTGATATCAGACCAGCAGAAGAAGGAGAGGCTCCAGCAGTAGTGGAACAAGAGGAAATTATGGAACCGGAGGCTTGTTTTACCGAAGGTACTTAAAATAAGTCTGACATTCATGTTTATTCTAATGTTGAGTTTACTTTATCCATGAACAGTGAAGTAAGATAATAATAATAATGAAAAAATAACCTCTCAATTACCCGTAGAGAATTTGAATAGTGCTTATTAAATAATATAATTTGACTGCATGTAATCATTTCCTCAAATGGCTTTTGTGGCAGACCACAGTTACAACAGAAAAAAAAAAACCTCAAAAAACTCAAAACAAATTACACGAGAACTGAATAAAAAGAAAAGGAACAAAGTAAATAATGCAATGTGTAATATCATGTATTAAAATTAATTACTGTAAACATTGCCAATTTCGCAGCCTACCTGACAATTACCAGTCTGTAGTTCATGCACACAGTGAAACCATATAATGTAATGCATTGTAAATCTGTAATAACATAGAGGTTGATACTTAGCATATTTTTTTTATCTCAAGTTCTACTCCTGATAGCAGCTCAGTTTCATTGGGAGGGGGTCTTTCTTATGAAGCACCCTTCACCCTGCAGAATGAACAGCAGACTGAGCAGACTGAAGTAGCCCTCACCTTCACAATCCAGACGAGAGAGTTGTCTTTCTTTCTGGTGACAAGAAGTGGTGGAGCTGTGTGGTGAAATCAACTGAATCAGCATTGTCTGCTTCCTACCCCTCATGAAAATTTCCATGCCCAGTCATTAGAGCTTCCATCCTCATACCATAGAGCCAAAGAAAAAGTATATTTTTAAATGTGAGGTGTACGATTTTCAGGAACCTTGAAACAATTTTTATTTATTTGCTAAATTTAACTGATGGAGAAAAGTAAAACATTCAATACGGAATGTACAAATGCCTGGGCTCTCTCTTCAGAAAGTTCTAGAAAACCAAGAGAAATCCCCCCCAAAACTGTTTAATATTTAATAATTAAATAACATAAAAAATAATAGTCAATATTGGTAAAAACAAAATAAAAAGTGTTTTTTTTATTTTATTTTATATGTATACACTTGTATAAAATAAAATACTAGTAACAAAAATGGTTAATTTTAACCACTCTCAATAACATCAACTGTGTACGATTCCATTTTTTTTTTAAGATATAGTAAATGGTTTATATTATAACATGCAGAATGAGATTTTGCTTTTAATACAAAAAACATCACAATGAAAGAATTATGAAGCTGCAAACCCTCTAGAGTATCACAGGATATAGGTATTAGCTCGTTGGGGCTTAAGTGCTCTGTGGGGTCACCACTTCCAGGGACTTATGTCACTCAAACCATTTCCGTTCTGTAGTTATTTCCAGAGGGGGTTGGGGAATATTGGAGCCAGCTTTAAGTGAGACATCTCTAGTGGTTGACCCTGAGATGTGCGGTCCGCTATGCATGCACCACTATAAATGTACAAAATAATGAGCAGTAAGTGGGGGTGTATATCCACCCACTATAATATCACAAGGCATTGAGATCATAAGTAGGAACAAAAGGGAAAATTGTAAATCAATATAACATTATACATTTAAGCTTGTGGATGCCATTAGGATGGTGAGCCTTGTGGCGGCGCCTTCAAGGGTGTCCTTAAAGTAGGCCATATCTGCTGCTTAGTTCTGCGAGAGTTCAGCAAACATACTTTTTAACAGGTCTGCAGTCTGCAGTAACTGGATCTCCAGTTGGAGGTGGCTTGGCCTTGTGCACAGATGGCAAGCCCATGGAAGTGCCTTCTCCAGGATCAAAATAGGCGTCATCAGAGGTATCAGAAAAAGCACTCTTGCCCCAGCTCCATTTTTTACCACATAGCCCTCTATGAGTTTCGCAGGAGTTAACCTATGTTGCAGCTATTAGGCTCTTTATCGGCTCTGGCTTTTTTGTTTTTCCTGCCCACCCTAACTGCTCCAGGTTGCAGTCTAGGTAGTGGGGAGGTAAGTACAAGTGCATCAAAAAGTAGGGTATATTGCTAGCTTTGGCACAGAGCTCTCCAGGATTCGTCTGGTCTGCAACAGGAAACTCTCCATGAAAGGTCATCCCAAAACTCAATGTCAGGAATATGCAACACAACAAAGAGATAGGCCAAAGGCATTCTGGAACAAAGGTTTGTGGTCTGATGAAAAAATTAAATTTGGTGAATAAAATTAGAAGCATTTGAAGACAGCAATACCTTGCCAAATGTTAAAGGTCACTCCAAGCACCATGACCGCTTTGGTGATTTGAAGTGGTTATGGTGCCTGTAGTCTTGAATGTGCAGTGTTTCAGTATGAAGTGCATATATGGAGTTCTTTGCTGCCGGAGGTGTAACTGTGCATTATTAGCCAGCTCGAAACAAGAGTGTTGATCTAAAACATATGTTGCTTAAAAAACATCATTTCCAAACCATGTGGGGAAAAAGGTTCAAAGTAGCAATAGAAAGATTGTTAGGTGGCCATAAGAAGCATTTAAAAACTGATTTCTGCCTAAACAAATTCTGTTCTAAGTACTGATGACAGGGTGCCCAAAATTTTGCACATCACATTTATTGTTTATTTTTAAATTTAGCAGATACATAGAAAGTATGAATTAAAACATGCAGAGATATTCAGAATTTAAGTCATTCTCATTGAAGGGGGGGTGGGGGTGCAAGCTTCTTTGCAAATAGAAAATCAACAAAACATTTCAATTTGTCATTGATGGTATCTGTTATATATTGCTCTCTGTGACAGTGTAGACACAAAAATAAAGATATATTAACCTTTATAAAACATGTGATGGATAAATAATTGTAAACCCTGTAAACCCTTAATACAAGTGTTCAACCTACTTTATCAGTAAAATTAGCCACATCAAGGTGCACGCTATCGTACATAAAATAAGAGAAGGAAGAGACATTAATTATTTTATAATAACATTATATAAAACATTTAAGCAAATCAAAACTTTATAGTGCTTTTTCAATAATAATAATATATATGTTAGCATGGTAGATTGGGAAATCTTCCATTTTAAATCGACATTTGAGTGCTTCCGCTGAGTGAATTTATTAGTCAAGAAACCCACTGCACTCAATAACCACATGAAGAAAAGTTTCAAGATAAAAATATATACTTATTCTTACAATGATGCATTAGATGAATAGATATATTGTCTTCTACAACAATAATGTGTAATATTATGTAATAGATAATATATAATGATCGTATTCTCTTCTATCTTTCCTGAAAGGCTGTATAAGAAAGTTCCCCTGTTGTGACGTCAGTGTTCTAGAAGGAAAAGGAAAAGACTGGTGGAATTTGAGGAAAACATGTTTCAGGATAGTTGAACATAACTGGTTTGAGACATTTATTATCTTCATGATTCTTCTTAGTAGTGGTGCTCTGGTAAGTAGCTGAAGGACAAATGTGTGATTCATCAAATGTAAAGATAATTATTTAGCAACATATGATATGTTTGAAAGCAGCAGTTCCCATTAAATGACAAATGCACTTGTACTTCATCCTATGCTTGATTGCTTATATGATTGGAAAAGTGGTGTTGTGCATTAAATCTTCTTGTAACTTACTAAATAAATGACTGAGGTTTAGTAAAATGCTCTTAGGCATTGGAGTGTATATTGCTAAGCGGCATAGAAAAATATCTTTGTTCTCATACAACATATTATTTTGCCAGTGGGCTTCCTGCAAATTCTATGAGTTTTTCATTTGAATTAGAGAAATTGTTCATATGAACATCAGTGTAAATATTATGTAGATTTATCTGTTGCATGTAGCCCACTAAAATGAGAAAAAAAAATAGTGAATGATGATGTTGATGTTACGGAGTTGACTTTGTAATGCCCAAAATATAATACATAGAGCCTTAAAAACTTTAATTAACTTTTAAATTGTTACCCAGCAAAAAACTCTAAAATTCATACAGCTGGCATTATATCTAGAATTCTAGAAAATCAATTCTGAATTACTTCCGGTGTCTGGGATAGACACAATATCCAGAAACGGTCACATACTGGTATATAGAACACATGATACATATTTCATTTTACAGATTGAGTATGTTTTTATTGAAGGGTTACTTCAATCATCATAACCACTGTAGTGGTTATGATGCCAAGAATACCCTAGCCAGGTTCCCGGTAATGGAGAAAACCTTTTAGCAAATGTTTTCCCTTTACTGGGTTCTCACCGGACTCCGAGACTGCCTGGTGATTCAGTGATGCACTGTAGGCATCTGCAAAGCCACAGAAGCCGGTGTCATTCATTGACTGAGAGTGTCATCTGACCGCTCTCAGCCAATGACTGACATTCTGTGCAATGAAAGTTGCACAGATGTGACATTAGCCAGTCCAGTGATCTAGTTCAAGGCTGGCTGATGACACCCCAATAATGCTGTCAGAAGTATAACTCGACCTCCAACAGAGTCATTGGGGTGTCAGCAGCAGATGGATTAATATCAAAGTGAACCCTGTACATACAGACGCCAGGCACCACAACCACTTCAAATCTCTGAAGTGATCACAGTACTTGGACTAACCCTTTAAAATTTGCAAAGTATTTTAAACAATTTAAGTATGTGCATAACCATTGATTATACAATAATTTTAGAATACTAATAAAATCTTTAATAATCACAGGCATTTGAAGACATTTATATCGAACAAAGGAAAACAATAAAGACAATGTTGGAATATGCTGATAAGGTCTTCACATATATTTTTATCCTGGAAATGCTGCTTAAGTGGGTTGCCTATGGATTTCAAAAATATTTCACCAACGCCTGGTGCTGGTTGGATTTCCTGATTGTTGATGTAGGTATTAAATACATATTTAGTTAAATAACATATACATGTTTACTAAGTGCCTTTATTTACCTGCATTACTAGAATAAATTATATTTTAATTATAGATAGCCTGAAGTTATACAGTGGAAAACGACACAACAACATGTGCATGTTAATACAATTTTATATCATTCTTGCGTGTAATATCTTGCAATATTAAGATTAAGTGTCATTCTCTTGCATATATATATGTGTGATCTGAAGTTTGTTGAAAAACAGATTCCAGGAAAATGTATTTTTTATAAGAATGGTTTTTAATTTGGTGTCTTGATTAGAAGAAAAAGTAATTGAGCAACGATATGTAATAAAAAAATATATATAAAAAAATGATATACACATTTTAAAATCACTTTAGCAACTGCAAAGAAACCAAATGGTGTGTGTCTGAATTCAAGCATAGCTGTTAAAAAATGATGGTATATGCCACACCAGCAAATTGCAGTGGAAAAATAAACAGTAGTTGCAAGTGAATGCTCACTGACTAGGATACACACTTCACAAGGTGGTTGCTAACTCTCAAAGACATGAGCCTCAAAAATGAGCACACAATTTAATCAGCCACGATTTGACCCAGTCTCATCAAAATTATATTTTTTGAGTTGATAGTTCTCTCCAGTTTATTGTTTACTATTATGTTTAATTATCCCTATATTTATTAAATATGCATTTGTAAGGTGTGAAAAAAAAATTTCATTTCAAAATCCAGACCTCTCTATCATGCAGCTGGGCACCTTCATCTTAGCTCCCTGTCAATCATTGTGATAAGCATGGTTCTTTGCACATGACAGTCAGCATAGCAAATGCATACAGAGAAGAGCAAAGCTTAAACAATGTTTCTATTTTATATTTTCATTTGCAATGTTTGTCCTTGCCTTTCCTTGTCTGAACTGGATTATGATGCAATTTTCTAAATCTGTAAAATAAATTAAAAAGATGAGGTGAATGAAATCATGAATAAAAGACATAGGAGATTTAAATGTATTATTCAATGGCGTAAATTCTAGAGACGTGACTGTTCCACCTTAGAAGTGTCCACTTAAACCCGTTGGAGAAATTTGACTTGCAACCACTGTGCCTCTTTGTTGATGTAATTTGTCCATGTGTAGCATATGCTATAATTAATATTATAACTGTTCTGCCAACACAGTTTTGCAGTGTTTGTGACATTTGCACCTATAATTTGGGCACCAACCTGACACCTTTGGAACTATATTACGTGTGTCATGTTATTTGTAAATCTCATGTATCCAAGTACTTACGTAGCTGACACGTATCTTTCTCATTATCTAACGTTATATGAAACAGCTTGCAGATGCATATAGTATGTATTGCCGACATAATTAATGTCAGACTTAGATTTTATATTTATGTTTCATGTATCTGCTATATTGACCGCTAAGGAATGTGAAATGCAGGATGATCAAAGAAACCACAGAGATTTAATTTCTAAAAATATTCCAAAAATTCTTCTAGGGGGTCTTAATATTTTAAATGTCTTCAAATTTAGTAGAAACAAGTTATTTTAAACTTTGTTGTTGTTGTTGTTGTTGTTTTATTTTATACAATTTCCTTTTAATTTAAGGTATCTTTCCTTACTCACTATTGATGAGTATGAGTAAATTAAATTAATAGCTTAAGTAGACATGGAAAAAAAAAGTTGATATAGCTGTGTTGAACCATATCAGCAAGCTCTTTTGACACTAGCAGAATTCTTCACTTAAGAGAAAATTTCTGGGAATTCATAGTGAATTAAAGTGAATTTGAAAATTTCAGCCGAAGTAGCCAAAGTGGAAGTATAACTGACTTGGAGAATTGTTTTCATTTCAGCTATTTTGATGTTAAGTTTTCAATTGTCATTTAGTTTCCTTTGAATTCCCAAGAATTCTCACTTTAGTGAGTAACACTGCAAATGTCTATAAGTAATGGTTGTTGATAAAGGTCAACAGCGAATAATCAGTAACAAAATAATGTCACAAAAAGAAAAGAAAGTTGCCACTGGCAACCATGAGCTGCCACTGTGCCAACAATAATAATAAAAAAATAATAATTTAGAATTTTACTAAACTGAGGGACATGCATTGACCTTCCTCCCCATTCCATACACAGTGCACAGAGGAGAAGCATGTTGGCAACAATTGGCAGAACTTGATCATACTAATCAAGGGAAACCATAAGTATGGCCCCTGTACTTCTACACTCTGTCTGCAATAGCGCAGGGATAATAATATTTTTTTGACCGTTCTTATATAGTGCCGTTATTAAAGTGCTTTACCATTATGCAAAAACAAAAAACACACTGGTACACAAACTGCTATATAAACATCCACAACAAAAAAGAATTATAGAAGCTCATTATATTATAAGAGAAACAGTGGGAATGCAGTGAATCACACAAGGATTCCCAAAACTAGGATGTAACAAAGAAATAGAAAAAAACAAGGATGCACCACACCGAACCCTCAGTGTGTAAATATGTACATGAGCCACTGCAATATTCCAATTGAATTAACCTCAGATAAAAAAAAAAATAACAGACTAAATAATAGTGCAATACAGTCTGATAATATAAATATGTTTCTTCACAATGCTACAGAGAGTTCACTTACATTTACCAGAACTAACTGAGAGCTCTGCGGTATAATGCCCGTTTTAGGATATATGCTGGTCCAAATCAAAGGAAATCTCTAAATAAGGTATTGATTGCAGAGTATATACAAGAAACAGAATAATTCAAATTACAATTGTGAAGTAAGTACTGATTTAATCAGATAGGAAAATAAAGTATTGTACTTACAATTCCTAGAGCAGGACTTGCTCTAATATTATGAGCCTAGGTGGTTTGATCCTTACCTTGGGCTATTGCCGGTACCAAGAAGCAGGATGGTAAATGGATGATTAAAGAAGTAAGTAATATGTAGGAGTTATTTTTTTTTCCTTAAATGGAATATTAAAACATACAATAAAAAATATGTGGATAAAAACAATAACTAGTCCATTAAATATAGGGTACTGCATTTCTCCTTTCAAGGCTTTATCAGAAGTCAAACTTAACAAGTTTCTCCTTTCAATGCTTCCTCATAAGTCACACTTCTGATGAAGCTTTGAAAGGAGAAACGCGCTAAGTGGAGTCCCCTATAGTTTATTATGACTATTTATTGTTTTTAGCCATATATTTTTTATTGAATGTTTTAATATTCAATTTATGTAATAGAAGTATACATTTTAACTCCAATATATTATATATCTTCTTGACCATCAATTTACCATCCTGCTTCTTGGTACCAGCAATATCCCAGGGTGGGGATTATACCACCCTGGCTCATAATACTAGAGCATGTCCTGCTCTAGGAATTGTAAGTACAATTCTTTATTTTTCTATCTGATTAAATCAGTACTTACTTCACCATTGGCGGTTTTGTGCTTCTGTTTCTTGTATATACTCTGCAATCAATACCTTGTTGGAGATTTCCTGCCATTTGGGTCAGCATATCTCATAAGATGGGGATTAAACCGTCTGTGCTCATACAAGCAGAGCTCTAAGTTAGCTCTGGTAAATGTGAGTGAGCTCTTTATTGCAATTTGAAAAAACATATTTATATTATCAGACTGTATTGCACTATTATTTGCTCTGTTTTGTTTTTTATTTGAGGTTGTTTAAATTGGAATATTCCACTGGTTCATGTACGTATTTACACACAGAGGTTTTGGTGCAGTATATCCTTGTTTTTTTCTATTTCTTTGGTATACAAACATGAACAGTTTAGTTTCTTTCCAATAGAAATGCATCTTTATTACACAGTTATAGAATTAAATACATTTTAATAGATCACATTTAACTATGCGAAATACGTTTTTAAACTATATTTTATTTCAGTAATCTTACATGTTAGATTTATCAAAGTAACAATAAAAGCATCAAACTGAATGTGCACATTTGTCATTTAGCTGTCAGCTTTTATAAATTAGTACAATGTACAGCTGACTGAGTTTAGCACATTTGCATTAACATAATTTACTTTATTAAATATTGGCTTTGCTCATATTGACTGCCACTCACTTAAGCCTTAGTTAAAATTGATCAATTGTTGTTTTTGCTGTCTTTTTTTTTTATCACTGTAGGCATTTGAGATTTAGATGCATCTAACAATAGATAATTTTTTACTTATGGTTATATTTTATTTTGGTTGTTACATCCTAGTTTTTGTTAAAATCATCCCAATTTTTCTCTAAACTTTCCATAAATTAAATGCAAATTTACTAATTTACAGATTTTAAATCCATAATTAAGTTTAAACTAAAAGTTATTTTAATAATAATTTTAAATAAATACATGATATACATTTTATGCACAACTTGAAAATGATTCTTTGTATTGTTGGATAAAGCCAATTTAAAGCAATGATTCACATTTATCAAAGACTTGATTTTACTAAATATCCTGTTCATATAGACACACTTTTGGATGATTAGAACTGTGTGCTCTTGCATACAGAACTTTTCAATAAATGTGTTGTTTAAACAGCTCTTTGTAAAAATATGTGCTTAAAAAGGCACTATTTAAAATAACTACTTTCTCTGCAATATAAACACACTCCACAAAAATGTATTAAAGCAAAAGATTAGTAAAGCACTAGACAAATATAAAAAATAATCAAATAAATACTTACATGAAAAAGAAGGCCCCTTTTGGTTTAAAAAGTTTGTATCTGCTGAACAATAATTGCACATTGTTCAAGGGCCCAGTAGATTTGATCTCTATTCAATTTTTTGAATAGTGAACAAATTGTTATTCTACAGGGTGAGTAAAAAATCTGGAACAGGTCAGGAACCACCCAAAATAGGACATTTCAGGACATTTAAGCTGGTGACCTTCCAGATGACAGATAAGTAGTGTAACATATATATTTGTTATATTTGTTGATTTAAAAGATAATAATGAAATGTATCAGTCATTAAACACTGTTCCAGATGTTGGGTTTACCTTCTGTACGTAAGGCATAATCCCATATTACTTACTCTCTACCTTGTTTACTGTACCAAAAACCAATGCAGATACTAAGACAGATATTAAATTATTTCACAGCAGGTATATCCTTTTACTTAATGTTATTTGAAGACTGCTAATGTCCCACTAATCATAAAACCATAGTTGCAATATAGGTGCATGTGTGTGGAATTGTAAGTGGTTTAAATCTGTTTGATATCAGTATATGTTGTTAATATGATTTATTAAGTAACTGATCTTTGATGATTTTTTCCATAACTAATACATTTCTTGCCTCTTACTGAATAGAACTTATGTTTATAGTAGATGCAGTTAACATTTAAAATCTTGTTCTCCGCATTGCAGGTTTCATGCGCTGACATGCATTCCAATTTAAGAACTAATGTTTTTCCTTTTTTTTTTCATTGTATCATATTTTCCATAAAATGCACTTGCCATGGTGCAGGTCAATGAAACAAAATAAAAAAATAACTATAATTCTAAACACTGCAATGGCAGATGTGCTACTGAATATATAGATGTTAAGAATTTTTGTCAATCCTGACAAATGATTGAAAGGTGGAGACACAGCTACTGGAGCACATGCACTGTATTGTCTGTGTCCGTAATTACATCTGTAGCATCTTGCTTTTACTAGGGGAGTATAGGAACATAGTGACAGATGTCACACCATTCTGATGCCGATGCCCTGGCAATGAATTCATTATTTTGGCATTATGGGTTCCCAAGACGAACCATGGTGGTTCTGGCATCTTGGGATCAGAGGTAAGTATTAATATAACCGCTCCTAAAGGAAACACATATTTTTATCTTTCCATTTTCCCCCATTGTTTTAGGAGCTTTCATCTGTTAAGGTAAAGCTGTCATGGCAGATTCACTTTAAAATTGTTTATGGCAAAAACTAAAAAAGCTGTGTATGAAAAACAGACTGAAGTTGATTTGAAAAACGTAAAAGAGTCATTGAGAGCCATTTCTCTGCTGATTTACTACTAAGTAATTATCCTTATTCAGGGTGGAAAGATCAGCTGTCACAAAGCATCCACTCATCAAAAGAGTAGTTCCAGGGAAAAAAACATGGCAGCTCTGATCTGCCAGTGACTTAATAGTGATTAATGGATACGTTAAAATAGCATCATCCCTTGGCACTTGTGTACTTATTTTCCTTATTTTATCAGAAACACATTTTGAGCTGCTTTCTAGCAATACATTACAATGTGTATAATTCATGTCCTATTTCAAAATGTTGTGAAGGCCACAACAACAAATAATTTATTGTGAGCAGCTAACCAGGTCCTACATAAGCATCATGTGCCAGTTTCTATTTCCAATGGAATTGAAGGTCCAGACTAATTATGTAGAGACGGGATACAATTTGATTGACTTTTAGTTGTGTTCACTGAATAGCAAAATGTGGTGAATTGAGAACAGACTTTGCCAAACTTGAGATTTTGTTTTCGGCTTGGTTATTTTAGCCTAAATTTGTCGGTATACAATATTGGTTAAAAGTTAAGGGATTATACCAGAGAAGGGATGGAGGTCCAATGCAAAAGGTCGTGATGTGGTAGATGTATTGTACTCTATTGTACATACTTTGAAAAGATTAAGCTAAGAGATCTGCACATTATCATTATTACTATTTTATTATTTATGTAGCGCCAGCAAATTCTGTAGTGCTGTTCAATGGATGGACTAACAGACACGTAATTGTAACCAGACAAATGGACGCACAGGAAAAGAGGGGTTGAGGGAGTGGGGTAAAGTGACACAAAAGGTGTAAGAAGTGGTAATGAAATAGGTTGCTAGAAAAGTATTCACTGGGCACTTAGTAGGTTATTTTTGACAGTTGCAGGAGAGGAGTCATGGGGGGGGGGATGAATGAAAACCCGCTAACAGTTTAAACGAAATGCTTCCTGAAGAAGTGTGTTTTCAAAGATTTTTTGAAGGAGTGGAGACTGGGTAAAAGTCTAACGGAGAAGGGAAGGGAGTTCCACAGAAAAGGTTCATCTGTGGAGAAGTCTTGGAGGCGAGCATCAGATGTGGGAGTATGGACAGAGGATGTGCGTAGGTCTTTGGCAGAGTGCAGGGGCCTCAACGGGACATATTTGTGTATTAGGGAGGCTAGGTAGGTTGAAGCAGCATTATGTAGGGACTTGTAAGCAAGCACCAGAATCTTAAATTGAGCCCTATATCTAACTGGAAGCCAATGTAGGGACTGACAGAGGGGGAGGTGTGGGCGGACAGGAAAATGAGCCTTGCCGCCGCATTCATTATAGATTGCAGCGGTACAAACGGTATAGACATGGAAGTAGCAACACTTGAAGGAGGAAAGACCAGAAGTTCTGTTTTGGACAGATTGAGTTTAAGGAAGTGAGCAGCCATCCAATTGGAAATCGCAAAGAGGCAGTCAGTCACGAGACACGAGTCAAGATGGGCGGAGAGAGATCAGGAGAGGACAGGTAGATTTCTGTGTCATCTGCATATAGATGATAATGGAAGCCAAAGGAGCTGATGAGTTTACCAAGGGAGGCAGTATAGATGGAGAACAGTAGGGGGTCAAGGACAGAACCTTGGTCAATGCCAACATAGAGGTGTTGGGGAGAAGAGGCAGAGCCAGAGAAAGAAACACTGAAAAAGCGCTGGGAGAGGTAGGAGGAGCACCAGAAGACAGCAGTAACTCATAGACCGAGATTACGGAGAATGAGAAGAAGCTTTTGATGATCAACAGTGTCAAAGGCAGCAGAAAGATCAAGGAGAATTAGGATAGATTAATGGCCGTGAGATTTAGCCACGATTAAATCGTTGGACACGTTGGTCACAGATGTTTCAACAGAGTGACTAGCATGGAATCCAGACTGAAGTGGGTCAAGCAGAGAGTTGGATTCGAGGAACTCTGTCAATTTTGCATACACAACTCTCTCAAGGATCTTGGAGGCAAACAACATTAGTGATATAGGGCAGTAATTGGATGGGGAGTTGGGGTCAAGGTTGCACTTTTTCAAAATTGGCATTATGGTTGCATGCTTGAAGGGTGAAGGAAATGTGCTGGAGGAAAGGGAGAGGTTTAACATTTAGTTAGAGGAAGAGCAAGCGAGGGAGACAGAGTGTGGATGAGATATGAGGGAGTAGAATCAAGGGAACAGGTGGTGGGGCGGGAGGACCGGAGCAGAGCAGAAACCTCTTCTGTTGTAGTAGGTGCGAATGAGCATAGAACAGTGGAGTGAGTGGGGTTGGGTGATGTATTGGAAGATGTATTGGAAGGGGAGGGAGAGAGGTTAGAGATCTCTTCCCTGATTGTAGAAATCTTCTCAGTGAAGTAAGTTGCAAAGTTTAAGGCGGACAGGGTGGTAGGAGAAGGGGGGCAACAGAGCGAAGGAGAGCATTAAAAGTGTGAAATAGGCATTTTTTGGTTGGTGGGACAGTGTGCTTATGAGGGTGTTGAAGTAATTTACTTTTGCAGAGGAAAGAGCCAGAGTGTAGGAGCGCAGCATAAATTTATAGTGGAGGAAATCAGGTGCAGAGTGAGACTTTCTCCAACAGCGTTCAGCAGTTCTGGTACATTTTTTGAGATACTGGGTCAGCTTTGTGTGCCAGGGTTGTAATTGGGAACACTTGCTGCGTTTAAATGTAGGAGGTGCCATGATGTCTAGTTGAGAGGAAAGAGTGAAGTTGTAGAGTGAGATTGCAGAGTTAGGGCAGGTGAGATTTGAGATGGGTTAAAGGAGAGTTTGGTGGAGAAATGCTGGAGATCAAGGCAGTGGAGGTTTCTGTGAGATTGGAGAGTTGAGGGTGGTGAAATTTGGGTACGGGTTTGCCGATGTCAAAGGTCAGCAGATGGTGGTCAGATAGATTAAATGGAACACTGGAGAGATTAGAGGTAGTACAGAGATTGGTGAAGATGAAGTCAAGAGTGTTTCCTGCTATATGAGTTGCTGAAGTAGACCACTGTGTGATGCCGAAGGAGGAGGTTGCAGAGAGCAGACGGGAGGCATCAGGGCAGTTGTAGTTGTTGATTTGGATGTTAAAGTCCCCAACTATGAGGGAACGAGTGATAGAGGAGAGAAAGTGGGGTAGTCAGGAAGAAAAGTGTTCAATGAATAGCCTCAGATGACCGGAGGGGTGGGGATAAATGATGGGACTTAAATATGTGGACAGTGTGAACTTCAAAGTAAGTAAAGGATAGGGCAGGGGCAGGGAGGATAGGTTGAAAGGTGCATTGAGGTGAGAACATGTCTATAAATGCAAGTACAAGCCTTCATTTCTGTACAAATCAGTAAATAGGCAAACAGAGAGAGATCTAATCATCCTTTTAATAATTTTAAAATTAAAGAATGGCCACAAAATTGTGGTTGAAATCCAGACATCATGTAGTGATTTGTCTTATACACATCATATCTACCAAATGGTAGTATTACTTTTATATTATCACATGCCACTTAATTTAATTTCTCAGCTTTTGAATAACATTGCCATTAATTCTGAACAGATATCTATCATATCTCTTTTGGCTGGAGCCCTCCAGTATGATCAACTAACTGCTATTAAATCTCTAAGGACCTTGAGAGCATTGAGACCTCTGCGTGCATTATCAAGATTTGAAGGCATAAGGGTAAGCCCGAACTATAGTATAGGAGATAGCGACCTTTCAACTGTATTATTTTCTAGTCTGCTTTTTTTTTCTATAATTATCTAGCTTAGGTTTCCTTATCTCACATGAAACTGGTGCATCAACAAGGACAAGTCAACATTAAAGGGTAAGATGGCTTTGCTTGTTTTTCCTCGTAGGGTCCATCAATTGGTGTGTTAACCATTGTACTCTAAAATGTTCAAAAGATTTCTCCTAGGTTTAGGTTGAAGATGAAGACCACAAGATATCATCACTGTATGTATGATGCAGTACATGTATGTATAGAGGATATGGAAGACCAATGAGATTATTACTTTTGTGTCTTTGTGTAGGTCTCTTTGGTTAGCTTAGTAGCTAATGCCTTGGGATACTCAGAATTAGGGGCTATAAAGTCCCTTAGGACACTAAGGGCATTGAGACCACTGAGGGCCCTCTCACGGTTTGAAGGGATGAGGGTAAGATGACTATAAAGAACATGAAATAATGCATGCATAGAAATAACTGAATCATGCATGTACAAAATATAAGCATAAGGAATGATGAATCCATGCAGAAAGGCTGCAATAACCTCATACCTACTGTTTATCTAACAGAGTTGTATGGGAACAGATGCTTCAGCACATTGCCAACCATATGCTATCACACATACCAGCTTTGTTCATATATGAGTCTATTCAACAGAAATCCAAAACTCTTTAGGGCTTATATCATCTAGGTATGTCCATTTTATAAGGCTAAATAGCTTTTACATCCAGGATATACTTTTTTTTTATTTTTATTTTTTAATGTTGAGGCCTATTAAGATTTGCATTGTAAAAATATAAGAACTGTTTAGTACCCCACTGCCCAAATAAAAGGAAGAAAAAAAAAATATTCTTTGGCACTGACACAAACAGAACGGGATTCATTTGAGCCACAGAATAGGTTTATGTGCTAAATATAGGCTACAAGGTTTATCTCTTCTCGAAAACATTTCCCATGCTTCCTAAAATGGCAATATGCACGGACCCCAAAATGAATAATAGATTAAAAGTAACCTTGGTGTCCATCTAAATATCCCCTAAGTAAGGACACAAATTCAAAGCCGAATTTGTAATTTGAGCTACCTTGTCTTCATACTACACTGCTCCTTGCTGTTAGATTCTTGTCAATTTGATTTCCATGTCGTTTTGAATTTTGCAATAAAATAAACAAGTGGAAATGGATACAAAGTGTTATAAAATATCAGCTGGTGCTATAATTTATTTAACATCATAACTTTGGGGTTTATGCATTCATTTACTGTGGTGACGTGTCTTATGAAAATTAGAATAAAATAGCCATGTTGGATAAAAACTGTTAATCAGAGTTGGAGAGTTACCCTAGTTAATAACATTTTGAGCAAGCACACGTCAGCGGTAACAGTTAAAAAGATTTAATGCATCTCCTTTAATGATGTCTCCTGAAGTATCCACTGCCCTAACTATAGGACTCAAATGAATTTATATGTAGACCAGTGATGAAAGCTATTGTTTTTTTTTCTCAATAGCATTAAGCATTTCTGTTTAATAGACCCGTTAATCTAATATTGAAAGCTATCGACTCTCAGGAAATATGTATTGTCATGAGATGCATGTATGCATTGCCTATATTCACCTGAGTAACACTGAGGTAAAAATGTAATCTAGATAATGTAATCTTCTAATATTGTATCTGCTCACTAAGCAACACATATATCAGTCACATTTTATTATGCTTCACTCAAGCCCTACAAACACTTAAAATACCTATATGCTTAACTTCTGTTGACTGACATGCAACATGATGCCCTTACTATAAAAATAATTGTTAACTAATTTCAAATTAGTTATATATATGTATATATATATATATTTACACACAATGAAGATAATGTTTTGATTAGACTTGCACGGTGCGACTTCTGAACAACATTGTCCCCTTCCCCCTCTCCTGCTTCTTCCCTCGAGAAGCCAGGAGAATTTATGTCTTGCCTACAGAAGGTTCTAACTTAAGGGTCATCCCCATTCTGTCCCCAAATGTCTGCATCTAATTTATTAAAAATATAACAGGGCCACCGCATATTAAGCCTGCTGTACATACAGTCCGTGCCAACGAAGCTACATGCTTAAATGTGTGTAGGTAATTGTCACCGTATGCATATTTATAAATTTGTGCATCTGTATATGTTTGGATGTACACGTCTTTTAGAATTTGTCACACATGCCAGCATTACCACTCCTGAATATGGGCTCTGGATCTGTCTCTGGTTGAGGTCAGGCTAAAGCCAAGTTTTGCTGCAGTAAAAACATCTCCTTGTGTGTCAGTCTCAGATAAACACAATCACAAAAACAGCACGTCTGATGTAAACAATTTAAGAACTAATTATATACTTGCTAATATTCAGACTGCCCCTCTTTCTCAAATACATGCCGTTTTAGGGAATATAAGCATCATTTCACTGACATTGAATGAATTTAGGAAGCAATCCCAGTGCTGTTGATTTGTGTTCCATCTTTATATTTAAGTATGTTTATAAAAAACAAAACAGGAAGAATGAAATTAATGGAACATAAATCTGTGAATACATTTACTGTTTATGCTTCACTTTATTCATGCACTGGTGTTGAATTGTTTTTGGAAAATTTACAAACAGCAGCAGTCTACATTAATCTTCAGAGAAGAGACTCAAATGCATGAGCTAGATTTGGAGGACACGAGCATGCTTGACACCGCTAGACTTCTAATCTAAGGCAAGTCAACTTTAAAACAATTATGTTAAAGTTGAACTGTCGATTGTGCATGTTCACTTGATTGCTCTAGAAATAATTAATATTTCAAACTTCCAGTCCAATTAAAATGAAAATCATTTTCCTTCGGTTATTGTAGTCAAAGATTAATCAGTAAATGGAGAAGGAACTTCAAATTCACATCATAATAACAAATTTACACCACGCAGGTAGATAAGCTAGATCTGTCTTTGGTTCTTTTTTATAGTGTATTTAATGTACACTTTTATATTAGTTCAAAAGTAACCACTTTCTTACACTAAATATTTGTATGTGTCTGTTGGCTACACGGTTAAATTTGGTTATTAATTGTGTATGAAAGTGTCTTACAAATGAACCAAAAATGCCAAACAATATATTTGCATATCTTAAAACTTTCAAATAGTTAAAAATATTATTTAATAAAAAATATTTTTTTATTTTTTTAAACTACACTGTAGTAATACACTGAAATGAAAAAAACTCAATAATAATATAATTTATGCAATAATAATGTTCATTCAGTCAGTCGTACAAGAAGGAATCCAGCAGCGCAACTGTTAAAACAATATGTTAAATCCACAACTTACTTAATACAGGAATAATGGGTGTTGCTTACCTGCAGTAGTGCGTAATGCTTTCTTCATAAGGAGTTTTCTTTTAACTTCGTCTATGCTTACAGCAGAGTTAACATTGGATACAGAAACTATTTCACCAATTGGGTTGACCCATTCATTTTTAATGTCACTTACACATATTTAAAGGACCACTATAGTGCCAGGAAAACATACTCGTTTTCCTGGCACTATAGTGCCCTGAGGGTGCCCCCACCCTCAGGGTCCCCCTCCCGCCCGGCTCTGGAAAGGGGAAAGAGGTAAAAACTTACCTTTTTCCAGCACTGGGCGGAGCTCCCTCTCCTCCTCCTCTACGCTGACGCGGCAAGAGCTACGCATTCAGCCGTTCATAGGAAAGCATTTACAATGCTTTCCTATGGACGCTGGCGTGCTCTCACTGTGAAAATCACAGTGAGAAGCACGCAAGCGCCTCTAGTGGCTGTCAATGAGACAGCCACTAGAGGATTAGGGGGAAGGCTTAACCCATTCATAATTATAGCAGTTTCTCTGAAACTGCTATAATTATGAAAAAATGGGTTAACCCTAGAAGGACCTGGCACCCAGACCACTTCATTAAGCTGAAGTGGTCTGGGTGCCTAGAGTGGTCCTTTAATGCACCATTCTATGGATAAAATATATATAACAACATCTGCAGATTTTTGTGTGTCTAAAATGAATTTATATTAAATCTGCGTGTTGTAAGGACTAGATTTTTTCTTAATTTTGTGTACAACAAAACCACACACTAATTAAACATGTTATTCGTATGTGTGTCGAGATTATCAGCAGTATAGTTTGAAATAATACTTGGAACACAAACTCTGGTTTGTATTCACAAAATTTCAGTTAACATTTATTCTGTATGTCGGTCTGTATAGAGTAAACAGTGCTTGGAAAACACTGCTCCAGCTATAATTTACCATCAGCATCTCATAAGTGTTTATGGTGCTTGATCACCATAAACACACAGATAGCATTTCTGATGATAGCCCACCATAACTGCACAAATAGTAGATAGACATCAATTTCAGCTAACTGATTCTGGTTGCAAACTTTACTACAAGGTAGAAGTTAGTAGTTTTGGCGTTTAAATTCAAAACTGGCCTACTTATAGTTTTATTTCAACAATTGATGAGATGTGAACTTATAACTTATTTTGTGTTCTGATCTAAATATAGCTCAGGGAAGAAGATGGTTTTACACATGCAAAAGCCGTGTTTGAATAAGTGAATGGAAAATAAAGAATCAAAGTTCAGTACATTTGTAATATTTACATGTACATATAAAACCAAGAATAGTTACAAGATATGTAGAAATGGAAAACACCAACAATTTCTGTACCGTTGCCAAATATTTTTAAATTATGTGGTTTTAAATCTAACCTACACTCCTACAAATAAACCGTAACACTGAACTCCGAAACCTAGTTTATAAGATGTTAAATTAAAACAATCATTTCTAAGCATGTAACTTTTTAAGAAGTTTACAAAAAGTTAAATTTAAAAAATATAGTCATTTCTAAACCTGTAACTTTTAAGTTAATATTTTGATAAAAAAAAATAACGTTTTAAATTTAGCATGCAATTAAACAGTTTTTTGCACACATAAAGTAGAATAATTAGAAAGCAGCGTTCTGGAAAAAAAAATTAGCTGTTATTGATGCACCAATAGTTAAATAAGTTTAAGGTTATGGTGAGGTGTGCCCAATTCATCTTCCATATGCTGTTAGAGACTGGAGTATGACACCTTATGAAATAGCTCAAGTCTCACTGTTGCTACAAATTTTAAATATTGACTTTTAGACTCAGGAGAATCTAATTTAATATTACTTTGAATAATTAATGTGACCAAATGAAACTTTTCACATTATTCAGAAATGCTGGGCTTTATGTTGCTAGGCCCACATCTATACAGAGTACTTTGGTTTTCAAGGTTTCAAATGTCTAGAAAGATACACATTGAAGTTTTATTTTTATTTTTTAATTTAAATGATTTTTTTTTTTTTTTTACTTGTCAACACAAACTGCTTTAAACTCAAGTTGAGTGTATTCAGTTCACAAGAAACACATTTTGAGATTTTTTACATTTCATTTAACTTAAGGCTGATGATTTTATGAGCAGGATACCCGCAAGAAATTCTGTGATTCCCTCTCTAAAAAATACTTATCTCAAGATCTTGCAATGTCGCAGTAAGTATTTAATGTACACATCCCTCTCCATGTCAAACACCTTTAAAATAATAACATTAAGAGACATAAACTCCCAAAATCAATGTTTTATTAGAACACCAATTCATTAAATTAATATCTGTAAAAACATGGTTAGTGTACTTTTTTTATTCCATTCAAAGCATTGATGCACAATTTTCATGTAATTTTCTGCAATTAGTAAAAAGAAAAAAATATTTAAAGAGACAGTCTTAATTGTTTACCTCTGTCTCTTTTTAAGTCCGTACATGGACTTAACTAGTGAAAAAAAACATACTCTGCCTCCTACATTTTAGAAACTAATAAATTAACTATATACTTATTTGTTTGAAGCTCAATCACATCTAGCACTAACAATAAAACAAAAAAAATATATTACTTAGCTATTAATTGTTATTTGTTTATATTACGCTACTCAAAATGTTTAAAGACTGAAGTTTGAAATTTAGTGTAATGAAAAACAAAATTAAGTAAGTCTTATTTGCTAAGAATGTTACCATGCATAGAATGGAATGATAGTGAATATCTCATTACTGACTGCCTGGCTTTGAACACTGTAAAATGGCTAGTAGTTAATTAATTTGAGAATGTTTCATTACATTGGATTGCTTGTGTCTGCATCTACAATTTAGTCATTTGCATGTTTGTGTAACAATTTATCTGTCCACCGCCATCTTACCATCACTCATATTGTATGTTTTTAAACATGGTTCATAATTATCAAGTTTGAAAGGAAGCTATAATTTATCCCTTGCTTTGTAAATGTAGTCAGTCTATTTTTTATCTCATATTGTATGTGTAATATTCATTTGTTTCTTCTCTTTAGCATGCACAGCTTCTCAGGTTTCACCATGCTTCTAGCAGGTTTTTCTTGTTTTATTTTTTTAATTTTTAATTTTTTTTGTTCCTATTTTATATATTTTTTTTAACAAAATTTTTTTTTTCTCACCTTAAGAACATTCTTACCTCTTTTAATCCCTTGAGTGTGAGCAATGTATCCAAAGAACATTGTCGAAGTGTATTGTGCATAGTTGGCAGGTTATTTTTCAGTTTGCGCCTTTTATTTGGTTTGTTCATAGCATCTCATTCATAGTTGTGTTCATGTAAATATTTCATTATTATCATGTTCTTCAAACAACTCATACAAGTCAATAATAATCTCTCTCTCTTCCTTTTTTAATGTTTTTTATTAGGTGGTTGTGAATGCCCTGATAGGAGCCATTCCATCCATCATGAACGTCCTCCTGGTTTGCCTCATATTTTGGCTTATTTTTAGCATTATGGGAGTAAATATGTTTGCTGGCAAATATGGCTATTGTGTAAATACCACCAGTGACGAGGTATTTTTAGACACTAGAGTCAACAATAAAAGTGAATGTATGCAGATAATAAATGAAACGGGTGATGCCCGGTGGAAAATTGTCAAAGTGAACTTTGATAATGTTGGATTTGGATACCTTTCATTGCTTCAAGTGGTAAGTATCTTCTTTTATATGTATATAAAATCACATGCGTGCATGTATGTATGAATATATTAAGTTACAGAACAAAAAAACTCATGGTAATACGTGCACAAGTTTCTCATAGCTCTATAGCAATTAAACGCGTAGTAATATGTTGTGTGAATTGCAGCTAAATTACTTTTAAAGTGTATGTTAAAAATGCTTTTAATGTGTAAATTAGCAAGCGTGTGTGGATATTGGTTCTTGTTTTAACTGATTAGCTAGCGCCAGTCAATATTTGCTCTTCTTTTAACTGATTTTCTTGATTACCTCAAATATAAATGGAAATGTAAAAATTTTGTATTAAACCATTTACCATTTTATTTGGCAAACAAGGTAATTTCTGCCAAAATTAAGCTTTACATTCATGTGTGTTAGTGTATTGCTTTTAGAACTTTGATTATCAGATTATGTAGATTATAAAAACTAGTCCTTTAATATATTCATTTGTTGGTGACTATTTGACTAATATGTTGGTAAAATTTGTCTCATCATATAACGTGGAATGCAATATTAATACATTTTGATAATTTTGAAACTAACGTTTTGATATTTGCAAACAATTCTATTATAGCAGTATTTAGAAAGACAAACATCAAAAGAGAATGTGTAAAAATACATTAATAACTAAAATATGCCAATAGTAACTTTGATGAAAACCTCTTACAGGCAACATTTAAAGGCTGGATGGATATTATGTATGCTGCTGTGGACTCAAGAAAGGTTAGTATTGGTTAGTAATGAGTGACGCAAGAAAGGTTAGCATTGTGCATGTGTATTGAAGATTCATTTGTTATATATATATACTGAAAAGATACACTGTAATAACTCACAGTAATGTGCAGTGTGTATGGGTACAGTTTTTGACATTCATGGTATTTCTTTAATATACATTGTGCTATATACGTTTTTGCAATTTTTGAGTGTCAAGAATTGTGTTAAATTGTTTTCTGTTATTATTATTATTATAAAATAAGGTGAATATGATGGCTACCACCAAAAAACTCTGTGTCTTCTGTATTATTTTACATCGTTATTTCTTAGAAGATAAGGGTACCATTTGCTTTCAACATATTTTGTTCAGTTATATGGACGATCTGAGAGGAGATTGCATATACCATTCTATGCATGCATGATGTTGGTTTATTCCATGTTTCTCAACCAGTGTTACGCATACCCCAAAGGGTTCACACACCAAAGGCAGGGAGTATGCCAAGAGCTGGTTCGATGGCCACCTTATTGCACTCCAGGAGGCAGCCAGCTGTGCAATAAGGCAGAGTAGACAGCAGATGTCTACTCTTCCCTAATTCACTGTCCGGGAGGAGAATAGAGGCAGAATGGGAGCTGTAATCTTCTAGCTCTTCTACCTTGCATGCCCTGTGGTGAGGACATCACTCCGGCACTGGCACCTCTAAAAAGCAGCGAGGGGGCAGTGCTGGAAGAGCATGAAGATTACACAAACCCAACACTGGATCTCAGGGAAAGGATCCCCACTGCACCCCAGAGAAACGATCCACAAAAGATAGGAAGACTGGGTGGGCTTAAATCAGCAAAAGTGTGTCTGTCAGTGAGTCACTGTACTTTGTGTGTAAATGTGTGTGTCACTGTCCTCTGTGTGTAAATGTGTGTGTGAGTGTCCTGTGTGTGTGTGTGTGTGTCAGTGAATGTGTGTGTCTGTCAATGTATGTGTGTGTGTGTGTGTGTGTGTGTGTCAGCAAGTGTGATGTCAAATCAGTGAGCTTGTGTCTGTCAGTATGTGTGTAAGTGTTTATCAGTTTACTCTGTAAATGTGTGTAGGCCTTTGTTCTCTGTGTGTAAATGTGTGTGTGTCTTTGTTCTCTGTGTGTATCTGTGTGTGTGTCCATCAGTGAATATGTGTGCACCTGCCAGTACATGTGTGTGTGTGTGTCAGTAAGCATGTCTGCCAGTGTGTATCAAATCAGTAGGATTATGTCTGTCAGTGAGTGTTTCCTCTGTTGTGTGTCTTTCAGTTTCCTCTGTGTGCAGATGTATGTGTCAGTGTCCTCTGTTTGTAAATGTGTGTGTGTAAATGTACTCTGTGTGTAACTGTGTGTGTGTCAGTGTACTCTGTGTGTAACTGTGTGTATCAGTGTCCTCTGAGTGTAACTATTATATTTATATTCTCATTTTGTAATTTATATACTTCAGATTTATAGTTCATACACTCCTCCTTATGTACACAATATTCACAATATTCATATTTCTTTTTAAAATATTCCTTACTACTTGTTCTTCAGTATGGGATTAATTTAAATATCAGTGTCTACACATTTCATCTTAAATCAATATAAATTACTTTCTCGAGGCAGGATACATAGGAATCTTTTTAGTCCTCCATATTCTTCTCCGTAAAAGGGTGAGAAACACTGGTTTATTCAACACTATCAATATTTAAAGTGAACTATAGATTGGAAAACAAAATAGTTGAATGTAATATTTTGCTGTTCCATGCTTTTAAATATTGTATGTTTCAAGTAAAATGCTCCAGAATATGTAAGGTGGAATTCCTGAGATATCAGTAACATTTTATGAAAGAAGGTTACAGAGGCCCTCCTAAAACACAAGGAATTTCTTATATGAGAAATCAGAATGAGTTAGGAATATGTTAACATAATCTTGTTTTCTGAATAAGGATAAGGTATTGAAATATGAGTCCACTTTGTTTGCCGAATTGTTCCATTCCCCCTAAAAAACTACCACTCATGTGGTAAGTAGGCTTAATACTCATGTACATAGCCTACTAACCATTTCTTGAATTACATATTTGCAATGAGTTCCAAACAAACATGAGCCTGTCTAGTTCTTTAACCAGAAGACATTAATTATCCATATAATGTTCCTGGAACTGTTCATTTTGGCTTACCTTGACTATTCTTATTTCATGACTTTGGCTTTTGACTTGTGATTTCTATCATCTTGGCGATACCCTAGTTAAATATTCACCATATTATTTATATAGCGTGAACATATTCTACAGTTCTTTACAGTTATAGAAAGGGTATATTTAGAGTTGCAGAATATTGGCCTATTATTTCCAAGGTTTGTCTTCATGGCTTTCATAGAACCACATCTATTTAGAAGCATGGGATATGCTAGGATATTTTAAGTGATGTCCATTACTGCCAAATGGACATTGTATCCACTGTAAATAAGGAGAAAGTGTTGGCTCCATAACCATGTTATGGGCTGTGCATCGATTTCATTGTTTGGGTTTGGGCACCCAGATTGAATATCAAGGTATGGTAATAAGATAATAAATGGTGATTAGCAAATAAACAGGGGGAAATTTTCACACACAGGGTTCTTTCAAATGTTTGTATTTACCCACCTTCCAAAGCCCAGGGAATAGGTTCATGAGTTGACAGAAGCAGTTAAGCATCTCATAATATTATTTACTTCTCACTACTCACTACCGCATTTATATTCTCATTATACTTTGAATGGGGGAATAAACATTTATTCAAATGTTACCAGCTGGTAGACAGGCCAAAATGACTTTTTGGTCCTGCCCCCATGTTTTCTTTGTCACAGCATTGAATTGAGCACTTCCCTAGCATTCTTTTGCGGTTTGAATTTATCATGTCTAGTAATAGTTCATTCACAGGATTTCATAGGTTTATTACATCCAATATTCTTTTTGCTTTCAGCAAGAAGAACAGCCTAAATATGAAGACAATCTTTACATGTATCTTTACTTTGTTATTTTCATCATCTTTGGATCCTTTTTCACCTTAAACCTCTTTATTGGTGTCATCATTGATAACTTTAATCAACAGAAGAAAAAGATAAGTATTTAATGTTAAGTAATGACAGCATGCAAATGTAGATTGCTCACAAAGTACAACAAGAACATTGTGTTTGCTTTTATAAAATACAGTTTAAAGGACACTATTTGTATATTCAGATTCAGATTCAGCTTTATAATCACTGTACAATGTGTAGACAAGGACAATGAAACACATTTGGCAATTAGCAATTAATAAAAACACTATATAATAATGTACTCTCAGTGTAAGCTTTTTACAGTGAATGCCTATTACCACAGTTCCCCTAGTACGTAAGAAATGCAATCCTTCATTGATAAAAAAAGTTCAACAACCTAGTAATACATAGACATTACACAATAGTGCCACCATATACAACAATACAACCCATAGTCCCTAATCTAACACCTTACATGTGCAACAAGTGTGCCAAACTACCATACAGTTCATACATCTAGTGCAAATCATTACCATATCATTAACAATATACCTTTATCATGTGAGAAGAAAAAAACTTAACACATGCAATTTAGCAGAACACGTCTACCATACACACAAAACACAATCTGCAACCCACTGACCAATAACATAAAGTGCTTAATGTGAGCACATGGGCCACATGCATAAAGTGCAAAGTGTGAACATATGTGATATTTGTTGAATGCATTCCTGTACAATCTATTTTTAGTTAACTGAAATTATGACCTTTAGATTCTTAGTACTTTTAGGATTTGCTTTTCCCTAAAACCTTTTTACAAAAGCCTCCTAAATGGAAACATTTCAAAGCTTTTAGGCGATATATTAAATAGTTTGTGTTGCCATGGTCACATATATCTACTGGTACAATGAGCTGTAGTGTCTACCTAGCTAAGAATAATACTAAATAAATAGAAACATACTAAACATCTGCATTCCACAATTGATGATGATGTGGAGTGCCATAAAATAAGCAGGATTCCCCCGAAATCTGTTAACAAAGGATGATCCAAGTCAAGCCCCAATACCTTTTTTGTAGTGAACTATAGGTTATTGATAAGCTCTACTATTTCCTCATCCTGTGACCCATAGGAGTAGATTTTAATAATGCGTTTTGAATTAAGTTAGGCATATTTGAGACACCTCTTATGCATTCTTACTTTCCAGTTTGTAGTGCAGGTGTAGACAAACCTTTTAAGCTGTGTTATGATGCTCTCTTCGGAATATTTTATGCTATTTTGGCTGTCCAAGAACACCAAGTACATTGTTGATCTTCAGAGCTTTCATTATAACCAATTGGTCAGCTAGAAGAGGCACACACAAATACGAATGATACACCATATTAAATTATTTCACAATTTAATAATCAATATATAAAGGAGAGCAGGTAGATAAAGTAAGCAAAGAAAAAAAATATTAATTTCTATAGTTAATGTTCTTTTTAAACTTCATATGACAACTCAGTTATAGTGCAATGTCTTTGAAATCTAAAACTAATATACCTAATTTTAAAAATGTTCAGATGACTAGGTGGGTCAGTTTATAACTTACTCAGTAATCGTTATCCTCATGCACGTGGGCCAACATGTCACTTGGTGAGTAAATGCCAGAATGGCAATGATTGCTATATTGTAACCAAATTTGATTTGTTTCCTATAATTCGGAGGCCAAGACATCTTCATGACAGAAGAACAGAAAAAATATTACAATGCAATGAAGAAACTAGGATCCAAAAAGCCACAAAAGCCTGTTCCAAGACCCTCGGTAAGTTTAATTTATTATATAGTTTACATCTGGAAATATTTAAGCATAGAGCGTTGTGAAGATTATACTTTTTTCTGCTAACTTTAGTTTGGTTCTAACAGATTAAATGTTGAAGAAAAGGCTGTTTTATTGTAGTGGTATTATTTAACAAGAAGTGGCATCTCTTTTTACACATCGGGCAGTGTGTGTGTTGATTTTATTGCACGATACACAGATAAACTCTGGTTCTATATTATTGGAACAAGAGATTAGTTTGATTTATGGCAACTCAGGTAACTTTGTATACTTGTGTTTAGAGGAAGTTTCTAAGAGGTTTTTGCTGGGATGTGAATGTTGAATCCTAGTTTAGTTAGGTACTACCTTTCCAGTAGTGAAGTAAACTAAGAAATGGATAGCTCACTATTGGGAATGGGTCCAGTGTAGTGATGTCCCGAACGGTTCGCCGCGGACGGCGAACATATGACCCTGTACCTCACAGTCAGCAGACACATTCCAGCCAATCAGCAGCAGACCCTCCCTCCCAGACCTTCCCACCTCCTGGACAGCATCCATTTTGAAGCTGCATTCTTAGTGAGCTGTCCAGGAGGTGGGAGGATCTGGGAGGGAGGGTCTGCTGCTGATGTGGCTGGAATGTGTCTGCTGACTGTGAGGTACAGGGTCATATGTTCGCCGTCTGTGGCGAACCGTTCGGTGAACCGTTCGGGACATCACTAGTCCAGTGTAGATTTAGTCATTCTCAGTTTCAGTACAGCAAGATTTCTTCCTCATCCTTCAAGGAGTATAGGTGATACCATTATATTATTGACAGGATTCATTTTGAAGCTGCATCTCATCAGCTATATACTAAGTGTTTCTAGTACCTCCCATTAGGTCAGTTTTGAGGTTCCTTACCACAAGGTAGCTGTACAGATATAACACGGTACACTAGATCAGTGTTTTAAGTGGCACATTCATAATAAAGCCTTTTTCTAAAACACTGTATCTAGTTTAGCCTCTTTAGCTGCCTGTAGCCACTAGCATACAACTGATACACTGCTCATACATGTATACTAATAGTTACTAATAGTTATACTAATAGTTGTGCAGCTTTTACTATTGACCAGTTTGGAAATTATTTTGATTGTACATCTTATCCAACTGACTAGCATCTCCAGTTCCAATTTAGGAAAGAATATTGTTGAATATTATATAGTCCATTTTCTTTTCTTTGCTGAGGTGCTTATGTCAGTGGTCTGATAGCACTGTTCACTGTCTCATGATTATTCAGTATATTGCGGAAAATTCCTTGCATTCATAAACAGTAATTCCTTAAATAAATGAACACCACAATTTACTGCATCTCTGTCATACCTCCTCCTGGCCTGCTCTGGTCCCTCCATCTGTCCTGTCCCTCCATGCTGTGTAGAAGCCCGGCCCGGGTGCGCACGGGCTACTACTAGCTAGGGGGCATGCGCCTTGTCTCCGGCTTCTTAAAGGGGAAGTACCATTTTTTTAACCTTTGAACTGGCACTCTATTTATATCTATTTTATTACTGCCCTACTCGGTTCCCTAGTCTATCAGCTCTCACGTAGCCCTATTTATACCTCCCTCTTTCATCACTTCCTTGCCCTGTCATGGTCTCTAGTAGCCCGAGAGTGCGTTCTGTTGGTTTGTCTTTTCTGGTATCTGACTTTGGCTTGTTTCCTGGTTATCCGTACTTCTGGCATCCTTGACCCTTGGCTTTGTTATTAGTTTTTTCATACGTTAAGTCTGGCCATTTGAAGGACCTGTAATACGTCTGGCTTTGTGTTCCTTTTGAGCCCCATAGTTTGTGTGTTGGGGAGGTTAACTAAATCTCCTTCTCTTGCCCTAAATCAAATATACTTGCCCAGATATATGAAAGTCCTCTTCAAATATGGAAAAAAAAAAAAAACATGCGGCTCTGTGATAGACTTAATGGAATATATTAGTAAACAATGCACAATTATAGGGTGGTATAATTTTACATAATGTAATTTTCAAATATCAGCTTCGTGTCAAATGTGCAAATGATTTTGAGTTTCCCTCTTAACACCATGTCATCAACTGTGTGCTGTAGGGATATCATTGAAGTACCTGCTGGAGTTGAGTGCTGTGTTATGTGATTGTATCAATGTGATTGTCAACAAGTTGTTTGTCTTACGTGCTTTGTGGCCTGTGGTTGTTCATATTTTAAGCAATATATTACGAAAATGTTCTGTTTGTTTTCTAGTTGTTTACTCAACTATAATTTACTGCATTCTTGTTAAGAGCACCCAATTATACAGTATTATTTTTCCCCAAGATGTAGTCTTAATATTTTCACTTTAGGCTCACTGACACAAGACACTGAGACAGAAATCATTGACATTTTAAGCTGGACTGTATAAAATGATGTTGATTTGCCTTTTCTGAAGGCAGTTGTAAAGCCAATGTTAAAGTATAAATATATATATATATATATATATATATATAAATATATATAAATAAAAAAAACCTTATGTGAAAAAAAGCAGTCAACTCTGCGACACTTAGCTTATATATCTGGGCTCTTCAGACCATTGTTTGTATAGAGACACTTCCACATTTTGTTTAGATAGTCCATACCCTCAGTGCTGTGCAGTGACACTTTCCATCTGAAAGCTAGTATTAGATGGGGATAGATAACTTACTACCTGCTATCCCTCTCTAAGCATTTAATGTGGTTTCATGTCATTGTCAGTCTTTGGTTTCTCTGTGATAATTCATCTGTCACTAGAAAAGTCCCTGAGACAATAAGCCATGGTGTATTTTTAAGAGATCGACAAGCTGTTGAGAACTCAAAACTGATTTTATTTCTTCCTACATTGACCAAGCTTTTCCTCACCTATATTATTGTGTAGTATTGCCCCGCCAGTGCACATATACATGCATTCATCTCTTACCGCTTATGCTAATCCTCAGTCATTCTCTGTGTCTCTTTCTCAAGGACGGCCTTTCTTTATTTAGCCTTTTGTATACCACCCCCGAGTCCCTACTCCCAGTTTTCTTATATAGACATTGTGTTTACTGGTTTCGTCAGCGGTGGTGTACAATGTGCTATTATGTGAAGGTTTACTGTTGTCTTGTTTTTGCGTTTGGGGCATGAATGTATTGTAAAAATAACACCCATGGTTTTAAGTATGTACTTTTGTATGCATTCCCATGAGTAGTTGTACTATGTAAAGGTTTGCCAGAATTTTTTTTTAAATTAACATGTACTTAGTTTCAACATTTGAGCGTTAAGTATCTTAGAAATATGAAGTCTGTTAGGTCTCACTTAGTAATGCCCTACATATGTGGATAACATTTTGTTCTCAGATTAATTTATACTATTGCTATATGCGTGTATTAACTGCATGTAATTACTACACACATGCAATTTCTAAATAAATAATTAGGAATACAAAAGCAATAATAACCACCAATAATGCCAACAAGGCCTACATTTGCTTGCTTACTTAAAAATATCACAAGTATATAACGTTAGTCTTGAAATATATGTTTAACCCCTTAAGGACTGGACTGTTTTTGCGATGTTGTACATTTGCGACCAGGCATATTTTTACACTTTTGTGGTGTTTGTGTTTAGCTGTAATTTTCCGCTCTCTCATTTACTGTTCCCATACAAATTATATATTGTTTTTTTCAGGACAAAAGGGGCTTTCTTTACATACCATTATTTATATAATCTCATGTATTTTAATTAAAAGAAAATTAAAAAATTTGATGAAAAATTTAAAAAAATACATGTTTTTTGACTTTTACTTGAAAAATATTTTACTCATCTACAAAAGCGAATGAAAACTGCTAAATAGATTCAAAATTTTGTCCTGAGTTTAAAAATGCCCAGTGTTTACGTGCTTTTTTTTGCATGTTATAGGGGTATAGGTACAAGTAGGATATTGCGGTTTCAAAACATACATTTTTTAAATTTATCAATAGTGACATTGTAACACTATTATTTGTCATAAATCTCTGAATAACACCCCACATGTACATATTTTTTTTAAAGTAGACAACCCAGGGTATTTAATATGGGGTATGTCCAGTCTTTTTTAGTAACCACTTAGTCGAAAACACTGGCCAAAGTAAGCATTCATATTTGTTTGTGTGTGAAAAAAGTAAAAAAACTAAATTGAACGCTAATTTTGGCCAGTGTTTGTGACCAAGTGGTTACTAAAAAAGACTGGACATACCCCATTTGCAATACCTTGGGTTGTCTTCTTTTGCAAATGGTATGCCATCATGAGGGTAATTCTCATTCCTGGGCTACCATACGCTCTCAAAGGCAACGTAACCAACCTGGCCATTTTCAATGTAAAAATATTTGACCCATATATTTGACTCTGTAACTTTCAAAAATGCTATAAAACCTGTACATAGGGGGTACTGTTTTACTCGGGAGACATCGCTGAACACAAATATTAGTGTTTAAAAACTGAAAAACGTATCACAACAATTATATCATCAGTAAAAGTGCTGTTTGTGTGTGAAAAATGCAAAAAAAGTCACTTTCACTGACAATATCATCACTCTGATATGTTTTACTGTTTTGAATCACTAATATTTGTGTTCACCGAAGTCTCCCGAGTAAAACAGTACCCCCCCATGTACAGGTTTTAGGGTGTCGTAGAACGTTACAGGGTAAAATACAGTGCTAGCAAATTAAATTCTCTGGACTTTCGGCCTGGGTTGGCAGGCAGGTCCCTCAAATTGCAATCAATAAAATTACTTAATTATGTAAAAATATTACATAAATACGCACGTAGAATTTAAATATACATGCATATTTATATGTGTATATTTATATAATTAATTATGTAATTTTGTATATGGACATATGTATATTTCGTATTATTTTTATTTATTTATATATTCATAGATATATATACAAATTCATTCTAAGTGTATTTTGATATAAATATATATATTAATTTTAAAATACAGTTAGAATAAAATTTCATATAGATATATAAAAAAAATTCAATTTTTATTATTATTTTAAAAAAATTGAATTTAATTTAAATTACTTATTATTTATATTTTATAATATATATATATATATATATATATATATATATATACAATATATAGTTATTATATATATTATATTTATACGTGTGTAATTTAATTATAAGTGTATTTTTATATTAATATTTGTACATATTAATATAAAAATACACTTAGTATGACATTATATATATGATATATTGACATATATTATATAGATATAATATATGTCAATATATCATATATATATATACATATATAATTATTTTTTTTTATTAACATTAACTTTATTTTTTTTATTGATTTTACCCATGCAGGGAGACTGCCTGTCAGCAGGATTAGGACCCCTGTGGCCATGTGATCGCTCAACAGAGCGATCACATGGTCACAATAGGTGTCCATGTGTCTGCCTGCAGGGGGACTGTCTGTGCTGACAGGCAGTCTCCCCGCATGTGTAAAATCAATAAAAAAAAATAAAGTTAATGTTATTTAAAAAAAAAACGGAGCAACACTGATCGCCGCCGGGGGAACGAAGGCGATCAGGTAAGTAACTAAGACCGTTAGGGCGGTGCAGGACCATCAGCGGTCGGCAATGGGAAAATGCCGATGACGGTCCTGAACCGTCCTCGGTCCTTAAGGAGTTAAAGGCCAGTTTTCATTGAAAATCACATTTGCATATTAAATTAATAGATTACATTTACAATATTTTTTTTTTCATTTTGTATTGTCAACTTTTCATTTTACTGTCTCACAAGCAGCATAAAAATTGCATGAGGTTATATATTGACCATCTTCAATCTGGCTTCCGTTCCTTCCATTCTACTGTAACTGGTCTTACCAGAGTGACTAACATTACTGCTTAATCACTGCTAGATTTATTTAGGTCATTATTCTCTTTTAATCCCGCTCGACCTCTCTGATGGCTTTGACACTTTTGACCACTCTTATCTTCTACAAACCATCCACAACCTTGAACTCTATGAGACTGTAATTTCCTGGTTTTCATCCTGTCTTTCTGAACACTCGTTTAGTGTCTCTTTCTTTGGTGCCACCTCCTACCTTCTGCCTGTTTCAGTTGGTGCTCCCCCATGTTATTGGTCCTCTTATATTCTCCATCAACACATCCTCTCTTGGTAACCTTATTAACTCCTTTGGATTTCAGTACCATATATATTCAGACAATACTTAGCTTCACCTCTCCTTCCCTGACCTCTCTTCTGCTCTTCTTCCATCTCTAACTGGATGTCTTCCTGTTTTCTAAAATATAAACTTTCTAAAACTGAACTCGACATCTTTCCCCCCTCAAATAGGCATCCTCCATAAATCTCCCCACAACTCATAAGGGCACCTGTTACCCCAACCCCTCAAGCTTGCTGCCTTGGTGTTATTTTTCAAATCACATCCAGTCTGTCTTTCTGTACTTTCAGGATCCAATTAAAACTGCTAACACTAACATACAAAGCCAAACACTAACTCCACTTCTCACTACATTTCCTCTTTACTCAACAAATACACCTCTTTTGTTCCCATTACTCTTCAAATGACCTTCTCCTGACATCTGCTTAATCCAACATAGCTAACTCTTTTCTGCAATTGGTTCCTTTCAAGGCCCTTTCCATTGGAATTTGCTACCCCCTGTCATCAGATTCTCCCCTAGCCTCCAGTCCCTTAGGAAGTCACTGAAAACACACCTTCATCTAATATTTATTTAAGGTGACATATTACGTATGAAAATACATGTGGACTGTGTATTTCTACATTATTTGTGCATGACTATCTTATAAATATTTTCTTACCATCTTCCTGGGTAATATTTCTCTCATTTAGCTGCCCTCATCAGATCCCTTGCCCCCATAGCTAAGCTCACTCTACCTCCTACCCCTGGATGGTTCTTCCACACCCTGCTTTTATTAGCTACTTTCGACACAGGCATCTTATCCATCAATCTCTACATCCTCTGCCATACTGTTATTTCTCTTGTGTGTCTTTACCCCCTCCTTCTTTACCTCTTGTTATTATTATATTCTGTATATAAAATACATGTTGTTAATTTTTCTTTTTACATTTTGTAATTGGAAAGTGCTGCAGAATATGTTGTTTCAATATAAATGATTATAATAATTAATAATAATGATATATTGAGCTACAGTGTCTCACCTTTTAATACAACTAGAGCACAAATGGTTTATTGTTCTACAAAGCAGAATTTTTACAGGTGGGTTTCCACCTGCTCTTTTCACTGAACACTTATTTATCCAGTAGTCATTTAAAAAACTTAGAGAAGCACACGCAAAATACACATTAATCTTAGATGTACAGTCATCGCATGTTGACCTAATGCAAATATAAAATATATTATATACCCAATTTATTCCCTTAAGTACATACAGAATGTAAACACTATGCATCATTATTGCATGTAGTTTAAAAACATCATACATTACACAAATAATCACAGGCATAACAAAAATCCAAAAATATTGTATCAGCCTTTTGAATATTATACCTTTTAATATTATAATGCTATAATAAGACATTATAATTATTACTGCCCCCACAGTCATTTAATATTTATATTACATATGGAAATACATGTGGACTGTGTATTTCTACATTATTTGTGCATGACTATCTTATACATATTTTCTTACAGTTTCTTACGAAAACATGAGTGAGCATCTTCTTACAGGATTCATATTCAACTGTAGGTTATAACAAAAAGGCACAATCATAAAACAAAACATGGCAAAACAAAATAAAAATGAAATGACCCCTGTTCAAAAGTCTTTATACCTTTCATTGCTAATATTCTGTATTGCCTCCGTTAGCATTAATGACAGTGTGCAGTCTTTTGTAATAGTTGTCAATTCTTGCAGGTGTTATAGCCCATTTGTCTTGGCAAAATGCATCCGGGTCATACAAAGTCTTTGGTCATCTTGCACGAACTGCACATTTGAGATCTCCCTAGAGTGGCTCCATGATATTAGGTCAGGAGACTGTGATGGCCACTCCCTAACCTTCACCTTTTCCTGCTGTAGCCACTGGAGGGTCAATTTGGCCTTGTGCTTAGGGTCATTGTCATGATGGAAAGTCCAAGAGCGCCCCATGCGCAGCCTTCATGCAGAAGAATGCAAATTGTTTGCCATTATTTTTTGCCTCTCTAGTCTGGCATATCACCAGCCATAACTGACAGTAATTGTTATCATATTTTGATCTGCGATTATATATAATTTTATTTTATTCGTTCTAGACGATCTACATTTTTCCTGATAGATCTGTCTAGCAATTATTTTTGATTTTTGGTGTTTATATGGTAGCACGTATTTGGGTCATTTATTTGTTTCAATCAATAAACTTTTATTATTTTTGTTTTTAGTGGCTTTATCTGGCCTTCATAGTAGGCTAATTGTTGGCTATCTTGAATTTCGTTGATGCTTTTATTTTGCATCATGAATTAGATACACTTCATCTTGTTCTCTTTATTCTTTATTTGGGGTTACCCCCCACTTTCTTTGTGTATCTAACTTGGCTCAATCTATTTGCTGTCTTCCACTTTTTACCAGGTTTCAATACCTAATAGAGCCAAAATATTTAACATTATGTCACTGTTTCTAACAACAGTAGTAAACCCTGATCCAGGAACTACCGATATTAATAATGTTTTCTCACTAAATCCCCTTAACTCTATATCAAATAATGACATTAGTGATACATTTTTTCAAATTCAGAAACTGTATCAGCTACAGATTAAAGGATATTGGGAGTTAGTGAGTTTGAAACAATACATTGATCAGAAACTTGTGCCACGGGGACTTAGACCAGAAATCCCTTTACCAGATAAGATAACCACTGAGGAACAAAAACAAGAATGGAATGGCATTCTCTTAGAATGTTCTGAAAAATTAATGAAGTTCCTAATTAAACTTGAATCACAAAGTTTAGAAAATACGAATTTGAATTTGGAGAAAGAACTAGTGACGGTAAAAACATTTAAGGACAAAGCCGAATTTCCACTGATGGAAAATAAACTTCAGAAAAATTTAGACTCTTTTAAAAAACATGTTAAGGAGAAAAAACACATCAAGTTTGTTAGAGACTATAAAGACTTTAAGGAGGGTAATATCTTTCGGACTAGAAGAAAGTTCAGATCCCGTACCTCAAGCATTAATGGTTCAACATCAGGCAATACTGACTGGACTGATTCTGACTCAGGTTCATCTAGGTCATCTAGAAAACAACGTAATAGAGAATATCCAAACAAGAATAGAGGTAGAGGTATCTTAAAGCAACCTAATAGAAATGTCAATTTCTCTGAGAATCCAGTGACTGATAATCAGGGGTCAAATAACCCAATAGAGAACACCACAAGACCCCCTTTTTCATCTCCTTTTTTAGAGGAGGATTGGCCAGTTCCAATAGGGGGCAGGTTACGAGACCGAAACAAATGGGGCTACAAACCGGACAAACGGACAAACTAGACCTAATAAGTAATGATCAGAATCAAATAGTGAATCTGTCAACATTCACACTAGAAACACATCATCTATCTTTGCTAGAAAAAGGTCTGTCCTTTGTACCTACCCCGAAATTCAATAAGTTTGATTGGATTAAAGATACCAATTTATTCGGCCGTAAACTAGCCTTGAATGTGGTACACAAGAGAAAAACTCAAAAGCAAGCCAAAGAGGCCGGTTTCTCTTATACAGATTACCAACAATATCAGACATTACTTTCTCTATTGGATGAACAAGATGTAGTTCAACCTCTTACTAACTTTAAACCAGAAAGTTGGTTCACACCCAATTTGAAGGAAATCTCTAGTGTAGACCTTTTCATTAAAATGACTACTAGGGAAATTGAGTCTTTAGATCCCCCTACCTCGTATAAAGATAATCTAACTCTGATAGAAAGAAGGGCTCTAACAGAACTAAGTCGAGAATCTAACTTGGTTATTAAGTCATCAGATAAAGGTGGCAACATCGTACTGATGGACAAAAATAACTATATTGAGATGTGCATGGAACATCTGGAAAACACTGACATATATCGTTGCTTGTCAACTGATCCAACCATCGAATATCTAACTGAACTGAGATCCATTTTAGAAACTGCAGAAACTGAAGGTGTTATCAGTAGTGACGAACGAAAATACATTCTCCCTAATATGACTCCAACCATTGCCACTTTTTATTGTCTTCCCAAAATTCATAAAAATCTAGACAAACCACCGGGAAGACCAATTGTATCAGGCAATTGTTCGATTACAGAAGGAGGTAGTAAATTTCTTGAAAAACTATTACACCCATTAGTGGTTAATCTGAAGTCATACCTTCAGGATACAAAACAGACATTGATATTATTGGAAAATTTAGAGGTACCTCCATACTGCCTACTGGGCAGTCTGGATGTTGTAGCCCTTTACAATAACATTCCTCATACTATAGGTATACAAGCCACCTCCTATTTTCTGAACAAATCATCGGATTTTACACCTGCACAGAGTAATTTTATTATCAAATTACTAGAATACATTCTAACTCATAATTTTTTTGTATTTAATGGCCAATACTACCTACAGTTGAAGGGTACAGCTATGGGCACGGCTTGTGCCCCTAGCTATGCCAACCTATATTTAGTTTGGTGGGAAGAGACCATTGTATCTGTCATCACCAAGGACCAGTATGACACATATATCTATAGTTGGCATAGATATATTGATGACATACTGGTCTTTTGGTTGGGGTCAATCAAACAATTCCAAGATCTAGTGAATTTACTGAACACCAACAACATCGGCCTTCAACTCACTTATGTGATAGATCCTGAACATCTGGTTTTTCTGGATCTAGATATTCAGTTACAGGAGGATGGTAAAATTGAAACCATACTTTTTAGAAAAGATACAGCAACCAATAGCTTATTAAACTGGACTAGTTTCCATCCAATTAAACTAAAATCTGGGATACCATATGGCCAATATTTACGCGCAAGACGAAACTGTTCCAACAAATTAACTTTTCAATTAGAAGCAAAGAAATTGAGACTAATGTTCAAACAGAAGGGGTATCCCAATAGGATTCTCAAACGAGCCTATCAACGAGCCCTGTCTATCAATCGGAGTGACAGCTTGAGAAATACTAGATCCAGGACCGAAACAAAAACAACTCGGTGTATTGGCACATATGACCCCTATTGGGATAGGATACGAGAAATTATTTCTCGCAACTGGCCCATTCTGCAACATGACATTGATTTAAGTGATAGCATTGAGAAATTTCCCCAGATGACTGCTCATAGAGCAAGAAATTTGAAAGATATTCTTGTTCACAGTCATATTGAACCCGCAAAGTCACTACAATCTACTTGGCTAAAACAAACCATTGGAGTATTTCGTTGTGGGCACTGCAAAGCTTGTCAGTTTATTAAACCAACTAAAACTGTCAAAAGCTCTAAGACCAATAATGAATATACGGTCAAAGAATTTATCAATTGCAGTTCAACACGGGTAATATATTTAATTACCTGTTGCTGTGGTATACAATACGTAGGTAAGACCTACCAGCAATTCAAACGGAGGATACTTCAGCATGTATGCTCAATTACCAATTTGAACATTTCAACTCCAATAGCCAATCATGTTCGTAATTATCATGAGGCAGATCCCACGAAACTAACCTTTCAGGCTTTGGAAAAAATTACTCTGAATACGAGGAAGGGCAATTTTAATAAAATATTACTCATGAAGGAGTCCAGATGGATATATATCCTAAAGACATTGTCACCAGATGGTCTCAATGAGGAATTCAATTTTACCCCCTTCATACATTAAGAATTTAATATTAATTGGAACATCTTGTTTATTCATCAAGATAATTTCCATAGCCATTATGAGTGACCTATGCCTTATGGGACTCTTGGAATGGGTTCCTGGTGACAGTTATGTAAACTAATTATCCATTATGTTCTACCTAGATATACAATTTCCAATCATCATTTATTCCATGTCTATTATATAGGTGATTTATCTATTTAGTCAAGTCTCTATTTGAAGATTTATTGTAGGAACTTTTGAACATGTTCTCCCTTTCTTTCTTAGATATATATATAATCAATAGGAGCCACCATATTTCATATTTAATTGAACATCTCCTATTATGTACTATACCTTATGGCATCAGACAAAATAATTGTACTTACATCATTTGACCATTACTTGGTATGGTGTTTATTATTATTATTTTTGTTTTTTATCATAATTTGTTAGTATAATATATTTGATAATCATCAGATTTAATTTTTGGGCGCTCTATTCTCAATCCGATCCCCTTTGATCCTTTAGGATTACTTTAAATATTTCCTAAGGTCATATGGCATCTACAAACGTGTTTTCACCATGAATATGTATTTTATGCAGTGATCTAACAGGCATTTTATATTGCCTTGGTTTGTACACTTTAACCTGACCCTTAATGGGTTAATTATTGGAGTAGCTAAGACTATTTCACCCCCGATAATGTCCTCCGTTACGTCATCTTCTCTAACCAATTAGGAATTGCCCGTCCGGACCAATCAGGTGATTTCTCTGGATTTTTAAACCCGGTGCTAACACACCTCTCGTTTCCTCTCTGACGAGCTAGGTGTAGCGAAACGCGCGCGTCAGAGGATTGTGGTATGCTGCACGTGTTGGATCTTTAGTGCAGCACACAGACTGGCGACCGCGCTGCTCATTTCTTATATTTTCATTTATTATACTTAATTTTTGCAGATCTCACCTTCATGATTTATTTATTTATTGGATCTCTGGGGGGTTGGAGCTAGGTGCCCTCGAAGGCACGGGTCACATATTCATAGAGGGTATCATTCAGACGTTTTTCTCTCTCATATTGTTAACAACTTTCTATACACATTGTGTGCTATCAAACAGATATTTTGTAACTCTTTCTATTATAACCCTATTTATATATGTGTATCTCTCCCCTATCCTGTTCCTCCTAGGCATCTTTATGACTGCTTTACTGTCGGCTCAGTGTATACATGCTGTGGTTTATCTATATATACACTCTGTCTATTTAGCCTACTAGCAGAATTTCTCCGTGTAGATTATCGTTTTTCTACTCTAAGACCTGCTAGTTTATCAGTTTCATACTGATCCAATCTTTTTCCCCAGTTTGCTGTGATCTATGGAGATTTGATATCCACCAATAATTTTTAGTTATTCAGAAGACCTATACAGTCCATGATCACGGCTTTGATTTTTAAAGTGACAGACTTTATAATCGATTTTCTTATCATTAGACAGATGTTCTGGCTCAGTATATATTTTTTATCACCATGAGCAACTAACTACCCTCCATATTGATTTATACTTTGGACAAGACATATATATGGTCTATCATTCTATTGTGGAGGTTTAAAGTGCCAGTTCTAATATACTTACCGATTCATCGGATTGGCATTTTGCCTCTCTAGTCTGGCATATCACCAGCCATAACTGACAGTAATTGTTATCATATTTTGATCTGCGATTATATATAATTTTATTTTATTCGTTCTAGACGATCTACATTTTTCCTGATAGATCTGTCTAGCAATTATTTTTGATTTTTGGTGTTTATATGGTAGCACGTATTTGGGTCATTTATTTGTTTCAATCAATAAACTTTTATTATTTTTGTTTTTAGTGGCTTTATCTGGCCTTCATAGTAGGCTAATTGTTGGCTATCTTGAATTTCGTTGATGCTTTTATTTTGCATCATGAATTAGATACACTTCATCTTGTTCTCTTTATTCTTTATTTGGGGTTACCCCCCACTTTCTTTGTGTATCTAACTTGGCTCAATCTATTCGCTGTCTTCCATTATTTTTTGATAACATGCTACATTCATCTTGCCATCAATTTTCACAAGATTCCCTGTACCTTTAGAGCTCACACACCCCTAAAACATCAATGAGCCACCACCATGCTTCACAGAGGGGATGGTATTCTTTTCATTTTAGGCCTTGTTGACCCCTCTCCAAACATAGCACTTATGGTTGTGACCATAAAGCTCTAGTTTGGTCTCGTCACTCCAAATTACAGTGTGCCAGAAGCTTTGAGGCATGTCAAGGTATTGTGGGGCATATTGTAACCAGGGTTTTTGTGGCATTGGTGCAGTAAAGGCTTTCTGGCAACTCTGCCATGCAGCTAATTTTTATTCAAGTATCGTCGAATTGTGCTCCTTGAAACAACCACCCAGTCTTTTTCCAGAGCAGCCTGTATTTCTCCTGAGGGTAGCTGTGGGTTTTGTATTGTATCCCAAACAATTCTTCTGGCAGTTGTGGCTGAAATATTTCTTGATCTACCTGACCTTGGCTTGGTATCAAGAGATCCCCGAATTTTCCACTTCTTAATAAGTGATTGAACAGTACTGACTGTCATGTTCAAGACTTTGGATATTTTTTTATATCCTTTCCATCTTTGTAAAGTTCTATTACCTTGTTACACAGCTTAATGAAGTAGTCTGGGTGCTAGGTCCAGCTAGGATTAACTCTTTCTTCTATAAACATAGCAGTTTCAAAGAAACTGCTATGTTTATAATAGGGTTAATGCAGCCTCTAGCGGCTGTCTCATTGACAGCCGCTAGAGGCGCTTCCGCGCTTCTCACTGTGATTTTCACAGTGAGAATACGCCAGCATCCATAGGAAAGCATTGCATGCGCATTCAACCAATGATGGCGATCTGGAGGAGGAGAGTTCCCCGCCCGGCGCTGGAGAAAGAGGTAAATTTAATCCCTTCCATCCCCTAGAGCCCAGTGGGAGGGGGGCCCTGAGGGTGGGGGAACCCTCAGGGCACTATAGTGCCAGGAAAACGAGTATGTTTTCCTGGCACTATAGTGGTCCTTTAAAGGGACACTATAGTCACAAGAAAAACTTTAGCTTAATTAAGCAGTTCCTGTGTGTAGATCATGCCAGTGAAGTCTTACTGCTCAGTTATCTGCCATTTAGGATTTAAATCTCTTTTGTTTCTGTCCTAGCCACACCTCCTCTGGCTGTGACTCACACAGCTAACATGAGAAATTGTTTCATTTTCAGTCAGATGTTTACTTACTTTGGACATTTATATCCCCTGCTCTATAAATTGAACTTTACTCACACACAGGAGGCTCCTGCAAGGTCTAGCAAGCTATGAACATCGCAGGAGATAAGAAATTCTAAATTAAACAGAATCTTCAATAAAGGAAATATAAAAATTAGATCTCACTTTACAAGAAGTATTCGGGAAGGCTGTGCACGTTACATGCAGGGTAGTGTGACTAAAGCTACATAAACCAATTAATTTAACTCCTAAATGGCAGAGAATTGAGCAGTGAGACTGCAGGGCTGTGATCTATACACCAAAACTGCTTCATTAAGCTAAAGGTTGTTTTGGTGTTTATAGTGTCACTTTAATATAAACTTGATGGGACTCTAAAGTACTGTAATAGTGCCTGAACAAATTTATCTTAAACATTTCACAACATATATCATCTTGCAATATGCAGTCATAAGACTGCCACACAGTGTGCTACACAGTCTAATACTAGTCTAATAAGAAGAATGATGTGCAAGAGAAGATGAGATAATGGATAGAAAGTTTTAGAACTACTTGCAAATTGTTTGTGTTATAATTTATCTCCCAAGACAGACATCCAAGTTCTTCACGGAGAGAACAGCTCTTGTCGCAGCACATTTTTCATCCACTGCTAATGAAAATACAGAAGAAATATCCATTTTTAGCTCTAAATGTCTCCTCTGCTGCTCATAAAAAGTATTAAAAGACTTTGTGTAGAAGAATGGAGCAACATGGCAAGAGATATTGGCCTGTATTTATAGGAAGTGAAGGTGGAAGGAGGGCTTATACTTAATTTTAATACTTTAAATTGATTAAATGCATCATGGGGTATAATTATATATTCTCCCACATGTGATTGTTTTGCTGACCTTAAAACGATTTATTGATTAAAGTGAGAATTCAAAGTGAATTTCAAGTGTAAGACCGAAATAGCCAAATTGGAAATATTATTTAGGTCTTCTATATTTTTAGTATCGATACTGTGGCCTTACATTTGAAATTCACTTTGAATTCTCAATTTAGTAAAATGCACAGATAGCATTTGGAGAAAATAAAGAATTAGAAAATGAATTAAATTAAAAACAAATACCTTTATTATGTTTGACATTTATTTTGGGCAACAATAGTCATGCAACAATAATAAAAATCTTATAAAACTAACCTATCATATTGCTCTATAAGCGTGTGTTTTGCATTTATTTCTGAACAAGACACGGGTGACAGTTTTACTCAAGATATTTTATTGTTTCTCAACAAATATGTCACGGGATATTTACAATGTAGCAGAATTCAACGTTTCTGAAATGAATTCCCTTTCCTTAAGTTTACATAAATCTGTAAGATATTTCAGTGGGCATTAACGATGATACAAAGTAGATATCACATGATGTGCATTTTCTAGTGTGAATAAGTGTTCCGGTGATTTATCTTGGTTATAAGACTTGCACAATGTTTTTTAATATATTTTTTAACATTACTATAAATTTTTCTTTTTTCTATGAATAGAAGATTGACAGCCAATATGTTTTTCTCTTTGTAGTCATGGTAGAAAGATTTGACAGTCAGAAGTGTTACTATAAACAAAAACAAAAAATTAAAAATAAATTTAATTGAGTATAGTTTTTCAATGTTGATAAAATTTTGATCTGGGACATAGAGGAGTGACATTCATTGTCCTCATTTTAATATTTTTGAATAAGCTTTTCAAGTAATTTTCTATTTTTTGATAATCTAGTAAAATGATTTGATACTTTTAATTTATTTTATAAGTTTATCCAAAAATATTAAATAATTTGATAAGCTTTTCCAAAAATATTAAAAGAAAGACAGAAAGAAATGTATTTCTCAACCGTGAAAATATGAATGTAGGATTAGTAAGGAATGTGTATATTTATGTATTTGTTTATTATTTCAAATTCACATTTGAGGGGGGGAAGCAATGCTGCATATATATTTAATGATATAAAAAGAGTAACGAAAAAATAAGAACAATTAAGTAAATTTCTCTGTATATCTAAATCATAAGAAAGAAGTAGTTTGATATACAGATATGTTCTTACATGGGTTCCTACAGCACCCAAGCAAGTACTAAATCATTGTACTGTTTCATTATTTAATTTAGAGTTAACATCTCTCATTTTTGTTATTTCAGAACAAATTCCAAGGTGCAGTCTTTGATTTTGTGTCGCAACAACCATTTGATATCACCATTATGGTTCTGATCTGTTTAAACATGGTAACAATGATGATCGAAACAGATGACCAGACAGAAGACATGGAGAACAACTTGTACTGGATTAATGCAGTTTTCATTGTTCTTTTTACTGGGGAATGTGTGCTCAAGCTAACTTCTCTGCGTCATTATTACTTTACTATGGGCTGGAACATATTTGATTTTGTTGTTGTCATCCTGTCTATTGTAGGTAAGTATATTGTCATCCATACAAGAAATATTGCAAACCTGTTGTGTGATGTGTGTGTATTTATTAAAAAAAAAAAAAAAAGTAGACAGATTACTGTTTTAATTACTTTTCCACGCTTGGTTTAAAAAGGCCACAGTGGGGCCTATTTTGTATAGAAAGAAATATATTTTAAATAAATACAACTAAATAATCAAAAATAAAAATAACCATATGCTGTGCTCTAAAATGTAAAAATATAAAAACGCAGATACAGCTGTTAAGGCATATCTGATGGCAATAAGTTGCTGTAACCAATTAGAATGAGATATATTTAAAGCTAACTAGGCAAAGGACTTGTGAGAGTCAATAAATGGCAAGCACTAGCTCTCCAATTATTTAATGTAAGGGACATAACAGCTTACAACATATTTCAATCCAATAAAAAAACATGTATATTTCCAAAAAGCACTGTATATCAACATAACATATCACCCGTCACCATTCAAGCCATAAAAAAAGATAAAATTGTAGTGAATTGTTAGAACTACATTATAAAACTGAATGTTCACACATTCTAAGAAATGACTAAAGTTATATCAGATTTCATGAAAACCACTCAAACAAAACATATCGCGAAACATTGTTTATTTATTTAATATATTTATTTTAGTTCTACTTGAAGGAACATGCCCTCAATACACCTAATGAACTTCTAATAAATCCAGTATTGCTCACCCTTGATTACTACAAAGCCAAATACAACATGTAATGAAAAACATTCTGTTATTAAGTAAGCCTTCTTGCTTCAATATTCTTTATAATTTTTTTTTAAATGGATACATTTTTATTTTGTACGGTATTGTACCTGAACAGAATAACCATTGTGAAAAGGGCAGCGATACTAGGCACACGCTGCTTTATTTTAGTCCTTATTTTTGAACAAAACAACCTTAACCTTTTCTTCAAGATAAGATATGCTATCTAGGTAGGAGTTTCAGCTGATGCAACAATTTTGAATTAGGGAAAACAAAAAAAATTTAAAAACAAACTTTCCTTACATTTTTATACCAGCATATTAAATGGCCACCAGGACACAATATGGATTCTAAGAAAAGGACAATTCAACAGATATGTCATATATTATTTTGCTCAGTTGTTTAAAACAAGAAAGATAGTGCTAAGAAATCTTGCATCCTATGAGAACCCTCTCCTCTTGTGACATGACTATAGGCTAGAATTATTCAGATCCAAAGGAAATGTGAATAAATATAAATTTGAATTAAATCAACTTTAAAACATTATGTCTGGGCAGATCTTGTGCACTGCCATAATTTGTGGAAAAGCTCTATGCTCTATTTAGTCTATTTAGGTTTTTAGTGGGGTAGGTTGAACTATGGCTTTGACCTATCTTACCTAACTGTAGAATATATTTACTGTCTTTCACCCTTCCTAGTAACACAACAGAGGAACATTGGATAAATATCATTTTAATATATAGACTATTTTATTAGTTTGCATTTATCTCATTATTATCAAAGTTAAAAGTTTATTTTCATGTATCAATCTTTTTAAAGGTATGACAATATATTGTAGTGGCCTGTATATTTATATCAACTATATGTCCCATTTATGTTTCGTTTTCTTTTCCACAGGTATGTTTCTAGCTGATCTTATTGAAAAATACTTTGTGTCGCCTACCCTGTTCAGGGTTATTCGATTAGCAAGAATTGGTCGTATCCTGCGTCTCATTAAGGGAGCGAAAGGAATTCGCACTCTGCTCTTTGCATTGATGATGTCACTTCCTGCATTATTCAATATCGGTTTACTGCTTTTCCTTGTGATGTTCATTTATGCCATTTTTGGGATGTCCAACTTTGCCTATGTCAAGAAAGAAGCAGGAATTGATGATATGTTTAACTTTGAAACTTTTGGCAACAGTATGATCTGTTTGTTTCAAATTACGACATCTGCTGGGTGGGATGGCTTATTGGCACCGATTCTTAATAGTGGGGCGCCAGACTGTGATCCACTGGCTGAGCATCCAGGGAGCTCTGTAAAAGGGGATTGTGGTAATCCGTCCGTTGGGATTTTCTTTTTTGTTAGTTATATCATCATATCCTTCTTGGTTGTAGTAAACATGTATATTGCTGTTATTTTGGAAAACTTTAGTGTTGCTACTGAGGAAAGTGCAGAACCACTGGGAGAGGATGACTTTGAGATGTTCTATGAGGTTTGGGAAAAGTTTGATCCAAATGCCTCCCAGTTTATACAGTATAGTAAATTGACTGATTTTGCAGATGCCCTAGATCCACCTCTTCGTATACCAAAACCAAACAATGTACAGCTTATTGCTATGGATCTGCCTATGGTAAGTGGTGACAGAATTCACTGCCTTGACATCTTGTTTGCATTTACAAAGCGAGTGTTGGGTGAAGGCGATGAAATGGACAATTTACGCCAACCAATGGAAGAGCGTTTTATGGCCTCCAACCCATCCAAAGTCTCCTACGAGCCAATCACTTCCACTTTACGAAGGAAACAGGAGGAATTATCTGCCATTATTATCCAACGCAGCTTCCGTAGTTATCTTTTAAGGAAAACAATAAAACATGCTTCATTTATGTACAGTCAGGAGAAGAGCAAAGAAGGGGACAGTCTACTTATGAGAAAAGATATGTTGAGTGATCGACTAAATGGAAACTCCACAACGGAGAAAGCAGACATCACACCTTCAACAACATCTCCTCCGTCCTATGATAGTGTTACAAAACCAGATAAAGAAAAACATGAAAAAGACAAAATAGAGAAAGAAGACAGAGGCAAAGATGTCAGGGAGCATAAAAAATAATTTCTGTGGCAATCTGTTTACAGCCTGTGAACATTATATATTTATGTCATCAGGACTCCTATCAGAGATTTATGCCAAACTGACAGTTCTTATAAATATGTACTTATGGTCAGTGCCTACAAATCAGACAGTGACCCCCTGTCAGGAATAATTTCATGACATTCAGCGACCTTGACTGGAGGCTACTGTTTAAACCACTTCGCTGCTATAGAGGCTTACAATGCATTGCAAGTCAATGCTTTGTTGGTCCCTTCAGAAGTAAAGAGGTTTATCTCCCAGCTGACACTGCTGAAGAGGATAGTCAACTCAGCTACTCAAACTGTATGAAATGGGGACCATTTTTGTGGGATACAAATCTGTACTTTTGGGTTTTTTTTGTGTGTGCGTGTTGAACACTTTAGTAAAAATACTTGTATCCACTGTTTGCATTTCAACTGCCATATTTGCCATATGTTTACAAATTATACGTTTATGGATTCATGGTTTTTTTGAATTCATAGGTTCTCTACTATTATATGCGACTATTTTTGTAAATGGGTTTTATGTTGGGTTGGGGCTGTTACAACTTCAAAAGTATGAGGACCAGGTGTTCAAAAATATCTTTTTCTCTTTAACATATATGAATAAACCTGACTGCATGATAGCATGCTAGACTCATAGGTCATGCATGAAACGAAAAAAAACAACATAGAGCTACAAAAAAAAAATCCTGATCATTACTATGTGACACTAAGTGTTGGGGTGCTTTAACTGTTCATGCTGTGTCACATCAACAAAAATTAAATATGTGCCTGTAATGTCCCATAGTCCCACACCAGAGGACAGATGGATTCACTTTTTATGCAAGTTTTGGCTAGTGCAAACATAATTTCAGTGCCTAGAACCTGGAAGGTCAACTTGTGACTCATCAGCTGTTATAAGAATGGGCTGCCAGAGAATACTTGTTTAAAAAAAAGAAATAGCTGAAGAGGCGCAGATTGGCCGACTCTGGAAAAAAAGGCACTACTCATGTTTCATTACTATGTGAAATGAATGTGTCGAATAGCACAGGATTTGACCAAATAAATAAATAAGCTTTTGTTAGGCTTTAACCTTCATTATGTTTTGGCCATCTTCAGCTGTCAGCGAGGTTGACAAAAGCCAACGGAGATAACTACATTATGGTATGTAAATAGTTATTTTAACCTGTGGTGGATGTTTGAGCAAAGAAATAATGACTTGGGCACAATATTTATTGCATCAAATATGTACCACAATATGTGTAGTTTGCAAGCTTTTGGAAAATAGAAAATATTCTGTACCAATATAAATAGTTTGGAAGTTATCACAGATGCATGTTTATATTGCCTGGGCTGAATATAATGTTTTGGGTTTTTTTTTTTTGTTTTTTTAATTTGTGGGTTTTTTCCAGCAATCAATATGGAAAGCCTTACTCCAATGGTAATGCAAGATAAACTGTTCAACAAAACCTCATTCATTTGCCATTAACCCCTTCACTGCTCTCCAACGTGCTGCAGGGCTCCACCCCTTGGCAGTGAACAGGTTAATCTAAAGTTTGCAGCTGTTCATTTTTTATTTTTTTTCTATTTTTTTATCTTTGTTATTTGTTTTTTTTCTCGTTTCTTTTATTTCATGTCAAATCTGATAAATTTTGGAATGTTGCAAACTGCTTTAAAGGATACAGAGTTTTTAAAGATGATATAAATACTGTAAATATTCATTTAAATTTATTTTTCAGCATTTTGTACATAGGAGAAGAGATGAAAACTAACTTCAGGGTTATTGTTGCGGTCACTTTTGTTACTACCCATGCATAGCACTAATAAATTGGAGACCTTTACAAATAAAAGATGAAGACGTGAATTGTAAATCTGCTATTTTATTATAATTATTCTGTTTGTTTTTGTTTTTGCTTTTTGTTTTTGCTCACATGCTGAATGTGGATATGTGTTAAAATAGGATCACAGCTCACATGTATCAAGACACCTGGGGTAATTAAACTAATAATTCAAAAATACAAAATTTGTGAGCACTGCCTGCATCAGGGGTCAAACATTTTCAATGGCAGGGGCTTCTTTAGCATTGCTGTTTCAGGGTGCACTGCAGCTGAAAGAGTTAAACATCATCATTTTTATTATTGTTGTTCTTTGTTGTTATTTATTTTCTCATAGTCTGAATGCATCAGTCATCCAATCCTTGTTGTTTCATACTGCACTGGAATGTTTTAGCTAATATGTGGGTGTCACATGCCTCCGTTTTTCCAAAAAGGACCTGACTTTGCTAATCACATCATGTTAGTTTAACTTCTGTTTTGCACACATGCAGACGTTCAATGTAGACTCCTTTGCTTTCCAAGACTATTGCCTTGTAGTGTACTGTGAATTGCATGCAGGAAAATGCTATTACCTTAAATTACAGCTGACTACATTACAAACAAGCCAAAAGAATAAAGATTACATTTTGTATTGTATTCATTTGCTCTGACTCTGTGTGTTTCATTTCAAATATATAAATATATATATTCAACGACAAGCAAGTTAGAAGTACAGCATAAGAACCTTTTATCAGCATACATATCAGATATTTTAAAATTCTGCAAATAGAAAGATCTTCAAATAGGACAAATAAGAACCATATATTTAGGTTGGCTGCCTCAAACTATCCCTATTCATAGTATCGGTTAATCTTAGCGCTGTTTCCTTTGTTTATATAAAGATCTACAAATGTCTGTGTACAAATCTTACTTTTTTTTACAAAACAAATGTTACAATCTGGTTAGATTGATTGATAGGTAGACAGGTAGACAGAGAGATAGACAGACAGAAAATACATTTTTGACTAAGTTTGTGCTGTGAATGTGTTTCTCTACAGCTGTTGTTGGATTGCGAATGTGATCACCACATCAAAACTCATTTTGTTTTTAATACATTTCAAGATAACTACAATTTAATGTATGGCTCAGTTTGAAAGAAGTTGTGCTGCAACAACAGCTGGAGGATTGCCGTAGCCCTGATCTGGGTACATTATGTGCCAGTTACACACAATTTAGAACCTATTGTTTTGATTTGTTATTACATTATGGATCGAAATTTGTTCTGTTGAAGGAAACATATTGCATGTTAACTCTCAGTTTGTACTCTTCAAGGGCCAGGGGTTAGACCATTTTTTTTATATCTTTATATGCATATCATCCTCCGCTCGAGTGTTATTTATGCCATATTTGTATATCTTTTCTCATGCCCTTGCATTATCATACCTCTGTCATTCTTCCCTTACTTGTGATTCCTTGTGAATGTTTCATGGTCAATCCCACTGCACATTTGTTTATCTTCTAATTGACGCCTGTGCTCTTGAATGTCTTCCCACTATCTTCCTACTATCATCTTTCCTTTGCATGTACTGCGTTTGTCTCCCTGTTTTCCTCTATCCAATATTGCCAATTACTAATATTACTGTTCCCTTCTCTTATTATCTTCCCTACTTCTACTTTTTTCCCCACAAGAACAATCTCGTCTAAATGAACATCCCCTTCCCTTTGAACTGGATCTGGTTAAGAATATGTGATACTGTTAAAACTGAAAAACACAGTTTTACTCTTAGGTAGACATGTGAAATCTAATATGTGACCCTGGACGGTCTTCCTGCTGTCAGATAATAGTGTTGTCTCCTGTGTTGCAAAGCCGAGGTAATTGGTGTCTGTTAGATAAACTGCTTATGTAACAACATAAAGAAAAGGGTTTATAGATGTCACACTTACTTCACCGCATCATCTTGAAGACCTCTTGCTGGAAAATATAGGCAAGATGAAGTAATGTTGGCTTAATACATGTTTTTTAATAGTCCAAACTAAGAAGTTGGGAGAGAAAGAGAGACATTTAAGTGAACTTAAGTCAAATATTTCAGGAAATAGTTATACATTGTGAGGTTCAGAAAATAAGACCTTTTGAAAATAAGACATTTTGAGGAAAATTTAGATATTTATAAAAGGGCAAGAAACATGGAGGAAGATTGAGATTTTGTGGAAGGGTAAACACTTGAAGGGGAATGAAAGCATTTGGAAAGGGGAAGCATTTAGCAGATTGAAATATGTAAAGTAAGGAAAGACACTGGGGAGGAAATTGAAAATTGATGAGTATACTTGAGGGATTGAGATACTAAGGCGGAACAAATTTAGGTGTTGATAGCCAGATGTTGATAACCCTGTGAAGGAAACAGAGACACAGAGGGGTTCGAGACATGTGGCTAGGGAAGACATTGAAATTCTAGCATGTGTGACTGTTGAAAGAGTAGACTTGTGTAGTCTGTTTCTCCTAAATTGCGATTTGTCCAAATTTTGGGTAATAGGCGGTTCATCCGAATATTATGAATCACCGTATGGATGAATCACAAAACTAATGAAACAGACAATGTACAATACCAATTTTATGATTCGGGATTCCTGCAATGGAGCCAAATAAACAGATTGATGGGAAAAAGATGATTGATGGGAAAAAGATGATTGATGGATAGGAGACAGTCACTAAATGAGTGAGAAGTTTAGAGGCAAAAAAGAGGCAAAAGGAGTGGCAGTAAACAAATTAATATATTTATATATAGTTTGTTTGACTGCTCTTCCTTTTTTTCCCTCGATTGGTTACATCTTCTCACTTTGGCCTGTGAACCAAATGGTGGGAAAATTTGCTTATCAATTTACTACAAAAGATATACATTAAAACTATATTTGACAGTACAGTAGTTGGCTCATTTTAGTTGACATTACACTAATTAAATAATTTTTCCTGACATGATCACATGGACGACATTTGTCCGAACAGAAATGCTATGTAGAAATAATTTTTTCATGTGTACAAGACTAGTAAAGGGTCACAAGAGGAATGTAGAGGATAAATATGAATGAAAAAATAGAGCAAAACGAAATTATTGGGAGAGAAGATAGGTCAGTTTGGCAAGGATTGGATGTAAAAAAAATGGGGGAAGACGAATGCAGGAAAACTGAAAAAAGAAAAAGAAAACAGAAATGGAAGTAAGAAGTTCCAGATCCAATTCCACATTGTAGTACAGCACATGAAAATGTAGTGTACTATAAAGAATGAATGTTGATACCAAAGAAACTGCATAGATCAATGAACTGATTTCCACTTTCATAGTATGAGCGTATGTAAAAGTTATATGTATCTGTAAAAAAAAGATATGGCAATTCTAAGTGAGGGTAATTGGAGAAAAAAATTGAGAGTTGTGTATCTCCAAAGAATGGTGTTTTTCATTAGTCTTTATTATGAATATGCCAATGTGAAGGATTAAAAATCTCTCCACAACCAATGAAACCGAATACCAGGATTTAGGCCCCTTACAGGCCACATGGAAAAGTAGTTAGAGTGGAGAAGGTTTACAGCTTTGCTAATGTTGCATAAGAAGTGCAATTGTAATGGCCTTTAAATAGAAAGTTAGCTGGTTCAACTGACTCAAAGCTATGTCCTTACTGAACCTACAAAAGCTAAAATGTGAAGTTCTCATTAGGTGAATGGGGAATATACATAATTAATTAGGCCATATTGATTCTTATACGGTGAGGAAAAAAAGGATTTGATCCCCTGCTGATTTTGAATGTTTGCCCACTCACAAACAAATGATAAGACTATAATTTTACTGGTAGGTGTATTTTAACAGCGAGAGACAGAAAAAAAAAAAAGAAAAATGCATATGAAAAAAGGTATAAATTAATTTTGCATGTCAATGAGTGAAATAAGTATTTGACCTAAGTTCGACCTTCGATCGTACTTGGTGGCAAAACCCTTGGTTGGCAATCACAGACATCAGACATTTCTTGTAGTTGGCCACCAGGTTTGCACACATCTCAGGAGAGATTTTGTCCCACTCCTCTTTGCAGATCCTCTCATTAAGGTCATTAAGGTTTCAAGGCTGACAGTTGGCAACTCGAACCTTCAGCTCCCTTCACAGATTTTCTATGGGATTAAGGTCTAAAGACTGGCTAGGCCACTCAAGGACCTTAATGTGCTTCTTCTTCTCCTTTGTTGCCTTTGTTGTGTGTTTTGGGTCATTGTCATGCTGGAATACCCATCCACGACCCATTTTCAATGCCCTGGCTGAGGGAAGGAGGCTCTCACCCAAGATTTGACCATCGTCCCTTTGATGCGGTGCAGTTGTCCTGTCCCCTTAGCAGAAAAACACCCCCAAAACATAATATTTCCACCTCTATGTTTGATGGTGGGAATGGTGTTCTTGGGGTCATAGGCAGCATTCCTCCTCCACCAAACAACGAATTGAGTTGATGCCAAAGAGCTTGATTTTGGTCTAAGCTGATCACAACACTTTCTCCCAGTTCTCCTCTGAATCATTCAGATGTTTATTGGCAAACTTCAGATGGGCCTAAACATGTGCATTTTTGAGCAGGGGAACCTTGCGGGCGCTACAGGATTTCAGTCCTTCATGGAGTAATGTGTTAGCAATTATTTTCTTGGTGACTTTGGTCCCAGCTGCTTTGAGATCATTAACAAGATCGTCCTGTGTAGTCCTCACCATTCTCATGATCATTGAAACTCTATGTGGTGAGATCTTGCATTAAGCACCTGCCGAGGGAGACCGACAGTTATTTTGTGTTTCTTCCATTTGCGAATAATCACACCAACTGTTGTCACCTACTCACCAAGCTGCTTGGCAATGGTCTTGTAGCCCATTCCAGCTTTGAGTGGGTCTACAATCTTGTCCCTGACATCCTTGGACAGCTCTTTGGTCTTGTCCATTGTGGAGAGTTTGGAATCTGATTGATTGCTCCTGTGGACAGGTGTCTTTTATACAGGTAACGAGCCAAAATTAGGAGCACTCCTTTAAGAGAGTGCTTCTAATCGCAGCTTGTTACCTGTTCAAAATCAGCAAGGAATCAAATACTTTTTACCTCACTGTATATGGTAAAAAAAATACTACTGGGCAAAACAATGAAAAAGCCTTTTGGCATTCTTGAGCTTTGAGCAAAAACTTGAAATTGATAATAATATAATTAACCAAAGCTTACTGTACTGTTAATGTTGAAATAGTGGGAGGCCCATCCTGAGGTTTATATATAATTCAAAACATATCCCTCTGACATAGAAAATGATATAAGAATATTAGAAACTATTTTGTGTTACTTGATCCCATTTTATATAATATGTTTTTGGTCCTGGGAAGCTGTGTCTTACCAAGGTTCTTGAGTTCTATGAGTTAGTATAAGGCTTGGTGTGGAACAGGTGTTCTAAGATGCTTCAAAAGATTCAGAGTAAGTATTTCATAGTCAGTGATTTAAAAAAGATACAAGGTGTAAGACAATTGTTAGTGACCTGGAACTTTGCATCTAAGCTACTATTTTGCAAAACCAAGTTTAACTAACACACTGAATTCATACCTTGGTATCATGTAGTCAGAAGAAAAAGGTGGTCCAGACACTCCATCAATTTAAGCATCTTTATTGAACATGAACTGACATTGTAATGTTTTCGCCCACAACGGGGCCTTTGTCAAGGTTTGCAAAGGCCCTGTTGTGGGCCAAAATGTTGCAAACAGGTGGTCCAGGCTCTCCACCAATTCAAGCAGCTTTATTGGACATGAACAGACATTGCAACATTTTGGCCCACAACGGGGCCTTTGTCAAGCTTGGGGTCCAATAATGCTGCTTGAATTGATGGAGTACCTGGATCACCTTTTTTGTCTGACTACATGATATTGAGGGATTGCCAGCACTTATTCAAGATCACCCTATTACTGTTTATATGAGTGTGGCTTCCTTTTCTACTCTGTACTAAAGTAAACAAGATGAGATCATGGCAATCTTGTGACACTTCCATCATATTGATTGTAATATTGTTTAAATGGTATAAATGAAAACAAGACATTATTTTAGGTAGAATATAGCTAAGACTGTTTGAATATTCCATGTAACCCATTGTTAACCATACTAGCACATTCTTATTAATTAACTGTACAGATTGTCTGATTAAAATCAATTAATAAGACACTGAGAAGAATACTCATTTGACTTGTTGCATATTCCTGTAATATAATGGTGGAGAGTCTTCGTCAAGCCTGCCAAAAACAGGTAGGGTAACAGACTTAGCCTTTTCAGGTTCTGCTAAAAATGGGAAGAAAGCTCCAATGCTGGCAAAGACTACAAACATTTCAAAGTGTCCCAAGGATCCTCCTGAGCTCAAGGAAGATTGCAAATCCAAGTGTTCAACCTTACAACATGAACAGAGAAGTAAGCCCACACCCTCTCTGACCTCGCAAGTTGATGCAAGAACTTTTTCAAATCTATGGTTGCTGAGGGATTGCTCTTGTGAACAGCATCAGAACAATATGGGAGACTATAGTTTCAGCATCTGAAGGTGACTCTGAACAGTACTCTCCCAGTTGAGCAGTGTTGGACGTAGTGCACAAGTCCTGCCACTCTTCACAATACATCATGGTCCTTGGTGAGTGGCATTTCAAACCCAATGTTTTATTCTGTGTAAAAATCTGTACAAGTATTAAAGATCTGTGTAGAGATGGCCACATATTGGTTTAAGAAGCAAGCAAAGAACATCTATTGATCAAAGATCTAAATGGAGTAGCGTCAAAGATAAACTGAAAATTGGAGCAACATGTAAAGGTTTGCTAGTTGCAGAAACGTACATGGAAAAATTGTCTTTGCAAAATAAAGACTGTGAGATCAATGTAAATTGAAACAGAGCACCAAGGCTTTGAAATCACAAGTGATGGAAAAACAATCGGCTGTTATAATTGAAAAACAGAAAAGTTGTCTTTTTTTTTTTTTAAATCCCTGACTGCACCAGTTATTACATTAACCAGTTAAAGGTGTAATACAAAGTATAAAAATAAAAAAAAATGAAAAATGGGAAGAGTCAGGGGATGAATCTGAAGAAAATAATATTTTAACCCTGACTAAGCTTGAGAAAGTTAGCATCAGGTCCTTTATTAAAAAAATAATATATTAGCGAAAGGACAACTGATGAGATACAGTGAGACATTGTGGAAGTCTGTTGACCCATTGTGTCTGTCACCCTGTTTGATGAAAGTCAATGCTCAGTTATTTAGCAAATCTTTCCTTCACAACCAGGATCAGCACAATTAGGAAGAATTCAGTTTGCAAATGTTGTCAAAAAACAACATCAAGCAATATGATAAAAAACATTAAATCTTTAATTTGGGTATTTTGAAGTAAAAAATACTAAACATGTATACATTGTGAATTAACTTCTCTGGCTGTCTATCTTTCTAAGTGAATGGGTGCGCAGAGAGATTTGAATCCCTTCTTTATTGTTAAAAATGAACAAATTGTTTAATGTATACCTAAATAAATTAGAAAAAAAATAATAATGTTATGATTCCATGATGTAACAGAGTTTATGGTTTCCAACCTAGTATGTTTGAAGACAGTTAGAAGACATATCTTCATTCTATATTTTTTGTTATTTATATTTTACTTATAAAGAAACGTTCTTTCAGATGTGAAATGCATTAAGCAAACTTTTTTTTTTTTTTGATAATGAGCTTATTCTATTTTTGTTGGTGACACGTTGTGGATGGTTTTAAGTCAAGAGAAATAGAGGTTTTGTGTTTTTACTGCATCTGCTTGTTTGTATTACATAACGAAGAAAGGCATAAACAGTGTGTTGCAAGCGTCTCAAAATATTATTATAGCTTAAGGAAATAATAAAAATGCTGCTATAAAAATATTCTCAATGGACACTGAGAAAAGGGAAGGACATAGATTGTTTCATATGCTAGTCATTGAGGTCCCATTTCTTATCGTGCTGGTCCTCAACACTGTCAGTAAAGGTGCACAACCACCCCAGTCTGAGGACAGTCCTCAGTTCCTAGAAATTTGGTTTGTTACTATTGCAAAAAAACTAGGTCATTCTAAAATAGATTGTGAGAAAAGTAGTGCAGCAATATGTTAAAGAGTCTGAAGGTTATGCATGTTAAAACAATAAATATATTCCAAGGCATCTAGATTTAGCAGTGCAGCCATCTGCCCCCACTCCCCCTCCATTTTTAGGATACAGATTTGCAAACATATGTTAAAAGAAATGAGTGAAACTACAAAGCAGAGCAGAACTTAAAGGTACAGGGTCACTGACACGAAAAGTGTTAAAGACCCGAACGGTTGGAACATCGATTGGACATTATGCACAGTTAATTATTTTGGTAATACAATAAATAAAATTTTCTCATGGATTTGAGACACGGAGAGCTCCATAAATTTAATTTAGTTTTATATATATATATATATATATATATATATATCCTAATAAGAGGTTATAAATCTCTGTGGATCGAGAGAAAAGAAATAACTCTCATGGGATAATACAAGGCTCAGGTAAAAAAGCTTGAGTGCGACACTGGAGTTTAAATGCAGAAATAGCAGCAGCTGTTTCCTCAGGAGTAAAGTGGAAAAGAGGCAGGGTACATCAAAGAAGTATCACATGCATTTAGTAAAACATAAGTAATAAAAACTTTACATTATATAATGTCACCAAATGGTATTCACAAGCAGCACAACGCGTTCCAGGTACCGGAAGTGACGCGGTACACCTGAAGTGATGCGGTAACCTCCTATTAGGGTATATATATATATACATATATATATATATAATTTTTACCACTTTTATACACATGCTGTATGTGTTTTACACTTAAGGTATTTTAAGTGTGTGTTTTTATGGTTTTATATTTGCGTTGTTCACTTTATTTTTGAGAATATATAACTTAACCGCTCCAGTGCTTAAGTGTGCTAAGGGTAATTTATAATATTATCAAACTTTTTTTTAATTATTATTCTACAATATAGTAAAAAATTCATTAATCTTATAAAGGATGTAAAAGCATAAGCAAAACAATATTATTATAATGGTCCAATTAAAAATTGAAAATAAAAATTTGGTGAAAGTTAAAACTGCTTATCAAAAAAAATTATTTTTTGGTGGAATCTGTTATCTATTTGGAATATCACATCCAATCATAATAATGTGAGTATTGATTATATCATTTTCTTGTACTAAAAAAAAAAAGATATGAGGCAGAATAAACACCTTATCATTATAGTATATCGCTTTGATGTAGCAGGTCAACGATATTATAGCATAGTGTTATTATGTAGAAGTATGTTGCAACAAATAGGTATTGTGAGTTGCAAGATTATGCTGACAATGATATTAGAATATAAGACACTATATTGTGTTACTTGCTTCCCTTTTATATAATATGTATATTTTCATGTTGTGACAACAATGTCTTACCAAGGTTATTTATGAATTAATATGAGGCTTGGAGTGGAACAGGTGTTCTAAGGCGTTTCAAAAGATTTAGAGCAATGAATTTATAGTCAGTGATTTCTAGCAAGGTACAAGGTGTAAGATCATTGTTAATGACCTGGACCTTTGCATCTAAGGTATGATTTGGTATAACCAAGTTTAACTCATTACACTGAAGTCATGTCTAGGTGCATGGCCAAGATGTGATCAAGGCAGTCTTATGACCTTATATAATATTGTGTGATATTGTTTAAACGGTATAAAAGAAAGCAAGACACATCGTAAAATATTGCTAAAACAGCTTGAATATCCCATGTAAACTATTGTTAATCCTACTAGCATATTCCCATTCATTGACTGTAACAGACTGCCTGATTAATATTACTTAATAAACACAACAATTAAAAGAAACTTGTTTGGCCTGACTCTCTGCATATTCCTGTTACACCCTCCTGAATGGTCAGACATTCCTCTTCATTTTATTTTTTTTGCATACAAGTCATAAGTTGAAAATATGATTTATGTTGAGTGTGTGGTAGTAGATATGGTGGGCAATGATGGTCTGTTAAATGATGTTTTAAATTACAAAGCAAAGTATTCTTAAAAAACAACAAAATAAATGTTATTATCACATTGCAAGTGCTACCGTTATCATGTTGCATCTTTGTTTCTATCTCTGCTTGTTACTTTTATTGTCTATGCTATTCTACGCACATGTGTTTTAAAAGGTTAAATAATTTAAAGCAATTTAAAATGCTTGAATGCTGTTAATATATGTGGTTCTTATTCAGAGTTTAGAAGATGTCTAGAAATTCCAGCTCTTAGTCCACTGCATAAACAGAAAGCTGAATCGGTTCCATACCCTTACAAGCAAATAAGGTGTGAAATTTGTAAATTGTGAACAATTCTAAGTCAAATTTTATGGTGTTATTCACCAGCATCACACACTTACAGGTCTTCATTTTTTACAATAATATGTATGTATTATTATAACTTGGGTGTGTTTCTGCTGACTATTTAACTGTAGCATTTAGCCAGCTTTAAGCAGACATATTGATTTGCTTTCCCGGAACATTACAAAACAGCTTGGTCTAATGAATCAATGGGGTAGTTTATTGGCATGGCTGATGGATTGAAAATGAACGAGTATACTGAGAGGCTCAAGGAGGACATGGAGAACCTGGGGGGAGGAGGGGGGAATGGCTTTGTTTAGCGTTAAATCAGTGCAAAAGATATTTTAGGCAATACATTCAGGAATTATGAATATTCTTTTCAGATTTAGGTACATGTATAAAATCACTATATAGGTACAAAGTAAATCTCAATCTATGTGAATGTAGTTAGTAGTGATCTAGTGTTCAAGAAATGCTAGCTAAATAGATGCTTGAGCTACAAATACTATACCAGGATTAGATTGATATTTTTTTGTTTCCGTTATATTATATATTAACCTCATAAGCTGAAGGTGACATTACACTCTAAAGCCAAAAGTGCACTGTCTAGCTATTCATGCGATCAATAAAATTCTTGGGTCTTGGAAAACATAAAATAAACAGAGCGGAAAAATAAGTAGAATCTTAAGGATGTGTTTATGAAAATATTTTAGGATTTATATAATTTTTATTATTCATTTATCTAGGAGATTCCATTTTTATGCAGTTCTAAAGAGTAATTGTTTTGCCAATGTTTAAGCACACCTTGGATCATATACGTTTTATTTATATATGTGTTTGTTTTTTATTTTGCTATATTTCTATGTTTTTCCTTTGTTATTTGTTACAATTTTTTAATATTTATAGTTTTTTTACATTATCTTTGTTATATTTATAATTGACAGTAAATATATTTTACACGATGGTCAAAAACTTTCCAGTCTACTCCTAATGGCGGCTTCCATATCAAAGGAGAATCTGTCCTGTTTTTACTCATTTGCTCTATCTAAGACAAAACAAGAATATTGCTAATTCAGGGATTCTTGCTTGAGTGCTTTATTGTACTTGCTCTGACCTGAATGCAGTACCCTGGGGATAAGTGTTAACGCAAGCGTCTAGTCATTAATAAAATCCATTTAGCTACTCTGGACTATTGAAAGGCAGTAAATGATTTATTACATAAGAAACATGGAGACACAAACTGCAGTATGACAACCAAAACCCAATGGATATTTTTAATTTAACATTTATATTTCGATGCAACATATGGTACACTACTATGAGGACAAATATACATTTTGGGGAAAAAGCAGCAAATTCCCAGTTGATGTTTTGCTGTGAATTAACTTATGATATGCATTATGGAGTGTCTTAAAGGTGACACAGAGAAATAATGCATTTTTTTGAAAGTAGCAGAAATCTGGAAATGCTTGAAACTAGCAAATGTTTTCATAATTCACTGCAATCAGATTGTAGGAAACCATTTACCAATTTATCTGAAAGGGACCCTATAGTCTTCAAAACAACTTTAGCTTAATGAAGCAGTTTGGGGGTATAGATCATGCCTCTGTAGTCTCACTGCTCAATTATCTGCCATTTAGGAGTTTAATCACTTAATTTAGAAATGTTTATCTCCTGCTCTGTAAATTGAACTTTAATCACACACAAGAGGCTCATCAATGTCTAGCAAGCTACTAAGACAGACTGAGCAACAAAGAAAGTGTAAATATTAGATATCACGTTACAGGAAGTGTTTAGGAAGGGTGTGCAAGTCACATGCAGAGAGGTGTGACTAGGGCTTCATAAATAAAACGATTAAGCTCCTAAATGGCGGAGAATTGAGCAGTGAGACTTCATGGGCATGATCTATACACCAAAACTGCTTCATTAAGCTAAAGTTGTTTAGGTGACTATAGTGTCCCTCTAAACCAACTTGATGTGTGTTGGCTGTCAATCAACCTTTTGACAGCAGAGTCCTTAAAGTAACATTATTAATGATGCATTAGGGTTCTGATATCACCCCCCATGTGAGAATTTTAAAGGCAGGTATTACCTTTCAGCCCTCACCACACTGCTCTCTTCATTGCTGCTCTACCTCTCTGGCTGAGATAATCAATGTTGATGATCAAAGCCAATCCAATGCTTCCCCACAGGAAATCATTGGGAGACGAGCGCACATCTGTTGGAAATTGCCCTGATGTGCCAATCAAATGCAGCCAATCAGGATCAGCATTTGAACTGATGGAAGTACCTACCAGCCATTACAGGTGTGTTAACCATGGAATGTAAACCGCAACATTTAACACTGTAGACTTCAAAAGATATGGGCATTGCACCCAGACCACTTCATTGAGATGCTCTTTAATATTCTCTGTTGAGGCACACACAAACTGGTGTGCTCTCAGGAAAAGAGATAGATCATTTGCTTGCATGGTAGTCGTATGTGAATTCATATATATTGATCCAGCATGGATGTACATTATGTTGCCATGCAAATGGAGTAGAGATATATAATTGCAAAATTTACCTTAAGATAAAACCAAATTCATGCATTTGCTAGCAATGCATTAATATTGTAATTATATTGTCTCTGCATGATTTTTGCATGACGGGTGCACTTTAACATGTAATATAATTGTGGGTGGCTGGACGCCATTTAAGTATACTGTGCCCCAGGGAAGTATTTACTTTGTCGAATCAGATGTCTGACTTAATGTTAATCCTGAAAGGAAAATAATGCACTTAAAAAAGGAAAAGAAAATATGAGTCAGTTTCATTTATTTTTCAAAAGTAGCATGCTAATATAATACATTAATGTGTATGATTTAACTCATAAAGGAAATGTAAAAAAAAAAAGATACTTTCTCTTAAAATTAGTCAATGAGGGGAATTCTCATTAAACAGAATCTTGTTAAAAGAAATCTCTGCAAAAGAGGGATGTCGTACATAAAATGTGCAATGTCAGATCTCTCCGAGCAACACACTCAGTGGGGGATGGGGTGACACTACAAAGAGTATTGGATTCTTGGATTCTTTCAAAAAGAATAGATAACAGTTCTATGCAATGGCTCTACCTAAACTCTATATACCTTTATATATATAATATATATTTTTTTTATTATTTAAATCAAGGCAAGAAATGTTGCAAAGCAACTCAGGCATCAAGTATGCAGAGCAAGAAAATAAATTGTACTGCAGCATTAGAGCCAAAAGTAGACTGCGGCATAGTACAGCCTCCCAGATTGAGGGCAAGGCAGAGTGACGATTTTCTCATATAAGAACTCTCAAAGCCCCTCCAATGCAGTCTGATGAAAGCAAGGAAAGGCACATTATTAAGTATTTATAACCTTGCAGAAAGCACTCTGCATTCTACTCAGAGCATTTTTTTATTATTATTTCATTGCTGTACACTGTATAGAAAAATACAGAATTATGTTTCCTTTCTCTATAGATACACATGCAGGTTGAAGTTGCATTGTCCCCCACCACTCCCTTTAAAATGAGTATTCTTTAAAGATAAACTCTTTATGAAATACTCATATTGACTGTGTTGTAGACAAAGTAAATTATGCAAAGTCCCCAGACGATGAAAGTGCCGCTTGAATTTATTATATTAAAATGTTCTACAGTTATATCATAAACATTTTCTGCATAGTAATTATATTATTGTTACACATGGTCACTGTCACAGAAAAGCCTTATAACTAGGGCAGTATAAACCAGGGTTGCCCAATAGGTAGATTTCCAGATGTTGTAGAACTACCATTCCCACGATGCTTTGCATGTCTGTAGAATGCCTTTAGGATGACAAAACATCATGGAAGCTGTAGTTTTAAAATATCTTAAGACCCTTAATATTTGACATTGGACATTAGAAACCATCCATTATCTATTATTTAGTATATGTATGTGTTTACGTTTATAGCATCCCTTGAGCTACATTATATTTTGATGTATTTAACAGGGATTGAAAATAGTTGCATGGCCTTTTTGCTGCTATCATCTTCTCATCGAAAGCCTATGAGTTTTGATTATTGTTGGGAATAGCAGTCCCACCAAAATCTGATTACTATAGTATGATATATTATATAGAGTCAAAAATGGGTCGCAAGAGAATACTGATATATTATATAATTGGGCTCTTGGTAGGAGCCAATTTACAGAACCTCTTCCTGTTCTTTTTCTTCAGTGGCACTCATTAATATAATATATATAACCATCGAGAGCTGAACATACTGTTTAGTGAATATGTCCTTACCCTGGTGCAGACACCAGTCAAAAATATAAAAATCAAGGACAGGAGCACTCAGGGATTTTCTTCAAAAAACAATCTTTACTACTTTGTTCAATTCATGTGCAGGACATCACACATCAATGTTTCAGTCTCAGAAGATGAAAGTCTCCTTAAGAACTAAAACATTGCTGTATGGTGTCCTGCACATCAAAAATCTATGCCAAAATTTCTCTGTGACACGCCACCTAAGGTGCATCACGTCATTTCCAGCGATGCAATATACGCATTTCTGGTTTCGTCTGGCCAATCCTGATTTTCATTCGTCTTTTGGGTGCCATCTTAGTACTCTCGGAAATGTCTCCTTGCCGTGTTTGGGTACTCCCGGTAATTCAGAAGTTCTATTTTGACCTTTTTTAGATCTAAAGAGAGGGGTATCTTAAAAAGTACTATGTATTTGAAATCAGTAGATGTAAATAGTTATATCAACATGGATAGTTGTAATTTTACCCCATGGTTGACTAATATACCAAAAGGACAATTTACAAGACTTAGACGAAATTGTACTGATGATACGAAGTTTCGGCGCCAATTTTTTTAATTTAAAAAGGGGACAGAAGGACCTGTAGGGGACATGCACGTGATAAAGGCATCTTGCCAAAACGCGTTGTGCTATACCATATGAAGAAAGGACCTTGATGCAGTGTTTTATGTTTTTATATGTAAAAATTGTATATATTTGTTTATAATAAATGTACAAATTTTATTCTAAACTGCTGCTCGTTATCTCTACTACATGAACATTGGGAGGAACATATTCACTGTAATCTCAGAAGTCTTCACATCGTACTCATTCCTATATACCTGAGCCAGTCTTGCACAGGCTCATAAAAAAATATGAGTAGGATGCAATAAAACTATATACAATTTATTTTATCTGGGTATTGTACAGACTGTATTACCCTATGTGAGCATTTCTCTTCTAGAGTACCATTGGACACAGTTTCCCATAAAGTGTATGTAATCTTTCATACTTGTATATACACTGTGCGCAAAAGTGATATTCCACTCACATTGGTTTTTAGTGCGCTATCCACTTTGTATTTGTTCTTATTCCAGTTAGGTATGCATACATATATACAATATATATTAAGGACATTTTATAAACACAGTGACAACTATTTTTGGGTGCATTTTACAAACAAACGTGTGGGTTTTACGCACTTATTTATTATTGTTGTGTTAAATTTTAGTTTATAGCAGCTGAAAACACTGTGTGGGTGCTCCAAAATCACCCACTAGATAGAACGTACAAAATAGACACAATACCAGGCGTTTAAAGTGGTTGATACCCCAAATACCCAATATTAGTAGTGCAGCGCTTATTTGAATTCAAACTTACCCTTTCAAAATTAGGTTAGATCATACATGTAAAGAGAAACATAAAACTATATAGTGTGAATCCGTAACACAATGAGTAAGGCACGCAATATCAGCAAACAGAAGTCAGCTGAGTAAGTGGGAGAATACACAACGAACATCAGGATTGGACGACATGGAAAGAAGACGGAGTTCAGACTCCGTCATAACACCGGAACCCGGAATAGGAACTACAGCTTATTGAGAAAGCCTACAGGATAGGAGAAACGCGTCTTGGCAGTCAGAGGATCGATAGATACTTGTATTTACTACTTTATATTGATTTTTATTTTAACCTGTTTTTAATTTTGATCTGTTAAATAAAGAGCACTGTGTGCACTTTAAAGTATTTGGATCCACGCTTCCTATACCGAGTACCAAGGGGTTGTGTCACCCAGAAAGGACACACATATGCTTCAAACTCAGAGCCAGTTTTGGAAGGCTCTGCACCAAGTGAGAGCTCACAAGTGTGTGCTATAGTTCACTACTAGCTATAAGCTCACTGCACTTAGAAGCTTTTTTTACCCCACTTTTTTATCTCCCTGCTGCATACTTTCAACTACCATCATCACTAGAACAAGAGGGTCAGTGTGTCACCTCAAGACACACCTGCATCTAATTTTGGATTCTATATTCAAAAGGCTCCTTAACCTTTTAATACCACTCACCCACATCACTGACTGTACCTCACTCATTGTGTTATGGATTCACACTATATAGTTTTATGTTTCTCTTTACATGTATGATCTAACCTACCCTGAAATTTTGAAAGGGTAAGTTTGAATTCAAATAAGCGCTGCACTACTAATATTGGGTATTTGGGGTATCAACCATTACATTTCTATACAAGGTTTTTGAGAATCCTTGTTGATTTACTGATGCCATTCACCTATTATTGAGAGCACCTAGACCCCTTTATTTCTACGTATATTACACCATGTCATGATTTATTTAACAAAAGTAAGTCAAAACGGAGAAACCACGTGTGAAAAACGAAGTACGCCTTATTGTAGAGTCACCTTTAGCAGCAATAACTTGCAGTAATGGTTTTCTGTATAACTTTATCAGTCACATTATTGTGGAGGAATTTCGGTTCACTCTTTATTACTATGTTTCTTTAGCTCATTGAGGTTTGTTTTGCACAGCTATCCTAAGGTCTGACCACATCATTTCAATTGGGTTGAGGTCTGGACTTTAACTAGGCCATTGCAACACCTTGATTCTTCTATCCTTCAGACATTCTGTTGTAGAATTGCTAGTGTGCTGGGGATCATTCTCTTGTTACATGACCCTATTTCAGCCAAGCTTTAGCTATCGGACAGATGGCCTCACATTTAACTCTAAAAAATACTTTGGTATACAGAGAAGTTTATTGTCGATTCAATGTCTGCAAGTTTCCCAGGTCCTGTGGCTGTAAAAGAAGCCTAAATCATCACCCCTCCACCACCGTGCTTAATAGTTGGTATGAGATGTTTGTGCTGATATTCTTTGTTTGGTTTTTGCCAAACATGGTGCTGTGTATTGTGGCCAAACATCTCCACTTTGGTTACCTCTGTTCAAAGGACATTGTTCCCGAAGTTTTGTGGTTTGTTCAAATGTAACTTTGCAAACCCAAGCTGTGCTGCCATGTTCTTGTTACAGAGGCTTTCTCCGGGCATCTGGCACCCATGACAATAGCTTTTACAGCTCACCTAAAAGAGAAGCTTGTATATGTGATAAATGTGATAAAATATGGTTTTATGTACATTTGGTGCATGTAGCCTCCCAAGAAGGACTCACTCCCAGTAGTGGAAGGTTTAGGCATGATTTTCTCAAATAATTAATTATTTTATCTGTTTTAGCAATGAAAGAATCTTCTTTGATCCCGGATTCAACCAGGCTGCTCCAAAACTAGAAACGACATCCATGTTCTGGCACATAACAAAAGAAGAATTAGTGGGAATTACCTTCCAGACCATCACTATATAAACCCCCCACATCTATTCATTCTATACTTTTCTGTCACTTGCCTGCTGGAAGACTTCTGTTGCAACACTGATAACTGTGTCAGTTATACCACACAATGCAATGTAATGGTTATCTGCATCTCCAGCTGTTTACAGAGGAATTTATGCATGAAGAACTAGGGTCTTGAAATTAGCAAGTTATTATAGCTAAACCTTAAAGGAACACTCCTGGCACCATAACCACTGTATTGTGATGTAGTGGTTATGGTACCAGGAGTGCCTTGGCATTCTCCCCAGGTAAGTAGTCAAACTGTTTGCAAATGGTTTGACAACTAATATGGAGACTGCCAGACACTGGTCAACTCCTCTGTGAGACCTCATACATGTTGTCATGTGATTTTTTAAAATTATTTGACTACTTATCCTGGGAGAGCACCAGGTGACCACTGGCACCATAACCACTGTAGTGTACTTGGAGTGTTCTTTTAAGTGTTCCCAACCCTCATCGTCAATATGTATATTTTAAAGTTAACTTGCCATTCAGAATCTAGCAGAAACAAAAAGATTTAGAGTTCAAGAAATCTAACATAACCTTTGTAATTTTCAGAATATTTTCTACACTCTTGTATTATTTTGACACTTCTATTTGTTATTTTACTACACATGAAATTCCACATAAATGTTAATGGTATCTGTTACCAGTAATAGAGGCTAACGACATATGTGATCTTTGTAATGCAGAACGAAAATCAAGCGAGTGCTAAGTAATGTGAGCCGGTGAGCCTTTTACTGGTTATTTGAACCTACACATGAGACAACATATTACATTAGTCCTGCCTTTTGGAGATGCACTGGCTGAGAAAAGCCATCATCCTTCTTGCAAATAACATTTATATCTTTAATTGTTTTGGAAATCTAGAAACAATCAACTTATTTATCCATTCATTTACATTGTTTATCGGTTCCCAGTTCTTAACCTAAAAATATGTCTTGCATGTTCAAAAATTCTAAATATTAAAAAAGTTTTTTTTTTTTAAATAAAATGTAAAATGTATTTTATTAAGTGCTTGGATTTAATGATTTGAATAACATGCTACCCGGTGCGTACTAATTCAGACATATGAATATAATCAGTTTCATATCAAGGACATATTTTATATATTAAATATATATATATATATATATATATATATATATATATATATATTAGGCAGCAAGAGAATAGTCAGTTCTTGAATTTCATGTTTTGGAAGCAGGAAAAGTGGGCACGCAAAAAGATCTGAGTGACTTTGACAAGGGCCAAATAGTGAAGGCAAGATGACTGAGCTCTCCAAAATGGCAAGTCTAGTATGCAGTGGTTAATACCTAACAAAAGTGATACAAGGAAGGACAGCTGGTGAACCGACATCAAAGTCATGGATGCCCAAGGCTCACACAGAATGGCTACTGTAAATCAAATTGCTGAAAAACATAATGCAAAGTTGTCAGCACACTTTGATGCATAACGGGTTACGTAGCAGCCGACCAGGCAGATTGCCCATGATGACTCCTAAAAGCACTTACAATGGGGACATAAGCAGCAGAACTGGACCATGAAGGATGGAAGAAGGTTGCCTGGTTTGATAAATCAAGTTTTCTTTTAGATCAGATGCATAGCTGGGTGCATGCGCATCATTTATCTGGGGAAGAGATAACAACAGGCTGCTTATGAGAGGAAGGCAGGTCAGCAGAAACAGTGTTATACTCTGGGCAATGTTTTGCAGGAAACCTTTGGTCCAGGCATTCATGTGGATGTTACTGACATGTATAACCTACCTAGATATAATTGCAGACCATATACACCCCTTCATGGCAATGATGTCTCCTGATGGCAGTGGCCTCTAATAGCAGTATAATGCACCCTGACACACTCCACAAATTGTGCAGGAATAGTTTGATGAACATAACAATGAGTTTAAAGTATTGCCTTGGCCTTCAAGTTCTCCAGATCTCAATTAAATTGAGCATCTGTAGGATGTGCTGGAACAACAAATCCAATCCATGGAGGCTCCACCTCGCAACCTGCAGGACTTAAAGGATTTGCTGCTAATGTCTTGGTGCCAGACACCAAAGGACACATTCACCTTCAGAGGTCTTCCATGCCTCAATGCATCAGAGCACTTTTAACAGCATCAGGGTGACTTACATGATATTAGACAGGTAGTTTTAATGTTGTGGCTGATGAGTATATATATATATCTGCTGCCATAGTCTATCACAGAACTGAATTTGTCATAAAAAGGTGCTTGAATTAGTATGACTAAATTATTAGTGTTAACCAATAGAAATTAGCAAGCTATGGAATTTTATGGACATGTGGCCAGATAATTGCTTCCTCAAAATTTGCAGAGTGTGCGTTTGATTAAGAATTGTATGTCCACTGGGAGCAAATCAATTGATTGAGTGGAGAGAAAAAAAAAACAGCTTTCTCCCATTTTACAAGATATCGTGGATTGCTTGTAAAATTCTGCCCCTCCCAGGAAAAAAAAAAAGAAAAAGAAAAAAAACACTTTGTAAAATAAATAAAAGCATAACAATTGCTTAGAATGATCTCCGGAAAAAAAGTTAATGAGTTAATGCTCCTGTTTCACATATTCAGGAGCTGTGAATTATCCATGTGCAAATATATTCTGGTTTAAAAAATAATGAAATTATTTTTAAACGATTATTAATTATATAGAATTATGTAAAATATTATTCAGTGTAATTTTGCCTTTATTGTATTTATTATTCATAAATTCATTCAATTGTTCTTAATATGTAATGTTAGATGTTAGCATTTAAAACAAGTTTTTAAAATAAATGAAAATAAAGTCAGAAAAAGTCGCCACAATTCACTGTTTAGTGATAGACTGTGGAAAGAATCTAAAGACACCCATGATCTATAGCCACTAAAGGCACCCAAACCAATTTATCTCAATTAAGTTGTCTGGATGCAGTGGTCCTTTATTTTTAACCCTGCAATGTAAAATATTATTGTTCGGTTGCTATGGCAATGCTTGCATTGAAGGGTTAAATACACCTCTAGCAGCTGTTTACCTACTGAGGAGCTTCCGCTGTGAGAACCGTGTCCACTGTTAACCTTCAATTTATTGGAGGAGCACAGTGCTGGTGGCACATGTGCTTTTTGTCCCCAATGCTCCTCTTTGCAGAGCTTTGGATTAGACAAAAAAAATGCCCTGTGACATCACTGAGACCTGATCTTAGTGCTGGGAAAAAAGGTAATTAATACCTTGTCTTGTTTTTAGATTTTGGGGGGCCCTGTATCTAAATAAAGAAGACAACACTATAGCATTAGAAGTGCTATTCAGACACTGTAGTGTACCTTTAAATTAGAAGCTTAAATTCAAACATCTGCAATAAAATAAGTAAAAATTAATTTATAATAATTCTCTATTTTTCACGATGATACCTTAAAGGGACACTATAGTCACCTGAACAACTTTAGCTTAATGAAGCAGTTTTGGTGTATAGAACATTCCCCTGCAGCCTCACTACTCAATCCTCTGCCATTTAGGAGTTAAATCCCTTTGTTTATGAACCCTAGTCACACCTCCCTGCATGTGACTTGCACAGCCTTCCATAAACTCTTCCTGTAAAGAGAGCCCTATTTAGGTTTTCTTTATTGCAAGTTCTGTTTAAGATTTTCTTATCCCCTGCTATGTTAATAGCTTGCTAGAACCTGCAAGAGGCCTCTGTATGTGATTAAAGTTCAATTTAGAGATTGATACAATTATTTAAGGTAAATTACGTCTGTTTGAACGTGAAACCAGTTTTTATTTTCATGCAGGCTCTGTCAATCATAGCCAGGGGAGGTGTGGCTAGGGCTGCATAAATAGAAACAAAGTGTTTTAACTCCTAACCCCTTGACGACCAATGACAGGCAGTCTCCCTGCAAGTGAAAAATGAAAGATAAAGTTAAAAAATAAAGCAATCAGTGTAAAAAAATATATGTATATATATATATATATATATATATATATATAATGTCATACTAAGTGTATTTTTATATTAATAAGTACATATAAATCATATGTTAATAAAAATAAATAACAAAAAGTAAAAATAAGTTTTAATTAGTGATGTCCCGAACGGTTCGCCGAACGGTTCGCCACGGATGGCGAACACATGCGCTGTTCGGTCCGCCCCCTATGTCATCATTGAGTAAACTTTGACCCTGTACCTCACAGTCAGCAGACACATTCCAGCCAATCAGCAGCAGACCCTCCCTCCCTAACAGTATTTTGATATAAATATATATATATAAAAATATATATATATTTATATCAAAATACTCTTAGAATGTAATGATATATATCTATGTATAAATAAATAAATAAATACAAATAATACGAAATATACATATGTCCATCTACATAATTACATAAATAATTTCATAAATATACATGTAGACATCAAATATATAAAATATGTATATATATTAAAATTCTACTTGCGTATTTATGTAATATTTTTACCTAATTAAGTAATTTTAATGATTGCAATTTGAGGGACCTGCCTGCCAACCCAGGCCGAAAGTCCAGAGAATTTAATTTGCTAGCACTGTATTTAACCCTGTAACTTTCTATGACACCCTAAAACCTGTACATGGGGGGTACTGTTTTACTCGGGAGACTTCGCTGAACACAAATATTAGTGTTTCAAAAAAGTAAAACATATCACAGCGATGATATTATCAGTGAAAGTGACGTTTTTTGCATTTTTCACACACAAATGGCATTTTCACTGATGATATTATTGCTGTGATACATTTGTTCTGATACACTAATATTTGTGTTCAGCGAAGTCTCCTGAGTATAACAGTACCCCACATGTAGAGGTTTTATAGTGTTTGTGAAAGTTACAGGGTCATATATAAGGCTTGATTTTACTTTTTTATTGAAATTTGTCAGATTGGTTAGGTTGCCTTTGAGAGCGTATGGTAGCCCAGGAATGAGAATTATCCCCGTGATGGCATACCATTTGCCAAAGAAAACAACCCAAGGTATTGCAAATGGGGTATGTTCAGCCTTTTTTAGTAGCCACTTAGTCACAAACACTGGCCAAAGTTAGCGTTTTTTGCATTTTTAACACACAAACAAATATAAATGCTAACTTTGGCCAGTGTTTGTGACTAGGTGGCTACTAAAAAAGACTGGACATACCCCATTTTGAATACCCTGGGTTGTCTACTTTAAAAAAATAAGTACATGTCACTATTGATAAATTTAAAATATATATATATATATATATATATATATATATATATTGAAACAGCAATTTCCTACTTGTATTTATAGGCCTATAACTTGCAAAAAAAAGCAATAAACTCGGGACAAAATTTTGAATCTATTTAGCAGTTTTTTTATTAGCTTTTGTAGATAAGTAAAAGATTGTTCAAGTAAAAGTCCAAAAACATGGTTTTTTTTCAATTTTTCACCATATTTTATTATTTTTTTTAAATAAAATATATGACATGATACAAATAATGGTATGTAAAGAAAGCCCTTCTTGTCCTGAAAAAAACAATCTATAACTTGTATGGGAACCGTAAATGAGAGAGAAGAAAATTACAGCTAAACACAAACACAACAAAAGTGTCAAAACCGCTCTGGTCCTTAACGTACAATATCGGAAAAACAGGCCAGTCCTTAAGGGGCTAAATGACAGTAAATTGAGCAGTTAAATTGCAGGGGAATGGTCTATACACTAAAACTGCTTTATTTAGCTAAAGTAATTTAGGTGACTATAGTGTTCTAAAGAGTTACAATGCCAAGCATACATTTTAGAGAAAAAAATATTTGCAATTGTTGATTAATAAGTAATATTTTAGAGTAATAATATAATTGTAATGTAATTTGTTTCTCTGCTGTGTTTGTGTTTGCAAACCTTTTGAAAAGTCAGCATGACGAGAAGGGGGAAGGGACTGTTTAAATGTCTCCTGGCACAACCGTCTGCAGAAAAAGCATTGTCAAGTCTTTCTTCTAAAACATGATCTCTGCAATGCTTTATTATACAGGATCAAGATGACCTATTTTACAGCATATGCTGCCCCCTACTTTTATTTTCAGATGCACATTGTTATTTATGCAACCTACTATTTTTCAGATACATTAAGCTATAAATGTAATCCAGTGCATGTACATAGATAGTTATTGACAATGGGCTGTGATGAGTTGATATAATCACCCTGCATAAAGGTCATCTGTAGATTGACTCTACCCAAGCTTATTCATTGCAAACCTAAAAGGACCAGGTTATTTTCATTGTATAATATTACAGTGGATTTTTTAAAAATGCAATGCTTTGTAGATTTTCATATTAGTGCCTTTTCAGTAAATTTAATCCACTGAAGTTAAATAATAAGGCATATGCTCACATGGTCTTGTCCAAAGCCTTTTTGATACTTTTGTTTTTGTTCCACTATTATTTAACCCTCTCTTTAAAAGGACACTACAGTCACCAAAATCACTACAGCTTAAATTAGTGGCTCTGGTGTCTGTAGCATGCCCCTGCAGCCTTAGCAGTGTAAACACTGCCTTTTCAGAGAACATTACTGGATAGTTACATCTCTAGTGGCAGTCATTCAGATGGGCAGTAGAGGTGCTTCCTGTGTCACTGCTGCACTATATGCAGCACTTGCATTTAATGTCTTCATGGTCTGCAGGGAGGTGCTTAATGCTCCCTATACATATGCTGATTGTTGCAGCACTGCAAATAGTCTCCCAATGCTTTCCTAAGAGAAATCATTGGATTGCCTGAGGTCATCAAGTTTGATGATCTCAGCCATGAAGGTGGAGCCAGGCAGTGCCACATGTGGCAAGACTGGCGCAACGTGGGAGCAATGGTGAGTTTAAACACATTTTTACTGTGATCCAGGGGGTCCAGAAACCTAAATAATTAGTTTATCACTATAGTGTCAGGAATACATTGTCGTGTTCCTTTAAAATTAATTTTTAATGAAAGTGATAGAGTAACTGATGTTGCCTGTGTGGATACATTTATGCCATGAGTTGGGAAACATTATTAGATTGGGTGACCTTGAAGAAGGTTGATGATAAATTCTAAATGATAAAATAACATAGACCAAATGTAGTCAATAACCTGTATTTTGTTAAGTTCAATTATTAGCTAATTCTTAGCCCATGTAGATCACTTTTAAAAGTATTATTCTTGTGTAACTATGTAATGTATATATGTTGTATCTTTTATATAAACTACTGATTATGTTGTTCTAACTATGCATTTAGGTCTATGTGTACACTAACAGAAATATGGCATTCCTCTATTATATTAATAAGAATTTTCCATAATAATTCCACATGTTAATTAAAAAAGAAATCATTGTAGATTCGATATCACAATGCATGTCACAACTTCTGTCTGTATGGTAACAAAATGTAGTTTTTAATGTTTAGATGTACTAATAGAAATATTTCCATCTACATGGACATCAAAAAAATCATTACTTTTTGGGGGGTTTTTTTTTCCAGTAATTACTAAACAGATCTATTATCCTATAAAAAAACCTTTAATGAAGACCTATTCATGAATAATATAGATATGAGAAGCCGCTGTTCTGGTAATTAAAATTGTTATTTATACCCAATGATTGTTTTCAACATAAACAGGTTTAGTTACTTAAGTGAGAATTCAAAGTGAATTGAAATTTGAAATTTAAAATTGGAAAATGTTCCCTGTTCGGCTATTTTGACCTACAATTTGAAATACAATTTGATTTCATTTTGAATTCTCACTTTAGTGAACCCTGATTCTAGACAGAATGAAAGGCATATTGCACTCTCCGTGGTGCTGATAAATGTATGCAAACAGAACTTGCTATGAACATGAAATTATTATCTTTAGCCTTTTGCTTAGTGTTCTCTCTCTAATTCTAAACAAGTTATGACACAGTAAACATAATGCAAGCATTTATTTTTCCTCTTAAATAAAAAAAAAAATTTGCAATAGAAAGTGCAAAATACATTATATATGCAACGATCAAATGAATTACAATGAATTACAAATAATATATAATTGTGGGATTTTGAACAACATTATCCTCTTTAAAAAGGCAAAGACAATAGTTCACAGAGTTCATAATTTGATAGGAAAAGTCGCCACTATTTAGGCTGGATCTGTGCCTAGAGGTAGTTCTTGATAGTAATACTTACTTTATGGAAGACATCTTTTATTTTGCATTTCAGTGTTCTAATTATTCCTAACAAGGTCAACAATGCAATACATCCTTCTATGCTATACTTGAAAACAAGTTAGAGGTATGCTTCATGGTCAAATAGCTTTGGAATTATTATTAATAATATAAACGAAAGCACCTCTAGTTCTTATGGTTGGAAGTAGTTGAACAAAAAGGAAAACAAGATATGTGTATAAAAACTGGTTGGTAAATTGATGAAAATAAAAAATAAAAAAATTGATTTTATAAACTCATCAGGAAGATTCTCGAAGCTTTGTGTACCATTCAAAAGCACGGTTTATTTTTATTGAGAAACCCAACCATGAAGTAACTTTGCAATAATAAAACCACATATTTAAATATATTTAAATAAAAATACATGGGGCGTGGCTTGGACGTGGGAGTGAATGGCCGCATGAACGTCGAGCTCCGCTCAAGACCTGCCTGAAAACGTAGAGTCCCGGCACCCACACAGTCATGGCGACCAAAAGAACGAAGGCACAAGTAAGCAGCACCCCCTCCTCTCACCCCTTACCCTCCAAAACGTCCCTGAGGAGATTCTTCACGGAGAAACAGGAGACGGACATGCGGTCCAAAATGGCCGTGGCAGAGAAATCACCCGCGAGCAGCGCTCCAGTGAGCCCTGCTCCTTCAGAAAGCTCCACAGAGGGGACAGACATCAAATCTATCCTGACACAGCTGCCCTCTAAATTGGACCTAGAAGCCATGTTTTCCAAAATGGAAAGAAGTTTTGGGGACAAGCTGCAATCCTTACATGAGGAGGTAAGCCACATTGGCAATAGAGTACAACTATTGGAGGAGGGGGGAGAAACTATAGCCCTGCAAATACATAATATGCAAACCCTCCAGCAAACCCAGAATGAAGCCTTAATATTCCTGCAAAGGAAAATAGAGGACCTGGACAACAGGGGAAGGCGCAATAACCTCAGAATAAGAGGCATCCCTGAAGCCCCTGTGGGGACAAATGAAAACATAACACAAACCCTCACAAATCTCTTTAATCAGCTCCTGGGCAGACCGGTGGACACCCCCATTAAGCGGGACCGCGCTCACAGAGCAATCCGGCCGAAAGTATTGGCGAATGAGTCACCAAGGGACATCATTTGCAGAATTCACCATTTTCCCATTAAAGAGACGATTCTTCAAAAGGCCAAGCAAATCAGAGATATTACTTTCTCTGACCGCAAAGTGCAGATATTCCAGGATTTGGCGCAATCCACGCTGATAGCAAGAAGAGCGCTGCGCCCGATAACAAAAGCACTCTCGGACCGCAACATACGTTTCCGCTGGGCATACCCCTTTGCCCTAGTGGTGAACCGCCAAGGGAAGACGCACTCGATATCAACTCCGGCGGATGTCCTGATGTTCCAACAAGCTCTAGGCATACCTACCGACGTGGTGGAAGACTGGACTGGCCTATACATGGAACAGGACAGGCAATTGTCCCAGAAGGCCAAATGGCAGCGCAGCCCCAGGAAACGAGGTAGGCGGGCTCCCTCGGGAAACGAACTGCCCACGACACAAAAAGGAAATGCCACGAGACCGACCAAATAGACCTGCTATATCCTTTTACTCTGCTAAAAATGCCTAAGACACAGAGGCGTCTGCCTCAATCAACACCTAGTTAATGCCATGTTTACAAATGTACATGTTTCTATATGTCTAATGTTTACTGTGTAACCCAATGCCAAGGGTCCCCGTGGCTGGGGCCAGGGCGTCCAGGTGGCGCCCGGGCCCCAGACACGCTGGATCTGGGATTTGATCAACAGTTATGTTATGATAAGATGTAAGCGTTATCAACACAAGCTACTGCAAGATCGCTAACGTTATACGAATTAAGTATTTCACACGCACAGCTGGCCCCGGGTCTCAACGGGTCTAGACCACACCCCCCCAAGAGGTGCCGCAAAGAGCACGCGGGATCCATATGATCCACAGCGGGCTTGACACCATCTGGACGCAGCAGGCATGCTGCATATACACTGTATATAGTTTCCACAGTTTACGTTTTTCCCCCCGACCCCTCCCCGCCATTGAGTACAGGTCATCACACCATCTAAGCCTGAGAAACCCTCACTCTTGGCTGCTTTATGATGGATAACCTCAAACTCATGTCCCTGAATGTAAGGGGACTAAACACGCCCGAAAAACGCACAATCCTAGCGCAGGAACTAGACAGACAGCAGATGGATATAGTATTTCTCCAAGAGACCCATTTTAGAGGAGATCGGACCCCCTCATTGAAAACCAAATCCATGGGACAAGCGTACTTTAGCAATTACCACGGAGGCAAATCTAGAGGGGTCGCTATCCTTTTATCAACCAGAAGAGCTTTCACGCTACGAGATAGCAAATTAGACCCACAGGGCAGGTATCTTTTTCTCAAAGGAATGATCAACAATACCCTCATTACTTTAGTGAATGTTTATGCGCCCAACAATAGACAGGTCCCATTCATCAAATCGTGCCTCAGAAAACTAGAGAATTTTGCAGAGGGGTTGGTGGTGCTAGGGGGCGATTGGAACATAGTCCCAGATCACGCTATAGACAGCACTGCGACAGGTAAAGACACATTAGCACACCAACGCCTGCTGTTCCAAAAAACGCTACATGCTAACCAACTAGTTGACTGCTGGAGGATCATCCACCCCCAGGAGAGGGATTATACATACTTCTCCCAGGTGGCCCAAAGCTACTCTAGATTGGATATGTTCATGTTAGGACACAAACACCTGCACACACTGGCCTCCGCGTCCCTAGGACCGATCACATGGTCGGACCATGCCCCAATATTCCTTACACTGTCTCTAGATGAGAAGAGTGCCGCGAGCAACTCGTGGCGCCTAAACAAATCACTGTTAGATGACCCCAGGGTAACTGAAGACCTGACCAACGAACTGCCCAGGTATTTCCACGAAAATGCGGGTAAAGGCACTGCGGAACCATGGGTATGGTAGGCACACAAAGGTATAACACGAGGGATCCTGATCAAATGGGGAGCTCGCATAAAACGGGAACGAACAGCACAAATCCAATCCCTAACTAAAGCCATACACATAGCAGAATCTGCCCACAAGGATACCCCCACAACTGACGCATATAAAACGCTAACAGCATTACGAATAGAACTGCGAAACCTCCTTGCAGCGAAAGCCCATAGGGCAGCCCAGCTGACTAAGGGGACATATTATGCACACGGCAATAAAAGTGGGAAATATCTAGCTAGGGCTCTGAAGGACAAACACCAAAAAACATACATTTCTCACATAACCACGAAAAGCGGGATACGCCAAGACACGACAGAGGACATAGCCAAAACCTTCCAAAACTACTACAGCGACCTCTACAACTTGGGACAACCACTGAACACACAACATAACATAGCAGAGTACGTCTCAGCCCACACTCATAAAAACCTAGAGGCACAACAAACAGCCCAATTTGAACTACCCATCCAACCTGAGGAACTCCGAATAGCCATAAAGACCCTCCCCAAAGGCAAAAGCCCAGGCCCAGACGGCCTTACGGCTAGATATTATCAGACCTTCCAACACATATTGAGTCCAAAGTACCTAGATGTTCTCAACACTCTGTTGACCAAAGATGCTCTTCCACCTCCCATGCTAAAGGCCTCGATCACTGTTCTCCCAAAACCGGGTAAAGACCCGAGCCTATGTGGCAGCTATAGGCCAATATCCTTAATTAACCTAGATCTAAAGCTCTTTGCAAAAATACTGGCCAATAGGGTTAAACCACTCCTTCCGGACCTAATTCATGCGGATCAGGCGGGCTTTATCCCAGGGAGAGAGGCACGGGACGACACGACCCATCTCCTCAACGTCATGCACGGCGCACTGTTCTCCAGGACCCCCACGCTACTCCTGTCAGTTGATGCTGAAAAAGCCTTTGACCGGGTGGACTGGGGGTTCCTGTTCGCCGCACTGGAGGCATTGGGAGTGGGTCCAAATTACAGACACTGGGTGCAAATGTTGTATAGAGGTCCCTCAGCCTCAGTCAGGGTTAATGGTCATGATTCCCCTCCGTTTCACATTGGCAACGGCACTAGGCAGGGATGCCCACTGTCACCCCTAATCTTTGTCTTGGTTATGGAGCCCTTTCTCAATGCCATCAGAACCAACAACAACATTACAGGTTTTAGAGCGGGTGGGACGGAGATCAAAGTATCTGCCTTCGCAGATGATGTACTTCTCACCATAACCAACCCGGAACAGTCCCTCACACATGTGCAGAAAGAGATAGACCAATTTAGTGCTTGCTCTAACTTCAAAATTAATGCAGACAAATGCGAAATAATGGGCTTAGGGCTGAATGCGACACGCAAGACACAAATCAGTGACGCCTACAGCTATAAATGGACAGAATCGGGCCTCTCATATCTGGGAGTCATCCTGACGCCCATGGTGAAGGGCCTATATAAAACGAATTACATCCCCCTGTTACAGGACATTACATCCAAACTAAAGCAATGGGACAAGCCCCACTTCTCCCTATTTGGGAGAATCAACATCATCAAGATGATGATCCTACCGAAGATCCTCTATCTTTTTCAAACTCTGCCACTAGACTTAGATAATACCTTCTTCCGTACAATGAAATCAGCCTTTATATCCTATATATGGGGACATAAAAAAGCAAGGATAGCGTACGACACACTCACAAGGAATAAGAAGGAAGGGGGGATGGGCCTACCCCATATATATAAATACTACATAGCGACCCTCCTCACTAGAGTGAAAGAGTGGACGGACACTCAACACAAAAAAGCATGGTACGACCTGGAGCAAAGTTTCTCCACAGTTCCCCTGTCCACACTACCCTGGCAAACATGCCACCTGCAAAAATTAACCATCACAGCGCACCCACTGCTCCACCACATCTTAACGAAATGGAGACTCCATAAAACCACATGGGGACTATCTCCAGGAATTTCCCCACTTTACCCACTAGCACACAATCCTGATATCCTGGGGGGAAGGGGAGCTCCAACACTGAGGAAAATACTGGGGACAACTGACCCACGTATAGGAGACATGATAACAAATGACACCCCCCCCCAATGTCAAACCTCTACAGGAGTGGGGAGGCCAGGGCTCACTCACTGAAACGCTAAGATACGGGCACATACGCCACATCCTGCAAAGCACAGTATTACCAAACTGGAACTCGAGAGATCTCACCCAATTCGAGCAACTATGCACCGCCAAAACAAGGCACAAACGCACACTCTCCCAAATATATAAATTACTGGTCTCCCCCCAAGGAGTCCAAGAGACTCCCCCCTTCCATCAGCGGTGGATGAGAGGGTTGCACATTCACATGACTCCCGCCGATTGGCAGTACATTCTAACAAGACCTATGACAGCCTCCATTAGCCTCTCAAGACGTGAAGCCTTTTACAAACGCATCACAAGATGGTAAAGGACCCCAGATCTTTTACACCACTTCTGGCCAACACTTAGCGATAAATGCTGGAGATGCGACAGCAAGGTGGGGACAATAGAACACATATGGTGGGACTGTCCACGCATTAGACACTACTGGACGGAGGTACTAGCAACCATAAAGACCATCCTACCGCTCCCACACTCACTGACGCCATCACAAATCCTATTGGGCTGGCCACAAACCTTCCAAAATCCGAAAACACAGCAACTGCTGTGGTTGCTACTAGGGCAAGCAAATAACCTTATCCCCTTACACTGGAGGAAAACAGAAACCCCCACGGCGACTCAATGGATAGATAGGGTGGAAGCCACGAGAGAAATGGAGAACTTATACTGGTCCCCCCTAGGCCAACATGACAAATACGCCAGCACATGGGAACCCTGGTTACGGCACTGGGCAAACATAAAAGACACTAATCACAACGCACAATGATGAACCACCACAATACTCAATGGAACCATCTTCCCTCTCACCCCGTTACTTTTCCCAGCCACCTCACGATGGGGAACAGGCGAGATCTGACCCTTCCCCTCCCCCCTCGCCACCACCCAGTTATAGCACCCAACCCCAAGATCTATAGGTTGAGGAGAGGGAACCTAGGCACAGGCCACAGGGAACGCCAGAACCCCTGAAAACCCCAGAGGGGACTCAGGAGCACACCGCTCGCCTACGGCGATAAGTAGAGGTCGAGCGGCACGATCATGGTAGATCCAGAGAAAGCAGGGGATGACTGGGCCTCAGCAAAAGTTATACGGCACATCAAAGGGCAATGTATCATTCGCTATCTTTATAACAAGTTGCTCTCTAAATGTAACAACAAACCATGCACTTTGATGTACCATGCTTATTGTATTGTCCTCAAACCTACTGTTCCCCATCCCCTCTTTTCCTTTTTGTTAAATTGATGACAAAACCAATAAAACTGGAATTAAATAAAAAATAAATAAAAATACATTATTTTTTTTTAAAGTTTTTAGCCAGGTATAATATCATGAGATTTCTCTCACGTACAAATGTGCCCTAGTTACTAAGAAAAATATTGGTAACATAAAAAATATAAAATAAAAATATTTTTAAGTGTTTAAGGCATATACACTATATTTGAAGAGGGTTCTGTTTAGTCTGCACCTTGCAGGTTCCTTGCATGAGCCTCATGAGTTGGTATCTCAACCTACTCCATAATTTGTGAAACCAGACAGTTAGTTTGCTCCTTGCCAGGTTTTGCATGCAACTCACCAGGATATTTGGAAAAGCCACATACCTGTATTGATTACATCTGGGGTGTACAGTCATTCCTCACCTGCATTAACAATACAAGATGTTTAACAAATGTGCTGTTGTTACTATTAGCTAGCCCTTCACCTGTCACTATTTAAGTAGTTGTTTGTCCCCCATGTTAAATTATTGTATGATCCACCAATACTGGGATGCTGTGACATAGTGGTAGGCTTAACACAATATGGCTATATGTTGGAACTGAATCCCCATATTTGTTTGCTTAGATTGGTCATTTTAAGTAGCCTTTACTTTTTTGTTTGTGCGCTGTTCCTTAATCTGCATTTTGTATAAATTTTGGTCCTGTACTATACATTCTCTGACACTAATATATTTTTAATGTACTTCTGATACACCTATTTCTCCCAGACAAGAAGAATTGGAGTGTTGACATCCAATATAGAAATTCTGCTCTGACCCCTACGCAATCCTCGCTCTATTTTGTTTAAATGTACATGGGGATTTAGGCCAGAGCGCAGGTAACGTTCTCTTTGTTTTTACTATGTATTTTAAGCTGTTGGATACTAAGCTACTGCTGCTGTAAGCGCGGTGCTTTATCTTTGTGTTTGTATATGAATTTTGTATCACACAGCTATGTTACATTGCTGCCAGCCTCCCCACGTTTGTCTTATTAAGTATATAGGGGCAGCACCTCTTCCTGTCTCATCAGAGAAATTTGCCTTTTAGCTGATACCAGCAAGGTGATTTGTATGTGTTATAGCCCTATTCAGGGTTAGGTATGTAGGGGTTTATAAAATACCCCTCCATGACTCATTAGAGAGGTTTACACTTTGTCTGATACCAGCAAAGTTTTTTGTATGTGTAGAAGCCCTATAAAGGGTTAAATGTGAAAGGGTTTATAAAATACCCCTTCATGTCTCATTAGAGATGTTTACACTTTGTCTGATACCAGCAAAGTTTATTGTATGTGTAGAAGCCCAATAAAGGGTTAAATGTGAAAGGGTTTATAAAATACCCCTTTCTGTCTTACTGGAGATTCTTGGCTGATATCAGCATATCTAATGGCTAGTGTAGGACTCACCTATTGAGGCTTGCCTTGATGTGGCAGGTGAGCTTATATATTCAAATGGCCATTGGAATAAAACTAAAGAGCCTCCATTTTGTTTAAATGTACATGGGGATTTAGGCCAGAGCGCAGGTAACGTTCTCTTTGTTTTTACATAATAATAGTAATAATAATAATAATAATATTGGGGAGGGGGTAAGAATTGGGGGTGGGAGGTTAATGCTTTTTAAAATTTAATTTATCTTCTCTGATAAATTAGTGATCCACGGTCACTAAGGGGTTAAACGTGGCCTTCTTGTCATGTCTTGTATGTGGTATTGGAGATTTTAATTACCCAGATATAAATTGGGACAGAGGGACTAGTGCCTCAGCAAAGGAAATTAGGTTTTTAAACTTGTTAAATGACTCCTTCATGTCACAACTTGTACAAGCACCAACTAGAATGGATGCTTGTCTGGACCTGGTTTTAACAAACAACGTTGATCTTTTGACCAACATTCAAGTAGGTGAGCACTTGGGAAATAGTGATCACAATATAGTGTCCTTTGAAATAAACTCAAAAAAACAAAAACACATGGGGAATATTAAAACATATAATTTTAAAAAGGCCGATTTCAATAAGTTAAGGGAAGCTTTACAATATATTGACAGGCATAAACTCTTTAGTGAAATGAACACTGAGGATAAATGGATCATCTTCCAACAAATATTAAAAAGGTACATTTCTCAGTATGTACCGTTGGGAAATAAATATAAAAGAAACAAATTAAAACCAATGTGGCTTAGTAGAGAAGTAAAACAAGAGATTACAACTAAGAAAAGGGCATTTAAAGCATTTAAATCGGACAAATCAGATGCATCTTATAAAACATATAAGGATGCAAATAATGCGTGCAAAAAGGCAATTAGACTTGCTAAACTTCAAAATGAAATAATGATAGCTGAAGAGAGCAAAACCAACGCCAAAGCATTTTTTAAGTACATAAATTCTAAAAATAAAAAAAACAAGATGAAAGTGTAGGTACACTAAAAACTGAAACGGGGGTGTTAGTTAATGAAGACCAGGAAAAGGCAGGAATTTAAAATAACTATTTCTCCTCCGTATATATTAAGAAAGAACCCATGGCAATAGATGTGCAAATGATTGCTACTAAAAACTTGCAGAATAATTGTAATTGGTTAACTCAAGACAAGGTGCTGCAGCAACTAAAGAAAGTTAATATAAACAAAGCTCCAGGGACGGTATCCATCCACGTGTACTTAAGGAACTAAGTGCAGAAATAATTGAACCTCTGTTTTTAATCTTTCAAGATTCTTTTCTTTCAGGAACTGTTCCGAGGATTGGAGGAAGGCAGATGTGGTTCCTATATTCAAAAAGGGTTCAAAATCCTTGCCTGGAAATTATAGACCCGTGAGCTTAACTTCTGTGGCTGGTAAAATATTTGAAAGGTTATTAAGGGATAATATTCAAGAATTCCTTGAGAAGAACATGGTTATCAGCAAAAATCAGCATGGTTTTATGAAGCACAGGTCATGTCAAACTAACTTGATTGCGTTCTACGAAGAAGTAAGTAGAAGTATAGATCAGGGTGTTGCCGTGGATGTGATCTATTTGGGTTTTGCTAAGGCATTTGATAAAGTTCCACACAATAGATTAGTGTTCAAACTCAAGGAAATCGGTCTAGATGAAAATGCTTGTTCTTGGGTAGAACATTGGCTTAAAAACAGAGTACAAAGAGTTGTCATTAATGATACATTTTCAAGCTGGACAGAGGTGGCAAGTGGTGTCCCTCAGGGGTCTGTTCTGGGACCCCTTCTATTTAACATGTTTATAAATGATCTTGAAGACCGCATTGAAAGTCATGTTTCAGTGTTTGCAGATGATACCAAACTTTGTAAAACAATACAATGTGAGCAAGATATTACTTTGCTGCAGAGTGATTTAGATAGACTGGTGGACTGGGCACTCAAATGGCAGATGAAATTTAATGTTGAAAAATGCAAAGTTATGCACTTCGGCGTAAAGAATACACAAGCAACGTATACCCTTAATGGAAGCGAATTAGGGATAACAACACATGAAAGGACTTGGGAATTGTTATAGACAACAAACTATGCAACAATGTGCAATGTCAATCAGCAGTGGCCAAGGCCAGTAAGGTATTGTCATGCATGAAAAAGGGCATTCATTCTTGGGACGAGAATATCATTTTGCCTCTTTATAAATCATTGGTAAGACCCCATATTGAATATGCTGTGCAATTTTGGGCACCTGTTCTAAAGAAGGATATTATGGCACTAGAAAAAGTGCAGAGGCGGGCTACAAAACTAATAAAAGGAATGGAACATATCGGCTATGAAGAAAGGTTAACATATTTAAACCTATTTAGTTTAGAAAAACGTCGCCTGAGATGGGATATGATAACATTATACAAATATATTCGGGGCCAATACAAACCATTGTGTGGAAATCTATTCACAAACCGGACTTTACATAGGACACGAGGCCATGCGTTTAGACTGGAAGAAAGAAGATTTCGCCTAAGGCAAAGGAAAGGTTTTTTACTGTAAGAACAATCAGGATGTGGAATTCTCTGCCTGAGGAAGTGGTTTTATCAGAGTCCATACAGATGTTCAAATGGCTACTAGATGCATACTTGCAAGAACAGAATATTCAAGGATATAATCTTTCAATGTAGGGTAATAACTGTTTGATCCAAGGATAAATCTGACTGCCATTCTGGGGTCAAGAAGGAATTTTTTTCCTAGCTTGTTGCAAAATTGTGCTTCAAACTGGGTTTTTTTGCCTTCTTTTGGATCAACAGCAAAAAACTAATGTGAGGTAGGCTGAACTTGATGGACGCAAGTCTCTTTTCAGCTATGTAACTATGTAACTAACTATGTAACTATGTATATTTTGTGACGTACTCATGTCTTTTTATATCTTTAACAAAACATTAATTAATTAAATTACTTCATGTCAAGGGATCCATCAAATTCCTTCCTCTTCTCAACTATACCTAGATCTTATTCACTATACCGATTCGTCATTTTTCATCCCTCGCTGTACACGTTACGATACTCTTATCTACATTTAAATGTAAAGATTTGTTCATATTTAATGATGAATATATACTTGTTGTTTTTGTATCATGTGAAATTTTTTTATAAAAAGTAAGCATGTAAAAAAAAGTTTTAGTTTTAACAGCAGCACCACTGCTGAGAAAAAGGCATGTTCCTGGTGTTCCCCCAACTCCCCTTTTTCCACTACTGTTAATGCATATCTCGACCAGGGTTGTATAAAGCTGCAAATGCAAGAGAAGCAGAACGATGCATATTATAGTCTTTGGGGACCATATTTTGGTCCTTAAGGGGTTGTTAATGTGGCCCATAAATGACTAATAACAGGGCTTCATTACACATGATATTTTATTTCCAGTAATAAAAAAAAATGATGACAGTTTTCCTTTAAAAAGAACCCTAGGGTATAGGTTAACTGTCTATAGCCAAGGAGGTATTCATCTTTGTAGCCCTTGTAAAAGCTCCTAAATCATAACATTCAATTCTGACATTTTATCTGCCTTATAACTACCCCATCTGAGTAAAAAAATCAAACAAACAGAAAAATCTAATATACTATCCTGGAGTTGCATTGACACAAAAGATCAAAATCCTCACGTAACATGAAACTTTACTATTAATCTATATAGGTATTAGTATAAAAGAAGAAATATGTAAAATGATACAAACAGAAAAAACACCAAACAATGAATCAAACAGCAAACGGATATGATCAGAATAGTATAAATGTCATGCATAATATATAATGAGAGGAACTCCCCCCTGGATTTATCTCATATAACAAATGTAATTTACTTTTTTTTTTTTTTTTAAATATGTTTGTGATGAGACAGAATTTGCTAGCCTGACTTTATTTTCTATTTTCCTTTTTTAACGGTAACATGACATACATTGATAAACAAGACCTCTTTTTGCTTGCCACTTTAATTACACTACCGAGTGCTATATTACCATATATTTTATATTACTATATGCAATGTATTATTATATTCACTTGTTCTTTGACTTGTAGCTATCAGACGGTCTCTCCAAACCACACAGTGAAACCCAGCACGGAGTATTATAAAAAGGCACAGTTTTACAAAGACAGGCAAAACCAAAATTACTTTGTTTTATCATCAGACATTCTTAAATAACTATTTGTATATATTTACAGGTTTGCATACCAAATTATTTTTTATTTTATTTTTAAATTTATGTTCATTTGCCACACATAAAAATATACCAACATTTGCGTAGAATCGGTTACTGAATACATATAAATAACACAGACCTTCATATATATGGCATCAGTCATTACTAAACCTGGGTTACACATTGTAGTTATTGATGGGTAGTAGTGATGTCCCAAACGGTTCGCGAACGGTTCGCCACGAACGGTTCGCCGAACGGTTCGCCACGGACTCATCATTCCAGCCAATCAGCAGCAGACCCTCCCTCCCAGGCCCTCCCATCTCCTGGACAGCATCCATTTTGAAGCTACATTCTTTAGTGAGCTGTCCAGGAGTTGGGAGGGTCTGGGAAGGTCTGCTGCTGATTGGCTGGAATGATGAGTCCGTGGCGAACCGTTCGTGGTGAACCGTTCGCGAACCATTCGGGACATCACTAATGGGTAGTCATAACGGAAATGTTACAATCACATATACTTAAACATATCCACACTAAATTATCAAGTATGGTGAAAGACATCACATTGTTGGTAAGAGCATGATACCAATACAAAAGGTTCTCAAGAAAGACAATATCAGCGTAGCATAAACTAAATTAAGTTTAAACATAAGAAAGGTAACGAAATGAGAAAAAGCTGATTTGGTAACAAAGCAGAGTAACTAGAAACAAACGCAGTGGTCATTTTGACAGGCCTGCAAACTCCTGTTGAGTATCGGGAGTGTAGGACTGTGGAGTAATATAATGAAAAATAAAAAATGATGGAAAAGAAAAAGGAAAACAGAAAAAAAATAAAAAAAATTAGAGGGATAGAGTTCATGGGTGACTACGCTGTACCATCCTCAAACAGAAGGTATCACCCTTTGACTCTGTCATGGTCTCTAGCTGTATTTAATTAATCATAGTTTACTAACCAGCATCTATAGACCAGTACATCAGCCATGTCTCCCAAATCTTAACATTTTTGTTCTTTAGCCCCCTCGCTGACCTGCATACTGAATTCTTAATTGACATGTTATCAAGATGTTAGAAGGTGGTGTTTTACATGTTTGCAATTGGTGCCTGGTTTAGAACAAAATTCCCATGATGCAACTTGCACATGACACTTATTTTACACCAAAAAAATCATGATAACATTTGCTCTGTGCATAAAAGAATTAAATAGGCAAAAAGGTGTTCAGCATACACGACTAATGTACTTGTAAAATTGCTGTGTTTTCTAATGTTTTCTAATGTTTAATTATTATTAACATAGTATATTCCACAGCACTTACATTTATAGAGTGGGATATAAAATAGCTAGTAGTAGTAATAGTAATTAAAAGACAAAATGCTAACAGATGAAAGAGAAGAAAAGGGTTCTGATCACTGAGTGTACAAGCTAATTCCTCTTACTCCTCCACTTTAATACTTGTGCAATTAATACATCAATTATCTCATTTTTCTCTAGTTGATTGTATTCATGCACTACCTCATATTTTATGAACTAATCCAATCATCCCACCACATTTATTACACTGTTTAAGTGACCATTCACCATTTGATATAGAACTGAGCAAAGTTGTAAATGACAAATATTTGGGAGGTGCAGACAAGTAAGCAGACACAAAGACTCTGAGCTCCTGAGCAATTAATCACTCCAAAGCAACTGTGCTTATTTTTAAACTAGACTTGAGCATTCACCTTTTTTCTGAACTTGCTTTTTAGAGCTTAGTGGTAGTTGTGATGTGGGTAAAGCAGCCAATCTCCTATCCTCTAGGTACTAGTAGTAACAGACTGGTCTCATTCTGCCTTTTTTTGGACCAGTGAGGGTTATCCCAGGCTACCTTAGCCTTGTCTCTCTGTTTTTGGCTTACTAAGTTTGCAAGTAAGCATAAGGCCTTCAGAGCCTCATCACTTCCGCTTAGAAGTCTTCGATTTTCAGATGGAACTGCAGGTGAGGAGGAAAGCAGATGCAAGTGTATATTCAAGACAGGTCGTAGTATATCCCCCCTCTTATTACACAGTGGTTCAGATGGGTTTCACGACGGCCATCATTTTACAAGTGGTGAGTAAAATGGAGTAGCATCCCACAATATAAACTATCAATTCCAAAAAGACCATAGGATAAGATAGATACATTTCTGCAGGCAAGACTTTTGTAGACATCTACTACTCACAGTTTTGCCACAGTGTTCACTTGGGTCTAATTCTTGTGTCTGGAATGTACGAAGTAGACAGAGTATTGTCAAGACTTGTCTCTCAATGTGAAGACAGGGTGGTGGTCACTACTTAATCCACAATCCATGACTATCTGAGATGGGATGCCACTTGATTTGTCTTACCTGCCCCAAACTCAGGCTCCCAAACTGGCCATTGGTTAAGTGAAGTGGACTGCTCAATGAGCCTGTATCTGCCATCTGTATTGGGTCAAGTTGTTGTTTTTTTCGTTTGTTTGTTTGTTTTTTGCAGTCAGATTGCAATGTTTATATTTGTTTTGTTTCTTTTGTTGGAACTTCTCTTTTTATTACTAAATGCATTAGCTGGGTTTTTATAGTGTTTCTATTGAGCCAATCAATTTTATTGTAATGCGCTGTTTATATTAGTCATTCCATTTTCATGCTGTTAATTTTGTATACTTATATAAAACTGACATATAATACATGCTGCTGCTGAGAGCTTACTGATCTTATGGCTTTTTATGCACAAGGATGTCTTCTGCATGACCTCTGTGTATGACTCAATAAAAAATGGACAAAAAAAACTAAATATTTGAAATTGCTTCTGGATGTTGACATGTTACATTCATTTCTAACTGTATTAACTTATCTGTGTAAAATATCTGTGTATTTTTTAAATCAATTTTGTGTTCATGCATTTTATTAAAATTATATATACATAAAACACAGGGGAACGTGACTGTTCATGTTTTTTAAGTTGCTAACTCTTTGTGTAGGTATTTTGATACAACTATAGCTCAAAGTCTTATCTAGAGAAAGAAAGACAAATGGAGAAAGAGGTACAGATCATTACTGCTAATGAGTGATTATTACATTACTTAGAGCTGCCCACTCAAAAAAGAGCTCTCTAAGAATAAATTAAGTATTAAAATAAGTATTTTTAGTAAAAAAAAAAAAAGATAGTTATAATGTTATATAGATAATCATTGATGCCTCAGTCCAATTAGGTCTATTTGAAAATGTATATATTTGTAATCCAGGTGCAATTGTTCTCATCTTTAGTTGTGCTCTGTATATTCAAAGGCTATGAAAAGTGCCTATTTACCCAAAAAAATTGAAATGAGTTTTTTTCCATACAGCATGCAGGTCTGACAGGCAGACAAACATGTCCAATTTTATCCGGCAGCTGGACAAATAGAGGAAGGCTCTTTGACTAAGCCTACTTTTGAAAGTAAAAGAACCTTTGATGTTTCTACAGCAAATAAATATACAAAAGCTTATTAATTGGCTATTTCCAGGTTTCTGTCCTCACTGGTAATTTCTCTTTCTCTCGATGTTTTATTTGATGAGCAACGAATAAAAAACAAACCTGTAACACGTAGGGATATATATCCAAATTGATGGTAGTGCTGATTTTTCTTTCTATTTAATTTCTATTTTTTTTTCTTTTTTTTACTTTCAGTTTTCAATTCACTGCAACCCACTCTTAGGTGACTATTGACCCTATTTTTTGGTCAATGGTAATGATATTTTATTTGTAGATCATTTAAACAATACATCTATGCTTAGTATCATTGTTCGTAGGTCACAGTTTGGAATTGGGGAAAAAAAATAGCAAACTCATGTGTATCATTACATAAAAAAAGCAGATTTCTTCATATTTCATGCTCGGAATAGGACATCGAAAAACAATTTCTGTTTTTTTCTTTTTTTCTCATATGTAACCGTGGCTCAAAATTTACACTCTTCAACTTTTAATTTTTGAGTTAACATTGAGCCCCGCTGGGTTGGCCAAGTGGGTTTGATTTATAGTGCCTAAAGCAGATTTCATCTAAAGTATGATGGACAGGAAATTAAGTTTGCAGCAGCTTATTGGAGACTCCATTAGCAGGCCTACTACCAGCATGAATCAGTGCAGCCACATGGAGTGTGTTCCATATTGATCCAAGCTTGTAATATTTATATGTGATGCTGTGCATGCTGGCATCAGACAACAAATTTGCATAGAATTTACATTAGCCAACCAGATTTCTTGTTCTGGGCTGGATGACATCTCTTAACTTCTATAGTTGTTTAGCGGATAACTCCCCTATTTGCTATCCTTATGTGAAATTGCCATATTTAAGGACAGCAAATAAAGGAGCTATCTACTAACCACATACACATTTACATACACACGCAGACGTATGTAAATACACACGCAATCACAGACATACACCCACATTACCACAGACACACATAATCACAGACACACACAATCACAACAAATACACACTGAACCACACACATAATTACAGACATACACAAACACAATCACATACACACATAATTACTGACATACACACAAAAATCACATTCATACACACACATTTAGTAAGTAAGAGGTCCACCCAACATCCCTACCTTGCTCTGGGAGGGCTGAAGTGGATCCTCCCCCTGGTGACTAGCGGTTTCTGCTCGGCTGGGATCTCTGTGCTCTACCTGCACAGCTCACTCACACTCCCAGCATTATTGCCGATGCCAGGATAACGCCATATCCCGGCTAACGGCACGCACAAACTCCTATGTAGTCCATAAAGAATGTTTAATCTCACTGCCTCACACTATATATCTGTCCTTGTCCTGTCTTTGCTGCTAACAGAGAGGTATTGACTTTACACAAATACACAAACTGACATTATTTTGAATTAAAAAAAAAACTAAACTAAAAAGACCTGGCTAGTAACTTAAAAGGGCAACTTAAAAATGACTGCCTTTTAGAAGAAACCTCACGATTTGCCTGGATATTTATTTTCTTCCAGTAACTTAAAATGTGACATTTTGAGACCTAATACCAATCTAAACTTTGGGGCAAAATATTTATAAACATTTAGAAGCAAGTGTGCTATTTAACCCCTTAAGGACACAGCTTCAGAAGCTTGTCTTACGCTTAATGACACAAGCAATTTTTGCATTTTCTTGCTGTATGCGTTCAACTGCAATTTGCATCTCTCTCGTTTATTGCACCGAAACATATTATATACTGTTTTTTAAAGGACAGAAAGGGCTTTAATTTGATGTAAAATATATATATATATATATATATATATATACTTATTTATTATTAAAAAAATACAGAAAAAGGCAAAAAAAATAAAAAAAAATTGTGTTTTTGTACAGTTTTTGCAATAATAATGTGTGCCTAATTAGTGCATGTTAAAGAAAGTAATTAAAAATAAATTAATTTAGTTGTTCTGATTTACAGAATATATAATGTGTCTGGGATTTTAAGTTTTTTTTGGTAGTTACAGGTCACAAAGCACAAGGAGTAAAATAAACTTTTAATGTGGAGCGATTTTAGAATTTGGTATGTTTGTCTTGTTAGCTTAATAGCCATAAAAGAAAACAAAATTGCCACACAAAAGTATATATTTATATAAAGTAGACATCGCAGGCTATTGTCCTAAGCTTGTTTTGACACTTTCTATGTAGCCATTTCACCGCCAATCTCTGCTAAATATTGGAGTAAAATTTAGTTTTTTGGGGTTTTTGGCACACAAACTTATAACAAAGAACTTATCATGTGTATTTTGTAAAGTTGGTGTGTGCTATTCCTGTATTTTGTGTTCAGTTACTTCTGCTGAGTACAACGATACCCCCATTGTATGTCTTTGGCACTATTTCGTGAAGCTACAGTGCCATATAGGAGACCTGTCCGTTTCAACATTTACAGTAGAATTTTGAGAGGCGGATTTAATGGGCCTTTGCATCAATTTGGGGTATTATAGCAGTTTGACTGTTCAAAAAAAAACCACAAAGACCTACCATTTGTAAAAGTAGACACTCCAGGGTATCTCATATGCTGCATATTGTGCCTTAACATGCCCCCATTTTTTCACCAATATATGCCAAAATATGTGGTAAAAAATAATTTTGGGCATTTTTTACAAACGGATTACATTTTTGCTGGGCATTTTGTACATTTCATATGTGCCACTAAGTTCAAACACCCCAAATTATGCTCAGCTAAGTCTTCTGAGTAAAACAATATGCCCAATGTATGACCTAGACACTATTTTGTGAAGTTACACTGCTGTAAAAGAGACGTGACAAGTTAAGGTTTTTAAGTGTGAATTTTCATGGAGGGTTTTGATGCGTCCGTGTCCCACTTTGGAGCACTTGAGCAGGCTACCTATTACAACTACACCATAAAGGCATACCATTTCTTAAAGAAGACATCCCAGGGTAATTCAAAAGGCATATTTTGAACCTTAGTGTGGGATCATTTTTCCGCTAGCTTGTACCAAGTGTAGTGGTAATGAGCATTTTTTAATGTATTTTTTTACTTTCTAAAACTTTTTTTACGTTGTAAAATTTTTCTAAACTTTTCTTTTACCGTTAACCGCTAAGCAGTAAGCAGCACTAACAGTAAATTCACCCCTTTCCCATAACTCCCACCCACTCCAGCTAGCAAAATATATATAATTATAAAATATTAAAATTAATTAATTAAATAAATTGAACCCCTGAGGGTTAAAAAGTAAATAAAAGTTAATCCTCAAGGGTTAAAAGAAATAAGATTACAGTATAATACTGTGATCTGTATTTTGATCACTGTAGGCAGTGATCAGCTGGCAGCGAAGGGGTTAATTTTTATTTAGACTGGGTAAAGGGGGTGGTATTTTATTTTTTTACTTAAACTTTACTAAAACTTTTTTTTAAACTTTTTTTACCTTTTTAAAGCTTTTTTTAAAACTTTTTTTAACGTTAACCCCTAGTTAGCCTAACACCAAATTCCCCAATTCCCCACTAACGTCCACCCATCCCAGCTAGCTAAATATATAATTTTTAAATATTTAAATAATTAATAAAATAAATTTAACCCCTGAGGGTTAAAAAAAATAATTAACCCTCAGGGGTTAAAAAATAAAATCAGATGACATTAAAAAGTATACCCTGCCAATTGATCACTGTAGTCTGTAATCAATTGGCAGGGAAGGGGTTAATTTTATTAAAGCAGGGGAAGGGGGGTGGGATTTAACTTTATTTTTTATTTTTTTACACAGGGGGCAGGCTCAGCTCTGATCTGTCTCCTTGCACTTCACACAGAACGCGGAAGTGCAGGAAGGTGGAAGGTAAGTACACTGAGTACATGTGCTCGCTCTGACAGCCTGTCAGAGCGAGCACTGGTGCTGGGGCAGCATGATCGGGTGCTCCCGGTCTGCCTCTAAAACAGAGGCAGACCGGAACACCGTTAACCCCGCGATCGTGGCGATCTGGGGTTAACTTTAGTAAATGACGGAAATTTTTCGTCCTTAACTGAAGGACAAGGTTGACGGAAAATTTCCGTCTGCGGTCAGGAAGGGGTTAAACTGATTATTTAAGTTATAAAATCAAAATATATTAAGTGCTGATGAAAAATAAAGTTTACATTTTATTAAAGGGATTTTTAGAAGGTTGGCAAAATTTCTTCTCTATCTAATAAAGGGTCTGGCATTAACATGCAATTATCTGTATCTTCCTAACTAGAACCCATTGTTCTCCTGCAACATACTCTTTCCCTCTTCACATCCCGAATCCCATGGCAATTAACTCCTTCTAAGACCCACTTACAATCCTGTAAAAGTGTTTATCTAATTTAATTGTGTTGCTCATACATTATGCCACGCGAACTATAATAAAATAAAACAAATGGCCTTCTCCCAGTCTGTCACATAGACACACACATAGAGATACATTCCACCAGTCACCTGCAATGTGTGAGCCCACTGAGCAAATGATATGCAACTGTACTCTGGTTTGGGGACATAAAAATACAAATGCAACCCACAGCCTCACCCAGTGATAAGTGTGGAACAAAAAGCAAGTTAATTGAATTATTTAAGGCACAGCTTCCCCAGGGGATGTCACGAGATATGTCCCCGTTTACAACAACCAGAGTATAGAAACAATTTTTAGGGATACAAAAATGATGAAACAAAATAAAATGGAAAAGATTGCTCTTACTTCTCCAGCTTTAGCTGTATCCCCAAAAATTGTTTCTATACTCTGGTTAGGGGACATATTTACATTTCCACACCTAAACAGCATAGCATTATGCCATCCAAGTGGGCCCCCTACTTGATCATTCTCTATATTCATCTAATGTTGGCTCTGGGTCTTCTTGATTGAGTACAGAAGATTGTGTTGATGCAGTGAATGTATGAACTTTGTATTAAGGGAAAATAATACCAGCGCACTGTGTAATATTAATAGTTAAAGAATGTCTCCAGAACCTTGGGACACCATTATTTCCATTATGATATGCCTCAGAGGTATGTATTGACGCGTACAGTTATATCAGCACAATGAAAAAAAAAAAAATTCCACTTTAGATCAGTCCTTCAATTTTGAGCTGGCATAAATATATACATTTAGGACATTGTGTATGTAAGCAAAATAAGGTGGAAGAAAAGATTAAATAATAGCCAAACAACGCTGATTTCCTAAACAAATTTATTTTTGCTAAAACAATCTGAATACATCGTGGACAAGGAAACACAAGTACAATGAGGGCAGGACACCTGATTTGCATACATTTGAGTAGCATCCTTTACTGACAGGTGTGCACCTGTGTACACACATACAGAAAACTATCCTGAATGTGAGATGAGGCTTAAAGAGTATTTCAGCTCTAATTGATTTCCGTTTTCAGCCTACACAATTCTGATTCACCAATCAAACAAGAATGCAATTCCTGGAATAGGTAATGGCTTGAGGCAAAGCCAGGTTTTAATGAACAGAAAACACTTCAATTGAAGGTCATTAGTGATGTAATTATAGTATAGAGGTTGGGAAGTAGTATGATCTTGTTTTTATACATCTACACCTTTTAATGAGGACAGGTAGGTCAGGTATTTACAATTTAAAAATGCAATGTCATATCTTACTCCATAGCAATCATCAATGCTCAATATGTTGCCATTAATGTAGACCTTTTGACACTGTCTGCTATTATCTAGTGTCTGTAGACTAGTCGAAAGCAACACTTATAGTGCAAATACGTTTCTCATGAGAAAAAAGTTGAATTTAAGTAAAAATGAAAATGATTCCTGTTTGATGTAACGTGGCTTGCACATGCACTTATCACCTGCATTGACAATTAGGAAGTGCAATATCAAAATTACAATAGAGGTATAAGTGATTTAATGTAAAAAGGTTCATTTTATTCAATAAACAATGTTTCACGGATATATAATAGCTCTTCATCAATAAGTACAAATAAACACACACCTACACAAAAGTGTTTAGCTACATAAAACGTCTCACAATAAGTCAAAAAAGTAATTGATGATTAACCCCTTAAGGACCAAACTTCTGGAATAAAAGGGAATCGTGACATGGCACACATGTCATGTGTCCTTAAGGGGTTAAATAGTAACACATTGTTTTGGGGGGGGGGGGTGTATATTTTTGCTTTATAAAGAGAAAATAAAACACAAATAACACTTATGGCTGATGCTTCTAAAAAATGTTCCAAAGAAAATGTCCATGTTACAACTACAGTAACCAGTGGTGTCTGAAATATGTCTGTCAATTACTGCTCTTCCTTCAACAGTATGGGTGAAGCACTAAATGTGCATGTGTGTCACACATGCAAAACTATATTAACGCCTTCATTATCAAGTACTTTTTGTTTTGAATATATTATTATAGAATTTATTTGAAACATTGGATGCATATTTTACACAAAAAGGTGGATAAAATGACAAAATTGACATATTTTAGTTCAGAGATACAGAAAAACTGGATTAGGTGAATTTACACAATTTAAACTTTTCATTTATTCATTCATCATTTACAGAAATATTAGGAGGATGACACATACAATAGGTATAACACTAATAGATTTAAAAAAATAATACATTGCTTAGGCATTTTTTGCTAGGATTCTAATTGCATTATCAGTAAAAACTGCAACACGATGTAAAAATAATATCTATTATTATTATTATTATATTTATATAGCGCCAACAAGTTCTGTAGCGCTTTACAATGGGTGGACTAACAAACATGTAATTGTATTCAGACAAGTTTAATGCACAGAAACAGAGGGATTGAGGGCCCTGCTCAATGAGCTTACATGCTAGAGGATTCAAGCATAATGCCCACCTACAGTAGATACAGCTTAATAATTTGGAAAATATAGGGTTTTGAGAAGTCTGTTAGCAACGTGCATTAAACTTTGTATAGCCACAAGTAACATCATATTCCCCATTGCCTCTTACCCACCCCCCACGCCCCAACCCCTCAGACTTTTTAGACTGCAGAAATAAAGTTTTATTTAATGAAGTTTCCTTTAATGTGCAGGAAGGGACTGCCATTTTTGGACCATTTTCTGATATTTAAAGGGTCTATAAGGAGTCCTTGCAGAGAAATGTGTTTCTCTATAAGATGAAGCTCATTCCTGGATATATTTATGAACTAAATTCTACATTATGAATTGAATCAGTTAATAACATACACTTAAAAAAAACAGCGAAATGAATGCGTTAAGTACTTTTGTTTTGGTTCTATGTAAAAGCCACTTTCCCTACTACACATAGTGTATTCCTGTTTAATGTAAGAGATAACACAGGAAATGGACACATTCCGTTAAACATGCATTAACTTCTCCCAAAGTGGAGGAATGGATGCTTTAATTCACAGTGCCCTACATTACATTTATGACAGAAAAAGCTTTAAAAACACTATACTGTTGAGAAAAGTGCAATTATACAAAACAAAACATAGATAACCTTTCACAAACAAATCTTATTGACATACGATGATCTACACAGCTATTACATTACTTTCTGAAACGGAATCTATGATGCTTTCGACTTTACATGATGTCATCATTATCCTCTTATACAGGGTGGTTTAACTATTCGTGCATCTGACTCTATATTAACAGAAATATTCATCGACAGGCTTTAGAGTATTAGCCCAACAAGGTCAATATTGCATGTAAAGGCTAAGAACACGATGGCCCCAAAATAATTAGAGCAGCCCAGTGGATATTCCCCCTCGTTTCAGGTGCTGTACTACTCTAAAAAAGTGGAATTCATATTGAGATTAAAATAAGTAATCCAGACCACCTCAAAAATAAAAATGTTTCTCTAATTATAAGGTATTAAGCACACAACACTTATGCCGGATAAATACATTGATCCATATAGCATAATACTCCCAAGATGAACCAGGTGTGAGGAAACATCAAAAGGCATTTTAGGAACAAGGAAAATCCAGGAATACAATTCATGGCAGATGCAGCATGGGTGACTCAGGCACCCAGGTAAGTTGTCAATCTATACCTTAATGGTTTACCATCTTAACATAGTTTACCACCTTACCATTGGTTTGTGGCAATCCTAGTGTAAAAAGGTAACTCTCTTCATGAGTGAGAAACATTTCGGATGTAACAATAAGTGTAAACACAAGGGCCAATCCTACCAGATATTTTTGTAGGAGATTGAAACAGTTTTTGAAAGAGAAAACAGCCCGCGAATTTGCAGAAAATGAAGACACTATAAATATGCGGTTGAAGATTGGATTTTGGCCCTACAATCAGTAAAAAGATATATACATGGGGTGAACATACAGGACGTGTATTTTAAATTGGTGTATCGTTGGTATTTGGTGCCTACTCGACTCCATAGATTTCAACCCACACTTCTACCGGATTGTTGGAGATGTGGTAGGGAGTTAGGTTCTTTCTCCCACATCTGGTGGGACTGTGAGGAGTTGAAATCTATGAAAACAACTTTATCGGATCTGGTGGACTCCATTTTGAAGGTTCAAACTGTTATCACGGCTCAAATGTTCCTGTTCCATCTAGATTTGCCAATAGTTAACATAAAACAAAAAATCCTTATGATTCACTCTTTTATGGCAATAAAAATAGTTATGGCCAGAAACTGGAGAAACATGGGTTCGTTAAACTGGCATGATATATGTATACAAATAGATTATCAACGTAGGATGGAAGCTGGGTTAGCCCCAAATAAGTTATCCAGAGAGAAATATGATGAAACTTGGGCCCCTTGGGTTAGATATCTTAGCTGTAAAAACACAACCCCCCTCCTATAGATAGCCACTCTTAGGTAGCACCAATGTGAATTGATAGTAAGATAGAGGAAATGTATGTTATTTTCTCTTTTTTTTGGTTTGAATGTTGATAATGCAGATAATGTTCAAGGGTATGAATTATGGTTATATTAAACTTATGTGTAATTATAAAATCTATTGTAAAGTAATATATTGCACCATATTGTAAAATCTATTTATGAAATTGCATTTGGATGGAATTTTCTTTTAAAAGTGAAAAATAAAAATTTATATATGAAAAAAATAAATAAATATGCACATATTAGAACATGTGGTTTATCTATTTATTTAGCATATTTTAATTAATTATATAAATAGTGAACTAAAAGCATAATCATGCCTGCTGTTCAACCCTCAGGCAATTTAACTATGTAACCACCTGATAAAGAAAAAAAAAACAAATTGGTTCTGGTTTTCATAGGTGCAAAAAAAAAAAACCTAGACACTCTGATAATTGAAAGCAGCTGCCTGTAATGAGGAAATGATGCAACCACTCACTAAGAAGGTTATATTCAAAGAAGCTCCAATCAACCTCACCCAGTGGTTAGTCTACAATATATTTATAGAGCACGTCACCATTTTAATGGACACATTAAAATTAATACTTAACAAAATTGCACTTGAACTAGTATGCCTATTAAGTATGACTTTTTCATACAGATTCCTAAATATCAATAAAATCATCCATCTCTATGGGAAGCTTTGTATTGGAGGCTTGTTCTCAATGATTATCTATGAGTAACATTAGATTGGACAATGCCTTGCAATTACAGGAACAGGATGAAGGAAAGAAATGAAGAAAGGCCCTGCTTAAAAAAACCTTACCATTTATGAAGAAGTGGGGTAAAAGAAAGTCAAGAAGATGAAGAATATCAGAGGGGAGGAGAGCGTAATACATATGATGTCTTTGTCTATTTAAAGGGAAACTACAGGCACCCAGACAACTTTATCTCATTGAAGTGGTTTGGGTGCAGTGTCACTGTCAGTTTAAACCTGCAATGGTAACTATTGCAGTTATTGATAAACTGAAATAATTATATTGCAGGGTTAACTTCACTTCTAGTGGCTGTCTACCAGGGCAGGTTCTTAGAGACTTCTTAAAAGGTGCCACAACCATGTAGGAAGGCCAAAGGACCATGCAGTTAAATGCTAAAACATTTCTCATACAGTAAGGTTCGTTTTAGCAACCTACTAATACACATTAGAGAGATCAGCACAATTTTATGATAATCGCTACCAGTATTAATTTGGCGGCAAATTTCAATTTAGTTTTAGTCATAGTCTTCTGACTAAAAAGCCATTTTAGTTTTAGTCGTATTTTAGTCATCTGAATTGTTTTAGTTTTCGTCTAGTTTTCGTCGACTAAATCTCAAAAATTTTAGTCGACTAAAATTTGACTACAATTGTCAGTCGGCAAAATTAACACTGGTCGCTACCTAAGATTGTTGTGACGCTGAGTATCTTTTCTCAGTCTATTGAATATTTATCAATAAATATTACGAGAGAATTTATACTGCAGTGATGTTCAGTCAAGTTTTCCTATTTACAGTATGCATTGTCCTAGAATGCACATCTTAGAGGTAACATAAAAACAGCTAAACGTCTACAGGAATAAAGTAGGATCAATAAGACAGGAGAAGACACAGCGGTTTATCAGTCTCTGCAGTGAAACATGCTAAGACAGGGAATTACACGCTGCAGATATAACAGGCAAGAACACACACTCTGCTTCACTACCGACAGACAAATTGCTTCCATAAGCAACTGCATCATTTAATGTTTCTGTATAAAATAAACCTCATGTTTTAGATTTTGTCTGTGCACATATCTGGAATAGAAAATCCCCCAATGGCATGTATGTCTTAAAAAAATTTTCATTATGCAAATCCAAATCATTATGTAGATATGCAATAACATAAAAACATAAAATGACGTATTTTTTATATATTTGTTTTTCACATTGGTGTGATTCTGACAGCATTAAACACAACAAGGCTTTAATAACTAAATTGGGCAGAATCGACGAGGGAAAAGAAAAACCTTTAAAGGAAACTATCCGTTAACAATGGGGTACAAGAGAAAGCACAGTCCATTTCATGTTGGAATATGCAAGAATAATAGTGGATCATCATATCTCGAGCGAGATTGTGCAATCCATGTATACATACTGATAAAATTACAAGTTTGGAAAGAGAGGGATTTAGGGGGCGTTACCCCTTTTTTAATGTATTATATAGATAATGCATTAAACCAATTGGGAGCCACTTATTCTAGTCTTTGGGACTTGGCATAGCTCATGTGTACCATCATATAGGATAAGTGGAGCTGCTTTAAAAACTGATAGCATATTTACCACTGCTGCTATCACTTTAAATACAGCCCAGTTGACAGTTTTGTGAGACAGGTTTTCTGCAGCGATTGTCAGAGCCACCAACTGCACATGCACATTGCTAAAGTTCAACTATTCCTCTGGGTAGTAGTAAATGCAGCATGTGCATTACACAATTTACTGAGGCAGCCCTGTAATAAATTAAATTGCACTCTAAAATTAGCTAGACTGGAAATACACTAACTTAGGATTGTGATGCATTTTAGCATCTTTGTTTTTACTTAAAATTTGCAATTCACTTGTGACGGTTTACTGGACAAAAAATAGATTTCTATATCCTGAGAAACCTGAAAAGCAATTTTAGTGAAGCTCCTTCTTCTACCCCTTTAACCTCTAATTTGGTGACGAGAAGAAAAAAACAGCATGTCTATTTGATTGTTTGTTTCATTTTCTAGCACATATATAAATTCCTCTTTCTAGAATGTGGTTCTGCACAAATGCACAGATTGTAAGTAATTCAATAAGAACCCATTTGGTTTTCAGGAAACACCAGTCAATACTACGCTAAGGCATCCTCATTACCTAATGGAAGATGCAGTTCTGTCAATGTGCTATAGTGATGTGTGAGAGTCTGGCTGATATTCAGCCACATCATTAGGTTTCCTACTTGGGCAAGGATTGCCATACATAGCAATACATTAATTTAAATGTCTTCTGGTTTGTTTTTTTAGTAAATTAAGAACACTAGATGCCACCTGCTGATTCTGTAAACATCTCCCCTTGTAGGGGAAGAGCAAATGTCAATATTTGCAAATCCAGTTTCTATTCTTTTTTTCAGTATGCTGATTGATCCCAATCTCATCTTAGATATTGAAAAGCAAATCATCATTTTCCAAACTGATATAATCAATTAGAAGTTTACCATCTGTGTTCTGTTATAACTATGGCCATACTTCTTGGTTGTTTGAATTCTAGAAGAATATCAATTCAGATACATTATTTTAAGTTTTTCGAAGGGAAATAATGTTGTCTATG